>OY720632.1:130815840-132015840 GCA_963169105.1 Ceriagrion tenellum | reverse complement strand
TAATGCACAAGACGTTCAGTGACCCTGGTGATTACAATTTTAATTAGCTGTACTCACTGTTATCGTTTCGTTAAATATCATTCATTTTTATCTGGTGATGCTATTCATTAAAAAGGCAATTCAAATACTTTTTATAATTTCCAGTAATAAGCTTAACGTTAGGTAGCTTTCCACGTAATCCATCATATCATTTTGTCGGCCTCGTTGTCGGAAGGGTAAAGTCCTCGCCTTCTAACCCGAGCGTCGCGAGTTCGAGTCCCGCCTGAGTATATTATACACTGCCCAGGACATGGGTGTTAGTGGTTCGTCAATTGATATATTAAAACACTTGTAATTGGGGAAACCTTTAAGTGTTAAAGAAATTATTTTATTATTATTATTATTATGTTTCGTTACTTTGGTAACTTTCCCGTTCCGAGTCCTCGGCAAGCATCGGGTTTCATTGCCGTCATAATGGCCGAGAACTCGAGAGGGGTGGTGCAGAGTTCGTAGCCACTTCCGAAACCCATCGGATCAGTGGCTACGCTGCGTTCGGGTCGTGCGCACGAAGCAGACGGAGCGATCCCAAGAGGACGGCCTTCTGCATGCGGGCTGCAAGTGATTCCGCATGTGCCACGCAAGCAGGAATACACTTGATGCTCTGTATCAGCGAGCCCTTGATTCCACCGAGCACACCTATGACTAGGACAACTAGTTTTACAGAGTATCCCGGGTACATCTGCCGAAGTTCGAGCAGCAGGTCTTGATATTTCGTCCGTTTTTCCGCCTCTTTCGCGTCCAAGTTCGTATCGGCCGGAGCCGAAAACTCAATTACGAACATGGAACGCGATAGGTGGTCGAGGAGAACGATGTTATTATTATTATATCAGACTGAATAATTTATTTAAATAATTAATAAGCTTTTATCACTACTCTGTTGTCCCGTAATGTTGTCCCCTAATGCTCCATTGCAAGGGTATTTTTTTCATATCTAATCACGCTAAGCAACTATGTCATTGTTTGGGCTTCGTTGTAATTTATGTGCTAACGACTGAGGGTAACTACAAAAGTTAGACTCGGTCAAAGTCGCGTTTTTCATTCTTTTTATCTAGTTCTTCTAGTTTCGGTAAAGAATAGCCTTTTTTTAGAGGTCTATGTTACTCTCTCAATTCTTTCAGAGGCCACGATTTCTACTCAGTATTCATTTATATACTCTACTGATTTCCAAGTAAGCTCTATAAATATGATTCGGTTTATCACCTTTCCATATCTGAATCTCATGCTTCTTCGGCATTTTACAAGTTTGCTTTTTTTCACAAGCCACATTTACTTGGGCAATTATTTGGAAAAACTTGTGCATCGTAAAATTTAACTCATTTGCTTTTAAGTCACGTATTTGCATTGTTAAATTGAAGTATTAGTGTTAGAAACGCTCGTCAATCATTTTTTTGACAAAGATTAGTGATTCAATGCATTGCTCATTAGTTTGTATAAATGTTAATGACCCAAATTTATTTATTACTATTTTCCAATTGGTTGATTGACGTTTAATTTTATAATACTTCCATTTTGGCAGGACGAAATATCCTATTACTTTTGTTTTAGATAATTTTGACAGATAAATGAATGACGTATTATTAATGAAATATAGAGATAGATCTTTTCTTCGAAATGGGTAAGTGCTTTGATTATTAGCTTATAGGAATGGTGATGGGATAATTTATCAATTAATATTTCATTTCTGGCCGATTGACGTGTAATTTGATCATACTTCCATGGTAAAGGGATGATATATCTCATTAATTTTCTTTCAGGATGATATAAAATAAATTAATAACATATTATTAAAGAAATAAATTGATAAATGTTACATCCATTTTTTAATAACTACATCAATACTGCTCTATACTGTAGCATGTATCACCATTTGGCTTGATTATTTCTGTTTATTCCTCTCTGTGATGTTATGTAATAATCAAGACTTCTTTTGCTGAGGTTAATATGGCTTAAATTGGTCACTATTTTGATTAAATTTGTACATCACGAACGAAGGTACCTTTCCTTCAAATGAACACGATGTATAACGAAATCTAATATATTATTCAAGAACTTCCTCAGAGAGTACACATATGTATAATTCTTATTCTTTGCGTGAGAGTAGATTTTATCGGTTACACTTTCCCTAAAAAACCCTTTCTATGAATCTAGTGTTTTTTCATGAAAGTGAAATAAATCGCTAACGTTAATAAATTAGAACGAGAATTGTTCATAAATAACTAGATTCGATTGCTGCAATTAAAGAAGGGAGTTGGATCATGAAAGTGGATATAATCCTCTTTTTTCTTTAGGTTATCGGTAGCATATTACATTGAAGTCGAGGTAAAAAAAATAATGTGTTACTCTAGTTTTCTGAAACTTTACCTTGCTTGGATTAAACTTACTAGTAATTACATTAAGATGAGAATGCTAGCTGTCTCACGTTTGGCGTGGGGCAGATAATTCCTAATTCTTCAAAGAACAAGGAGAGAAGCTCTTGGCTCAGAATTAGGTGAATTATTTTTATGAAGAGCAGTTCTAAGCAGAGTTACAAGGAAAAATTTTGAACAATCAAGGCCCATGGATAAATTCTCTCTGGATATTAGCATATGTGATGACGCATTTGTACTCATTTAATTAGTCCAATTCATAGCATGTTAGTTGTACAAATCAGTTGCCTGTGCGGGAGTTTTGAGAGCAGTTTCTTTTGTTTTCATTTTAGTTTGGTCGGTATGAAAAGTTTATGTCTCTTCCGAATGATGCATCATGTAACGAAATTTTAGTGGTAAATGCCTCTGGCTAAGTGTTTTCACGCGTGGAAATGTTTTCTTTAAAAGGACTCTTCCGAATAAAGTGCATTCCTCTCCCCTTCTCTTACCTTTTAAGGGATGCCCTCGTTTCCTTTCCTGCTCTTTCTCTCTCTCCTGCGATTCTATTTTTTTATTCCGACTCAGACAACCGTCTCACCGCTCTCGGCCCATTTTCTTTCCTTGCCTTCTGCTGCCTTCCGTATCTCCTCCTCTTCCTTCCGCTTTCCGCGAACGTTACTCCTCTACAAGTCCGTTTAAAGAACTGAAGTCTCTTTCCGTTGACCTATTTTAGACCTCCATAGAGAATATGATCGTGGTAGCTGTACTTGGTGGCAGTCGCTGGCGCGAAGCGTGACGTATTGGAAAGAAAGGTTGATGAGGTAAAGGTGATCAGAAGAACGGTGGGAAGAGGACAGCACATGTATGGCAATTTGTCGAATTAATTCCATGAAACATAAGACTGTAAATGTTGAGTTGTCAGTAACGCGTTTCACGGATACAATCAAAGATTGGCTGGAAAATTTATACCGCAGCAGGGGTATAAATTTATATGCAGCGCAGTGGAGAATTCCGTTAAAAAACTAGGTGAAGAGCAAAAAGAATCTAGGAGATTGATCCGAAGATTAAGCAATAAGATGTTGTCAGGAAAGGTTTGCAACCTTG
The DNA here is from genome assembly GCA_963169105.1 of Ceriagrion tenellum. Lineage (NCBI taxonomy): Eukaryota > Metazoa > Arthropoda > Insecta > Odonata > Coenagrionidae > Ceriagrion > Ceriagrion tenellum. Next base: position 132,012,352 of record OY720632.1, on the reverse strand, counting down.
AGAGTCCTGTTTGCAACCTTGGGAGTTCTCTGCTCCCCAGTATGAAGATAGTTACAAGGAAATGAAATTAATACAAAATGGGATGTTCTGCGCAACTGTCACCATGTATCACTATCACAATGAATACAGCAATAGTCAGGAATTAACAAAACTTTGTAAGTTTGACGTAGAATATTTATTGGACCGTCGGTTTTGTTGAATATTCAACATCATCAGGCCTGATGATGTCGACTATTCGACCGGTTTCGTAAAATAGTGGAATAATATAACGTAATAAATATATATGAAAAACTTACAAAGTATTCTTAATTCCTGAGCATTATGGAAAAATTCCAAAGTAAAGGCTGAAAATATTGAATTGTTTGAATATAGCAATGCCTTTGTTATTGAGTAGGTTTTACGTTTGCGTCAAAACTGGGACTTATTCTCATAGTTAAGGCTTACCTTGGACCTTAGCTACTATTCTTCCTAAAAATAGGACAGCCTCCCTTCAAATGGATTCGCCATGTATTTTATCAACTTCTGCCCGTGAAGGTATTCCCCCTGCTATATGGTGCTATACGGGAGTCTGGAATTTGTGGTGGTCTAAGTACTGGTTTCTCCAACCCGATTGCCAATTAGAAACCCAGAGGTGACAGAAAGTTCTTGGGGGAATCCATATCTCGTCTTGAGCGCCTCTGCGAATAACTATTTAATTGTAGTACTCCACCCGTATTGGATTGGGTTGAACGGTAAAGTTAGAATCCCTATGTAGCCTTCGTTTAGAAAAGACTAGTATCGGCGCCGGCTAATACTGGCCCAATTTTTCTCTTCAACCCATTATATATTACCCTAGTCACATATGCGTAATATAACGAATGCTATCAAATTTTGGTCGAATCTTCGAATAAATATCCTTTCTTTTTATTTCATTCATTTTTGTCAAGTATGTCTTGATTTTCTCATGAGTCATCCTGGTTATTCCAACTACTCTGCCTCTGCTTTTTAAAATAATTTGAAACAAATATAATAGAGAGTTTTGTACGTATTGGTGCTCATACATTTTTTCACCTCATTATATTGCATGTGGAGAACAAAATCATATTAGCTGACCGAGAGTTAGCTCTTTTCTCATTAGTAATAGTGTGTTCACACCTTGGAAACGAGGAGTAAACTTCTCTTATCTTTTCTTTTATTTTTTAAAGTTTTTAAATAGCAAGTATGGAATAATCGTATGAAATATTCACGCTGCATTTTATCTTGCGTTATTGTGATTTAGGTTTAGCTTATGCACCGCACTTAGGACTTAAAAATATGGCTAAATCGAGAATTTTTGCGGTAAGGCAAAATTTTGTTCGTCGGAGACATTTTGAAACAATTATTCGACTAAAGAATATGTAAAAGTATGATTTAATCAGAATTGTAGGATAATTATCACCTCACAAACAAGTTTATCCTCGCGTACAAATTACCAATGAATATTTCCGCCTTCTGAGTCAAACATTTCACAGAAAAACTCTTGTTTCCTAATGGCTTGCATTTAAGTCCCATAAAAGCTTGAGTTTCAGTCCCAAGAGAAGGTATTAAGTCTAGATCTTTTATTTATTTCTAAAGAACTTTCTTGTTAGTCTCCCAAAGGATTCACAAAATGCGAGTTGGTTCGTATGTATAGAACATATAATAAGTTTGCGGAAAAAAAAGAGGAAAAACATTTTATTCGCCCGAGATGACTTTATGGATCCCATTTAATTAGAGGTAATTTTAACCTCTTCCTCTATAAAAAGGAGCCTAGTATAGAAAAATCGCATTTCGGAATGGAGACGGCTGAGTCCGTCTTAAATTATTGTATATGCAAAATGGATTGGATATGGATTATAAATGCAAAGGAAGCTCTCACATTTTTCATCAAATACCTCACAATTCGTAAAGAAGTGACAGAACCATATTCTTGGAATGATTGAACCAGTATTTGTTGGAATTTCTTTGGAAACACTCCAACTGGAAGCGTTGTGTATTGAAGATCTAAAACATTACATAAAAGACGAAAGTTGATGAATTGCGTTTACAATTATTAAAAATTGTCTATTTTACTTTCAAGGGTTGCCATTTTAGTCCTTGCGCTTTTAATGCCGATTGTTTTCTTTGAAATTTTTCATCATAATTTTTTTCCAAGAAATTCCGACCTCCTGGATATTATCAACTCTTAATAAAATGAACATATCATGTACAATTGACGAAGATGTAATACATTTTCAATGAAATCACCATGATGCCTTCGCCCTCCCTTCTACACTTGTGACTTTGGGATTCTTTCGGGGTTGATGATTGGAAATCGCAAATAGGTCTCTTCATCGTGCACAACCGTTATGACTGCTAGCCCATTCAAGGCAAATATGTTCTCCCTTCCATTTCTTAATTAAAAGAAATTGGCCACGAACGCATTGACAGTATGCGTCGAACTGGTATTGCAAATGTAATTTATATTTGGTATCTACTTCACATTTCAGTAAGGAATCCAACTCGGTGATATCTTCATTAGATGCCTAATGTTTTTCTGATAGGTGCCAGAATTTGACATTTTAGATATTTAGTTATATTACGCCAGAGTCTGCGGAAGCCTTTTTGTCAATTCACCTGGCTATCAACCATGTTGCCTGGGTCAGGTACTGGATGCCAGAAATGATGACCTCGGTTTTGTTTTTGTGGGGTCTTTATTTTGAGTCACAAACTAAGTAAACATATTTAAGACTATTAATAGGTGTAATTTTTGCACACCATTCCTTGAAAACGCATTCAAAACAGAAGGTGTTTTATTGCGACTTTATGTATGTACTTATATCGATGAGAAGTTCATTTTTTTTAATATAACTGTAAATACACACTCACTTCTCACCTTCATATTCCTGAAGCTATACGCACGCCAGGATATCCTTTTAAAAAAATCATACCTCTCTAAAGAGCATATTTGTACCAAATTTCATGGAAAATGGCTGCTTGGTCTTAATCATGAAATGAAGTGGGTTAGTTGTCTGATATTTTGAACTTATTAGAAAAATGAGATTTTAGTTTTCATCCTTTGGCAGAAATAATTTTTTTATTAGAATATATATGACAAAATACCTAATGCTTTTGGTTTTACCCGAGGTTATTAATTTTCATGCCTCACGGATGCCAGAAATATGTTTATACATTTTCGCAATTAATTATTATGCGGCCCATTGGGAGCAGAGAGAGAAAGTGGTGTCAGTTTTTTTGCCATCACTTATTCAGAGGTGTATATTCTTTTCTTGACGTCAATTGTTTTCTGCGTAGCTGTTGTTGAGTGGAATAAGTGTTTTCCTTCCAGAAAGAAGAATTTAGGGTTTATTACTTTATTTCATTATTTTACTGATAGATCCATAATCATTTTGAAAAATTTGCCGTTCTGGACTTGCACGACTCTTGTTCTCCATAGCGCACATGTATGTACTTTGCGTCTATAATGAAGACGAATACATATTAATTTTCTACAGAATTTTATTTGTACATTTTTCTACTCAAATTATATTTTTACATCGTTTTACGGCATCGTCCGGTCCAAGATTTACGTATTGCGAATCGTCGCGTCGTACAAATGAAATTTGCATAGATAAGTAACTATTAAGTATTTTTCTTTATTATGAATGCAAACGTGAGATAGTTTAACAAAGTGATGCTGCCAAGTTTATTGTACTTTTATGAACTTTCATATTTCTTTAGGCCTCTCCTGCCCATCCTTCCGCCAGTAAGATCACTCCAAGTCAACGTTCTTTGACGCTTCGTCTCTTGCGACGCCGAGTATTGACCCTCTTGCTTCCTTCCTTGCAAACTCGTTTCTCTCTCACTTTCTTCCTGCTACCCTCCCTCCTTTCCCTTCTTACGGCATCTGTCTCGGCTCTCTCACGAATTTGCACGCCTGCCGAATATATTTTCGGAGGCACGTCCTATTTGCGGGCCTTTTATCCCGACCGGCAACAAACAACGCTTGATCAACTGGTATATATATCATATCTCGACTTGATTGCTCTCTTTGTCCCCGGCAGGGAAGGGAAAACCAGTTGCGATGCTAGTTCATTTGTCGGGCAAACGAAATTTACGTAGCAGAAGGAATGCAAATTCGCTGATTGTCAATCAACCCCTGTCCTGTGTACGTATGTCGAGGGTTGTTGGGGTAATATAGAATTTTGGAGCCTTTTTTGGTGCGCGGATATCATGGCGGAAATTTTTCTTTGTGAAATATAAGAGGACTACTTGTGAGAATAGTTATATTTACCCAAAGTACTTTTACTTCAATGTGATTAGAAGTACCCACCTTGCTTGTATTTAAACCGTAACCACAGGTACTCTTTTTTCCAACTTTTTAACGGAAATGCTGCTTCACAGGCAGCTTGTCTTCATTACCTATTATTTCGTTGCATAATTAGTTTTTAAAAATTAAGATCACATATTTGTTTCAAATAAGTTCACTTTTACCCTAAAGTAAAATTCAAATGAAAATATTTTCTGAAACAGCGATGCAATGCTTTTTTCAGCATAGGTAATTTGTACAGATACCGAATGTGTATGCATGTAAATTTGAAATAAATCTTATGATTACAGAAAGTATTCATTTAATATCTTACTGATAATAAGAATGTGAAGGTACAAGTAAATGGATATGAGTGGAAATATTTAATAAACCGGTTTGTTTGTTTATGGAATGGAACAATAATACTTGAGTAATAACAGCTATGCGGTATGATAGACTGCGGAAAAACTGTATAACTGTCTTATTCAAAAATCAGTCGCAATAAACATAATTTGCCATTTTTTTAATTTTTCATTTAATTTTAAAGAAATTTTAACATTTAAATTTATTTAATTCCGTGTTTTATGTTTCCATGGAACATCTTGCGATGCCTTATTACCTTAGCTTACTCTAAAGCATAATAAATCCCGCATCACAGAAGATCTCCTGGGCATTTGTTTATCTCTATTTCCAATGGTTTTATTAAATATTCACGGTAACACTTGCAACAAACACTGTACATGACATTGTGCTGCTCTTTGTAATCGTGTTCACTCTGCGTTTAACTCCATTTGACTTGAATTCTTCGAAAGAAAACCCAATTCTATCATTCAAGTAGTCCACAGTAATCAGGTCAATAACTTGTTAACCTGACACCCTTGAGGTTGCAAGTGAGTGCTCTGGCTACTGATTTTACGTCCGTAGCAGGTCTAATGGCTGTTTAAATGTTTCGGAAAGTGAGAGCGTCCAAAATAAAATATTTTTGCATTCTAAAAATATTTATATTGATCCAGACTATATCTTTTCTCTTAATTCGTCTTAAACACAACAGGTGAGGAAAGAGCTGCCATATGAAATGAGAATGGGATAACTTAATGATAAGAAGGACATGAGACGCCGAGAGGACTACGGTTTTAATTTATATCTGACGGATGAAAAATATCCATCGAAAAACCCGGATCGGTATTTAAAACCGCGTCCTCAGGACGATAAGCCAGTGTTTTATCCACCTCAACAATCCGAATCTTGAGTTTCGTACTTCATTCATCCATTCATTGATCGTTCCATCATAAGATTGGTTGACTGCCGCCCTTCCCTATCTAATGCCAGTTCCCTTACTTCCTGGTATCTTTCCCTATGTACAATCTTCCTTATTTGGCCCATGAACTTATTCCTGGGTTCATGTTGGACAATAACACTTGGTAATATCCCACAGATTTATTTTCTGGTGCAGTGCCAGCAAATAATACAGCACATAATGTATATAGACAATTTCCACCAAGTACAGCCTGATACAGTTCAATTTATTATTCTTGGGTCTTCCTCTGGGGACTGTTCCCTCCATTTTACCTTCAATTATGTTCTTTACAAACCCATTTTGTCTCCATGTTTGTCCAATCCATCAGGTTCTTCTTTTTTCTATGGTGTTAGATATGGTTCTCTCCTCTTCTACTCTTCTACACACTTCGTGATTTCAAGTTTCATACTTATAGATACGTTTCCTTCTGAGGAAAATTGGTTATTGGTAAACATTTATTGACCTTTTGGTAGGGATTGCAATCTATGCTTATTGTCTTCCGATCTATGATAATAACTACTTTAATAGTGTCATACGAAACCTATATAATCTTAACTCTCTCATGAGCATCGATACTCTCTCATGTTATGTCATGCGCTTGTTAAATGCTTTCTCTGGAGTTGCCATTGCAAGTGGCCCGAGTAGGATTTCTTGCGTCCTCATTTTTACTCCTCCGCCCTCTATCCTCGAACTCAATGTCGCCTTAACCCTCCTCTCCCTCGACTCTCTTTTGCTCTCGACAACCTTCAAAACATTTTAAAATGGCGTCCCCTTGCCTCATTAACCGCCCAATTTTCCCTTTTATCCACCCCAGCCTTACAACCGTCCTACGGAAGCGATCTCCTGATCTCTCCTGTTGATCCCTCCTCGCTCGCCCGTTAACCCAGTTTCAGTCCTTTGTAAAGCGATCCCTCTATAACTTGAATGTGGGTCATTTAGTACCTACTTACGGCTCACTGCACCCAGATTTCATTAAATATATTTTCTTCAATATATTAAACATAGCAGAAAAAGCTACTGGTACGTATTTGAGTTTCTAAAATGATTTTAATTACGAACGGATAGCGTGTAAATTTGATAGGTACGAACTATGAATGCCATATTTTATTTTTGTATTTATCTGATGTTTTTTTGTGATTGTTGCTTCATTTAATGTATGTATTTGGTTATATCTTTATCTACATAATAACATGCGAGCCACCGAATGGGCGTGTGGCAAGGGGTGTTATGACACCACCCATCTAAAGATGTTAGGGATAAGGTTTTGGGAGGTGAATGGTGACATGTATAATGGGAGTTTATTTAATGGAGGTCACTTTTTATTGAGGTCGTTTATTGTGTGTGAAAATAACGGATTTTTGTTAATATTTGTCAAGAAGAAAATTCATGACTGATACAATTACACGGGAATCTTAGCTTGATTGATAAACTCAGAACTGGTGAGTTTCAGAGCGACACAGAGAATATTATCATGACACCTCACTACACCTCTAGGTCTGACAGAAGCGATAAAATAAGAGAGATACATTTCCGAAAAGATAGGTGCAAAATCGTTCTTTCCACACATAATAAGCTACCACAATCAAAACTGAGCTCCACTTAATACACTCCCGTAGTGCTCTTCACTATTTCACCTCCCAAAACCTTATCCCTCACATCTTTATACGGCTGGTGTCCTAACATCCGCTGCCACTTGCCCCTGTGGCGGCTCGCAGGGTAGTGTGCAGATGTAAGATGTAGAAGTCTTTGCAGGGAGTCAGGTACTGCAAAATGAGTAACAAATACATTATAATGTATTCGAAATGTGTTAGAGAGAAGAGAGAACTTATGACTTCATGTGAGTTAGATTGAAGAAGTAGAATATCGCGATTCAAGATTACGAGGAGAGCGAGTTCGAAACAAAAGAAGTCTGAAAAGGTGGACTCATGGCCAAAAGGGCTATAAAGGTGCTAGTCGAACAGACCCCTGTTGTCTAGCGCACTTTATCATCGTGTTTAATTAGAAAACATTAGTTTCTCACCATCATGGTGTTTTTATTTCCTCCCTTTTGTTCTTGTATGTACACTCTAATGGATCCTTTATCCACATATTCTCTGTTCCTCTCACCGTTTCTCTTTTGTTCTCGATTTTCTCGTCCTTTATGCGGTCCCATCTCGTTATGGTACAATGTACCAGTATTATCACGGTCCTGGTTACGCCATCTCTTCGCATCTGGTTAAATTGTCTTCCTCTTGTATTTTTATTTCCATGGTGCCATCACTCGACGTTCCGTTCGTTATTTGGACTCTCGCGTCGTTACCGTGTTCTTTTTTTTTACTTTCAGCTTTTGCGATTCGGCCATACCCGGAGATTTGTATGGTTTTATGCTTATTAGTGAGTTGTCGTCTGTGGTTCTGTTCCGTTAATCACTAGAGCGAATGTAATTGACCAAGGATGTGAGGTTTTTGTGTGGCTTATCATTTTCAGCGCGTCTGGTATTTTAATGGTTTCGTGTTTAGGTGGAAATTCCGACCTCTTTAAATAATTAAAAAAATAATGATGTTCTATCCCCACCCTATTTCCATCCCTATTGAATGGCTTTGTGGCGGTAAATCTATGTCTGGGGTATATAATGGCTTGCCGAGGCTGACGAGTCGCCGCTCTAGCTTCGTATCCTCCACCGTTTTTGTTTTTTACATTCGACTAATCCAATCTTTTGTTTCTCCTGATGGACTTTTATATCGAAATATTTATGCGCGATAAAAGTAAGGCTATTTAATTTTTTGTCTGTGTCCATTACAAACTGTAATCCATGAGGATCTCAATGGATTTAGTGTTCCGCGACGGCATTTGTTATTTCCCCGTGGAATACTGCCACAAGTGACGTGATGCGATGTTTGTTAGCGAACATTATTTTTTTGGGTTCGTTAAGACGTGCGTAATGGATCCTCTTTCGCCCGAAATTGCCAAATAGTTTATTTTTAGTTCACTGTCGCTCGGCCATGCTTGTCTAAAAACTTGATTGGATTTAACTATGATGGGCTTAGTTTTTTATGTAAAAACCATGATCGAACGATCGTGCATGATTATGCCTAGTATGGTATTAGTCACGACCGTTGCGGACAACTCAAAATTACCAATTCTTCATTTTTGAAAAATGAAGGGTAAGCATCTGATTAATTAGTAATAAACAATCTATGGTTTTTTTAGTTCTTTTAATCTTAGTATTTACAAATTTTATGTTCAATAGGTGGTCAATATTCTGGCTAATGTTTTTACAGTAATTTGCTTCGAATATTTTTTGTATTATAAAAAGGATACTCCGAATTTAATCGCACTATTAATTCTCTTATCTTCCTGATTATCCAGAAACAAGCTTTCTACTAATATATTAAACTTTGGCTGTATTCCGTACTTTTTATCAGTAAAAATGCAAGAGAAAAATTTGCTTTAGGGGAGATTGTGATAAGAAAGATGGAAATTAGATCGTTCTAAACCTTTAGCCCTTAAGTAGGCGCGTGGGGTCTTTAAAGACCCCAAGTGTTTACTGAACGCAATATTTTATCTCATAAAACACTTTCGAAGTTTACGTTCCCAGTACCTTCTTAGATCACCTACATGCAGCTGATAAATAAAAAACCTCTATTTTTAAATGGATCAATTTCACACAAAAATATTTTTCAGCGTTCTGGTCTTTTTAGACCCCGCGCGCCTACCAACGTTACAAATGTAGTGTACCAGGGACGCCAGGTTCTGCGTTCGTCTTCCTCGTACGTTACTCTCCTCTCATTTATAACTAAAGTGCTGGTTATGAGATCGTTATTCAACCTTATGGAGGGTTCAAATTTTATGAAAATGTAAGCAATGCGAGGCTATGAAGACCTGCAACATTGTAGATGGAATGGTTAAGTCATATCGAAATTAAGTAGAATCTTGCTCTGTCAGAAGCACACCGCGCGCTCTTTCTCGTGTATTTCAATGTATCTGATGATGAGGCGTGTAGTGCCAATTACTCTCCTAATAGGTCATCCTCATTAGATTTTGTTGGAAAAGACAAGGTTACATGTTGGATAAGACTTCCACCTTCACGCAGAGTTAGGACCCCGCAAGTGAACGTTGTGTCTAGTTCGCTGGGACCATTACTAGAGGAAAAAAATGCAAAAAAACCCATTTAAAGGTACAGAATATTTTTAGATGATATTACTGTACGCATTTTTACCACATGCACAAATATTTACATCTCCCAAATTGCTCCGCTAATCAGTAGAGATCGAGATACAAAATTGACTGATGAAGAGGAGATGGTTTTCATAGGTCTTCTTATTTTGTCAGGTTCCATTCGTTCTGGACATGAAAATATCCGTAATTTATGGGATGGAGACTGGTTTGGAATCGAAATATTTTATACTACAATGAGTATGAAAAGATTTTCGTTCCTCTTACGTTGCGTTCGCTTCGATGACGTAACAGACTGACCGCAAAGACGTGAGAATGACAAATTCACTGCTTTCCGAAATGTTCTTGAAACTTTCACCTCTAACTGTTAAAATATTACGATATACGAAAACTAAATACAATTGATGGACAATTGGTTCCTTTTTTAGATGAATGTCTCTTTCTTCAGTTTTTTCCAAGCAAGCCGGCAAAATATGGGATTAAAGTTTTTAATTTTACGGATACCAGAACAATTTACACAAAGACTATGGAAGTTTATCCTGGAACACAGCCAGAAGGACCGTTTCGCCTGTCAAATCAGTGATGCAATGTTGTGGTGCGTTTAAAAAAACAATGGCAGGCACTGGGCGAAATATTACAGCTGATAATTGGTTCAGCAGTACTCCCTTGGTAAAAGATGTGTTAGAGAATAGGATAACTTACCTAGGTACCCTGAGGAAAAACAAGGTTGAAATTCCACCATAATTATCTAACGCTAAGCATAGAGCTGTAGGAACTAGCATTTTTGCCTTTCAGAAACTCTTATCTTACGTTCCGAAGAAAAACCGGAACGTTATAATGATTTCGTCTATGCATCATGATACTACAATTGATGACATCTGGAGAAATGCGTAAGCCTGAAATCATTACCGACTATAATTTTACAAAGTCAGGAATGGACACTGTATACGAAATGTGGGCGACGTACAGTACCGAGAGACGTTGCAAGCGTTGGCCATTAGTTATGATTATAGGATTCTAAATATCGCAGGCATCAACGCGCAAGTAATTTATATGTCCAATAATCCCAAAAGTAAGCTAGTTCAGGGGTTATATCTCAGAGGGATTGGTCGAGAACACGTTCACGGACAGATTAGAAAAAGAGCAGCATGCAGGCCTGTATCTAGGTCACTTTGTGAGAAAGGTTCTAAAATTTCTGGGTCAACATCTTCAGGACTCAGTGAGATACATGTGAAAGTAAGAGCTAGGTGCACCATTTGCCCTAGAAATATGGACAAAAAAACAAACCAATTTGCAGCCGCTGTTCAAAAACTACGCGTTTAAAACATGTACAAACTGTATGCCCTCATTGTTTTGATCATTTCAATGAACATAATAAATATTTTTACTTATTTAGACTTATTTTAAATCTTCCATTGTTTTTTAAATTATTGCTGTAACCCTCCATATCAGTACTGAGTATATAGTTATACGTATTGTATATAGTTATATGTGCCCCTTAAATTGCGAATAAAAAAATATGTTTTAATAATTGATAAAATACAAACAATATTGTTTGCATGTAACATACTTCTTAACAATTGATATTTTGATTTGAATGCATGTTTAATCGATAACGAACTCTTCCTTAGATGATATAGTGTACACCACGTGGTATTCAGAGAGAAAAAACTGAACATATTTCGACATTAATATTTGCTATGAATTAAAACTGTAAATTATTTCTTTGAGCAAACATTTTTTCAAGTAAGGTTTTTAGAATAAAATATATTACGAGAACTTTTATTTACCTTTGAAAATATCTGTAAATAATAAAATAGATGAGTTATGTACCCATATCTAGTGAAATAAGCAAATAGAAGAAAAGAGATCATTTCAGTTAGCTCAACTGATTGGAAAAAATTAAAGGTTCCTATGTTGAATTATAATGCTTTGAATATCTAGTGTACAAAATATCAATGTAAAATAAACAAATTTGAGGAAGATAGAAACAATTCCTCATGGGGTATTAAAAGACCCCACGCGCCCACCTACGTCATAAAGTGAGGTGCGCCTACTTAAGGGTTAGATGGCTGAATCGTACCTTCGCTAATCTAATTGACCTTAACTGCAAAATATTTTCAGAAACTAAAGTGAAAAATATTTTATCCACAGTAATGTCTTGCATTTGTATGGGTTATAACGGACGGAAAGGATTGTATAGTGCTGAGTTTACAGCAGCACTTGAAGGGAGGTATTCGTTTTATAAACCCCAGGTGAAAAATATAAACGATCCAATCTCTTAGAAATTAAATAGAATTCTATAGAACCCTTTTTTATCTGATTGAAATAATCATAATTATGCTGTTGATCGCTGGATTATTTTGCTTAACTACATTCAAAACATATTCAACTTAGTTAACTAAAGAAGTGCAATTTAAAATTCTTGATGTGATTTATATTCATACTTATTTATGGAAGGAGCTTGAGCGACATTTTTTTCCTACCCTTGTACTAATGAACAGATTTTAATGAAAAATAGCCGGCCTAGAGGATGATATAATAGACCCGTTGCCTCCTTATGTATTGTCATAAATTTTCATTCCTACCCCGGTGAGAATTAGGAGTTGAATTTTTTGATGGCTAGGAGATACATACAAAGATGGAAGTAGAAGTTTAGTGTAGTGATTGATAATTTCGTATACTAAGGTACTTCAGAAACCCCATATATTAATTCAATGTACTTGTAAACATTACTCAACGCTTTTCGTTTTTGTGCGCAGCTTTTCGTTCTTGTGTGTACTCCTTCCCTCATCACAGGTCGTTCAATCCTAAAATTGGTTGCCTGCTGCCCTCCACCCTTCTCTATCTAATGCTCATCCCCTTACCTCCTAGAACTATTTGTATGTACTTTCCTCTTCATTCCATACCAACGCAGCGCATAGTCCATCTACGTCTAATATTTGAATTTTTGACGGAAGAAATTTGGCCTAACCCTTACAAACCTCTTTCCAAAATTTTCTTCTCCGTTTACCCAAATCACCTTCTTGGTTCCTTTCGTCTTAGGGTATACCAACATCTTTTCAACTGCGTGTTAGTAATAAAACTTATGAATACACGATGCTCACACTCTAGCAACGACGATGTTCAAAATATCAGTCTTCAACTTGAAAAAAAATCTACGAATTCCACCTGTCTACCATACTCGATCTTTGAGTATGCCGAAAAAATATCATTGAGAAATTTTCATTATAATTTAAAGGATAAAATATCCCGGACGTTATCTTTCTCATGACTATGAACAGTTCTCATTGATATTGATCTCGGAAAATTTGAGGATCCAATATGGTGGAAATGTGGAATTACATATTTTTTGCGTGTAAAACGGATATTGTTATCATCTTCGTCGCTTTTGTGTCAGTATGACTTATACTTTTCTGTTATGACAGTCAAATAATTGATTCCTACTTTATCCTAAGACCTTCAAGTATTTTGATCACCAATTTTCGTTAAAACCCGCTAATAGCCGCTCCTCTGGCAGTGAGGTAAGCCTTTAATTCCACTTGTACGGTGAATAATTTCCCTGAACGCTGAAACCGCTTAATAATCCGTAACGTGCACATTGCAGTCCTACTTGTCGTTATAGTACTATGTCGACACTTGAGTAGATACTCAATTTTCATCGTTTTCTGTAGATTAATTCGTAAATTTGGCTTCAAATTGTTGATTATAGTTACCTCATAGTACGAAAACAAACAATTATTTTTTGACGCCTTTCCTTTTATCACTAAAACTTCTGTTTGGTTAATCTCTGAATCGATAATTTATATCTATATGGAAAATGTGCAATAACAATTTAAGTCTTAAATGCGTTTGTAGTTTTACCATTTGAGGCACCATTTACAGATGTTACAGTGTTTTTAAGTTTAATAATCCCTAGATTTTATTTTCAGAGATAACTTATGCTGTGTGTTAATCTGAGAGGAAATCTACGCCAGTGTTTTGATTCAACGGTTTGAAAGAAGCAGCATCATAAATGTGCTTGCTACAGCTACCATTACATATTATTTCCTTTTTAATCTTATTTTTTCTTCCGAAATAATCCTTTAAAGACATTTTCCCTGCTTTACCGGAATATTTGAAGCTTCTATGGTCGCTGATGCTTTTTTATTCCTTTATTTATTTAATGATCTTATTATTTATTTAATGCATCTAGTCCTCTGGTCTCGTGTATTAAGAGTAAGGAAGCAGTTAAATGATGGGGTAGCAGTAGGTTTTCATGCGAAAGTGTTAAACCAAGTTTATGGTGACTTAATGGCTTAATGTATTTATTTTCTTCAAATGGGATGGCCTTAATCCTTTGAAGTTAAAGAAAAGTTCTTTGATGCTTGACAAAGAAGCCGTAAGTATTGAGTCGTATCCACGAGTTGGCTGTAGAGGTGGCTTATTTCACATGGGGAGTTATTTTCGATTCAGACTTCCTGAAAAATGTCCTTTTGTCAATTTTTGTAGACACAATTTTAGAGGTTTTCATTACGTCAGCGATAAACTATTTTTTAAAATTCCAAAAGACTCATGAGCTTAATCATATAAATAATGTATAATGTAAATTTTAGCCTTTTTATCTGATATAACAGGTTCCTATAGTTTTTATCCATTAAATTAGTTGGATTTCTGCAATTTACAAGCTGAAATAGTTTTAAAGCCACAAAGTATTAGAGTCGGAAAGTATGACACTGCTCCTCTTACCAATTTATAAAACATATTATATCTATTTCAGCTGAGTAAACTCTTCTTCTAAAATAGTAATCATTAAGTAGGATAGGTCTATCATACGGTGAGTAATCTACGATATTTTCTAATTTGAACGGTCTCAGATGCCTCTAAAACTATCTTTTTTAGACTCACACGCGTATCTTTTCACAGAAAATCCTGAGGCTATCTTTGATTAACATGACTCAAATGGCGAGAAAGTTCCAAGGCCAGTAAAGTTCCTTTATGTTGACCGTAAACTTTGGCTCGCGATCTTGAAATGCGTGTCCAGAGGAAACAAGGCCTCAGGAAAAAATAATGAATCATATCCTAATTGGTGTCAAAATTTGCATGTAGATAAAACAAAGATCTTGCTCAGTTTGAAGAATATTTATTTTTGTGATCCAGTGTTATTTTACCGACCAAGACATTCGTGAGGAATGATTATTATAAATCCAGTTACTTTACCTATCACTACTCATATTTTCGTCGTGGTATTTTTTTCACTACTGTTAATATATTTCAATCATTTGCGTACCTTTTACCAACGCTTCAATTTTTTTTTCAATTATCTGAGAATTGAGCTCATACTATAATAATACGTTAAATTACAGTTTTGCACCCGTCTCTACATAATCTCACGTTTCTTCTTCAATGTAAAAATGGAACCATTGATGCTGGTACAAATACCTCAACATAGCCACAGCCAACGCTATAAAACTCAATACCTACGTTAATAGAGGCTAAACCTGGCAATAATCGTATTTAATGTATTTAACTATAGTATTAAATCGACGTGGAGTATGGGAAAATAGGAATACGTTAAGAAGCATGCTTTTGGCAATGTAATTGCTAAACTGCAGGAAACTGAGGAAGAAAAGCCTAATATACAATGAACGTAAGGAACAATTTTAGAATAACTGAAAAAACGGATCAATTTAGAAAAATAGTACTTAGATGAAAAAAACTAGCTGGGCATGCAACAAGAAATTGTCAGTTAATAATAAATTCATTCAAAAATAAATTGCTTGAAAATAAATCAAGAGTACGGCCAGAATCTGTATTTAAAAAAAACATGAGCAAGGTATTGTAAATGGCATTTCTCCATAACTTGAAGATGAAGCTGCCATAAAAAGAGAGACGTAGCTATAACAACAAGGCATCGCATTTGGCTGTTGATGAAGAGCATCATTGTGCATTTGGATGGCTAATTTCATTTTTTTCTGGAATAGATCTTCAATTTAGTACAGTTTTTTCTACGAATAAGTTTAAAAAACTACTTATTGCATTTGTCAGGCATTAAATAGGATAAGATATTAATTAACACTCACTCGCATCAAATCGAATATATGCCATTAATGTTCTTGCAATTTAGGTGGGTAACCTTGAAGTGCAGTCCTCTTTGAGCATCGTCCTGGAATTCTCCCTTTCATCTCCTGCCCCTGTATCCCCTTCAATGTGCGTAGAAAATTAATTTCGCAGTCCTACCAGACGTGTAACTGCCTGTCCTCCTCTCTGGAATTTACATTTCCATTTCTCTTAAAATATATCAATTCGTCATCCGTCATCCTCATTCCTTAATCAAACGTCTTTTACGATGTATGTTCTTTCCCAAATTTCGAGAAATTTTCAATTTTCCCTCCGATGAGTATTTTTGGCTCTCGTTCCTGAAGAAATTCTCCCAAAGGATAAAATATGAATTTCACATCTTTCCAAAGTAATATAGATGATTGGATTTCCTCATGTAAGGCATTTATTTTTTAGCTTCCATGAAAAGTGTGGTCTTAAATCATGGACGAATACCTTAGAAAATGGAGCTCGACTTTATCATTTTTATTTTGGCTGTGCACGCGTAAAAATGAGATACTACTTTCGCAAAATGTTTGCTCGTGGAGCACAGTTTCTGGGATGCAGTTAATATATTTTTTGCCCCTTATGTATGGCTTTCAATCGCTATTTGAATATATCGTTAATTTCATTGGTTTGTCGAATTAGTTCCCCTCGATTCTCATTTCTTGTAATTGTGAATGCTTTATTACCCCGGATAAAAATTACAACCGGCTATTGGCAAGAGGTAATCACTCATAGTTTGTATAGTATTAAAGACCTGTCAATGGATTAGTTCCAGGGATATTTTTATTCAGATGACCTTCTAATGTAAATATTTTCTACGTTAACTGTTAAAAAACCAGGTACATTTTCGAGATACTGTGCATATAATTCCACACTAAGTGTTATCTTTTGTGCTTATTAGTATTAATAAATTGGTGTTTGCTTAGACAATCTCTGCACTTAGAGATGACCTTTGGCATCATATTTAACTGATCATGAGTTTCCTACTCGAGGAAGATTTGTGACGAAGATACAGATTCGTGAAAATCTTAAAGAATTGATTATACGACGGGGCTTGGATTAAAACTTGAGTCTCCGAAATTTCATGCCATTTGGGCTGTCGAGAATGGGGATGATCTACATGTATTTCTTGGCCTTTAATATCACAGCCGCCATTTATAATATCATTATTTCCTAAAAGAAATCCAATATCACAAGTGAAGAGCAATTAAGTTATAAAACGAATAGTTGTCAGTACACCGATCGAACTAAAATCCCCAAACAGCTCTCAACTGACTGCAATGTGTTCAAAACGAGGAAAAGGAGTAATAAAGATTAACATGGGAATAAGTACTTAAGATGAGAGTTTTGTTACCTTCTGCTAATTATAATTATTCCTTCCACTCCACCCTCCGCAAATTGTCTCCACTTCCTGTTACACGCACGTCAGCTACCCCTGAATGATAATTACCTCGTCAGCCCCATTTCAGCCATGTTTTCATGGTTATTAAAGTAATAAAATGTCTTTTATCTCTTTAATCGTTTACTCCTCATCGCTCCAAAACGCGTAGATGACCTTTAATTTTCAGAGGTGATGTGTATAACTGGAGGTCGATTTTTGGAAGTTGGTTATCAGAATATCAAAAAGAGTCGAACAGAATAATAGACTAATGATTGTGGTGCGAGTGGTATGAGAGCTAGGGCTAGAATGTGGTGGAAAAGACTCTTTAAGACCTCCATTGGTCGCGCAATGAGATTTTTTTAGGCCAAATTTAAATTTGTGCTTACTTCGAAATTTTGAATTGGAGTGGGTTTTCTTTTCCTACTACCAGAGTCTCCTTGCTGATCTGTTGCCGTAAAAAATATATAGTTAGAATCTGTAGCCATGTAGTGATTTTTCTGAAAACATCGGCACTGACATACGGAAATTAAGACTTTTTCTCATCGCGCAACCACTGCCGGTAATTTTCTTGTAACACTCGTTTGCGTTTCACTCTCGTCGCGTGTGGTCAAAGTTGCATTCATTAAGTTGAAAATTGAAAGGGAAGTCGGGAGTCATAGGCATTTATTCACTATAATGAGCTGAGGGAAGAAGCTGGTTGAATGAACACTAACAAAAAGCTCATATTCTGCTTTCTTTTAAATAAAAATTAAATAGTGAGAGAAAGTCTCCGCCTGTGGTAGAGATAGCCAAGCAACCTTTCCCGAATTAAGGTACTTTGAGCGTTGTACCATTTCTCCTAGAAATCAATGAATTTGGTCTCACTTTCAAGAAAAATATCCCACCCTTCGAAAGATACAAAAATATCAGCCCCATACCGGACTATTGGTTTATGACAATAAATCCTGCTCTTTTACATGAGAAATGCTACCATAATGTACCTACTCCAGAGAGACCTTATGTAAAAATGAAGAATTTACAAACCTAGATCTCGTAAAAATATTGAAAAATTGTAGTTTGTATGTATTCTCTACTATTTTTGACAATAAATCATATTTTCGCTACTAATTTTTTCAGGTTCGTAAAAAATATCCATTACTAAGGAGTTTTTAATGTACCGCGTGAAGAAAATAAGTCAAGTTAAAGACTTATGTATGGATATTTTTCTTTGATTATTTCGAATTTCAGTAGCTTAAAAGTAAATTATTGCACCATTTATAATGGAATATTATATTTATTTATTGAATAAATGAATTCACATTCATGTATTGTATTCATGTATTCAACAGCTGCTGATATTACAACATTTACTTCGAATATGGTCTTAATTATGACTAGGGTACTATCTCGCTCGAACTACCTTAGGTGGAGCACTAGGAAGTTGTAGAATAGAAGAGTGCGTACAAAGCAATGGAAAGTTTCCTTGGACTATCAGGCTAAACGAGTTCGTTGCATTTTCCCACCAGACACAACGAAAACTCTGTAAGTTTTCCTATCCCTAAGGAAACGGCTTGGTGGGTATATAATATATATACATTCATCCCTTTTTTGGCGGCAACTGTCAGGAACCTGGAATGTAAAGCTCTCGGGTTCCAACCGGGTGATGGTAGTTTGTGGTAACGACGTTTCGATGGCGTGGTCCGCCATGGTCCTCAGGGTGAATGGCAGGCTACTCCATTGAAACGTGGGAACCACAAACTAGTATCACCCAGTTGGAAACCCGAGAGCTTTAAATTCTAAGCATTCGCCGGGAAAGTGTGAAATCTTACATGTTCAGGAACTTGTTTTATCGATAAAAATGTTTTATGAAAAAAGACCAGCCGCAGCTATTTTTCGTTTTTGATAAATTTAAAAATGAAACATACCCTCCATTCTCTCCTATTCCCCTTTCTTCTGAGGTTAAAGTGTGTTCTTCCCACAACCTTGCTCTCAACCTTTCGAACCTCGCATGGGTGCGTTTCGTCTTCCTTGCGTCGAGCGAGGTAACTGTTCCGTGTTCCTCCTCCCTTCACTTCGTCCGCTCATTCGTTTTAACCCGACCGAGATACACACGCGCCAGCTTACACAACAATGGTTGCCCCTCCGAGAGCAAGACTAGAAGGAGAGGGAAGGGGAAAGAGGTTACTGAGGGAGCCGGGAGGGTTGGAAGGGGAGAGATAAACACAGTTGGCAGGCACAAGGGACGCATGGAAGGTCGATGGCAAGAGGGGGGATTAAATGGGGTGGGATACTGCCCCCGCAGTTCTTTTGTTATCCTGCTTACATTTTCCCTCCATCTCTCCCTCCTCTCTCTGTCTCATGCTCTGCTGTCCTTCCATCCTCGGAATTATTTTTCGGTCCTCTCCCCCCTGTCTCTTTCCTCGAATTCGAGGCCGACCATGTCCCGTGAGGGGCATATAGTTAGATGCGATGCCTTTGCGTCGGTGCACGGTTTGAGGGAGATATCTACATACTCTCTTGTTGAGCCACCGCCAAGTCGTGTGACAAGTGGGGTGTTAGATAAGACGGAGGAGGAAGAGACTGTGGGTGAATATTCTATTGACGGTGTTTCTTACGCTCGTGTCACGCTACTTTAACTGAAGTCACCATTGATACACAAAGGATATCGTACTGTCTACTTCATTTTCAACTCTTACAACATGTGTTTCAACTGACTCACAGTCGTCTTTAGATACAGCGTACACTGGTACACGTAACAGGTTGTATTTGATGATGACTTCTAGTCAATTGAAACACGTGTTGCAAGAGCTGAAAATAAAGTAGACAGTACGATAACTTTGCGTATCATTTCAAAATGCTGTTCTACAACATCTCGCCAAAGAATGTTTAATTCACCGATGGTTCATTGAAAGAATTAATTTTTAAATCTATCATTTCGGCCCTGTATTTTTAAAAGTGTAAATCTATCAAACGGCATTATCGCTTCTATCAGTTTTGAAGGTATGGGGCAATGTGAAAATAAATATCCTCCGTGCCATTGAGACGCTCGCCAGAGCTCAATTTTTCAAGTTAGTGAGGCCTAGGGTGGCTTCCGAGTCTCAAATCGCTCACCACCTAGTAAGTTCACTCAGTGTCTTACAATCTTTGTTTGCCGTAACAACTTTTGACGAGGTCTGAGACTTTTTCTTGTATTTTTATATAGTTCGCGAAGTAAATATTGCTGTGCAATGTCCCCATTGCTTGCGGCTTATTTAAAATGTGTCCTCACCTTAGAAACTCGGGTTCAATTTTTCTCTTTGCAATAGAAGATGCCTTCTACTATTTTCTTGATAAGATCTATATTCTTAATATCAGCGCTTCAAATGTTTCGTACATCCTTCATCCACTCTAGTAAGAAGAAAGGGTTAGGTAAGGCAGTCAAAGCTCACAAAGAAAGCATGCGGCGGGGGGACGAAATGGGAATGGACGTAACATAAACAACCATTCGATGGTGATTGCTGTAGGAGAGAGGAGAGCGAGATACGATGGGACGAAAGGAAATTGTCGCGTTGTAGTGTCTTTTGTTTTCGCGGGTTGGTTTTTGCTGGCTACGGGCAGAGGACATGATGTGGGTAGCTGCTTTCCGGGATTTTTCCCACTTCACGGCTGTCTCATGCCCCTTTGATCTGAATTAAATTGATGGCAAGTCTTTGAAAATAAACTTTATAATGAAGAATCGAATTACCAGCGCTTTCTTTCCAAATCATTCATCAATAGTGAGAAGTTTTAAGTCAAAGCCTTTGAGTTAACTTGACCATAAAATGCAGACTATTGTCAGTTGAGATTTGCAGATACAGTAAACTGAATATGCTATACTAATAAAAGCATGCGTGAGAAGAAGAAAATGCATTTATCTCGTTGTTCATGCACTACCTACATGAATTCATCTGCTTTTTTTATTCGGATACACTGAAATATAGCCTATTGTCTAAGGCATTTATCTGTGCTTATAAGGTTTGTGAACAAGCAATAATTTTTGTTGCCTACTGTCAATATAAATTATATTTAGTTGGAGAACTGTTCGTTACAAATCATTGAGCCTACATGCTCAATACGTTCCTGTTTATTATTTCAAATAAATATTTTATTTGTATCTAAATATTTGATAGTGTAGTGATTGGCCTGCGTATTAAAATATCATTCCATGGCTGCTATCCTGATTGAGTTGCAGCAGTGCTATTTTCGTGAAAAGCACCTCAATTACATGTTTTCCACGTAATGTAGGCAGTTTTTACGCTATTTATATGTGAACCACGGTCTCTGTACCATTCAGAATGCCAGCCTATTGGGTGTCTTTTAAAATGGTTCATTTTTCATCACCATATCTCCTTCCTTCGACTTGAATTTCCCGCAAAAAATAGGCATTAGGCTTTATAAATTTCACATGATAGAAGTAATAATTTTGCAGGTTTCCAAAGGTAAATTTCCGCTTTATTAGTGGAAAACTGATGGTGTTTTGCTTCTGATATATTCAAACTGTTTCATCGTATCGTACCCTAAACTGTTGGTATAAATTATTTTAAATTTCTAATATCCGTGTATAGCCATAGTAGCTGATGCCCTTTTGCGTTATTTTAATCACAGCCGATTGTCGATTCGTCCGTCTTAGTATTTAGGCGCAACTTCTTTTATTTGGCATAATTAATGAATAATTCGGCCGTGGATGTCATAGTACCTTCCACCAACAGTCTTAGTCATCACAACTTATCTTCCGTAACCATGAGCTCCCTTACGGATTATTATGATAATTATGGATGATTATGATGAAAAGAAACTCAATAAGCAATCTGACAGGAGTGATTTCAAACTCTACATAATCTTCTTCCTGTCATTATAGAAGATACTAACCGATGAACTTGCCTGTAGAAACTTGAATAAATAAACAAAAAATACTTTGATGCTTTCATGCCATCGCATTAAAAACAAGAAAAACCACAGAGAATATGGGATTCCAGTTTGAAGTAAATATCAATAGTACCTGGTAATTTCGGTGAGTAACGTGCAGCAAAGTAGTGTTTTACCTTTGTGAATTAGTTTCATTCGATTATGTTTCCAGCATTTTGAACTCAATAAATTAAAATATGAGAGTGGTATGAATTCAAACAAAAGTCATTCAGTTCATGAAAGAACGTTATGGAGGCGGAAAAAGTAGTATAAAAATAGCTACAAAATCTGGAATTAGTTTTCAGTTGATGCGGAGACACACTGGATGAACGATAATTTAATGCCAATCTTAAATTCAGTTTACCAAAGATTTTCGGGAAATGATCCTTTCCGCATCGTAAGAAGAGACACGGTAACAATGAATAAATAATTCTTAGCGATTTTAAGATAAATTACTTCTATTTTACCACCTTATTCTTCACCTTGTGTCATTTTCATATGAATAAATTAGATGCTACTTGCTATGGAGTGCGGTCGTTTTGTAAACCTCATCGATTCTGGGATGTCACAATTGATTTATTCCTTCTGTTGATAAAGTCATTCCGAAACAGAGACATTGTCTTAAAACTAAACAGAAATTCAAAGCAGATCTTAAATCAATAGATCTCCCTAACATTTTTAATTCACACTGTGTTAAATACAAATATTTTTAAAAACAGCGTGCTACGTTTATTGATTATTGCTACTACTGTTGACGAAGGAACGTACGTTTGAGTACGAAAGAGGAGCTTAAGGCTTAGTTGGAGCCGATTTTACGATTTTTTGTAGTTCCAGGCTTTCGCGCCAAGATGTCTGCTATCCGGGGGATAAAATGACGAGGGATAAGAGAGGAAAGGTTGGGGGGAATCGATGGCTGTCGGAACAAAGCGGGCCAGTTAAAAGCCGCTCCAAAGTCGAGGGCATGTCAAACTTCTACGAGCGAGCGAAAGCGGAACGATCTCTTGTGGCAATATTTACGCACGAGTTCCTAATATTTGGACGTTTTGAGAAATGTAAATTGTGATTGACGTTTTGTTGCATGGTGGAAAACCCTCTACATCTGTGTTTTTCTTGGGTTTTTGAAGTCATCCGTAAAGCAGTGACTGAATGCGTGGGGGAAAGGGAACGGCCACTTTAAAATCCCTCAGCTCTCCAATAATCGATAAATTTTGGGATGTTCATTTAAATTCAATATTTCCAAAGCAAGTTTGGTGAGTTCAGGTAAATATCGTTGGTCTATTAGTAGTCTTTGAAATGAAGATATTAATTTCTCTATATGCAAGCGCAGTAAGGGTAAATTTCATGCGATGACAGAAAGTAGTAGTCATGCTGAATAATTGAGTTGTTTCATAATATAAGGACCTGGTCCTATAAAACTCCAGGAGATTACCTCTAAGTTTCGTCTATAACCTAATTGAATCCATAGATAACTAGCAGTAAATTAACACGTGTGAAGTAATTTCACATCCACTTTCTTCATGACTTTACTCGACTATCAGAGTTAATTATAATTTAGGATGACATCTCTGATTTGTCTATAACTTTCAGAGGCACGTCAAATCTTGAAATTTGTTAGCTGATTATATTTTCCTAGAATGAGGAAAATGAAATTATTTTAATTATATACATTCTCATTTGGAAAGAAAAATGATTCTGTGCCTGTATAAACCATCCGATCTAACAAAGTAATGGTGAATTTGTGTGTGTCATAGGATAGGAATACCTACTGATAGTATCTCGTCTGAATACTAGGCGTCTTACGTGAACGCATTTAGTGTATTCTTTTGTATTTTTAGTCATGATGTATGCTGCTGCTAATATGAGGTGCCACTAGATGCTATTGTTCTCAGTTGAGACTATTCCCGTTCATTTATAGCCTAGCAATTCCTTCAATAGCAATTCAATAGCATTTCATTGCTGCTACTAATTCATGTTTTATTAACGAGATTGGAAAATAACTTGTATTATCATTCAACATAGAAACCAATGTGTCCATCAAATTATGTCTAAAAGTCTGTCCTATAACCACTTTAACTTCATCGCATATTCTTGAGTACGGTAATAATTTGTCAGCTGATGTCTAAAAAAATACTCCTGGATAAATTAAGTGAAGAAGTAGAGAGAACGAACTAAAGGAAAATTGCATCAAATACCGAAATCGTTGATTTTGATGGGAAAAGGGGTAGAATGATTGTATAAATAAGATGAAGAATGACATAGCTGAGCAAAAGGATGGTTTGTGTACATTGCCCGATTGTTAGAGAAAGATAGACGTTTGTAAAGACATTAACACTTTGAGAGTGTCATCTATAGATGACGCGCCGGACTCCGCCCAGGTCCGAGCGTCATCAATTCTTGACGGGCAGCTACGCCTGGCAGTGGTGGCCTCGAATGTTCTTCGCTTTCCCTATGCTTAGCGATCTCGGATCTTCATGATAGTCGCAGTTCCTTCTCAGACATCGCACTGCACCCTTTGGTTCTGGTTACGACCTTTCAATTGGTGCCGGCTGCTTCGCTAAGTACGTCAATGTTTTTTGCAAGGTAAATTTTACTTACTTTTGTTTTTGCCGTCATTAATGTGTTTTCTACTGCTACTTTTTGATATTTTAATTGACATATTCTTTTCTTATCGTCCTGTGTTTCATTTCATTGAGAAAAAATTTTTGGTTTAAAAAGCCATCTTGGAAAGGAATTGCAAGGTACGAGTAAGTTTTGGGTTTCTAATGAATTTTGACTCTAGTTATATCCATATTAATTACAAAGGAATGATATATTTATTAGTATAAAAATAAAACGGTAACTTTTACCCCGAATTTCGAATAGTAAATTATAATGTAGTCTTTTCTGTGGGATGTTATATCTAGTTTTTTTAAATTTAGTATGAAGCGCTTCGCCCGTGTTCCCTCAACTTCGACTCAGTAAAGTGCATCTCCGGCATTCTTAGTTTATTTTATTTTTGGCTTAAATATTCAATGTATGTTACGTTTTTGATAAAAATGATTATAATTATACTTTATTTGCTTTCATTTCTCCTGTGATGCCAGCCAAAGTGAAGAGAGGGAAGAGGGGAGCCCCAGTGGTGTAATCTCACCGGAGATAATCCGGGCTAAATGAAAATAGGTGAGACAATTTGTATGAGTACCGACACAGGGATAAATGTCATGTAGTGGAAAGACAAAGGGGATGTACTCTTACTTAGCATTGAATTCGGGAACGAATTGGTCAATGTTACCACAACCAGGGGTAACATTGTCCAAAAGCCCTAGGCTGTTGCCGTATACAACAAATGTATGGGGGTATTGACTATGTCGATCAACTCATGGCATACTATCCCTGTGATCACAAAAAATTCAAATGACACAGAAGATTAGGGTTTCATATGATGAATATAATGCTTCTAAATTCCTATCTACTGTACCAGAAGTTTAGTTCGCAAAAACAGAGCTTGAACTCATACAGGTTGTCCATCATAGATGCCCTCGCCATAGGCCAAACGAGAGTGAGTTTGTCCGTATCACGGGACCCTTCCATGATAGCCATAGACTCACATTTTCCAAAGAGTTGCGAAAAGAGAAATGATATAAGGGTCCAAAAACGGTACAAGCAGTACTAAAAACTGGGTAAGAAGAATCTTTGGCCCCGATTGCCCCGAAGAACCTGGCCTCTGCTTCGATACTTGCTTCCATCCCTACCACCATTGATCCCCTCTTAATTCTAATATCTTGCATGGGAATGTTTTTATGTGCTAGTATAATTTATTATATAATGTGTAAATATAAGTATTATGAATACTCTGTAAAGTGTTTCCCTAACTTTTTTACTCTTCGCTACATTCGTACCGACCATTGTATTTTTCGGATGTACTAAATATCATTGATGAACTACATCGTTGAGCATTGCCAGAAATTTTGTTTTTGTTTGATTGTGTGTTTCAATAATCTATATTAGTTACGTATGTTTGTTTATTTGGGTATGCTTTATCGGCTAGAGGTGGAAAGCCTTGCTCTTCCGCCTCAAACAAGTCTCGTTCTGCCCTAAAAAAGCCCGTCTCCGTCCTTGGGCAGGGGACTTTCGAGTAGCATTTACTGACCCTTATCCATCGAAAGATATGCCTATGACAATGAAACCGCGCCGAAGGAAGCCAAAAAGCCTTCATCATCGTCTCTATGACTCCGCGGAAGAGATCTAGTGGAATGAAGCCCGCTTTCGGTGGCGTGGAAGTGTAATTTCAGTTTTCCCCGAGTGTGTGCCGGGAGGCGTGTGGATGTGGTCGACTGTTGGGAAGGGAGGGGAGGGGTGCGCGTGTGACACGTGTTTGTAATAAACCACGTTTTTTATCATCAAATTAATTCTTGTACGCTATTTTGGACAACTAGAGGCACCAAAATTCAAAAACCGGGCAGCCACTAGCCCGAGCCATCCTGAACTTGACCCACGCACTTGAAGTTCTCTTTTGGAGGAATGGAAATATAGCGATTATTTGACAACTCTCCTGAAGTGGACATTGTTTAAACATGAATATAAATTAACAAGAAAGTATTAACATCAGCTTTATATCATTGGAGGTTGGAGAAATGAGATGTATTGTAATAAAAAAGCCTAATAGATAGATAAGAAATATTAAATAAAAAATAATTAATTTTAAAAAAATTTAATGCAATATCTTTTAATTTCTCTCCCTTCAAATGATAAAATATCTCCAGGAAGAAAGTATGAGGTATATTGCGAAAAATAGCATTGAAAAAGTTGCCGTGAATGATTTACGTAAAAATACTATGTGCGCCGGAGCTTTTTCCTTCCCCCAGATCCGAGCGTCATCTATAGATGACGGCAAAAATAATTCGAAAAAAATGCACAAAATTTTCAATGTAACGAATTATTTCGCTCATCACTGGTATAGTTAAACACTTTTACGCTAAAATCCTTAAAAAAAATGTTGGATTATGGAAAAGTTAAAATTTCTACCCTCGGTCTGAAAGTGTTAAGGGGCGGGTGAATGCTGGTAGAAAGTTCATAGGTAATACGAGGGGCATATGAAGGAAGGGCCGTAAGTCTAGGGAAGATAAATTCAAAGTATTAAAGAACTATACATGGTAATAATACTTGGGTATGCTATGAGGACCATCAATGAGAATGGGGAACCTATGAGGTGTTTATAGTATATGTAGAGAGGATAGGGTTGAAATGACTGGGTTATGATAGAATGTAGGTTGGATTCTACAATGATGGATACTTGGTAATTAGTATTCTCCGTTTCTTTGTCCATGCTCAGAGAATGAGTTATAGCTGAACAACTATGTTTATATGCGATATAAGAGTAAATGATGCTTGGGGAATGGATAGTCAGAGGAAATTATAGATGAATGTGTTGTAAGAGGTTCATAATAGCATAGGTATTACAAGTCACAAGAGCAAAAGAGCGTTCAAGATTGCATGTACGTAATCTATGAGGACCAGGTACGCTAGGAAAGTGCATCATTGAGGTAAATAATCGATGGGAGACAGTTTTCTAGGCACAACAGCAATAACTAAGATCTTCGAACGAACCATGCCCCGAATGGGAATGGCGTAATGGGTATATGATATCTTAAAACGCACTGTAGTAAAATTGGAGCCGTGAAATATTGCCTGGAGTTTTCTTGAATGGACTTCGCCTGGCCTGTGTTGCCAGTCAAGTGTCTCGTATATTCGCGCGGCCTCTCCATTATGCTACGTCTCCCTCATCATCCCGTACCCTCGCATTCTCTCTCGTGCGCAGCTGTCCGGATGAAGGCTGTCCTCGTTTCCTCCGCTTATTCATCTGACGATCGCATCGTCATTAATCATGGAAACTAATCATCTAGCAATAAATGAGCCCCTACATAAGCATGCCTCATCGCTTCCTCTGTCTCCGTCCCCTTGGATAACAGCTGCCTTCAATTCTTGTCGGACGCCCGGCGTCAATCCTCGTCCCCTTCGATAAAAATTCTGCTGTTCTCAATTTTTTGATCAAGCAACCCAACGCAAACTCCATTGTTTTATGGCGGAGTAGGACGCGGTGTCAATATGTCACGCTCGCATCTAGGCGTTCTGGTGTCTATAGCTGACATCCGCGTGAGTATAAAAAAACACACTCGGGAAACTTCAAGCTTGTGAATCATCTCAGATATTACCTTAAAAGCATCATCGCGCATCGTAAACAAAAACAGTGGCTGGTTGGGAAATTTCAGTGTTATCGGTTTTCTCGCTACAACGCGGGGGCCTGGGAGCATTTATGAGGTTGTTATCGTCCTCGGCAATTCCATTTTACTTCCTCTTATCACGTTATTGCTATAAGTGTTGGGTGCAACTCGTTTTCATTAACCTTAACGGGCTGAAAATGTAGGCAATGTCGAGAGTAATGTAAAGTGGGGAAACGCGTTGTGTGGCAGCTGTATTCGACGCCAAAGAACTCCATCAGGGCAACTGTGGTAAAATTATGGCAGCTATGAATTTTCATTCAGTATAGTCCTGCGAACGTTTTTTAAGTCATTTTTCTAACAGTGACACCTGTGTCAGATAGTTTAGTGAGTCTTTTACGGTTAAATTAGGGTGAAATATATATTACTTTGGGAGGTAAGAATTATCATGTTACTACTGATTATGCCTGTTTACTTTCCAATGTTTCTTAAATTACTCTCAGGTACCCCCAAAACTCATAGTTTGGTATTCGTTGAATTTATTAAGGATAATAACTCTATTTATAGCCAAAATTTAACTCTAAATTTCTCCCATCATTGAGCTAACGATTCAGTCTTCTAATTTGTCGGAGAAATTCTTGTTTACAAACGCAACCCCTAATTGTACTATGGCTGACCGCAAATATGTTTACACAGCTAAGATACGGTAAATCATAATTTAAAAATATATGTACCTATGTGGAAAACAGCTAGATAAGTGATAGATGGAAGACTGTTTATTGAGGATTAGCGCTCTTTCAAACTGAAATCATACTTATAAAGCTAATTAACCTTCCTCTCGACAACAAGGTCTCGAGCTCCGCGTTTAAATGAAACCAAGGTTTGAAGGCCATGTTTAGTGGAAGTTAAATGTGGTATATAATTAGGATATAATCATTTATGAAGTACTAAAATGTTGTAATTATTCATATGTCTTATTACCACACGTATTAAAGTCTTCATCACCAGGTTTGAATCGGCTAATGGGTCTTTTAAGAGGAGATGAGTCACTTTAGAGTAATCGGAATTAAAATACTCTCTCGTTATATCTTATCAATCCTTAGAACATTCTGTTTTACTTGTCATTGAAAAGATCTACCCAGTACCGCGTGGGAGTGAAACAGATCCTTGTTTAATTTAAATCCTAAATGAATTTAGATCCTTGTTTAATTAAACCCCTTCGCTTCATGTGAATACTTTAAATCAATTTCGCTTCATTCTAATTTCAGGACTCATCATGGTTTGGGCTCAAAGAATTTCCATGGATGGGAAGCATTTTTGCTGAGTCTTAACTGTGCCGCATATTTCCCCTTGGCGCTACCAAAACCCGTTCCGGTTCTGGTAGCGGTACATACTACTGCTTGTTTGCTAGGTGTCACGTCAATTCAGACCAAACGATTTTGTTCCCGACAACTGAGCCATGTCATCTCGTTCAACCAGAATTCGTTCCTCTGCGATCGCTATCCTAGACAAGGCATGTGGTCATACTTAGTTTATGTAACTTTTGACCGGTTGTGCACTGCGATTTCGCGCTTTTTATTGTGCACCTCAGAGTTAAGAAGTTCAAGATTCAGTCCTTTTTTATAGAAAAATATTGTTGTTATCTTATTGGGGAGTGTTTTTCATACTTATCTAATATTGATTTCTATCTTTTTAATTGAATATAAGAAACATTAGGGTATGTATAATTTAGATACCAGGTTTCTCGGTTACGCATTTTCTGCTGGTACGAATTGTCTGTGTACGAAATGACGGGTACGACAAAGTTTTGTTTGAATTGATATGGACCCGTTAACCGTCTTGAAATCTGCTCTGACACAGTTAGGCTCGCCTCTCCATTCGAGAAGAAAGTAGAAGAGAAACTTAGTCCCACTGGTATAATCCGAATCTAGTGCTGACACAATACCGAATTAAATTTTTCTTAACGGCGCCTCAGTCATATTCGTAATTCATCTCAAGAAACAGTTTGGTGACTAACATAGTTGATATTGCTCTGTGATAAAATATTTAACACTTCAGGAGTCATTATACATCTTTTTCAACTTGCGTCTCTTTTCTTGTTATTTTCTTTCAATTTGATTTTTCTTTCTTTCTACATATTCTGAGTTAACTATCACCATATCAACTAAACCCAGCTAACAATGAGTCTGAGAATCACAACTTGTGGCTTATACAAAGAAAATAGTCTATTCATTATTTTAATTTTTACTTGGGTCGTGTGTTGAGATGCAGTTCCACAATTTCTCGGCCTATTCCATGAACCATATTAGTCGTATAGATAACATGATCTTTTCATTATAGTTTGAATGACTGGGCCTTTTGGTTAGCTCTCAATCATAAATGGCCCCTCTAGAATTCTCTGAGAGTACCCTGCTGAAGTGTTTTCGATATGAGATGACGTTTGGCTGGTTTTTTAATTTGGCAAAAATTGATGATAGAAATCACGTGAGGTTGTGTGGGTAGTCTAATTCATGTCTATGTTCAAGAATTTTTCGTGGATATCTCATTTTTCTTAAGGTATTTAAGCATGGTTGGTTGGTGTGTTTTTGGTATATACAACGCGTTGCTCCTTTTTGAATCCGATAATTATTCAGAAAGATATGCTTGCAAAAGCATGTTCCATATACTCTGGATGAGAGTGTAATTTTTAATATCCTCTTTAAGTAATTGTATTTTTATTAGTTTTGTAGTTTAGTTTATTAGAGTGTAATTTTAATGATACAGATTAAAGCACTGAAACTCTGAATACGTTTGATAAATCCATAATATGGTTAGCCTATTAATCCATCTTACAGTTTTAGTTGAGTTTTCAAACTTTATATCCTCTTCAAAACGTTGCGTATGTATGTTGTCATACTGTTATGTGAACCTTCTGGGATAGGATTACTAAAGCAAATGTTTGGTGAAGTTATAGTATTAGTTTTTTCGGGCGAAGTATCTTACAATAGATACGGGATTTCATTCTAGGAGCGGATTCGTTTCTCACTTGCTCTAGGATTACACATGTTCTGGGTATTCATTTATAATTTGTTCATGTTTTTCAATCGTTTTCCTGAAACGGACACCGTAATCATGTCATAGTGCCCTTGAATGCTTCCCTCGTTTCCACGCTCGAAATTGGTGTGACATATTCCGCTCAGCTTACTCCCGATGGGGATTTAAAAAAAAAAGAACCGTTTCATGACTCTACGTTTGCGTTCATTTCGTACTTAAATCTGGAAATTTTATCTCCGCAGGGCAATTGCACATAAGCTCTATGATTGCTCTTCAAATTGCTCCTCTCAGCCTACAATCAGGGACCGAAAATGGAACGCGGTTCCAGGGAAACACGCATTCGTTTATTTTTCTATTTCAGCGTTTTTAAACTTAAAAAGTCTTACATTATGATAAAGAAGTCATCATTAATCATGAATGAGGATGAACCCTTTTTTCAAATAAGGTTTTTGGCTTCAGAATGAGTTTCGACATGAGCAGCTTTAGTTTCATGCTACCATTTCCTCTGCTCACGTGATTACATTTACTTTTCCTCTCTCTTTTAAATAGTCATCGTATTGTATAATGTAGAAATATCATATTGAAAAAGTACATAATAGATTTTCTATTAAAATGAATCGATAAATTTAAAGTCTTGTTATTGAAACATTCTTTCATTGTATGTATACAATTTGAGTCGTGTGCAAGTAAAAAGTATATTTTCAGTACCCTACCTCTATGTTATAATACAATTTAATAATGGAAAATATGAACGCTATCTGGGCTTAATGACAAAAGGGTGTTGACTAGTTTAGAACAATAAACAGCCAAGGGGAATTTGTAGTGGGGAATCCTCATATAACGGACTTCTTTCCAGCAATTAGGCAAATAAATCATTATATTTTCTATAGAGAATCCCGAACCAAATTCCCATCTGAATGCGCTGTCCATAGCTAGTTGTATATTAAGGTAATGGTGGGCAGGATATGCCCGTTTTCCTTGTGTAACCGGTTAAATACAATTAGACATTTAAGAGACTGTCTAATGTTATTTGAGTTTATAATTTATGCATTCAAAATTATATTTACAATGGCAAACTTGGAAGTAACACCCAGCAATCCCTGCTAATAGTGCGATTTTATTTCCTCGTCCACTACCTTTGATTTTATGAAATGTTTTTGCAGAAAGTCAACTTACTTAAATTCTACTTACAATCGCCATTCTCGCTGAATATCTTTTACGCTATGGGCGGCGTATATGAATTGACAAAGCCTCTCCTAAAAAGGCATGCTATCCGTCTTGAAAAGGCTTGCGAAATGGATTGTATCTTATGGTTGCGAAAGGAAAATAGGAAGTTATCAAATGGAAGCTTTCATTTTAAATGAAAATTCGTGAAAGTTCTCGTTATAATGTTTTTAGAAGGGATTTCATTTACCCGACCCCGACCGAATGGAAGAGAATGTAAAACCGATTTAATTAAGGTTTTGACCACATAAATCACGTCATGTCATTTTATTGCTCCCAAAAGTTTTTTATTTAATTCACGAGGTTGAGGATAAAATTGGTATTTAAACTAGATTTTTATACAATCCGTATTTCTAATATCGAGTAGGTATACCTCAAGTTTTTTTCCTTGCTTTTAAACTTATTTCTTTGCAGGATATGTATATGAAGTTCAATTGATAGGACTGCGATTATCTGTCTATTATAAGCTATTACCAAAACGCCAAAAGGCATGTAAATATAGATTGAAGAGTTTGGCTGGATGGGCCTGATAAATTTACTCCATGGAACTCACGACACTGCTCCAAATATTTTGAAACATATTGACTTAGCTTAGAAGATGGAGCAAATGGACTTGTAACAGCCGCTGCACTGACCCAGCGTCGTTTCTGGGTGAGTATGGATCTCTAACTTGATAAAAAAATCTCGGGTGTATTAGAATGAAATTGGCAAATAGCACTCATTTTTTCTAAAAAATACTTGTAATTGTATGACTTGACAAGCCTTTGTTGTTGAATGATATTGCTAGTGATTTATATGTTAAATAATTCACCGCGTGATTTTACTGGTTACGTTGGTAACATATGATTAAGACTTAGGTACTCCAAGGAATTTTCTAGGATAAAAAACTATAATTTTCATATTGAACTTTACAAACCTCTTAAAATGGTTGCACTGCACATGGAAATTGCCAAGATTTGGATGCCGTGGCATTGTCCCTAGGCTAATAAGTGTGTTGAAGTCTAATGTAATAATTTGTCATTCCCTGCACTGACGCATCTTTGAAATTGTGAAAACTGAGCGGTGAATCAGTGACTCAATAATTTAAAACATGTTCCTTAAAAAATGTAAGCATGTAATTATGAAGATTTCTGTATTGGTAACATGCCGGAAAGAGAATGATACTCTTGCATTAGATGTGAATGTTGTATTTCCTTGATTTTGATTGCGTTCGGCTGGTGCAAATATGACCTTTAGCTCGACCCTCTGAAACCAATCAATCCTTCTACATTTGCCAATATTTTTAGCTCTTTATATCAGAGAGGATTTAGCAGACTAATGAATTGGTTGATTATTCAAAGATTTTTCTAAATTTCCGGATTTTTCGCAGAAAATGTATTGCTTCATCCGACCGAGTTCTATATTTTATGTTGGCAATGGCTTTCACGTATAATCAACAGTACCGTTATTCCTCAGCAAATAGTGAGATATTCGAGTTGTTGGCCAACTTTGTAGAAGAGGAATATGACATAAATTTTTTACCGGATGGTATATTCAGAATTCTGTAGAAATTTCTCATTCAATCTAATGTTTAGCATGGTAATAGTTGCCTTGCGTGACTCTTTTCGATGCATAAGAGATGTGCTAGGAGCGGTAGCCAATTTTTGTGAATGAGTGGCTGCTGGGGACCAATATTTTTCTCTTCATTCAGAATATCTTACCTGGACTCATTTTTGACTTCCGTATCGACTTGTAAAATATATGAGGCTGACGCTGGTGTCACCTCCACTAAATATGGATGAGATGCACTCAGCCGCTTTATCCGAGACTAAGGCGTCAATCAAAAATATAGATATTTTGGCCTACTTTCGTTGACACACTGCAAATTCATGGCTGCATTACGTCCTACGCTTGCATAGCACCTTCTTTGCACATGGGGTATGTCTTGTTGGCATCTGTGTTGAGCTCTGAAATTAGAAATGAACTTCGAAATCTTATTTGTGGTCTTACGTACCATAATTTAATTTCTCTATTTTTAGATGTATTCATTTCTCCTTTGCTTTCTCATGAAGAACTACTTTATTGAGAATTCAAGTTGCGTACTGTGTGCAAGTGCTTTGGTTTTCAATAGTAGGAATTGTTTCAATCCTGCATCAATTTCCAATTTTAGTTTGTCGATATCAAAGACATGCTTACAGTTAACCTTTTTCCATTGTGCTTTCTCAAGAAAACTATTCTACCGATCTTGCCCTTTGGCAATTTCCCACCCCTTGTTATTTTTTGCAAAGTTATTAAATTGAACTGTCCTACTAGCATGAAAAAACCTCACCGCCGTCAGTATTAGGTTTTCTCTGGTTTGTGAACCTTACGTACCGAGCTCTATGCTTGTGCTCCAGAAAATGTACCAGACTACTCATAATTTCTAATTTACTCTGTGTCCTTTGAATCCCATCGGTAAGATGAAACCAATACCGATTCCTGCCTTTTTGTTTTATCTTTTTACGCCTTTCATTTATCATACTGACTCGCAAATATTTCATTTATCATTTTTTTTTCTTAGCTGTGTTACTCAATTTGGCGTTAATCATCATCTTTGGGTTTAAAAAAACCGGCCTAAAAATATTTATAATGCCTATTTTCATTAGATATACGGCTTGATAACTATCTCATTCAATATGCACGAGGAGTTTGTTGAGGGAAGAAGGAAAGAATCTCCATGCTGATCGTCTTCGTTAAGAAGATAGTCCAGGCGAGCGGAGAAATCCACCTTTTTTCCTATTTTGGTTTAATTCATCATTAGTGTTCTCTCTCTTCTCGTTTTCGTGACTAGAAAATGTATTCCCCTTATAATAATTCCGTCATTCATATTGATTCACCAAGAAATTTGTACATTGCGCAGAACTGAACTTGTTACGGGTTTCGCCTTGAATCGCTGATGCTGAAATGCCAGAAGGGGTGTCTTTCTTCCGCCGTTGTGTCGGCTTGTCCAAATTTTATGAGTCAATTTTAATTTTACTTCCTTCTACCTGGCGGTTATAATGTTGGTTATGCTTTTTCTAGTTCTATGCCTTTTCATAGTTCTTAATTATGTTAACAAAATACTCTAATTTAGATACTGTCGTGCCCCTGGAAAGCCCTTACGGCTCGGTGTACGACCAATGCTAGGGATCACGACCATATATTTACATATATACCTGGTTAATGTTTTTTTCGTACTTTTTGGTATTCTAAGCAAAGTATAAAACGTAATGGTAACCCATATTTTACTGTTGCATAGTTGTTATATGTGTACGATTTCACTCTTACTTTTTCTCTAAGGTTTGTTAAACGAAAACACTTTAAATTATACTTGCTTGTGGCAAACACATTTACACGTTCTACTCGTAAAGCGCTCTATCCAACGTTTTACCAGTAATATTCGATCTCAGCTTAACATGACATGTGTAACATTTTATCCGCATTCTCATGGCAGTGCGCATGTATTCCTCTCTCATAACGCTAGTGTTTTATGTCTTCTCTGTCTGTGATGTTTGGGTAAACAAATGAGGTGGTTAAGAAGACGGGAGTTTTTGAAGTAAGATCCATAATTTCAGCCAAAAACATAAGTTTTTTGTAAGTTAATTAGTCTGGCCGCTGGGGAGGAGGTATAGCATTCACACATGGGCAGGAACCTATCGGTATGGAGGTAATTGTCGGTAGCATGTTTTAACGACGTTAATTGCTGATGATGATGGATTTAAACCGGTACTTCAGAAACCATAAACCGAGAGCATAATTGTTCGAGAGACGTGGCATAAAGTAATGATGGCCCCACATTTTCCCCAGTGAGTGTACTTATCATTCTAATTTCATTACTTCCATTAAGAGCTACGGTTGTTTCGTAGATTGTAGTAAATGAATAACATCCATTGGTATCAGAGCTACTTTTCCCCGCTGCGTTGGCCCCATTTTACACCGAAGTGCATTTTTTCACCCGATGATTTCTGGCACTTTTAGTGTGGCTGAAACTAATTCAAATTTGAAATTGAATTGTGGTACCCAAAAACTAGACTGTAACATGATTTTGGTAGCAGGTTACGATTATTTGTTTTATAATGATAATCTTCCCTAAATTATACCATCAGTTTGTAGGTAAGCAATATTCCGTGAGCCAGTGGAAACACCTGTGAAAATTTTTTATGTTAATTTCAAGGCGTGTCTACTTATTTGGTAATAATCAATATCTCCGGTTTGTGTACTTGAGAAAGCTATTAAACTAATTATTACTTTCAATGATACATTGACAACTCTTGTATTGTGCTTGCCATTACGTAAAAAAATGAAGCGACGAACATATATTACCATTCAAAATCTTTTTACCATTGTAAAATAGACTCTTGACAATATGGAGAGTAAAAATCAATTATGCCGCTCAAATCTTTGTTGGATTTAGTCTCTGATATTTTCCGGTGTTCACTGTAGATTGCCTTAGAATCGAGAAGTTTGACGAGGAACTGTTCATAAATCTACTATTCACCTGGTGATAGTTGACTGAACAGTGACAGTGGCAGAACAACCAATGATGAGAGTTTTACTTATAACTATCTAAATTAGTCCCTGAATCCTTATAGAGTGTGAAGGAAGTTTTTAGCTTATCGTAGTGAAACTCAGGTGGCGACGGGGAAAAGTCTTCGCAATCCAATACAAGGGTCGTGGGTTCGAATTCAGCCTGAGTGGTTTTTCCACCACTCAGGACATGAGTGTTTGTGCTCGTCTGTTGTTTACGGTAATCACCCGATGAAAAAGGCTGTTAATGTGCTGTTTCCGGGATTGTGAAAAAAAAATCCACTGGTAGGAGAAAAGTACATTTTCATCTTTTTTTCTTTCCTTTGTACCTTATATGTAGTAACTTAGAATCGGTTGTAGTTGAGCAATGAGAAGGACAAATAGAATTACTACCCTCTTGGTGTTTATGAATTGTACTTGTCATATTTGCACGCATAGTAGGCCGCCTGCTGCTTGCATAAATTTTGATAGGTTGTGGGATGACAAGGTAAAGAGATATAACCTTATATATCCATAGCGTCATGTTTCATGTACTCCATTTCTCTGCATATAATTACGCTTTAAAGGATTGTAGATTCCATACAAAAGTAAAATTTTTCCGTAGTAACCTTGATTTATGGTTTCCCATTCTTTTTACATTCATTCATCTTTAGAGTTCTTGGAGTGGACTTCGCAAATTCACCACCTGCATAAATTGGCCATGCTCTAAACCTAAGTTCAGAGTAGATTTAGCGTACGCCTGATGTAGTCCGATATAAATATTTGTACGACTTTTCTATTCATAACGACTACTCATAAATATCTTATTTTGACTCGATGGGTATGAATTCTAATTGAGATTCGGGCAGATTGCAAGTTTGAAAACGGTGATGCCTTTTCTGTGACGCGTTCGTTTTTATAAATGAAAATATCACGATGGTAGCGTGGAAATTCAAAAAAATGTTAGTCGAATAAATCTCTGTCATGGAACGCGGTAAATATCCGGTGAAAAAAACACTGCGGACTCTTGCAGTCCATGGGAGGACTCTGCACCAACTCCCGACTCCCCACCCCACTCCCGACTGCTCAGGCCTCAAAATATTTTCCTACACGTTCTTCAGGGATACAAAAATAATCCTTTTTATTCCTGCAGAATTGGAACGTACCGTCTCTAGATCATGAAATCATTTTGTAGCCTTATTTATTGCTGCAGAACTTGAACAAATCGCCTCTAGATCATGAAATAATTGGTACTTACAACTCACTTTCTAATAGGAGTTTATTGATGCAAAAAAAGTACGAAGTAGTAAAAGGTTTATACTTTACTTTTCCGGAATGCACTATTTTCATTAATTTTGCTGTCAAAAGCGTATTTTCTTAGAGAGTGTGCTACAGATTGTGGGTAAAGTTATTTTGATAGGACTGCTTCGCATCGTAGAACACTTCGTTAAGTTTTTATTGGGCGATCCTAGTTTTTCTTCACTAATGAAAGGAGGTCAATTTTCATTTTGTACTCGAGATCGCTGGATAGTTTATTTTAACCCCTCCAATTTAACCTAAGGTATTTTCGCGGATTTTCATTTCTAAATGATTTAAGAGATAAAATATCTTATTTTTCTCATCCTGTCACTATGATTGAAATACGTGGAACTATTTTGTAGGGTAAACTCTGTTATGTGGATCTGTACAGTTACCGCATATCATTGACTAATTTTAAATTCTCTAACTCTATCTTTATTGTCGATTACGGCTTTCCTCACATTCAAATTTTCTTGGGATAAATAATTTATGAAGAATTGAATAAGTATGTAGAATCAAGAGTTTTACTCTTTCCTCGTTCCTCTATCTTTTAATGCATCATTTGCTCATCGTTCACGCCACGAATACTCGCACCTACAATGCTTTTGCTAATGTGTGGAATCGTAGCTCGCTCCAAGGTATTACCGATGCGAGCAAGTAATTAAACCGGCGTCTGCCACGCTAGTAAAATAACCACAGCTTTGTTTGTATCTGGCCGACTAATTTCGAAACTCGGAAGCCTGGAAAACGAAACGGGACGCGAACAAATTACCCTGCATTTAAATGGCAACACTAGCAAGTAGGAATTTAATTACTGTGAGGTCTCTTAGGTTTTCTTTTGTCATCTGTCACAAAAGTGGAATGGAATAGCGTGTCATAATCGTGATTAATAAGTGAGTCAACTTGGTGAAGATTTATTTCTGCTGAGGCTATTGATCCTACCATTTCATGTACCAATCAGGAAAGTTCTTGGAAATATCAACTTTTTGACATGAAAAGCGTATTACCTTCACTATTCCTGTAGAGTCATTAATTTTACTCGGTCAATGTCGTAAACTCTTCTTGAACTTTCATCATCACCTCTCTCCATCTAATCATTTTGAGAACGCTAATGTGGTCATAATTTCTCAGGAAAAAGTTAGCTAAAATGTGCCACCTTAACTGAAACAGAGTCTGCTATGTGAATGGAGGTGCATGATTTTGTAGTTAAGTATTTTTCGGCAGGGAAATACAGAGTAATAAATGCTGCAAACAAAAGTAAAGATCACATACCCGATGTAAGATTTTTCACCGGAATCTCATTAATAGTAGTAGGCGTTGGTAATACTAGTATGCGTTCTTCAGCGTTGTCACATGAATCTAGCTTTTAGTTGCCTCGACAGCGCGCTGAACTCGCTCAAAATTACAGATCCGTGTTTTACCGACTTTAATGTCGATTCACACAAATATTTAGGCTCGGTTAATTGTAAGTTGAGCATATCGTCTGGTTTTGTATCAAAAACCGTAGTAGAGAATGCAAAAATAATTTTTAGAATTAGAATAGAAAGTTTTTATATATCGGTGTAGTTATGCAGATCCATTGGACGGCCTCAAATAAAACAATGTATTGAGTACAAACTATGGATTCAGTAAAAATTAGGACCATTTCATGACCGTACTAATATTCCTTTCTTGCAAAAAATGGATGCTTTGTATTAGGAAAAAACAAGGGTAATCTTGCGTCAGGCCAGTAAAAAAATGACCACTTTTGACCACAATATGACCACAAGCAAAATTCCAAAAAACAAAAAACTAAAAAATTATATTGACTACTATTTCAATTTATTAGGTAATAACCAGGTATGTAACGAGCCAAAAAATAACGCCTACTTGACCAGGTTAAAGTCATTTCAGCTCAATAAAACTAAGGCTATTATTGCATTGGTACAAAAAATGATATGAATACCACCATAAAGTGCTGAAAAATTCTTTTCGTTAGAAAAGGTTAGAGGGTGGGTATAATCCATGATCATGGTGGTACAACAGTCGACTTTATCTTACCAAAACGTGGTAAGTCTCAAAAGGTATCTTACTGAAGTGGGAACAAAGACCCGAAATATTTTTCCTGTAAAATATTATCTTTAATATTTAGCCTAAATTTTGGACGTTTTACGAAAAAATATTAAATCTTCAATATTTTTTCAAACAAATTTCTCAAAATTATAGAAATTGGAGACCAGATACATTTTAAATACCCAGTAGAAAAATGCAAAACAATAAATACATATGTAATTTTCGCTTAACGTCTAAAAATATTAATGTAAACTAAAAAAAAATATTTTTCACGGTTTTTAAAACAAATTTATGTGAATTGTAGAAAGATCTGGCTCCAAAACACTCTAATTACGGGAGGAAAACTTGAAAACAGTAAATAAAAAATAAACCATACGCCAGTGCTAATGGCCGAACTGCATAAATGTTTTATGTAAAAAAAGTCCATCATTTCCGTTTCTTTCTTGAGTGATGCATGCTATGAAAATATTTTAATCTTTATAGTGTATACACTGCATGAAAAGTTTTCTTTTCCAATTGCAGATATTGCCATTGACAAATTTTTAACTCCAGGCCTCAATTATTAACCTTTTGTAACTGCAACCATTCTTTGGTGCTTGGTTTGGCTTAGGCCCTTGAATTTTACGTCTTCCTTTTATACTTTATATGAAGTGCTTGTATGATTTTTGTTCGTGATGAAAAGAACACTTGGTATTTTTCCCCAATTTATTTTTAAAGGAACGGCTAGATTTGACGCAAAGGCGTCATCCTCAGGTACCTGGTACAGGTTTGCGTCGAAACTAGTTGTATCTATTAATATAAATTGTGTAAAGTACCAAGTGTTCTTTGCATTATGATTAATTTCCAAAAAGTCACACATGAACCCTCCGAGTTGATTTTTGCTCGTTTAAACACGGCTTTAGATGAGAGTTGGTGCTCCGTAGAGTCTTAATTTTTCCCCACTTAATAGAGTCTAATCAGTGTATCTATTCGAAAATTCATCCATTCAATGGTGAAGGAGTAATCTATTTTATGGATCACCTCCTAATGCCAGTCTTCATCGTCAAATGATGATATGGCGCAATGTTAGAGAGGGAGTTATTTTAACTATCGGGATATCCGCAATCTTGAAGCACGCTGAGTGATCCCGCGACGCGTTGGAGGAGGAGCGACGCGTCGAGGGATGACAGACCGTCGATGCCTAAGATATCCTCCTCCCCGTGATTTGCGAGAGCTCTTTCCCATTTGATTTATTTTATTCCTATTTTATGTTTTGCTTCCTTCACGCCTGGGAGCTCCAGTCGTCTCCTTTCTCTGTCTTTTCATCTCTCTTAAACCCCTGTCTCCCTTTCGGGGGTTCAGGGGTGGTGGGTACAGGGCGAGTCTTCACATCCTCCGCGCGGGATTCTGCTCACGCACACTCAGCCTCAGACCCACCAATCGGTCTCTTTCGATCGTTTTACGGCTTCCTGGGGAACGTCTGTCTGGTAAAGGGTCGAACTCCCTTCCTTCCTTTCGACCGTTGACTTTCAGCGGAAGGCCGACTCCTTCGGGTGGAGCGGCACTCTTCTCTCGAAGTCTGCGCTTGGAAAAAAGAAATGATAAAAAAAATTGCGAGAGCGTCCTCCTTTTCTTCGGTCTCCCTGCCTCACAAAACACACAAAATAGCTTCGTGACGTTCAGCTCCAGTTATGTTCTTTCTCTGCTTTTTTTTTGGTTTCCCTTTTTGGATCCTTCGTAAAAAAGAGAAGGTTTGACTCCTCTAGCCTCTACCTCCACAAAAATTTGTGAAAGCTCGGGTTATGAATGTTTCCCTTGAAAAAGAACAGGAATAAATAGTTGAAGTAAACTGTAATGATGAACCTTCAGGTTTTTATAGAAATTTTACTTCAGTAAAATTAAATCCACCTTATTATATTGCTAACAATTGTTTATAAGTACACTCATCCGGAAAACAAACAATATAGGTTTCAAAAAACGCTAACCACACGCTTCCATTGGGTTTTCATTCACAGTTTCACCGCAATCATCCGCGTTGGAAACTGTCGAAAGTGCATTTGCTCGAACACATTTCTCATAGTAGTACCTGGCGCATCTCCATTGATTCCACATAAGAGATCAAATGGCATATCATGGGCTGGGCCCTATGTTGACGACCTCTGATACCCTCCCCACTTGCTGCCCGTGGTATGGAAACTCAAGGATGGCTATTCGTGAAAGCTGACGTTCAACTTGTCCTATCTTGTGGCAGATGACTTTAGTAGTTGCGATGACGTGAGTTCCTCTTCACTTCTTCCCTCCCGTGACTAGGCAATTCTGCATAGGCAGCCGCGCTTAAGTTCAACCCTGGTTCTTGAAACGGTCTAGTTTTCGTCCAATACCTCGTGATTTATTTGGCGCAGAAGACTTCCTGCAGCCCTACACTCCTAACTTGGGCTTTGAGATCTGAAACTAGGAGCTTTAGCTAGTTCCCAAGGTGAGCCGTAAGCTCATTGGTTTGTGTTAGAAACTGCGTAACTGTTCTGCATCTGTGGGAATGAACCTAGGAAAATCCACATTCCAGGGCTTTCTCTATATCCCCTCGGGGATGTGGAGGTCTTCACAAAATCTGCAAAGTAGTGTTTTTTTCATTTAGCTTACGTGTGTATGCATCTATTATCATATCGGTAGGATATTCTTTCCAGTTTCTTTATGTGTACCTTTTCTCCTATTATTTATCCAGATGAAAGTTCATTTTTTCTGGGGTCATTGTTTAATTTAAGCTGACTTCAATAAATAAGGAATCGTTAAATCCAATCGATTTAAAAGCTCATTAAAATTTCTCACGATTAATTATCTTAGCTCCTCTTATGATTGTTCGTACAACTTAGATACGTTTATATTTTCAATTACTTATAACTTTAGATAGGTCATTTTACAGGATTACTATATATTCTTTAAACTTTACGACTTCAGGCGTCACTTTGTGGAAGAATCTTACATTCGAATCCATATTGAAAAGAACATTCGCACTTCCTGGTTGTACAATTGTTAATGTAAAAGTTATTAATTGATTGTTGTAATAGTAACCTCAAACGAAGAAGGGGGTTTTGGAGAACTAACAAAAGTTTGTTCAATTCCAAAATTGTATCGCACCAATCTAAAGATTACCTTAATTGTACCTGACGACGCAGCAAGCTGCGAAACGCGTTTCATCAATGAATAAAATTTGGAAAAGTGCGCAGGATCTTTTCAATATGGCTTCGAATAATTATTTTTCGTTGATCGGATATTTACGTCATAAACCATTCCACTGGAGAAATACGGGTATGATACAATGATTGTTATGATTCCCTGAGTATACCCTCTTCATTTCGGTACAATTAATATAATATATCTGGAAAAAACAGGAAACCATTTAGGCACTCAAGACACAATTTAATTACACCAATCTCATTGATTTATTCATGGATGGAAGAATGACTATGGAAGATACAGAATTGTATTCCTGTTCTTTGAAATATGTCAGTAAAATTGCTGATGAAATGTCTCTTCCCTTGAGCACGATTTAGTGTGAATTTAGGAAATTTTATGATACATATTTTCTTTTCTCACATATTTGCTAAAGGATAGCCAAAACTCTAAAAACGATGTTTTCATCGATGTCTGGTCACTGGTCAAGTTTTTTGTTGTTTTCTCTTTATTAGTGTCAATTAAATGTTTATGCTGAAGTGCTAAATGCTCGAGGTGATTCTTGACGCTAGAGGATCGAGTTAGTGTGGTAGGCGGGAGACTGCCCTGTCTTCCCATCAAGAGGACTGAGAATTCCGAATACTGTCAGTAACGGAGTCTATACAATTAAAATCCATTCTCTTCTTGAGTGTTCTATAGAGAACCCTTAAAATTCACTTTTCTAGCCGATGAATAATTGAATTCGGTGGGATACATCGCCTGGATATTGGATACATCCGATATTTGGCATATTACAATGTGGAATGTATTGGGCCATTTGTTAAGAGCAGGATATAGCCGACGCCGGATTACTCTCCCAAATTGAACCATACAGGTGGAACTTGAAACGTATCTTCAATTAATGACTTTTAATTGGCGTTGCATACTCGCATCTGTGTGGTGTAAATTTTGGCTGCTGAATCCTCGAGGATTCTGAATCTCAAATGAATTTTTAAAATATATATTATTGTATATTCTGGAATTTGCTTCATTAGTTTGACCTGCGTGGGGAGAAGCATTCATACATTTTTATTCCGGCAAATGCCCCTGGCTTCTTACTGCTTGAAGTTTAAAAAAAAGTGTTCTAAACAGGTGAGATTAAGGTGTTTAATGATTTCTACCAAATTACTATACGCATTTATTGTAGTATTTTATATAACTTGCTGAGTAAGTTTTTGTTTATTTGTTTAGAAGAACATTAAAATTGGCTTGGGAAAATGGGAAAGTGCCAGAAAAACTTA
This sequence comes from Ceriagrion tenellum, assembly GCA_963169105.1. Taxonomy (NCBI): domain Eukaryota; kingdom Metazoa; phylum Arthropoda; class Insecta; order Odonata; family Coenagrionidae; genus Ceriagrion; species Ceriagrion tenellum. The sequence continues at coordinate 131,967,510 of OY720632.1, read as the reverse complement.
GAACTAAAGTTAAGCGTTTTTAATATGTAATGAGGCTTAAAAATGTAAGACTTTACCCCATGCTAATTATTTTTGGATTTTCAACATGCTTTTAATGTACTTGAAGGTGCTTGATGAATCCAACCAAAGCACCAGTTAATGAATAAGTTTTGCCCTCAAATTTATGGCCTGGACAATAATGTTTATACGAATAATCATGTTATATGGCGTCAATCAGTGCTTTTTCGGCTGATACATGGATATTGAATGCATCAAATGCATGCCTTATTATCTGTGAGAACATGGTTCCTTAGAACGAAAAAGTATCCTGGTTTAACGGTAACTATTGAATTTTCCCTTTGAACTAGAAGAGTGCATTCTAACTGTAAAGGTAGGCAGGCATAATTGCTAATGTGCCTTAAAGGATGCTCTTTTACAAGGAAATGTGGATGGTGAAAATTATATCCTGGCGTGAAAAAATACTATCTTCCCAATACGAAAATAATTTCTGGACGTAAAGTATTCGAAGTTTTTGCTCATATTTTTTTTCCATCTGGCGGCCTCTTTTGATGAATGGATGCGAAATTATGTTTCTTTTGGTGTAACTCTACTTCCGAAACTTTACAAAAATCGCCGGACTTAGTTCTCTTCCCCGACTTACTCTTGCGTGAGGTCAGCTCTGATGGAGCAGTTCGGGATCCGAGGCAAATTCGGCCCCATTCGACAAAAAGGAATGTTAAGGTGCCCCATTAATCACCGGAGCAACCTTTCTTAACCCGAGTGTCGGGAGAATTCCAGAACGGTATTGTGAATTTTCCTCTGTGTCGGTGAATTGAATTATTCCCCTTTCGTTTCCTCATTCGAAATGGGAAGGCAGCAAACCCATCCGAAATGACCAGGGTTTTTATTCAAATTCGATTCTTCTTTTTTTGGGTTGAATCCCGTTGAGCTTTGAGCATTCCTAGCAGACAGCGGCTTTTTGATGATTGTTTCAACAGCGAAGTCATGCAGAGGATTTCTTCGACCTAAACATTTGAAAATAGCCGTTGAGGAATATTTAGTGGTAACTAATTTGGATAATATATTATAATACTTAAGCTAATTATTTAATTTTTTATAATTTACCGAATTAATTTTTATCAATGATGTTATTTATGCTAATACACAAAAACTTTTAAGTCGACAATACATTTTATCTCTGAGTTACGTAAAACCAAGGTCATCAGACCTTGGTCAAGTTCTTCATAATTTATTTAACGAACGGGTTTCATCAATAGCTATGCAGATTCCTTGTGACATGGTTTCTAGTGCTAATTTAGTATCATGACAACAGTTTATGACTGAGTTATTTTTGACTTAACTATTAACATGTATGCATTACTTAATGCTCAGATTTCACTGGCTTCTCCTGTGATTAAAACCATTTAAGCTGCATATATTGTATTATTTTTAGTAAAACCATATCCTAACTCTAAAATTATAAATATTCTCTTCCTGTTAACTTTAAACCTCATCACGGTTACGTACAACTCCGCTCACATAATAATGAAACCACTTATAGTTTTTCATAAAACCTTTCTCTTTGATTTAATGCTTCGGAACTTGACGTCGAGTATTTAAATGCAATTAGTGACTTCGATTCTCTGCTGACGCAACAGCCGTCATATTTCTGGCTCACGGCTGTCGCAGGCAATCATGCAGCCCGCATAGTACTTAATTGAGCCCACTCACAATCGATTGTTCCCGTTGTCGTGAGTTCCCAACTTAATGACTTGGTCGAGCGAGTAAGAGAAGATTGCTTTGCTCTGTGAGTACGCATTGTTTGATATTCGATTTCCTAAATGGAGAATATTTGTGGTTTCTTTCATGCTCTTTGTATTGCCGACATAAACTGCCTATTGTTCGCAAGCTATCAGAAATTATTCAAGGTAATCTATTTTACAATTAGGGCTACATTTAGGAGCCACATGCCGTTGGTATGACGTCAAAAGCCGGATGTCTCCTCTTGTTCAATACGAAAGACGATAATGTTTTCCTTTTGTGCTCGTATGTTCATTGGCATTGCGTATTTTCTCATTTGCCCATAAATATGCTCGACGAGGATTTCCGTTTTAGTGGAACTCGGTTGTATTGGCTTTGGAACAGTGCAGTGGCTGACTAACTCGTAGATATCTCATGAAAGATATATTGCCGTTAGCGTGAATGCGGCTCGGTAGAATACATTTTTAACTCAATTCGTCTCTACGCTGCAGAGTTAGCTCTTATGTCAGAGCTACAGAGAAAAATATACATTAGCTTTGACGTGATCTACTGCGTATCCCTTGAAGCTGTGACTGTGATCAGTCATAAATGGGTCTCTGGAGCAATGTAGTGGCAATATTTTCCCTCCCTCTTGTTAATAATTCCTATCGCACTCCGTCGTTGTATGATCAAAAGAACTTAGTCGTGCATACGGGTGGGCCGTGGTGGCCTAGGCAAAGGTATTTTGGCTGTTAATCAGGATTTACCGATGTAGACACAAACATGTTCGCACATCGCCAATAGTTATATTTATAACAATGTGTCTCCTTGAAATATCACTTTATGTTGGTTAAAATCAAGCGTTTAGGAAGAACTTAATTAAACATAGTAGCAAAGTTTAGTTTATTGAAATACAAACTCTATTCAAGGGTAAATCTTGAGGATAGTCGTTTTTTTTAATGCTGGGCATATCATATTTTATCTAAACTCTGGAAAGTTTACTCATGACCGGGAACGCCATGTATTTACTAACATACTTTCAATACGTGGGGTAAATTATAACCTCATTGTAAAAAAAACCCTAGAGGGGAATTAAGTTGGTAAAATACACTGTCATTATTATTTTATTCATAAACTTTTGTTCAGCGCATGAAAAAGTTCTTTCTCGTTATTTTTAAAGTGTACTTTTGATTGTTGTATCATACTATATTCTAAAGTTGAGTATTGACGTTTATCCTTTACCAAGTACCATTTTTTTGTTCAATATGGTACTTTCTGTGCTTTTTTGTTGAGTTTTAAAGTTTTCGTTTTAGCCCGAGATTTTAACCGTAATTTTCAGTACTAAGTTATCAGTTATCGACACTGCGTTAATACGGTACTAAGTCATCAGTTGTCGATTAGTTTTTGATGCAAATGTTTCCAGCCTATTGTGATTAGTAAGACCTATTGCGATGTACGAAGTAGGTACAGATTATCTCAATTATAAAAATACAGTTTTACTCTTTATTATCATTGAAATGATGCCGATTAAGTCTGTTTGAAAGTTTAAATTCTGCCAATCAAGTCCGGATCACTCATGAACCTCAAAGAATATTCATCATCGTAAGTGTTTGAGCTTATGTTCATTACACCTGCTCTTTTTCAAGAATTCGTTTCTCGGAAAATGCAGATGATTGATGGAGTAAAACTCATGTTTTCCTTTTACACACCTTTCAGTTTGGGCAATACATTATCACGCTTACTTCCGTGAGCAAGGAACTTCAACCCGGCCTCCTTAAACTCTTATTTCGATCGCTCCTTTTTTCCAATCGGTCCTTTGAAGTACTCTTTCCTTTTCTTGATTCAACGCTTAGCGCATATTTCCTGTGTTCTATGTTTCCCTTTCGCCTTTAATACTTTTCTCTCGTAAATCTCTCCGGAGATTCACATCCATTCATCGTTCCGTGAAGCCATTTGTCGACTTTGAGCTCTAGCCTTCTTCCAAAGTTTTTCCGCTTTTCCCCTCTTCATTTCCTCACATTATCTACTCCGGATCAGTCCTTCATCCATTTACTCCATCCATGCTTTTCCCCTCTCTTTTTATTCCTTCTTTAGACTTTCAAAGGAGTCTCTCTACCGGCTTATTTCAAAACAAGAGCCTCCGAGCGGCGAACACATACATGATTATATATTCTGGCAAATCTCCCGAAGCTGAAGTATTGGAGAAACTTTTTCTCTTGCGATCATTTCCAAAAATCCCGTTAAACGTCTCACGCACGTTTCGGTCCACCACTTTATTTTTTCGTTCCTTCTCCTTCCGCTAACGTGTTAATTCCACTCCATTTGCTTCACTCTTTTTCCTTTGGGCTGCTTCCCCTCGTTTGGTTTTCTGTTGATAAAACTCCGACCCCGACTTTCCGATAAGGTTAGTTCTTCCTCATTTCGTGTGTGCTCATTTTTTAATCGATCTCGCCTACGTGATGTTAACAAATATTTTCATAATTCTTTTAATACTTGGATTTGGCCGTTCAGGTAGCCGATTTCTTTCAACGTTTCAGGTCTCCGTGTTCCTTTGATAGTTAGATGAGACGTTATCTTTGTGGTTGTTCGAATTTTTCAAGGATAAAGTTCACCCGAAAGATTTATGGATCAACTTAATTTAACCCTTTTCGGAGATTTTTTAACATAGAACGGATATATTTCTCCAAACCATTAAGTAATAAATCGTACCGGAAAAATATATCAAAACTGGAGAAATTATTTTAAATTTTATTCTTACATTATAATGGCACTCCATTCGGCCTATGTGCATTGGTAAATGAGTTGAGATGTCTCCATTGGTTAGCGCCGGATTTGCCTTACCTTACTGTAATAGATAAATTTATATTTATATTCAGAAAATTATTCATGTTCGTGGTTGCACATTTTAGTTTTCAACTTTTTGTTGAATCAATGCCACACATTGTACGAGTTTTCGCTACATTAAAATTTCTATATTTGATTCGATTTTATTTTTGATTAAAGAGTTATACTCTTTGTGGTTACATTTAGGATTTCACTAGAATTGGCCATTGCCATATTAACATGGTCAAGAACGGCGATAAGCGCTAAGTGATTAAAGGTTTTTAGCTGTGCATATATAATGTACAAATAATCATTCTTTTTTGTAGAATTTGAATATTTTCCTTCAGATTCCCGTTAAACTTAATACATGTTTCAAATTTCACTCTGGTTCTCACTTTTAACGTATTTTTTATATTTTATTATTTTGTTTTTTGGTGATTTACTAGTTAAGACAACTACATTATAACGGAAAAATAACTCCTCTCTTCCACAACCTCAGGCTTCTACCAACTTACATGATTTCATTTTTCAGCTCGGCTTGCGTTTTACCTTAATCTCTTCATCCATTCGTGAAGGCTATTCTTTTAAATAATTTCTTTTCTCGAGTAACTTATTTCTCATTTATTACTTTTTGTGAAATTTTTACCGTTGATCATCATTTTCTTCACTAAGTATTCGATACTCTATTTACAGAAAACAGTTGTATGTCAGTTAGTGATGACATCTCTATTTTTTTCTAATTTAGATATTGTATATTGCCTTTCTCAGCTACTACCTTACTCAAATAATCTTCACATCAATTCTTCAGCTCTACTTCAGTGTCTAATTATGCAGTCTAGAAAGGAAATTTTTTGTTTGACTAATGCAAGTAGTGCTATTTGTTACAATCTTCAATACTAGAAGTAAATCATATACTCGTAAGGAAATAATTTGTCGTTTTGTGGCAAAATATTTTTATAAGGTAACACTTCATATTTCTAGCACGTACTAGCACCAAATGAGAATTCGTGCATCGTAAATATCCATCCTCAACGTCCTTGCGCATAATTTTTATTCTTTATCTTGGCAAGCTTCAAGGTCTTATTCATAAATGATTATTCTCGAGTGCTATTGATTCCAATTGTTATCGATTCATATTCCAACGAGCAGGAATTGGGGTTATCCTTCTTCACCCTTCCACATAGTGGATGGTATTGTTCTTCTCAGCGGTAAGGCATCTTTTTTTTCATCGCTGAGCTTTGATGTTTAATGCAGTGTGTTTTTGTGCGTGTTTTTGCTCATAGGATGTGGTAAAGCCGTTACTTTTCCACTATGTTCCCCGGAATATCTGTATCCAATAATACCCTTACTCATGCCGCATAATTCTGTGTTGACTAACATCAAAAACGATAACTGCAGAATCCTCAACGTTTATTTGTTGAAACAGCCGTGGGCCGCTCAGTGGACTGAGATGCTCTTCCTCCATTAAATATCTATTGTAAATTATATTCTTAATTTACACTTCCTAATGGAAAATGAGTTAAAATATAAATTTTCCTGTTGTTTATTAAAAAATCGCTTTATACGATAACGCTGTTACTCGATGCAAAACCGGATCTTGCGAGGTTCTCAATCATTAGTGAATCATTATTTTGCAAATTTCATGCAAGGATGTATGACACGTATTCAATTACACAAACTCATCATTATAATTGAGATTTGTGAGATAATGAGTCCCATTTTAATTTTTGAGAACAATATGTGCAAATATAATGAGGTGGAGTGACTCTAAATATTAATTTCAAACACCTCCCATTTAAGCGCTTACGGCCAGTTACAGGAACGACACATGTGTATTCGATAGAGTTACGGGACCCATGAGCCATGGCAACCATTCAATAAGTGTTGCAGAAATATTCGATAAATGTATAAATCTCATAAATGGCTTCATAACTCATGGAATACAGTTATGAGGTTTCTAAGTAGCCAAGATGACGGAAGCGCGATGAACCGCTGGGAGTTTTAATTGCATGATAAAATAGTTGTTTTGAAACGAATGGTTCTAGTTAGTTTACTCTGACTGAATAATTATCATGTGCGTTATACATAGGATGAACTACTATACATTTAATCCAGCGAAGAATTATTAGATCAAGCATTCGAAGCGATTAACTATTGGAAAATGAACTATCAAACTGGTGGATGTGTTCCTGCAACCCGAATGTTTTCATGAGATCCATAACTTGATCGACCTCAGAATTTTTGATCCCATAACTAAACGTTCTTGCAATCGGCCATATGCTGAATAGGTAACATTAATGTTTTTACAAGAGCAGTTGAAGCAGCGGTTTCTCTTCCGATAAAATGCTAATCACATTATAAATATTCCATTTTTATATTAACTATACATTTTTGCTAAAATAAAATAAATGCAACTCAGGATTTCCCTCAAAATTCAGCCAAGAAGTTACTGCAGAAATAATGAAACCGTTAAAATGAGGAATGATGATGTTTCCCTCAGGATTTATCAACCGGAATATTCCCTCAATGATATCACACGAAACATTGCAATTTTATCCGTGAATTTGCTGTTACAGCAATATGGTTTCAAAGCGTCATTATTGGGATACTTTCCTAATGACGGCGGATGCAGAGTTAAGCGTTGACTCACTCAGGATATTTCAATGATAAAAACGGTTAACAGTGAAGGCCACGGAAATAAAATCGGTCGCAAATAGAGCTTCAATATATGCTTTTGTGAGCTCCGACTGATATCCTCTCTCAATATTAAACAAATTAAATTCCTTCCATTGAAACTCCCTTTGTTTTCTCAAACATTTCGTTTAATTTAGTTGAAATAATTTTTATTCGTGCTTACATCCCCTGAAGTGCAATTAATGGACAAATTTGTGTAATGGTCAAATTTATCTACTGGTCAAATTTATGCTTGACTTAATGTTACTAAACACGCTCAAAGGCTTTCTGAAACTCGTAACTTTATATATCTAAGGGCGTATACGGTTCATTGAAACGTCTCTTTTTGGTCACAAAGAATTTTCCACTTCTAAGCTATCTCCACTTCGGTAATTAATTTTCAGGAGTTCACGAATGAGTTAAAAGTATAAAAATACACCTGATTTAATTGTGTCTTTACCTGAAAAAAACTGTACATAAAGAGCTATTTGAAAGTTTCCTACATTAAAGTTGGTCTTTATCTTAATACAAACCATTTTATTAGGGTTAGTTTATTAAAGTAGGACCAGTCTGTTTATTTTCATTACGTTTCATACCTCTAGCTTTTTACCTTGATGTATTAATTCTTCATATTACACTGTATTTGCTTGTCATTTACGCTCTTCTTTACAAGTGTTGAAGTTTCATGTGTTATTAATTTTGTAGAGAAGACTGAAGGGTTCTCTCAGTCTACAGGAGTTGGCAGTTGTTAATTCTTTTTGTGGTTGAGTCAATATCAAGGGGTTTTGCGCCCTAATGTAATTCATGTGTTTATTAATGACAGCGAGGTTACAAAGTGGAAAATAAAAGTTATGTTTGACTTTTCTTGGATTTTAGATGAATGGTCCGGTATAGATGTAAACGGAATTCATTTCCTGCGTATTCTAGAACTTTTGAACCTATATCTTTGTAAAATGTCACCAGCGACTTTCATATGATTGACGGAATCATTTCTTGAGAGCTTATTTCTGATATTATCATAATTTTACCTTCGTTCGCCATTGTATATTAGAAACTGGCTACATTGACGGGTGTTTATCATTTCCAATGAATAGAGCTAGTTTTCACTTACGAATGTTCTACTTTATGCAAAGTAATCCGTAGGCAACGTCAAAGGTGTGTGGCAGAGATTGAGTATTCACCAGCTTCTACTGCACTATACCGTCCGCATTAAATTGGTAAAGCGAATGATATTGCATTATCAAATGAAAAATCTGTATATATCACAAAGAGAAACTTCACCAAAATATACTGCATTATTTGCGGATAATGTTGTAGAAAATATTGGCATAAATATATTTTTATATTTCATCACAGCTCAGAGGTACAATAGTTACACCGGAAGCCTGCGGGGCGTGAAATTAGAGCTACATGGGAAATTAAAGAAAAGCTTGTGAGAAAATCAAATTATTAGATTCACTACTTATTAATTTGCCAAATAATCAATGGTGGATAATGTGAATAGTTAAAACCTGTTCGCCCTGTAGTCTTTATCACTAATTTCACTCCTATGATCTTAAGTACCAATGTATGTCTGGATTCGTACAATTTTTTTACGTTGTAAAAAACTGCTTTCAGCTAATGGAAAAAGATTAGGTCTAAGCTTTTGTTGATGGTTCAATATCGGTTATCGATCATCGATAGCCAGGTATCTATTCCCGAACTATTAGTTATAGTAGGTGTAGATTGCAAGATTATCGTGACGACCATTTACGTACACAGTACTTTACTAGCCCTTAACGGCGTTTTTTTAATTATTAGATTTTATAGAACGTAGATTAAATGTTCGCCGTGTTTCAAAGAGGATACCTATTTCTTCATTAGAGCTAAAAAAAAATTAAGAATTAAGTACCTATACGTCCCTAAGAAGTTGTTGCAGCTGGAGATATAATTTTCCAAAACTTCTAATTCACTAGGTAGTTATACTCTAATATCTTCATTCTCGGAGGTTTTTGTTGCATCATTTCCTGGGTTGGTTAATTGTTACTCAGACAATACGTAAAAAATCCTTGATGGAGAATTGGCTAAATGGGAAAGTGTTTCACTTTACAATAGATAATTTTTATTTGTGGTTTTCGCTACCATACGTTTATGTTACGAAACCTTAAAAATTAATTATCAATAAGGAATCAGTTATCATCGACGTTTTTGATACTTTTAGGTAAAAATTCTTGTCGTGTTGGAAAATAAGGAAGTTTAATCCATATCATTGATAAAAAATGTTATTACAAGCCCTGTGAGCTAAATGTTAATTAAGGGTAAGCTGCTAACTTTGTGCGTACTTGTGGAATATTGAATTATTATTCCTCTGGAGCATGAATTAGGGATTCATTCGGTAGCCTCTGATGATTTGCGGGGAATTAGTTTGAAAAGCCTTTTATTATGAATTATCTACTGCTATAAAAAATGTTTTACCGTTTGAAGGAACGCCAACTGCCCTGTTAATATTTCCTTAACTGTCTTCGCTATGTTTTAGTAAACTGCCCATAGTGTCTTCCTCAACTACACCTCTTTGCATGCTTGTAATCCTGCAGCTCTTTTTATATTTGGCACGCTCTACATGCTTTAATCGCGCATTCCCACTAAAGTAATCTGAGTATATTATTGACTGGATGCAAGCTGTTAATGTTTGATTCATAATCAAGCTAGAGTAAAATAAAGTGAACCCCAAATTTTTGAGTTTTGAGCTTAGGTGAGGTTGTTTAATAATTGAATACTGAAAATTATTTAACTTATTATTTAACCACGGATATAACTACATGTATAGTAAAGTGAACCCCAAATTTTTGAGTTTTGAGCTTACGTGTGGGTGTTTAATAATTTTATACTGGAAATAATTTAACTTGACAACGATGCCGCGTCTTAGTGTCGTTCATTTGAAAGTTAAGTTGTATCAGACTATTTGTTAGTTGAGAATATAGGCGAGAATATCAATTCCTCAAAATTTAAATTTTATCGTTTTTATATCATAGTCGATCTATTCTCTGCGGTCACCGATAAATTAAATTTGTAGGCATTATTTTTGAGCATATTTATTTTGTTGACGTGGCACTTTGAGTGATAACAGATGAATTTTATATGAAATTTATTCAGCAAATTAGAAATTAAGCTCTGTGAGAATATTGAAGAATATTTTGAAAATCGTTTTAAGGTCATGGTGTTACCTTTATTGAATCTCAAGGTGTCAATAGATAGTAAGAAAATTGACATTCTTAAATTTTACTAGGTTAATCTAGGAATAAACGCAATTAGCTAATTAACCACGATCGATTACGTTATCAGCACGTTGAATTCATTAATATAATGTATATTTTCTTTAATATTTGGTCCATATAATTATAATATGGTCCTGTGTGAAGTAGTGTATCGCCAGGATGGTTCCTCTAAAGGTTCTTCTATACATATAACTGCACTACGACCGTACTTGACGACAAACACAAACTCTTGCATCTGTGACTAAAAATCTGGGCATTGGCCCTTCCCTTGCGGCTCCCAATCCCCCTCCGCCGTTATCCAGCCTATGTCTCATTTTTCAATTCCTCTCCGCTTTTATTCAACTCCCGCTGTTCGCTCTTTTCGGGCGGATACGCATCGGGGAGAAAGGAGTTTTTTTCCTCTTTCATTTTTTTATTTCCTAAGCTCTTTTGTCTCCTTACTTTTTTTCGGGCCGTCCCATCCGCTGGCTTTGCCTCGGTAGCGACCGCGACTCACCGCCCACCCGCCCTGCCCGCCCCCTTCTTCCATCATTCTACCCCCCCCCCCCCCAAAGCCTCCTCTCCATGCCGCTTACTTTCACGACTATAGTCATAGTATTGCTAGACCAGGTCTAACGCAGAATGCGGAAATTCCCTCGGCGTTTCATTGTAAGCGTGGTGTAGTTCTAGTGTAGCTGAATGGCGTTAGTCGATGAGGTTTATATCCACAAAAAATCGAATCCTTGGCATTCTGGTGGGTTGAACCCGCTCACGGTGTAAATTGAGTTCCAGTTTCGCTCATAAAATTTCTTAATTTCTAAAAATTAAATCTTCATCTATATTTGAGTCAAATATTATAAATTTATCGATAATATGTCTACAGGTAATGCAAAATTATGGCAAATTGTTGTTGTGTTTTGGTATTATAACTATGTACTACTTTTACAATACCTCTGGAGATAAGTATGCTTGATCTCTGGAGAAGAAGGAAAATAGATTTTGAGCTAGTGGGATAAAATCAAACTCAGCAACCAGCGAGTCGAAATATTCACTTGGATAATTCTGAATAGCGCGGTGTAAGGGCTAAACTATGGCCTTAGCAGATGTCGATCAAAAGTACCCTTAAATGAGGCCCTACTAAGACTCAATGCATATTACAGCTTCTAGAATCGCAATGTAACTTTAAATCTGGGAATTTGGCTGCCATTCTACTAAGACAAATGCATAGCGAGAATTTCACTATTCCATTATTATCATGTTCCCCAAAGCACAATTAAAGACAGGTAATCAATGTTGATAGGTGAATATATTAAAAAGAAAATAGTTACGGAGAAAATTGTTTAAAAGCTTTACATCGTGGGTTGGAAATTACTCACTCTTTCTTGGAACCGCTTTGAATATAGCAAGAAATGAGCGCGAATTTGCTTCCCTGTAGTCAATTGTGGCATACAAGGTGCGCCTACCAATCTTTGCATTCGGTATGTAATGGCTTTTCCTCATCTTATGATGCCACGATAGCCAAAATCCTCGAAAGAGTGGAATTGAAACACTCTGTTTTGTCATTATTGATTTCGTCTTCGGAGTGATTATCGAAATGGATAACAAAAAGGGGAGAATCAGATTTGTTAAAAAAAATTCCCCTTGGCATCAAAACTAGCAGATAGTGCCTTATTGCCCCATTGATATGTTATTTGGCCTATCAAAATTAGTCATATGTTTTTAATGGAATAAAATTGTTCACATTATAGCGGAGAAATATGATTCTGCAGTGAATACGAGGAATTATTTGGAGATATTATTACCTTTTTGTTATCTTTAGCTTTAGTCCATCTCAAGTTACCTTGTAAGTATCTAAGAAGTGAGGTGATTTTGTGGAAAAATGGTAGGAAATGTATTCAGTTGGAAAAGTGTGAAGTATTACCAATAACTGGCTGAACCGTGTCAGTTTATGTACAATTATTTGAAAGAATCTTTCCTACAAACTTGACTTGACCCTTATCTTCGTGTTTACTTTAAGTCAACGCCCGTTATATTATTATTCAACGTAACTGAGATGTACTTCAAAACTTAGGTTAAATTTAGCTTAATTATTGTGGTTTGAAATATTAAAAATAGAGGTATTATTTTAAGGGTGATACTTCACGCTCCAGTGAATATATATATACGGGAAAATCCGCGTATTGATGCCAGTGCCAATCTTTAATTCAGAACGCACCTCAGCTTTTCGTGCGCGCTTTTTATGTGTCAAGTTCATATTGAATGAGCATCACTTCACTCGTCGTCCTCCGCTCTCTCGTGTACTTGTAGAGAGAGGCCATTTGTGCATCTCTACTCCCCCCTCCTCACGGTGTCTCTTCACCGGCTCGTCCTTTTAACAGCACACTGCATGGGACCAACACTCATACACACACACTCGCGCCAGTGCGTGGACAATGGGGCGATCTGAGGTCGCCGATCGATGCGTCGAGGCCGAAGGTTTAATCTTCGCGGAGAGAATGCTGAGAATGTCGAGTGAGATGGTTACCAGGGATGTTTGGCACTTCGCAAAGTATTTCTCACAGGACCTTCGTGATTCATCTTCTCTCCTCCCATTAAATTTTTATTTTATTTTTAATTCTCTTGCGCTTGTGCCCTTAGGCATTTGTTTTATTTGCATTTTATTCTCGCTCTGAGTTCGATCCTTACTTCTCCAGTGATGAGGTATCGCTGGGATAGAAATTATTTCTTATCTTATAACTTAATCTCTATTACCTATTGATACCTACTGTAAGCAGAGGAGGAATGCTTACTATACCTTCTGACTCCCCAGGTGTCGTTCAAATCCATACTAATTCTCCTTCTCCCAGTAACTTTAAAAAATCTCTCATTTCCCACTCTGGTTAAAATGTCATTCCCTGAAACTTCGTCCAACATCTAGTTTTCATACCTTCTCGGTATATCCGCCAGCGATATGTTTTCCTACTACTTGAAATATATCGCTTCAAATTATAACATTAATTGTGATAGTTATTTCCCATTTTGATTAGCGTTTTTGTTGCATTTTGCGCGAAACCGTGTTTGGGTTGTTTATATGTGTATTGGGCGCTCTCCGGCGTCTTCCGATTGGCAATCTCCACCTATCTTTGTCCTTACACAGATTTTCCTCCACATCCTTCTTCTCAAGCTCTTCTTATGCCATTTATCCAGCTTCTTGTTGGACTTCCCGGTTTTCTCTTACAGTGTGGTTCACAATTTAGGTTATGTTTCGGGGCCCTTGTTTATCCTCTGTACATGGTCATGCCATACTAGCTGCTTTTGTCTCATCTCATATGTTAATTTGCTCGTTGCTCCCATGGTTTCTCTAATTCTGTCATTGATTACTCTTTCTGTTCTTGAATTTCCTGCCGCACGTCTTAAATAATCCATATCTGTGTCATTCAGCATTTTTCCCGCTCTCATGTTTTTCGCCCATACTTCACAGCAGTATGTTGCAATGCTTTTCACAATGGCGTTGGTTTGGTTTATAATTAAGTAATTTATCATCACTCCCAGTCTCAAGTGAGTTTCCGATCATAATTACTCGCCGTTCATTATAATTGTTGTACTGAAGCAAAAAGTAGGTTCACAAAAATTAATGTATCTCTAGTGGGCAAGTTGCGATGATGGTATAAGCAATCCATGAGCTCCACGTAATATGGTTTACATTTTATCTCGATAATAACTTTTTGAAATTCTCGTGGGCGAGTTGCGATGATGGTATAAGCATCCCATGAGCTCCACATTACATGGTTTACAATTTTATCTCGATAATAACTTTTTGAAATTGAAATTAGTCTCCTCCTATGATGAACCGGTATTATTCACTTTGAAATTTCAGCCATGGTGATCTGTTGGCATCAAGTGAAAATTATTCCTAAGCTTCAGGATAATGACGAATCGACCGCTCAATCCTTGGAATTAAAATTGGTTTCTTCAATTACGTGTAGTCACATTGATATAGAGAGGTATCCTTTTTTTATTTTTGGGGCCATATTGAGATCCAAGAATCTTCTTCTTCCGACGAATGAACAATTGTTTAACCATCCGTGGCATAATTACCAAATATACACAGTAAAACATTTGGTGTTTATTCTTTCTTCATTGTCAATGAAAAAAGTACTGGTATAATGTATCTAAAAAGTACAAGTAATATAGATATATTTTACTTAAATATAAAATGCAACTGGTTGTCCAAGGAAGGGAAAGACCCTTGCCATTGTTAGATGAAAATAAACAGTTTGAAGTAGTTAAAGAATTATTTCTGTAGTCGTGCGAAATATCAGAACTATTTACATAAACCTTGGTAAAACATATAAAAACATGTGAAACCTAGAGACAAGCTAAGCTTAAGATTTTCCTGGATTTTTTTAAACCCACTAATGCTTAGAACATTAAAGAATGATGTGTACTGCATTCAAATGTGTTGTGTATGAGAAATGTAAATATCAATGTACATAATATAATTTTTCCTATATGCAATTTGAAAGAAAATAAATGCTCATGAAATAAATGTTTTACCAGTCCGCAATATATGTACCTTGAGGGAGTTTCCATGTGTCCGAGATAATTTGAAGTGCAAAAAATTGGCTTGGCTTCCCTGATGTCTTTTGACTTCCAACTGAGAGCATTGCTGGAATATGTCACCGTCTCATCCTCACCATTTAAGGGAAAATTATGTTAAAATTAGGGAAAGGGAAAATTGGTAGCCATTTTAGATTATAACAAATTTCAGTGCTACGTTTCCTCTATTCTAATTGCTCTGATGTCTAACGTACAACCGGTACTTACGGACGCACTGGAGTCAGGTTTCGGAAGCAATACCATGTCAGAATTATAAATGATGTGCGCTGTCTACAGGATTAACGATACAAATCCATCTCGGGAGATTGCAAAAGATTAGCCGAAGGCTTTATTCATGACTTATTCACACCAGGAGTGACTCATATGTGCTTGAGGAGACCTAAAAAGTTATGGTTTTATCATATTTCACCGTATATCTAGTGTTCTTGTAGCCTATTGACGAAATAGTTTATTTTATCCATTCACGTATAAACATTCCAACTAAAAACAAAAAAAACTATTGTCCCGTAATGACTCAGGTTTTTTCCTTAAAGCTGATGTATTGAGGAGCATATCACTAGATTATGGCAATTCCATGCAAACTACCAAATTGTCATGCCTCTCGTGCCTCGCCAATCTCAGATTTTTACGAATATTTCTGGCACACAGAAAGAATATGATAGGTAAAGACGATTTGCCAGAAATTGGCTTCCAAAGGGTTATAAATGTTAAAGTTGTGACACTTCGAATATCACATGCTAGCGCAAAATAGTGGACCGCAGCAAATGTTTATTTAGTGGTCACAATTATTAATATATTAAGGTAATTAAGTACAGGCAAGTAAGTACCTGCCAAGTAAGGCAGGTAAGGTACTTGGACAAATGTCCATTTTCGGACGTCACATTTATAAGAATAAGATTAATTTTTGACTCAACAGTTTTGGTACAATGTTGTGTAAAAATATCACTGAGCTTTAGGCAGCCTCAATGGTCACAGAATTGTGTGGATACTGCCTACTATAAATGAAATTCATTGTTTGCTTTAAACAAAAATTCTTTCAAAAATATATATAACAATAGCGAAGCTGATTTTATTTTAGCCCAATAGTGAACAAAAGGCTAGTAGAGCCAATAATGTTACTTAATCTTGCTTACATTCGTATAAAACTCTAATTATTCCAAGTTATAACATGGGGTACATGTACATACATTACAGATCTAGTGTAAAACATCACTATCTTTATTGTACCAATATCCATTCCTGGTAAGGCATGCGATCAAATGCTCTTTGTATTGAGATAAGATCATGTTCTTAAGAAATTGAATTTTATGCTCTTCCCGATTTATTTAATTTTTAAGTTAATCAAATACTAAGTTTATCTGCGTTTATATGAAATTTATTTTCATTTTTGAGTTCTTTCTCCCATAAGGAAAGAATGTTTCCATTTTATTCATCAATATTCATATATGCGACAAGGCAGCAAGTGGATTTTCCACTTAAGCTTGCGTGGAAAATTAAACATTCGGAGGCACACAAGGGATACTCCACAAAATTTTAAACTCGATAAAATTGCTGTGCAAGTAATAATTCCATTGCTGTCTCTGCAACTCTGCCTCCGTCAATAATCGTGCCCAAATGATGTGTCACCTCAGCGCTCCGGCGTTGTTGAAAGAGCATTCCGAACCTTGACCTTTTCTGACCCAGCTGCGATGAGTCATTGTGCGAACAGCGGACAACGTAAGTGGGCGAGGAGCGCTGAGTAGCCCTACGTATACAAGGCGTGTCATTTTGACTTTTGTGTCTTGTGCCATTTCTTGATCCTTAAGCTCCTCTTATTTCGCGAATGTGTTATCACATCAAAATGTCGGTGCGGAGATGTGTTTCCCTTGGAGGAGTAGGAGAAACGTCCCAACGCAATGAAAGCCCCAGTTTGAAACTCAAATGTACTAATTTTATTTTCTGACCATTCCCATGTAAAGAACTACATCCCCTTTGGACCTAATGGAAAAGTCCAGCTTTATATATTCGAGTTTACTTTTACCTCAAGTTGACGTAACCTTTACGGTTCTGGGTACTTAATTCTAGGAGTTTGATAGCAAAAAGTTCGTTTTTTAAATATTCCCTAGATTTATACTTTTACATCTACATAATACCCTCCGAGCCACCGCATGGGCCTGTGGCAGGGGGCGTTAGGTCACCAACAGTGTAAAGATGTAACGTTTTTGGAGATAAAATGAGGACATGTATTATAGAAGTGTATTTAGTGGAATTCAGTTTTTATTGTGGTCGCTTATTGTGCGCAGAAACAGTGTACCCACCAACAGTGTAATCACCAACAGTGTAAAGATGTAACGTTTTGGGAGATAAAATAAGAACATGTATTATAGAAGTGTATTTAGTGGAATTCAGTTTTTATTGTGGTCGCTTATTGTGAGCAGAAAGAACGAGTTTTTGTACCTAACTGTTCGGCAGATTATATCACTTATCAGATTATATATATTGTGTCACATCTGTCAGACCTATAGATGTAGTGAGGAGTCATGATAATATACTCTGTGTTGCTATGAAAAATATCAGTTCTGAATTTCTCAAGCAGCCTAAGCCTAGCGTGTAGCCTCCGAGTTTCTAGGGGCTACCACTTTATTCCCTCTAAAAGTTGTGAGACACTAATTTTAATAAAATGTACGCTCGTAGAATTTTTTAACGAGTCGCGCTGCTTTCCTATTCTTTGATTTCGAGTAGTTGTCGTGTGCATTGTTGTTAGAAAAACGCACTAGCATCGGACTGAATACCAATAATATATTTTCCAATATATTCCACTAAACCATGCCTATTTTAATTTATAAAATGCGTCATAGTCATATTTACGAGATTCAATGAATTTTGGCTAGTAAGGTTGTCTCTAGTTTCCTGTTCATTAAGATATTAATTCAAAATAGCGTCCATCTCAGGGAAGTGTGAACTTAAACGCACAGAAAAATCCTTGTGTCAAACATAAGTATCCAAACTTTCCTTAAATTCCGTCGAAAAAGAACGGTTTTTCATCACTTGTGTCATATCCGTTGTTATAACTAGGAAGTTTGCGTCTATTTCTGTTTATGTATTCATTAATGGGTTTTATTATTTGCGGAAACAGGCAAAATCAAATAATTTAAAAGGCGGTGAGGCAGTGGCTTTTAAATTGAACTGTAGTTACGAAGAGTCTAAACCTAACGGGGTTCTGAACGGTACATGTTAACGGAGTTTAAAACGTGGCAATAAATTAAATACTTAAGAGATAATAGTAGTGAAGGCATGGTCGTATGGAGTAAGTAATCACTTAGTATTATCTGTGCACTCATATAGCATGCAGGAGTTTGATCTCTTAAGTGGGTCGATACCAACAATTAGCGTCAATATAAATTCAAATGGAGCAGAGAGAATTATCAAAATATTTGGTTCCATCATGCTTTAATGTTAACTTTACGTTCAAAATGGCAACTAATTATCTCTGGGTGTTCTCTTTCGACATATAATTTCCTTTACGGAATTGCATAAGATTAGTATCCTACCCTGTTAAGCTCTGGGTTTCTTCTCAGTACTGCGAAGATAAAACATGTTACACAATTATTCAGCATACGAACCATCTTACCCAAGTGGAATAACGAACCTCGCTTGTCTTCTCAAGAAAAATCTCGGTTCAGATGTTTTCAATGTGTGCCTGTTTCAGCTCTCCTCAACTCATTTTTATAATTATCTAGACCATGCAGCTAATTTAGACGTTGTGAATGCGGAGTATGAGGGTGTTCATGCTTGCTAGATGTTAAAGCCTAAATACCTCGGAATTGTCGAGGGCAAATATTGAATGGGCGTGAGAGGAACTTCAGTGGCAAAGAATTGAATACAAGATCCCCTATCTCAACAGACTCGTTGCTTTTTCTACGCGAGCGCAATGCATTCTGGGTAGTATCCTCTCCAAGTGGACGAAATCCATTCTGAATTGTGGCAGTAGCCGTCTCCAAAAAGGCGACCACTTCACGAAGACTTTTCCTTTTTTTCACTTTTTGAGCAGCAAGTTCATTTAGCTCTTGGCCTCAGTCTAGTTATGATGTCTTTTTTTCGTTTTTGTTCTGAATAATGGGAAAAATGCCATTTAGTGGTATACACGTGGCGTTGGCTATACTGTTCAAGAAAATAATGCATTCTGCTTCTTTTAACTTGAACCTTGCCATGTCAGGCTTTGAGAGTTTTTTCGAGGAAGCTGAGATCAAGGACTGTACAAAATCCAGAAAAAAGGTGTACATTTTGATAAACAGTTCTTCAATATGCTTAAAATCGTTTAAGAAATTCTCTAAAAATTTGAAGTGAAGACCGTGATAACACGGACTTAATGATATTGCATTAGGATTAATGTGATGGAACTTCAGTTCCTATAAAAGGATATACTGGATATCATTTTTTATCCTTTTTTACGCCTATATTCCGAAAGAAATGTTCATGGTGGATTATGTCCTGGAAGTAGCTAGTCGATTCGAGAAATCGATCCACTCCTTACTTCCTTTGATGTCATTTTCCATGTGTACCTTAAGTTCTCTTCTTAAATATGGGTCATTCCACGTCAGATCAGCAGTGAGTTGACCCTTGGTGTCTCCGATTCGAACCAAAATTGTTGTGTGGGTTCCATCTTGCGTTAAATGAAGAATTGTAGAAGCGTTTTTGGAAAAAAAAATTTCTAGCAGTTCTAGAGACGATCAAAGTTTCGACCATTTTGCGCTTAGACCTTTTTTCTTTTTGCTATATCTCCTAAACGCAAATAGCTAGAGAAACGGTTGATGTTTTATTTTGTTTGAAAAAAAATGTACAGTAATGTTGTGTTATCAGTTTTGTAAATAAACAGAATTTTATTGAAGTTGTTTAAATTTAAAATGTTTAAAGTTTAATTACAAAAATACCGACATTTTTATTTTTGAATTTTTTTCTAGTTTGACACGTTAGTCTTTTGTCGTACCTCAGAAATAAATTTTGTCGTGGGCAGTTCATAAACAATGGAGCTATTTTACTTCAAAGATTGGACTACGCCCTCGATCGCCACGAGGGTCGACGTTAAAATGATGTGCCGCTGTACTTTGAAAATTTATATCTTGGTCTGTGTAAATGCCAGTGCAATACTTTATACACCAATTTAAAGGTAATATTATTTTAACTCCATCGATATTTTTTATTAGGTAATATAACAAAAATAGAGACACTTTACTGCAATAAGCGACACCGCACTACCTAAACTTAGCAGTTTTGTCAACTTCATGAACTTTGTAACTCAGCCTAGGAAAAACTGTGACATCTACAACATTGAATTCTCACCAAGGGTTGCGAGAGTTGATAAAGACACAAAGTGGTAGGCGAAATTTGTTTTAATGCATCTTTTGTTGTTAATGAATGAAAATGTTTTAACATTATCCCGTCCTACAATTTGCACAGAATCAAAAAATTAAATCCAAGGAAATAGTTTTATTAAAACAAATTTATTTGTAACATTTCTGTGATGCATAATATGTAAAAATGATATTGTGTTGATGTTTATTATTTCAATTGATGCCGCGTTGCCACATTGGACGGCGCTGAACGGCGACCGAAAGTCCGTTCAGCGGGGGAAGGCCATAAAGCCCGTCGACTCCTCCTGTCATGCTGCAGCGCAAGCAAATGGAGGAGGCTTCCGCTGTGGCTTGATATGATGAATCTCATTTTTACAGTTGCAACTGCGCGAGTCAGCGTGGAGGTGACGACAAAAATACTTCCATTACCGGCGGCGTCTTCAGGTCAAAGCGAGTGAAGTGAAGCAAAGTCCTCGACCTAGAGACGTCTCTTGTAATGGAGGAGAAACTGTCTTTAACTTTACGTCGGAAATAGTAGTGGTACCAGCAAGAAAGGGAACCAAATTTGCTTTTTGGCTCCTGAACGCGATCAAAATTATTATCGCAATCTTTTTACCATTCTGTGAGAGTAATTTCTGATTTATAAGTACGTCGACCGCGGTTTTTCTTACAATAAATAACCGTTCCATTATTTTCACGTAATATTTTCTGTTTTATGATCATGAAACTGTGTAAACTAGATTTTATCCTCGAAATCTGGAGGACTAGCCATTAAATAGTGATGAGGAATGTGTCTTCATAGCAGAATTTTCACTCTACCCCGCTATATGCAGTTTATTGCTCTCTGATAAAATTTTCAATAAGTCATGAGTTCAGGCATATTAATATCACTATTTACTTCTCTCTCGTTCGCAGAACTTCAGTTCCAGAACTCGTGAACATCTTCGAGTTACGTGAATTAAGAGGGAAGCCCGTCACAGAAAATCGTGGGAACAAAATCCATTCCCGTTGGTATAATCGCTGCCCCCTGAAAAGTGTGCACTCCGTGCCCTAGCGTGAGAGCACACTTACACGAGACGCCTGTTTATCACTTGCTGTAGGTAATGCATCGCCATTCCTTGAGTGAGTGAAGAGTAAAAATCTTACCGTCGAGCGAGGAGGAGATTAACGAGCGTATGCAACCTGAGTTGCTCAAAAGTTAGTCTTATCTCTACCTAAGAGTAGAACGAGTATGAATTTTTCCTACTGATTTATTTTTTCGAATGATACGTTTTATCTTCAAGATTAGAGAAAACTTTTCCACAACCCAGGCAAACCTTAGTTTTTTCATGCGAGTATATCTCTTTCAATGAGACCTACATCGCATCCATTGCCGGAAGCATATTGTTAATAAGTTTTGTATAGCACAAACTTGGAAAATATTTTCCTGGAGACTCCTTGAAAGACTTTTTATTCACCCGGTGCTTGAGTCTGAAAACCCTGCGTTTGGAAAACGATTGGCTTTACCGGGATATTGAGCCTATTGTTTAAAGAATCAGACATATGACTAGCCATCTCTCTCCCTACGGACTCCTAAGAGAGCCAGGTCTGAAAGAAATTCGTTGGTTTGGTGACAGTAAATTGAGCTCTGAATCGTTGCACAATAGCGATGTAGTGAAAATTGACCTGGTTTTAGTCGTGACGTCTCAAAGCTCTTTGGGATCGGGTTGGTTTGGCGGCTAGAGTACTAGAGTACTAGTAGAGCTAGCTGGCTAACCATATGGGCGGCCAGGATTCAAGTCCCTCCATAGGAGGATATTTTTCAGAGGAAAACTGGTCCCGACTTGAGTTTTTTGTGGAGGATACTTCAAGTACAATACTCCGCCTGTCGAATGAGACGTAAAACCTAGGTTTTTTTGTTGGCACCTTTCAGTTGTACTAGCAAGAAAGGGAACCAAATTTGCTTTTTGGCTCCTAAACGCGATCAAAATTGTCATCGCAATATTTTTACCATTCTGTGAGAGTAATTCCTGATTTATAAGCACGTTGACCGCGGTTTTTCTTACAATAAATAACCGTTCCATTATTTTGGCACCAAAACATGGCACCTTTCGTTGAAAGCATGCTAATGCCGACGACGGGTTTCAATCCACCCTTCCTCCCTTAGCTCTCTTCTATGGTGCAAATGACCTAAGCTGATGGTCGTCTCCCCAATATCCAATCCAATCAAAGCACTTCATATTCTTGTAAAGAAGAATGGTCCCCCTGTGCTCTTTTGACCAAACCAGTGATTGTAAAGCTGGTTCGGTGATTAAGTAGGATGATGATTGTGAAATCATATCGCATTTATTGTTACTTGATATCGTGTGTTATGAGTTATAATTATCTTTTTCTAATTTCTTGGGCTAGTAGGCTAAAATTTGTAGGGCAGTCGCCTTTCGTACGAGTCCGGAACTGTTCGACGGCATCCGCAGCAAGGGATTGGGGAATTACTACCAAGAGGGAGGGATTATTACTCAGCGTTGCAGAAATTATTATCCACCATCTGGGAAAACCGCATAGCTCACTATGAGGGGCCCTGTGGTGATGAGGATTGGCATCACAGTTTGTACAATCGCGAGGTTAACACACCGGAGGTCTGAGAGCGACTGAATTTTTTAGGCTCGATGGCACGCTTACTGTACCGTTGGCTCTTGGAAAGTCACGTGACGAGCAACTTTCTCTTCGCTTACCCCTGAAAACTTTAGTCCGGTGTCCTAGCGTCCAAGATGTTTGAAAAAGATATTAGTAGCAAATTCACCCCTTGCTATGCATTTCTGCTTGCCATCGCGCAATTGGGCTTTTCATTCATTGGTGGTTCAATCCTAAGATTGGTTGACTGCAGCCCTCCATCCTTCCCTATCTAATGTTAGTTCACTTAACTCCTGGTATCTTGTCCCATGTACATACTTTCCTCTTTATTTGGTCCATGAACTTATTCCTGGGCCTTCCTCTGGGGACTTTTCCCTCTATTTTGCCTTCAATTATGTTCTCCACAAACCCATTGTGTCTCAACGTGTGTCCAATCCATCTTGTTCTTCTTTTCCCTTTGGAGTGTTTTGTTGTCCCTTCCTCTTCTTTTATGATTTTATTTGTATAAAACTCAGGCATTTATTTCTATAAAATAATTGGAAAAGAGTTTGACAATTTATGGGCATAAAATAATCTACTCAAGTATAAGGAATATATGTCATGTGTAATCCTCATTGGAATGTGAAATACAGCCTTTAGTGATCCAGAAAGTGCGTAGATACCCAACGAGTATGAGATAACCGGTATGGGCAATTATTGTTTTGCGTACAACTTATTTTCAAAAATTTACGCTCACCACTATCATCTTTAGTTATATCCCTAAATTATTTCTCTTTTCGGACATGGAACGATATAAATCCTCTTCATTACCATTTTCATGAGACTATGCAAATGAAAGAGGGAAATGAGTGCCAAACATGTACATTCTACTGAAGTATGGTTTAGTACTACGTAGATTTTAACATCTATTGTCATTCTGGGGTCAAAATACGAACACAAGAAGGTTATATGTATCCAATTCAAGTGAATGGGAAGATAAAATGCACAGGAGGAGGTGGTGTTCCGGTTTGGGGAAGATAAGAAGTCTAGAGCTTTAGTGATTGCGTATTTATTCTACTGGATCTTCTGCACTGGACTTCTCTGGATCTACTTTTTGGAATTTTTCCATGACGGCTCCATGAAAAAATATAATTGGTTAATTCCCCATAAAATTAATTCCCTTGATAAGTTTCGTGGGAGAGTTACATCTTCAGGTTCGGAAGATCTTGTTCAGTGTTAGATCCTGAAGATATAACTCAGTTACAAAACCGGTCAAGAGGATTTGTTTTATGTGGAATTTTTCAAAGTATAATTTTTATTTAATTTGCGTGTATCTGTATTTTATTATTACTGTTTTTCATGTGTCAGTGTATTTTTGTCTTAGTTTCCTTATAGTTTTGGCGGATTTCGTATTTCAGGAATCCCTAAGATGACGGCGTCAAGGTTTTGTTTTAACTTTTACGGCAATGGATATATACACCATCAAAAGACCGTGCTATCCACCACTAGGGTGTGTAGCATGGCGTATCTTGGGGTATATGTAAAATTTTATGGAATATCGTTGGGATAATATAAAGTCAAATGGCAGGATAAAAGTGTTGTTCCAGTATTTGTCTTTACTTGGGAAAATTTCGGCCGTAATTTTTAAAAATTGGACGGGAGGCATACATTTTTTTCTGTCTTGAGGTCGAGGCAATGTCAAAGTTGAAACGAAATTGAAGGTATTTTTTTGCCCCTCGGTGTGACTCGTCTCAAAGTTGGGAGATTTTAATTTTTGCTCAAAGATTTAGGTTGAACATGTTCGGCCAGTTCTTTCACTCATCCTCTCTTTGACTCGAACATACATCGGTTATACATTTATTTAGGTTCGCGAAGTCATTTCTTTTATCTCAAGGTTCCCTTTTCCTTGCATTAGAAATCGTTTTGCTCTACTCTTTTGAGTTTTCCTCCTTCAAGCATGACCCTGTAGAAATTTGCTGTCTTTGTTCAATTCTTCTTCTGTTTTGTCTCTTCTCTCTTGAGAGTAAGGCCACCCTCCCTCAGGGCCTTTCTTGCGTGATACCATGTGACATTTCACCCTTTGAGAATTGGGTCAGGACCCTCATACTCTCTGCCCGTGTACTGGAGCTATCTTCTTGATTCGATGTTCCCTATCTTCGTCGGTCTAATTTGCATTCACTGCCTAAAGCCTTTTTATCCTTTTTAGGGCTATTATCTCGTCTCGTTCTTTACAGATGCTCCCATATGGCTAGCGACCTTTTTCAAACTGCGTTTACTTGTCTGGTGTAACAATAGGAGCCGTCTTTTCACTTCGCAAAGCAACAGCGCACTTGTCCTACATTCGTTTCTGATCTTGCCTACTATTGGTGCGCACTCCGAAACAGATGGATAATTGAGAGTATTTTAGGATAAATTACTGTAAAAGCCGCAACTGCCAATGTTTGTCCAATATCAGAGAAGTCGTCATCTTTGAGTTTTTTAATCACTGTTCAATTAGTTTAGTTTTTAAACGCGTGTTTTGAACAAATTCTATTTATATACATGGATTGCCTTCTATTTATATCCTCCTGAGACCATATGTCCTTATTGAAGGACATAAGGTGTGACTGCATTTTAATCCTGAAAAAAAGTTGTTAGACTTAGCTGGAGAGACCGAATGTCCTTTAATTTGATATATTATTATTTGATGTATAACTCTTAAGTCCTGAAATTATTTTTCATTATTTTGGGCTCTTACAAACATTTCTTTTTAATGGAATATTAATGATTCATAAAAATATATATGAGGAAGTAAATTGAGTGAAAAAACATGAGACTTGCTACTTACTAATACATGTGCGTACGGCTATACAATTAAAGTCATTTTTTCCCAAGGTCTCAGGAAGTTATACAAGAGATGCCTCAGGTTTGAGTAACCTGAAATGCCTAGAAAAGGTTTTTAAGTGGAAAACGGGCTAGATAAACATGGAGAAGTCATGGAAAATGACTTGTTAATCTTAAAATTTGAATTTTTAAGTCAAAATATGGTTGTTTTAATTAGTGAGGTGCTCGATTTTGGGCAGTATCAATTGTTGTGTGTAGGTTTTACTACCTTGGATGAGTGGGACAGTAGAGCTATTTGGTGGTGTTTATCAAGTCGTTATGCCTTTAAAATTAACCTGTTCTGGTCATATATATTATACTCATACTGAGACAATGAAAATTATATTTTCCTCTGAGCGTGCACTGATATTCGTGGAAGAAGTCGCGACCAAGGCCTAAGAGTAATGTACCATCAGAAAGAAGGTCGATTATCCCTTCGAGCGATAGTGGCGTTTCTCTGTTGGTTAAAAAACTCTACTAACAGTATGTGCGTAAATATGTTACGCTCCTAATCCTAAGCCCTCCACTAACGACATCCCAAATAATGGAGTTAACTGCTGGGATAGTTCAAACTTTGGCCTGGTAAACTATGGAGAAGTACTGAAAAAATCTATGTAGCGAACCCGATATACGAACAGCAACCGGCCGTAACTAAAATAAACGTAAATAACGCAGCCTTTCTGTGGATAAACGAACGCTCTGCTCACAAATATCGGCCATTCATTGTCGTTATGATATGTTCTGAATTTTGCCACCTTCAGAGTATTCAGCATGAGGGTATCCAATATTTTTTAACGCTTAGTATTCCTTTTAATTGACGATATTTTATGAGGTTTTCTTCAAAAATTCCCAAAGTTATTGTAACTTTTCGCTTTCATAAGTAATCCATTCTTTTTTCGTTCTGGATTGTGGAAATCGTTTCTCGTAATGAATTTGGACGTCAACTCAAAACAGTGCTACGATAAATTTTTCGTTAAATATCTCCCCTGAGGTCGATTTTTATTCTAAAATTTTCAGTCGATTTTTTTCTTTTGCACATTAGGAGGATTGCTGTCTTTTATTTAGGTAGATATAGTGGCAGAATTACGTCAGAGGGCCAGTGAATTTATATGAAACATTGCCAAAAATACTCGTCGCACTTTTTAAGTTCACTAAGTGCAGTCAAGGCAAGTGGCTCATGGGGCTCAATTTAAATATGCATGCATTTTATTTCATTTTTCTTCCATGGGCCGGCCCCGATTTTTGTGCTGGAGTCGCGTGGTCATAGAGGTATAGTCTGCGAGTTCCAATCTCATTTCGGACTTGAGAAAGTGATGAGGTGAGGTCGATAATTCGTTTGATAGTTCTCTTAATGTGGAAATGGGATGAAGTAGATACTAATTTTGTTATGATATAATAAAAACATTATTTTAATAATTTTACCAAGGAAATTCTTCAGTTCAACGGTATTTGCTGAGTGACGGGTTAAATGTGGTACTATACCCTGAAAGCAAATTTTATGTCATTTAATGAATATTTTATCATTAAGTGCAGATATTTGAACCAAAATGTTATCTCAATAAATGGTAAAGGGGGGAGTTTTGTAAAATGTATATTTTCAGTACTTTCCAGAGATTTTTATATTGGTTTCTTCTTCTGAATGGGGCTGAGCGTGTTTCGCTGAGTTTGATACAAATGATTACATGGCTTTTTCCATTATAATTGATAGTAACACTCACTATCGAATGACTCGCCTGCTTTATACATTCGTTTATTGTCTGAAGGTCAGTTGCACCAACATGTATCTTTAAAATCGATTATGATGAAATCCGGAAAGATATGGATCTCTTTGCTGGAATCTGGTTGCAGGAACTATCGCTTTTTGCTTGGTTCCATACTTAGTAATTGCTCCAAACGTTAGTTTCTGTTTCTTATAGCTGGAAAAAATTTATATATGATTGTATTGATTCCTCACTTGAGTATTCTACCGGTTGATTTGTAGATTTTTCGACAGTTTTTATCTTACTGATATATTGCTCCGTTTAGGCCCCTAAAGATGACCCGCTATTAAATCCCTCATGAATTCCTTAAATCGTCTTCGTCTTATTACTTTTTCCAGGATTCCCATCCTCTTCCTTCCACTTCCCCATTGTTCCACCTCAGTATTTCTCTAGAACATCTCCCTCTTCTTTATAAACGTCCTCCATTCATCTATTCTGCCTCCTCTGAACCTCCGCCTCTAGTTTTCTCTCCTCTCCGACCATATCCAAGTTTTTCTCGTTCGTCTCTCTTGCCACCCAGCTCATCCTCTCCATCCTTCTCCACAGCCAAATCTCTAACGCCTCGAATTTAACAAATCTTTTTAATGAAAGCCGACAATTGTGGCTCATCATTTGTATCTGAACTAATCTTTCTTACTCTATAATCGAGTGATTAATTAGACAATTTTTTCACAGTGCCTTTCTGCTTACCCTTGAAACACATTACCTTTAGGCAGCTGCTCTGAATGGGTGGTAACTGCGCTATTTCCCTGAACAGCGTATCAAGGCCACGTTATTCCCGCATTTTAGGCGCTTTAAAATGCTATTCAGGCGAAAAGCGCGGTTGCCATTTGAATCGCTATGTGAATGGTTGCATTCAGAATATTAGCCTAAAACTTCATTCCATTAGACCAAATTAGTTGTGTATTTATCGTTTGTTTCTACAACGGATTTTGAATGAGGGAGTTGATTAATTGATTTCATCATTCATTTTGATACATGAACCAGCCTTTAAGTCCATGAGATACTCTCTGATATTTTCTTGTAGGTTTTTGTAATGTTATGAGAAACCACATCCCTCCAAATATGGAATGAATAGCCTCCTAATTCGTGAATATATCTTCCAGGATTTTTTTTTCTTTTTTCAAGATGTGAAAAATACCGCGTTAGCGCAGCGCAAAAGATATCCGTGCGCTCAGTGCATGCAGATCATTGGTTTGCCTGCACTTTATCTTTCGCGGTTTGGTAAACAGAAGCGCCTTTTGGCAAATAAATTGCCCCCCCCCCCTGAAAGTCGAGAAGAGGTGGTAACGCAAATGTAATGACTCACTTTCACTTACTGGCGTGCGTGTAATATTTCATCCTTTCTCTCCGCTTTTCTCCTCTGAACAATCCTCTTCCCTCTGGTAACTTCTAATTTTTCATCGCTTCGCCAGTTTCACTCTCGTCTCTGTCTCGCTCACTCACTCTCTCTTTTTTTGCGTATTCCCGTCAACTTCCTTCATACTCTTCAAGCCAACAAATCAACTATTCTGAGGCCTTTAAATGTCAATGGAAAGAGCTGGGAAAATGGGAATGGAATAAAATTTTTCATCGATATTTTGATAATGGTGAGATTGGTTGGTTGATTTTGGTAAAAAATGTCTTCTTCTTGAAACAATACTATCGAGTAAATTTTTTTTCTGAGCATATGTGGTTATGGAGAAGGATGGAGAAGGTGAGGTGGATGGAAAAGGAAAACTAAGGGGGAAGTGCTAGAGAAGGTGGGCGAAGAAAGGAAACATCTTAAAGAAATTGGAAATCGGCAGAGTAGGTGGCTAGAGGATGTAATAAGGGGCGAGGAATTGCTCAAGAATGTGATAGAGGGAAGAATATTGGGCAAGCGGGTAAGGTAAATAAGAGAATAGGATTCATGGACGGGATGAAGAAGGGTAGATCGTATACAGAGGTGAAAAAGGATATACTAGAGCGAGAAAGGCCCATGAAAAAGTAGAGAACCGGGAAGAGATTTCCTGACATTCAACAATACCTACCTTACCTTGGCCGGTAGAATACTTAAATAAATATATGAATGCTATTAAAGTTAAAAATTGTGTTTTCTTTATTACCGCCGCGAATGGAGATGTGGAGTAATCGAAGAGTTATGAAGATAAAGATCAAATGGAAAGAAATAATCACTAACAAAGACGTCCTACGAATAATCAAAGAAAAAAGAAGTCGAATGAAAACTCTGTGGAAAAGGAAATGAACTTATTTGATATATTGGACGCTGAACACAAAAGAGCCTAATAGAATATTTGTTGGAGGGATAAATGAATGACAAGAGTATCAGAGGAAACGAAAATAATAAAAGAGAATGAAACAATTCAAGGGTTGACAGAGAGGAGAGTAGAGTGGAGAGCGGCAGCCGGCTATTTTTCACATTGATGACTTCTGCTGGTGACTAAGGACTAAGGCTGGTGACTAATTTTTTCATGATTTTATGAA
This sequence comes from Ceriagrion tenellum, assembly GCA_963169105.1. Lineage (NCBI taxonomy): Eukaryota > Metazoa > Arthropoda > Insecta > Odonata > Coenagrionidae > Ceriagrion > Ceriagrion tenellum. Next base: position 131,937,456 of record OY720632.1, on the reverse strand, counting down.
CACGTGATGTCAATAATTTTACCTAGGAAATTCTTCAGTTGAGCGTTTTTCAGTGAGTGACGGGTAAAATAGATTAAAAATGTGGTTCCATACACTGACAATGATTTTTTGTCACGTTTATGAATTTTTTATCTTTAATTTTAGGTATATTGTTGTTATATTTGAATATTTTGGTATTTGAATAAATGTTACCTTAATAATTAGTTGAAGGGCACTTTTGTTTACTTTATGTTTTCAGTACTTCCTAGAGATTTTTCTCTCTCGTTTCTACTGCAGAATGGGGCCTAGCGTGTTCAGGCGGCTTCTGCTAGTTCATTTCATGGGCTCCACAGAGACTGCATAAATTTTCCAAAATCGTCTTAATACATTATGGAATGTTGATTCTGTTGGCATTAACAAAATACATCATGATCTGCTTCCTTAAATTCAAAGGCAGAACCTTGATGCATGTTTCAATAGTACTTGGGAAGAAGAAAATCTGCCGATTTTGACGAGACCTGATTTAATGTCATTTCAGGTATGATTGTCCTGTAGGCTGGAATGAGGATTGGCCTCCAACCCTGATGAAGTGGAATCGAGTCATTGGTGGGAATTTTTATTTAAGTTGAAACTCAACTCCTATTCCTCGGAATTATTTGGGAGCCCTCTAAGTCCTCCGGGGAATACTGAGCTTCATCCATCAGATCAATGTATGCATGAGTAATGCTGACGCATTGGCACTTTTTTATAGAGGAAGCTCATATCGGTACCACTCTCTATCTACCTGAGTATATCTACATATACTCAGGGTGTATAACATATAACTGCCGGTAAAATTCTCAAAACGATATCTATTTCCAATTATTAGGCATTCAGTTAAATTAATGCATTGTCCCTTTCTTCTAAGCCTTTTTTTTCATTTACCTGTTGGTCCTACTCCATCTTATTAAGTAGCTTTGGATCGAAATCTTTGTCATGATCAATGAAAAACATAATGGTAACAATAGTAATATATTTCTCCTTTCCTTCCGACTGTGAAAAAATAGGTACCATATTGTTAATCCCGAAACGTTCAACCTGCTAAAACGGTAATAAAGAGTGTAATATGCAATGCATAAAAATGGTAATATTTTTGACAGTAATATTATCTACGTTTCCTCTCATGTTTTGTATCCACCAGTTCCTAATGTCTCCTTCTGTTTCCTGTATTCTTCATATCCCGTACAGTGGCCTCCAGCTCGTTTACGGTTACATTTCGCTATCTCTGGGCTCCACTCTCTCTTTCACACGCTCCACTCTTTGGGGACCGGAGGTCGTTTTGAATAAGACAAGAGGCGGTAAATCTCCCCCTTCCATCTCCCTTTGGACGCTCCGTTTTTGCGGAATGACGCCCTTGGGTGGGGACGGGAGGGAGCCATGGGAATGGGGCGGAAGGGGGCTTGGTTTTTGGCGGCGGAGGTGTCTCTTACTATCGCATCTGCCTCCTCCATTTTCCCCCCAGTCTCTTTGGACCATCTCTAAGGGGTCCCCCCCCCCGCGAAACCTCCCTCTTCCATCCTCCCCTTCGCCTGTCTTATCTCCAAGATTGCATGCCAAAGGGTGTTCTTGTCATTGCTCTCGTGTGTTACGACGTTAATTTGTTTCCGCGTTCCCTTTTGTCTCTAATAGTTTGTCGGGTATAATATGTATACTCTCGTCGACCCGCCCCTCCTTACCACCACTGCCTGCCTCGTCTCTCGGTCGGTTCTGATGCTTGTCTTACATATTTGCGCGAAACCTGTGATATTTTTCCTTCTTCTCTCCCTGTGCGGATTTATTTCCTTCCTCTTTTGGTAACGAAATTATGGCACCCTTTTCCGCTTATTTTCTCCCGGTGATGAGATTTTCTCCTCTCCTCGCAAACATTGTTCTAGAGGCAGCTCCCGAGAGTTCTTAGTCCTGCTATTCAGGGGTCAAGTACCGGCAATATTTTTTTCTAGGAGAATTGAGAGCTAGTGTGAATGGTGTCATTAATTTTTTCCACTTATTTTCTTTCCTTTCCTGGCGTTCATACTCTGTAAAATTGCACCATGATTTGAGTACGTACTTTGCTAGAATTGGATGAAATATGACCCCTTTTTCAACTCCCGTTCATTCGCCGAAAATTGTGATTCACTTACTTTGTTGGCAAAGTGAATTTTCCCGCAATAAACGTGATCAAACCTAGATGCGAGTCAATAATTGGTGGAGTTTTCTGTGATCCGTTCGTTCTCCCGGATACATGTATTCATTTTGATTATTTTTGACAACGACTTTTCTGTAAACATAGACCTGGCCATATAATCATCATCCTGCAGGGAATCGGATTTTAGATTAGGTTTCAAGTGTCAAAATCCAAATTGCGTGCTGTGATGTAGATTTTGTTTCTATTTAGATTTTGAGAATTGCGTGAAACCTTCTATACATTTACATTTTAGAAATCGAGTAAATTAAAGCGGAAAATTTTACATGTTACCGATTTTGTTATGAGACCATTTAATGCTACTTTAACACGTAAACTTATATCCTTTGACACATGATTCGAAATAATTCGATGACATATGAGCATATTTTCTCCCAAACACGATAAAATACGTTTCATATGATAATAATTGTAGCTAACATATATCAAGGTATCATGCCGAGTTAAAAGCAAGTATTTACACACAATTTTTGCTTAAACGGCGAATTCCGTGACGTAAACCCGAGTCATAACAATACTTAAACAGAGACAAAGATATAAAATCGAATAGGAAAGCTTTCACTTGGTGAAAGGACGTCCTAATGATTGCCCGAACGTTTGGTACTTCCACAATTTATTTACAAAGTACCCACTTGTAATTTTTGATCAAACTGTGGAAGTCACAAACGTTTTATCGATTATCATTTCAAGTTTCTCTTGATCTTCAATGTGAACGCTAATTATCTCTTTTTTGGTGTTCTGGAAATTTTCCTGTTTTCCCTTTTCTGTATCTCCCATTCTCCTGTAATTAACAGCGGAGGTACTTTGACTTAGTGATTTTTTTCATGTCTGTGCACATTGTAGGTGCGAGCACGTTTCTCTATTGGAGCGTTTCTCTAGTTTCCCCTTAGAGTGTTCGAAAAATGCAATAAACATTATATTAGTTTTGCATATTGGAATGAAATCACTCATTCGGAAATATTATAGACGGAAGTTTATATTCCTTGGATAATAATCAATGAAAGAATATCATGCAAATGTTAGAATATTTATCAGAGACTGAATGGCCGACTTTTCTATGGTTCATCTACTTTGGTTGCAATTATCAGATGTTAATATTAACTTAAATAAATGTTGAACAAAGATAAATGTAGCACAACTAGATAATAAAGCATAATTTGGTCGTGACATGAAAGCACTCAAACAGCTATGTAACCACAATTATTCCTCCGGTGGCTCTGAAAGTCAATAAAAGGTTTGATAATTGTAGCTAACATATATCAATGTATCATGCCGAGTAAAAAGCAATTTTTGCTGAAACGGAAAATTCCGTTTATTCGGCAAATTTAGCTATCTGTGAAAACTCTAAGCTCGTCATATTTCATTTTCTGATTTATTTTTATTCTTATTTTTTTATGATTATTTTTCTGATTTATTTCCTGATTAATATATATTTATATCGAAAAACTTTGAAAGTATTTTCTCGAGCCAATTGATATTAAATTCTCCCTTTCTGCCCACGGAAAAAGAGTTGTGAGGTAAAAACTCTTTCATCAGTGTTGAAACTGGTATCATTTGCTTGGTTTACATACCATTGATTCAAACAATGAGTGTTGCAGTTTGTCAAGGGTTCAATTCTTTATTTTGTAGCTCCGCTTTCTTTACAGGACCGCTCTCCAATAGTCATTTTTTACGAAAAAGTCGTATTTTTGCTAATTAGAAGTTATTTTCCATGAAGAAGATCAAGAACAAAATCATTAACTTATGATATTGTTTTATCACCCATTTACTCGGCAAATTTAGCTATCTGTGAAAACTTTAAGCCCGTCATATTTCATTTTCTGATTTATTTCCTGATAAATCTATATTGCTGTTTCCGACAATTACGGATTAAACGTTCTATATAGACTCAAATTTGCCATGAATTCAAGTCTCTAAGCGTATGTTAACGTAACAATAGGATGAAGTTTGTGAACATTCCAAATAGAAGCCGATTTTCATCTCTCTTTGATTTATGTTTCATGAATTATCTTTCTGAAAAATTATAGCGACGTCCGTACATTAGAAGGATCTTAATTAATGTTTCCAAAGTTCCAAGGCGTGGGTATTTGATATTTTATTTCTCGCGTGTTCTATTTTCGTTCTCTTCCATTCGTAGTAGAGAACGGTATTCGTTTCGGAATTACGTTGTGGCTATTTGTTACTGTGTGGTTTTTTTTAGCCAATGATTTCTAGGCAAGATTACATTCTGTCCCATTTTGAAATCCTCTTAATTCTCCTTTGTAAGGTTATGTTCTCCGCTCCGCCGATGTTTTTCGAGAAGAGTGGGCGCTGCGGGATTACACAGTGTCCCCCTCGACCTTCGTTCCTTTATCTCATGGCGGCGGCTATACTCTCCCGTTTGCGTACTGAAAAGAATACGATGGCTATATTTTGGGACGCTTTGGGAGCATTCGAGATATCGACATCGAAGTCGGGCCCGATGGGGTGAAGGCTAGGGTTTAGTAAGCAACCATCCCCCCACACTGCTTAACCAAGAGAATACTATGGGCAGTAAGGTTAAAGGGGAAGTCTGGGAGGATACTTGAAGGATAAAGACGCGTCATGAGGGGTGCGGGGTAGGGGGCGTTGGAGGATGCGCGGGATGGCCGTAAATACCTTCGTGCCGCTGAAGCGGGCTCAATAAAGATATGGCGGGAGAAATGTGAGCATAAACCTTGCGCTTAGTCCTGCCCTCAATTCTGTTCTTCCGTGTCGGTATTAAAACCCCCCTAACGTATCACAGTCTCGCATAATTACTGATGCTTCCTCACTAATATTGTCTGATTACGTGGTAGCAGAATTTCTGAAAGATGCTAGTTTCTTTTTTATTTGAAACGAGGCTTATCTATAACGTTCAAATTATGCCACATATTTCATCGGGCTTTCATCTGTCATAAATCCAAATAAAAAATTAACATTATAATTGATTAAATTAGGCATGGCACAGGGTAGAAGCAATGAAAATCGTTGATATAATGAAGTGTTAGTTATTATCACTGCTGCAAATGGTATATTAACAATAAATAATATGGAGACCCTTTATTATTATCTTTTCAAATGTAATTAATTAATTATTCATGCAGTTTAAAATCGTTCACCTTCTAACGATACCAATCATACCAAACCCTTTCAACAAGTAATTTCATGTAGGTAATGCTTGTTTTTAAATTATTAATTGATGAATGTTGCGTGTTGTCTATGCATTGATTGGTTGATATACTTGGAAAATAAACTGGAGCTGAAAGAATTTTAGTGTATTTGAGAACCCTTGGTGATCGGTGGGTGGGAGATTTTGGGTTAAGGAAATCCAGAAGTTGGTATTAACCCACATTTTACGAACGACGCCTGGGTCATGTAGTTAGACACCCGCTTCTGTTGACCGAGTGCTACATGTGACGCACTCTCCATCAAACGCTGGAAGAGGTGTAGGAATTTCATTTAGAAATCTCCTTTTCTGTGAAACTTCTTTTTAAACATTTTAACCAATCTTGGGGTTAGAATAAGTGACTCTCAGGATACGTAGCTTTTACTTCACCATCAAACCTACACCTTTTTTTTGCTTGAGAAATTCAGAACTGGCGTGTTTTAGAGCATTCCCCAGAGAATATTACCATGACGCCTCACTGCGTCTGTAGGTCCGACAGAAGCGAAAAAATAAGAGAGTTACATTGCCAAACAGATAGATACAAAAAATTGTTCTTTCCGCGCGCAATAAGCGACCACAATAAAAACTGAGCTCCACTAAATACACGTCCTTGTTTCACCTCCTCAAACCTTATGCCTTACACATTTACGCCGCTGGTATCCTTATACCTCCTGCCACACGCCCTTGCGGCATCTCGCAGGGAATCATGTAGATGTGGATGTACCCCATGTTTTTAGCAATTGCAGAATCAGTACACTTTTTTCCAACGAGTAATATTATCACGAAATTGTTTTGTGTTACCATTATTTACATCTTGCGCTGTAATATTTTCCCTTCTTCATCGTGCGCTAGCTTATTATATGACATGATACACTTGATTACGTTGCTGTGATACTAATTTTCGTCCGACAGATCTCTGGTTGATTAACCCAATGTTTACGTATTTTCTACTGGATCGGCCAGCTTAATTTTCGGTGCAAAATGTTCGGTAATTATTTCCTATAATTGGATCGATCTAGGATTGGGGACGATTCCTTGCTCGTCCGTCCCGCTAAAAGACATGGCGCAGCAATTTATTCTTCCTAACTCATTCCAGCAAATGAAAAGCCATCTATCTTCCTCAACGAGGGAGTAGCAGTGGCAACCGTTTGGCTCCCACCATGCTCCAATAGCCTTCCGGAATAAATGAAAAAAGTTGGCGAAGGGATGGCGCTGCAATGAGGAGGATAGGGTTTGGAGGAGAGTTTGAGTAAAACGTCGAGTTGGACCCTTGAGGGAGGAGAGAGGAGAATATGAAGGAGTGCGGTGGGCGAATGGGATGGGTCTCTCTCATAGCGGTGAGACTGAAGCAGGCTGGGAGTCTGGAGAGGACGGTGGAACCTACACTGATCTTCCATTCCATCGAACTGAGTCAACTGTGAAATGTCGAAGAGCCTGACAAACAGTGGAAGCCACCACTACTTCCTCTACTTCAGTGATGCAAATTTTGGATTGACGTCAAAAATGTCCTGAGCTCGTTTCGAAAATTAAATGTATCATGAAGACTGCCTAAATGCACAGTTAATCATTAACAATCAAGTAGTGTATGCCGCCCCCGGTGGCGACAGGGTCGTCATATTTTTTTCTAAACCGAGGGTCACAGGTTCTAAGGTTAAAACTTGTGATTAAAGTGTCAAACTCAAAATTTGACACTAAATGGTGTACTAAAAAGACAAGGGCTCCCGAGTCCTGAAGGTGGCTTGAATATTTTGTTCAAGCACTTACAGCTGGACTCTTGAGAGATGTTTGGTGTTATCTATTATTATACAAATTTGGATATCTTATTTTGAACATATCGAACCGGCCCATAATGAAGGAAAGTCGGCCGATTCAAGTTAGAGGAAAGCATATAGGTTATGGGAAAGAAAAATACGTGGGTGGAAATATTATCTCCACTCAGGGGATGGATGTTTGTATTCGACTGTTGCTATTGTTAATCACCCGACATAAATTGGCCAAATGCGATGTATTTGGGGGTGGTAAAGATAAAATAAAATAAATAAATTAACGCTCGTGAGAAAATTCCACTGTTATGTTTGTTCATATACCATAATAATATTCGATGTGAGGATTATTAAGTTATCATTTTTTCACTATCGCATCAGAATTGCAGAAGTGCGCACGTATACGCAAAGAGTCATGTTTGAGCTCAATTCGGGATAGTGATGAAATTTTCTTCTGGTTAGAATAATTTAGGTAGCCTTGGCTTGTATATACCGCATTAAAATTTAATGCAATGCATGATTAATTTTCTACTCTAGGAAGAAAATTCAGCTGTCAACTTCGTACCTTCTGAGAGCTAATATTAAATTTGCACATTATGTAGTTCCTGAGTTATTTGCCCATGATAACGGGCTAAAAAATGGGATAGACTTAAGTGAGATATGGAGGATATCGAACTCATACCGTTATACTAGTTTTATCGGAGTCAACGGTAATAAAGGAGGGGATCAACATATCAATTTTCTATAATTAATTGAACCTTTATATAGCGGCATTTGTAGTTAATGATAGTGACTATTCGTGTCTTATCATTTGACGCAGAGATGGATTCAAGTCCTGCTATTTAGTGACTGATGGCAGTATTCCTATGCAACCTGTACAGAGGCGGCGGCGATGGATGAACGCAATATTGGTTGAGTATGAAGCTAACCTGACAGGCAAGCAGTGTATGAGCAGTAGCTTCGAGGGAATTTTACCGGGTTAAAGTGAGTGTGAGTGACGTTTTATGTTGGTAATCTACGATTATTACATTTTGGTATCTAAGCTTTTCTGGCGAGTTTGAGATTTTAGAGTCTTGGACAAGCCCCATATGCACCTCCATCTCAATAGAGATTAATGCTATTCCTGCAGCGTGCAATGCAACTTGACATCATTGTCAGAACTCAGAGAGGCATTGCATTTGCAGTGCAGAACTCAGACGTTAGCAGCGAAACGCAATTAGCTTCATAGGACACATTTGTGTTCTGTTGAATGATGGCATTCCCATATGTTCACGGCAACTACTGAATTATTATCTTTACTCACTGTTATTTTGCTATTTTATGAAAAAACTACAACAGTGATAAATTAAAATCAGTAAAACTGAGATAAGGTATTTTTATTCCACTACGGCTGTCAATGAGTGCTGTTTTGACAGACGATTTGGAAGATAAAATTATGGAACCTACTGATCGAGTTGAGGTCTCCAGTAGCCGGGGATTGTTTTGCAAATGTAGTCTGGAATGGTATGTGAATACTTCAGCAAAGTGCCTTGATTTTAGTTCAGTCTTTATTTAGACACTCATTTTTAGATGAATATGGTAGTTAATGAAACCTAAATTAGGCATTCAAGGCATGATCTGTACCGGAAAAAGTAACGTTATCGTTTGAGGAGGAGAGCCACTCTAGTGTCACGCAATAACCTTATATTTAAGAGAAGTACGCCGTGTATGTTACGAGAATATAATATTTCTGTGTAAATGGAGATCCAATTGCTGTGGTGTTCCTTTACAATATGAGTGATTGTAAATGATGTTACCCGAAGCATAAACACGTATATGCGTTTTTTATTTTTAGAGATAAGAAAAGAAAATTTACGAAAAAAGGCCATTGAAAGGAACTTTGGTTGGAATTGCTAAAACTTTCGACTAAAATACGTGTGTTAAATGAAATTACCCTTATTGTGCAAGCTGCGGTCTATTTTTATATTTATTGCATTTAACAATTTACAAGGTACCTTAAATTATAAGTGCAAAATTTCACTAAATATTACACCTAGTTACAGCTCTGTTGAAGTTCACGTGCGATTATAGTGATAAACTCAAGAATTTGACACTAAATGGTGTACTTAATATACAAGACCTCCCGAGGCTTGCAAGTGGCATAAATATTTCGTTCTAATAAAACAATTGGACCCTTTTATGATGTCGGGTGTTTTTCTGTTAGTATACAATTTCATATATCTTTTTGTCACGCATCGAACCTGACCATAACGAAGGAAATTCGGCCGATTTATGTTAGGGGAAAGTATGTAGGTCATGGTAAATAAACTTCTGGGATAGTCAGCGTTCATGGAATTTCCGCCTTAAAAATTCGAAAGAAAGGAATCCATGCTCCTTACACGTGAGTTTTTTTGTGAATTTCGGGATTACGTAAGCATCTCTTTGTCAACCTACTACACGATAGGGGCTAAACCTCGCTCGTTGCACTTGATCATCAATTGGCGAAGGGGAGACCACATTAGTTGTATGTGAGTGTAATCCCAGGGAACGTTCTCGAAGCCAAAAACGCGGCCACTTACGTCCGGAGATTGTCCCAGAAGTTTCTACAATAGCTAAATGACGGGGAAGCTATCGCAACAGTGGGGGGTTGTAGCGAACCCTTAAATTGAAAGGAGAACACTTTGACTCTGCAAGTGTCGGTCAAACTGAAGATGTAACCAATTGGTGACGTCAGAAATAATGCTTGGCGATTCAAGTGGGTTGGGGGGGAGGAATACGCTGGGCGACACCTGGGACCCAGCAGGCATGTAGATGACGTTGGGATAATACTGGGACTAAGCCAGGTTCATCGCTGCAATGCAGGACGTTCGTAGAAGGCTGAGATTTCGTAGCGTGATACAAATTGTGTCCAAAATAGCTTATTTGTGATGGCGACTTATTAAAAATGGATATATATGTACGAACACGTCCATGTTTATATGAAGTAAAGGAATTTATACCAGTGCATGGGTAATTGGAAGTAAATAATCAGCGCACAATAATAGGGTATGCATCTTTTTACATGAACCATTGGTTAAATGATTGATCTTATGATAAAATCTCTCGATTAGTGATTCTAAAACGAATAGGGTTTTTTAGGGTCATCTACTAAAAATAAATCTAATGCTATCCAAAATTATACCAGATGTTTGGTATTTTCGCCTAAGAGCAGTCAGAGCGAGGCAAAAAAATTGAAGGAAGAATGTAATGACAACGAAACCGAGGTGCGGAGCTTAGCGGAGAGAACTGTACCGGTAACGTACATCTCCGAAAGGGGTTTAGGTGAACATGCGCGTCGCTTCCTTATAAATTGACGGTCTCCATGATGGCTCAAACCCGATACCTTTAGGAAATTAAGAACGTTTTAACACAATAAACTATCGATTCCAGTGCCAAGTATTTAATGTGTAAGGTTTCTGTTAGAATGTCATTTCCTGGCCATTGAGTCGCAAAATTGCCTTTAACTGGTCAAGTATTAGAAACGTCGACTATCATTATACTTTGAACAATGATTTGTTTGATTTCCTGTTACTTTACGAATGGATAATTGCCTGACTATTTGAATACCTATTCAACAAAATATAGTACCATGCTTAGCTAACGAATTACTAAGTATTGATTTGTATGATGAAATACTGGATAGTATTATCAGAATCTCAGACAAACGAATGAGACAGACAGTAATGTTGGAATTCCAATATCGGCTGCTTTTGTTCTAACACATTTTCATTGTTTTTCGGAGAATTTAATATCAGAAGGAATATTTGCCTTTTCGAGCAATACAAGATTATTAAAAAGAAATTCCTCAAAAATGCCACCTGATGAATAACTTTGCAATATGCATCTCGGATAAGGATTTGATATATGATTAATTGAAAGGCAATTCACATGTGAGTAATCTAGTAAGTAAATTTGCTTTCAGTTACGGTAATGATATTCTATTACCCTAAAGATATTAATATGATTTCGGAAATTTAGGTAATGGACAATCTTACTTGTCAGCTTTTACAATATCATGTGATGTATGTTAAGCAAAAAAAGTATTTATTGATGTAAAATATAGTTTTTTCATCTATATTAACAAATTTAATTCAAACTGTGAGATATATGATTCTTTATTGGTCATTTATGGACCACTCTATTCTATGTTTTTCCATAATTTTTATTTCAGCCACCGAACATACTTAAAACAAGTTGTCTCGGTTAAAGATAAGAGAAAGAAATTAGAATATGTCGGAGTAGGAATTATCTCTGAATAAAGACCAACCGTAAGGCTGAAAAAGTGTTGGCTGCTGAATGTTGTATTTCAGAGCTGGAATGGCCTTCTAATCAAACGATATTCTCAATAATAAATGTGAATTTCAATGAAAATTATTTGCAGAATTAACGGATTCATCGCACTGCCATACTATTTCTTTCCTCGGTTACTTAAATACAGTGGAACTGGAATGGGCTTATTATGATTGATTATAATGCTATTATTTTCATCGGCAACGTTATTCACTTAACCGGGGAGATACAAATTAGTAAGAAGGCATTGGTGTCATCATTTTCTATCTTGGTTAAAGTATTTCGGAAAATACAGAAATATCGTAGATTCATTAGTCCTCTTATAACACTGATTGTCATATTCGATCAGTGAATCGTTGTGACAGGTTGCTAGCATATTCCTTATACTCCTTCAGTTATACGATTTTGTAATGCAGCATATAACGATACTTCTGATGAGCATTTGTTTTGCAATATTCTTTATAATTTAAATGAGTTTCATCACCCTGTTAGCATCAAAATCGGTTGTTCAATCCTAATATTGGTTGACTGCAGCCCTCCACCCTTCCCTATCTATTGCTAGCTCCTTCATCTCCTGGTATCTCATCCAATGTACTTCCCTCTTTATTTTATCCATGACCTTATTCCTGAGACCCAAGGGACTATTCCCTCTATTTTGCCTTATATTAATCTGTTAGCAATAAACATATAACTGCTTCAATGGAAATCTATGGGGATAAAAGAAGATATCGTTAATATTAAAATATTGATATTCCCTTCAAAAAATCTTCAGTTCATCTGATATTTGGCATATTTGCCATTTATTTAATGAACTTATGAAAATATCACATCCATTCCTTTGTCATATGCAACGGACGCTAATCGGGAGCTTTGACTCCCGGTACAAAGGCCGCTCACGAGAGGACGGGGGGAGAGAACATCCCCCTAACGACGGGGTTAAACTGTTTGAAATCCGAAGCCGGAAGTATGAGTAAACATGACGGGATGGGGTATAAGAAGGGGGAAAGGGAAAGGATTCGGGGTGTATGAGAGATTGGGAAAGTGAATCAACAGGTCTGCTGCCAAGGGCTTCCAAGGATTGTGACGGGGGAGATTGGGTGGGGGGGGGTAATGTCAAGGAGGAGGATGAGAGACGTTCTGGGAGGAGGGTACCCATCTGGGAATCCTAATAATCACCTTACTTGGAGAATGTTGGAGGAAGAAGCCATGCGATATTCCTCAGGGGATCCCCTTCTATTTGCGGGCGTCTCAAATATGTCGTCTTTCCTTCATCCTTCTGTCAACGACACATATATATGAAATGCATTTCGAAGACACGCCCTCTGCCCTCTTTGAAGGGGGAACTTTACGCCAGGTATTTACCGAAGACTTCACAACTTCAGTAGCTCAAATTCTGTTTATATGAATAGAGAATACAATACAGGTATAGAATCCATAAAATACTAAAATGATTACGGAAATTTTTAACGGTAATCTCTTTTATAAAGGAAAATATTTAATATAATTATATAATTGACTTAAATTGTATTTTTAGGACATTTTACCAAAAACTTAAATCTCTTTTCTGTGTTCAATAGTTAATTTTAAACTTTCAGTGTCCAACATTTAGTTTTTCCTCTTGAAAATTGCCTCCAATCTGCAAATCTGGACTTATTTTTAGGTATTATTTACCTCTAACTTGAGAAAATCAGTGAATTCGAGTCATCCTTGTACTGGTGAAAATTAGCCAGAGAAAAGTCAAATTCGCTGTTTTTCCTGGAATGTCTAATGCTTTTTCTCTGTTGCAAATTAGAAAAAGAGTGTGAGTCAGTACCCCTTATATATTTGTTATTACTTTCATAAGTTTGTGGAAAAACTTACCGTTTTGAAAATCAGGAAACACGTGCAAATATACTCTACTTCCAAAAAGAAAAGTTAAGAGGCAGTTGTGACTACATGGGCAAGATAACAATTTCAAACTTTCGAGTGGTCAATTCATGGCTCCTACGCTGAGGCAGACTTCATTGCAACATCCAGTATTTTAAGGAACATTTGCTTCTTTTCCGTCCCGTCTATTTTCGAGATTTTTCATCTTGATTTTTCTTCTCTTATGAAAAATCCTTACCTTCCACCAGCTTTTGGAAAACATATGAGCCCACTTAGCCTAGTTCCAAGTGCGTAAATACATCAAGGTCCGCCAAGTGCAGCGATTACGCACGAAGCGTTTTGAAGTTTGCTCCAAAGAGAATGAATGAATGCTTTCCAGTTTCGTCGCAGCAAGTGCGCTTTTTGTCTTCTACTCTAATGACCCACATGTAGCGGAGACGCCCTGGACGCCTCTTTAAGTGTGGAATCTCTCTCTTTTGTTCTCCGGAGATACAGCTGCGTGTGTGTTTGTATGTGTGTGGTCCCCCACATTGGTTTTTTTTTCTCGGTAACCCGTTCCTCCGTGCCTCGTTCTTGGGATCCAATTAAGCAGAGATGCGATTATTGTGGTCATCTCTACGGGAATGGCGAGCGTCGAGCTGGACGGGGAAGCTTCGGGTGTCGTCATTTTGTCCTCAATGGGAGACGCACGCGAACAATGGAAGCCTCGAGGGGGTTTTGAAAAACCAAAAAGCGTTTAGAAAAAAAAACGACTTGAGGTTGTGCACGAAAACAAAAGAGATGTGCGGCGGCGAGCATGGGGCCGCGAGAGGGTGAGTAAATGGGGTCTAGAAATATTTTTGGAACCCTTGCAAACTCTTGCAAACCCTTTTTTTCCTTTTCAACCCCTCTTCATCTTCAACTTTCCCTGATGCTGACAGTTTCGTGAATCTCACCCTGGGGTCCTCCTTTATTTTTTTTAAAGCCTGAAACGTTTAATCGTCGGGGTTATGCGGGTTCTTAGGTTAAAAAAGGGGTGTAATTTTTAGGCGGCACTGAAGGGTGAAAATGTTTGATAATTTGCGCCAGTGAGGGAGGATAGAAGAGTATTTTGTTTTGGGGCGAAATATATCGTGAATAAGTTGAAATTAGGAATTTTCTGTGATAAGAGTATATGTTTTCCGCTATTTTATTCCTTATAAGAGAACAAAAGCTTAAAAGGATTATATCTACCTGTTATATGGTCTGTGACGTATCTCTTTCTTTTCTACCAGCTGTATCAATTTTAATTGAGTTCCTTTTATGCTCCTCGCTCGAAACGTTTTCAGGGTTTGAAATAAAATACTTTCCTGTTAGAGTGTTGATTATGAAGTGGATAGCATATTGTCATATAGTTGGTGGATATTTTTCGGTTATGATGTTGATGCGTGAAAAGTATTATAAGCGTAAAAAGCGGTGGATACCCCAAGCTAAGTAAGCGTTTATGAGAAAATGTCAACTGCTGTGCTCAAAGAAGATAGGACTACCAACCAGAAAAAAAGTATGTGAAAAAATTCGTGTAAAGCGTAGCACTCTATGGATCGGAAGCATGAACCATTCAAAAAGCTGATCAGAACAGACAAGAAGCCTTCAAAACCTGGTGCTGGAGGAGGAAGGTGAAAATGAAATGGACGGACATAATAATAAATGATAAAATGTACAAGAGAGTAGGAGAGGAAAGGACCATATAGAATACCATGCAGAGGTGAAGAACAAGATGGATTGAACACAACTTAAGACACGATGAGTTTGCGAGGATCATGATTGAGGGTAAAATGGAAGGAAAAGTCCTCTGAGGAAGACCCAGGAATAAGTTAATTCACCAAATAAAGAGAAAAATTTATAAGGAGGTGTACCATAAGGTAAGGGAACTAGCATTTGATAGGAATGGGTGGAGTGCAGCAGTCAACCAATCTTAGGAATGAACAACCAATGATAAAGCGTAAAAAATATCTGAAATAGATGGTCGTTCACGACAAGTGTCTATAAAAACATGACTTTCATTGTATATTTACCTTTTGAGGAAATTTATTCTGTCGTCATTCTAGTCACCCAAAGGAGATATTTTTTTCGCTCTTCTGGGAATTATTTCCCAGAAAGTTGCCATCCCATAGTGTACATCCTTAGATGCTTCTATGTTAATTATTTTCCATTAATACTAATAATCTTTTCCTGAATATTTTATGGCACTTTAGGCCCATCGGAAAAAACCTTCTTTCCGTACAAATAAACCTAAATGGCCTTTCATTAGAATTTTGTGTTAAGTGGCAAACTGGATGAAACATCGGCAGTGGCCGCCTTCCTACCCCATATCGAGTGCCTTGCTTCAACTCTCTATTTCCTTTTTACTAGAAAATCTTTCACCCACCATTTGTTTTATCCTTCAAATTGATTATTGGCTCAGCTGTCGATTGATCCCTTGTCTAACGCAGCTAGTCGAGTGTGCAGCCAATTAAAAAAATTGCCATTCAATTCAAGATTCTATCAAACAAAGTCTTTCAGGAGTTTGTCCTCTAACTCTTGAAATAGGCCTTTTTATCGATGTATTGGATCTCGTCATCGAACTGTTTCACCATTATTCAATATGCGCTGCTAACTGGCAGTTAGTTGTTATATGAATGAAATACGTAAGGAAATTTTATCTATCACTAATTTTTTATATACATTTTACGACTTGCTTCATTCTCTTGCATGGTTTACATGGCAAATGATGGTAAAGTATTAACTCCTGTCATTATGCAATTTCTAATACTGTATGTTAATTATATCAAATTAACGTACTATCTGTTGTATTTTCAATACAACTAAATCATAACTAAAATAAACTGGTGATTTTACGAGCGGCATAAAATAATGGATATTAATGAATCTTGTGTTTCTTTGAGACTCAAGATTCATATCTATGAAGCTGTAATGAGATAAAGTTTAGTTTTCAATGACTCTTAATCAAGTTCTTCTCAAAGCTCTTTCCCCTCGTCCGTTATCCTGGCATGGTATATTATATTGCTTTGACCAATGATAGCGTTCTATCGGATGACGAATCATTGCTATTGGATGATTGGACGGGATGTACCGAAGGATTAACTTTGTCATATTAGCCTAAACTATTTGAAAAACTATACTCGGAGAGTTCTCTTAGAGAGGAGGTAAGAGAACTAGCGTTAGATAGGGAAAGATGGTGGGCTGCAGTCAACCATTCTTAGGATTGAACAACCAATGAAGATCAGTGCGTGTCGCGATTTATATAAAACAAGAAAAACTCCCTCAGCCATATTTCTGCTGCCTTTACAATTTATTCCTTCCTCGGGAGTATCGTAGTTTTTTTATGTTGACATTTTTCTTTTTGTTTGCGAGAATTGTAGTTTGGTCATAAATTGTGAGCGACTCGAAGTGTACATTGGTTATCCATAAAATAGAGTTTAATTTCACGAGCAACAAATTTAACAGTGTCATGATATTGTACGACGCATGATGCCCATGGGTGCACTGTGCTTCCCTTTGAGCATTCTAGTGATGTTATGAGCATCGGCCAGCTGGGTGGTTGCTTTAGAGCCGCACCGTTTTGTCCTCCAAACACTCATGGTACAAGGTGGGGTAGATTAAAGAACAGATGAATTTCTGGTCCAATATTTTATGCCCTTAAAAAATAATAATATTGTCTATCCTTGATTTTGTCATTCTGAGTGAAATTAAGATAGAAACTAAATATCATAGATGCAGCTCGTAGTTTTTCGGTGCGGCTATCTACGATGATGAGCGATGGTATATGTTTTTTTGCGTTAAAAATAGTATTCTCTGCAAGTTTTTTCCCATGCTATTGTCTTGGCAACGAATTTGGAAAGGAAAACGTTGCATTTTTATTTATCATGACGTGGATTCACATCGTAGTTTATCCAGTACACAGTTATACTTTAATTACACCCGGTGCATATAAGATAAAAATTACAGAGTAATGGTCCGTGAAGTTGACTATTATCTTTTGATTGGTATCTAATGTTTCAGGTTCCCAGAACAATCTGGGAACGAAGATTACTCATATTTTCCATATTCGCGGTAAACTATGGGATGCTTTGCAAGAAAATTCATTTGGTTAATGCAAATATTTACTTGATTTTTAAGATTAAAGTATAAAGTTATTGGGCTTAATATGTAGGGCATGAAAAAATCTATTTACATTTTGGAGCAATTAAATTGTTCACTTCCTATTCAAATATGTCCTCACCGTATCCCGGAACTATCTTAAATGAGCGGAATTTGCCACTGCCCCACATTTCGGAGAGGCAAGCATTTGCCTTGAGTACACTTTATCATTATTAAAGATACGATGCATTGTCATTCGAGCCTCAAGAGTAGCGTGTCACGATGCATGGCAATCAGTTAGTTATATATAGACAGGAACATTGTGTAAATGTTTCATGTATGTTGATTTCTGAAGGAAGTTCAAAATTAACCTCAGCATCCCATGCTGTGCAAAAAGGCACAAGATCAGACGAGAATCGGGTGTTATCCAATATTTATGTTGGGAGAAAATTATAATTGGTGACTTTATTTTTAATAACTTTCATGTATTTCTGCGCTTGAAAAAAATTTAAAAAACTGTGCCTGTGACCTCAAGGACACAGCCTGATTATTGGCTTTATGCGGCTTTAAAGTGCATATTTAATAAAAGTATCTTAGAGTGTACAGATTTATTTAAGATTGACTTGGAGAAAGTTTAAGATATGAACGATCTTGATGATAAACATGCCAATGATGTTTTAAAATCTATTTCTATTCAAATCTATTTATTTACTCGCTAAACCACGAAAATAAATTAATAATTACGACATATTGAGTCACAAATAATAAAGCAACACGTCCTCCGTCACATCGTTAAATTTCCATAAAATAGGTTTAGAAACGGAGACCAGTAAAAATTCTAAATGACTAGTCACAATTTGGCAAACAAAGACGTTTTTGATTAAAATAGTGAATTTTTTCTACTTTCTTAATGTATTTCGACAGTATCACGACAACGTAAACGAGAGTTTTGTTTCCTCTAAAACCTCATTTGATACGTAATAACGATCCTTCTCGGGGTCTTGGGGCTAAGAGTGCTAAATATGCATGAGAATGTGGATATCGTTGTATCCTCTGCCATTCCGTGTCTCTCTCTCTCTCTCTCTGGTGCGACGAATGAAAATGACGGCATTCCTCTCCCTTCCTTTCCCACGCAATTGAGATTTGATTTGGGTATCCTTGGGATGCGTCGACCCATTATGCATCGTGAGCGTCCCTCCCTCCCTTAGCCTGTCAAATTGCCCCAATTGGATGTCGCTTAGAATAGCACGCTCGAGGAGGCTGATGAACGGAAGAGGAGGAAGTCTGTATCCGTGAGGCGTACATTCAAGGTTGAGGCTTCCTTTCGCGAATTCAGGCTTCCGCGCCCGATGAAGATGACTCGGGGAAACGGCTTCTCGCGGCCCTCATCCACCGGAGCCGTTGGAGAACCCTCGAGCAAAGTATCCGCCGTAGCGCGACCGTCAAATACATCTATGTATTACCCTGCCAGCTACTCCGAGGGTGCGTGGAAGCGGATGAGTTGCCACCAACAAGCACTACAATGTGCCCAAATAAAGATAGCGAAACTGAGGCCATTAATGCATCGGCAAAAACCTAGAAATACTAATCAAAAGATGACTTTGCAAAAATATGCATTATTTTATAGGTGTAATTTTAATTTTATGGAAACTAGTTGAAAATATACGTTTTTCCTCTACATAAACACAGATATTAAAGCATAATACAGGAAGCATGGAAAGTGTGATGTTAGTACTACGGTGAGGATTGAGAAACAAGCATTCATCTACATCCACCTACTATCCTGCCAGCTGCCACTTGGGCGTGTGGTAGGGGGTGTTAGGTCACCAGCCGTGTAAAGATGTGAGAGATAAGGTTTTGGGCGGAGAAATGGTGACGTGTATTATGAGAGTGCATTTAGTGGAGCTCAGTTTTTAATGTGGTGGCTTACTGTGCGCGGAAAGAACGAGTTTTTGGCATTAGGGAGGTTAATAAAATTAGCTACACTATCTATCGACCAGAGGTCTCGCTGGCAGTTTTATATTCTCATGTCAAGAAATATGGTTTGAAAAACTTGTCTGTTTAGCAGTCAATTCCTATTTTATTCTTATGATCTAGTATATCATAGTGTGTTGAATCTCGTAAAATAATATTGACGTCGTAAGGAAATAGTTCGGCTTCAAACTTACGGGAAAGATTAAGTCTAAATTGTAATCGACGGTCTGAAAGCGAATTTAATCTCAGTTGTTGCTGATGGAAGGTAATGCTAACGAGATTATCCTAACTTCTTTTGATGTACCTCGCCAATTTTCCCTGAACGCGTTCTAGATCTTATGTTAGGAGTTCAAAGTTCCGGTGTGTATTCGAAGCGGTGTCTAATGAGGGAGTAGTCACTCATTATCTAGTCATCATATGCATCAAAATGTCTTGAGTCCTTTTTTTTCTTCGATCAATAGGCTCTTGTGAATATCATTCCAGTCTGTATATTATACTTTCTACTTTTTGTTCCTTTGATTGCTTTAATGGCTTTATTATCATTTTTATAATGCATGTTGCGAATAAATTAATATAAATTTGTTCATTTGCTTAACCCTCACGCAACAGACGCTATTTTAAAACTGCAGATTTTTCACCCAACGTAAATGAACTCCATACTAAAACAGTTCTTTGGCCAAGCAAGACGCATGGAATAAAAAGGCCTCTGGCGTCAATAAGGATCCCTTGATGCTAGACGTGGAACCCTTACTTCGGTCTGCGGGCGGAGTTATGTTGACCGCGTCTCTAAATAAATGCCCCAATGACAGTGTGTGCCGTTGGAAAACTCTTTGTTTATGCAGTGGATGCGTTAAAATGATACTATTTGCGAACACATATTTTTCATTTATTAGCTTGCTTTAAAGATTACTTTTATATTTCTTCTCCACGAGAAAGTTTTACTCAGAGGAGTGGAGTCAAGTATAAATGTTACTCTAAGCAGAGTTAGCATTTTTCATTACAAGGCTTCGGCACGAATCGGTAATGGAAATTCAATTCCTCCGTGAATGTAAGTTCGTTGAGAGCAATTTAGGCTTACGTAAACACATAGCCAGAAAATTGGATTCAGAGTATAATGCGATATATTTATCTCACAACCACTGAAAACTCTTCCTAGTACCTTTCATGTTTGGGAATTATTGATAGCAGTAAACGAACACACAATCATGCTCTGAGTTTTCGCCTACATGCATTTAAATATATCCAGTTGGAACTCGATCACTATACCCTGTGACTAACTGGAAAGAGCGCACTTCTTCCGCCACTGGGGTCAGTTATAAGACCATTTTTCCACGTCTAGAGAAGCAAAATACATTAAAATTTATCTCTATGCCAGCCAATTACTTGGATTTTAACGGAAATAGTACTGTATTTTCACAGTATTTTATTCTTTTTTATTTTCAGTATATGACGAGAGTTTAATCACAGGATGTGATTAAACTCTCGTCAGTTAATTGACTATAACGTCCTTAAATAAACAGTAACATACAGGTTCTATTGTTGTTTCATGTAATCCCTTTTGCTATGTAGTCTGATCAATATGTGTTTTACGAGTACAATTTATAGTCTTTTATTTTGAGCAAAATAAATTGAGGAACTTCTAGGCCGTCTAATTCCTTCTTATTCAAATTAAAATCTAAGTATATCTGTACTTAACCTTATTTGCCAAAGATTACTTTGCCACCTTGCATGTAAACTAAGCAGTGAAATAATTTTGCCTCCTCCAGATAATTTACCTCAAGTATACGATGCTTAATCAACTGTATTGTTGGTATAACTCTTTCTTTGTACACTCGTATGTCGTGGAATCTTTTTTTTCACTCAATGAAAAATGCATTGTATAACATTACAACGTATTATCGTTTTGAAATTTGTGAAATAGAACTATGCTGTTTTTTGGTGTATTTACTAATATGTGTTTTGTGATTTCTCTAAGCCTCGAAAATGATACAATAGAGCGTAGAAAAATACTTTGACTATGACATATTTCGAGGATG
The DNA here is from genome assembly GCA_963169105.1 of Ceriagrion tenellum. NCBI lineage: Eukaryota > Metazoa > Arthropoda > Insecta > Odonata > Coenagrionidae > Ceriagrion > Ceriagrion tenellum. The sequence continues at coordinate 131,916,045 of OY720632.1, read as the reverse complement.
CCAAAAGTTGCTTACTTTGAACCATCCATCGGCAAGTGCAAATTAATATGGAAATTCTAACAGAGAAAAACGTTTATCACCTTCACCAGAACTTGAACCCGGAATTCTTCAAATATGATATTTATCCTCCACGGTTTTTCTTTCGTTTTTTTGCTTTTTTTCAGATTTGCGCGAAATCAAACATCTTGCTTTTTAGGATCTAACTATAAACCTCCTTAGCAATTGCGGAGGACTTTTATCAAAAAATTTTGAGGCCGAGAAGTTGGGGCGCGTTTCCTTTGGTGGGCGAGAGCAAACAAATGGTTACGCGTTCGCAAATTCGCAAGTCATACACTCAGGCAGAACTCGGGATTTAATCATTTCAAAACGATGGAGGGATAAAATATTTTTTCATATTTAAAAGTGGAAAATAACTTCTGGAAAATCTGATGAAGGGAATCGCGCTTATAAAGCAAAGGGTGTCTTCAGGGCAAGCGATGGCACTGCGGAGATCCGTTACCGAAACCCTTTGGGGGAAGCCTATTTCATTTATGAGCAACCTTGAAGGGTTATGGTGAGACATCAACGGAATCCACAGGGGAAACTAGAGCTTTAGGGCCATGAGTACAGGTGATATGACGAAAGGTGTGCGAATAGGAAAGAAAAATCTTATTTCAGAATTGGGAAAATCCCCATAGGACAACGCCAATAAGTTTTCCTGCGCATATTCTGTTAGAATCGTTGGTACTGTGGCCAGCTAGTCTCCCGTCTGGTTACATAGTTTTTGGTATAGTTATTCACTCCTATTTACTATTTAATACGTCGGCCCTGGTGGCAGCGGGGTTAAATCCAACTGCCTTCTAACCCGAGGGTCACGGGTTCGATTCCCGCCTGGGTAGAATATTCACTACCCAAGACATGGATATTTGTGCACGTCAAATGAGTAAATTATAATAGAGGACTGTAGAGACCTAAATTTGTTCATAGTAAAAGAAATAATCTTCAGTAGTAGAATCTTGTTGGACTCTTGAAAAGCGGCAAAAAGTGTAAATCTTGAACTCACTGACGGAATAAACCGATATTCTAGTAAAATTCTTATTTTGGTATGTGTAAGAGTAAGTGGTGATATTCTTCCTAAAAATTTCCTGATGAGTTGCCTCCAAATAACTCATAAGTTGGTATTAAATATTTATTCAAATATAAATCTGCGAAAACAAATATTAATATAACTCTTAGTGGAATTAACCTTTGATAATCCAATGTATTGGACGAAAAAAGTTATTTCTGTTCAATTTTGTGCTTCTACCGGAAGTTGTTGGAGGTTAAATTCTCTTGCTTTTGCTTCGGCGTTTGAATTTGCTATAATCTTGGTACATAATTGGTAATATTGAGAAAATACATTTCACCTAAGCTGCTAAACATTTATTTTCATGTTTTTACTTGTATTTACACGTATTTATTTTCGTAGCAAATTCATGACGAGGTTTTTGAACGTATTGGGAAGAAGAGTGATGAACCTGCACAAAAAGTTGAGTCTAAGTCCCAGAAATAGCTTCGGGTGCCGTAGCTAGTTTAGTTGTAAGCAATCTGCACCAAAGGGTGTCCTGATTTCGAATCTTGCTATTGGCCCAGGAGTATGTATTTTTTCTCTTAAATTTCTTGAATTTTAATCTCCTGCAGCCACGGTTTTCCACTCCGTGTTGCTTAGAATTTCGGCAAGGACAAGGTTCAATATTCTGGCAAGACAAAAAGGATTATCATTGTTTGTACCCCATACTTCATGTACGTACTTTGGAACATGCATTTACATGTAGGTCTGACAGAAGCGATAAAATAAGAGAGATTCACTGCCGAACAGATAGGTACAAAAACTCGTTCTTTCCTCGAACAATAAGCGACCACAATAAAAATTGAGCTCCACTAAATACACTCCTATAATCAAGTCACCATTTCATCACCAAAAAACTTAATCTTTACTCGGCTGGTGACCTAATATCCCATGACACATGCTCATGCAGCGGGTTTCAGGGTATTGTGTTGATGTAGATGTAGTAGTAGTGAAACTTCGTAGCAGTTGCGTATAAGACCCATTTCTGTGGAATCGCCTATTGGCTCACTCCGTACTGGGGAGTAAGATAGTCCTTGATTAATAAGGTCGAAAACCTTCATTAACAGTATAAAAATTTCAGTCTATTATACATATGAACTTTATAGTTCTCTATGAATATATTTTTTATATTATCATAGAGTAAAACTCTATTGAATTACCAGCACTGCCGATAAATGCTTTAATGGCGCTTTCCCTTCCTCTATAATTGATTTCAACGATGATGACATCGTTATTTATCATGTAATGTTCTTCTGCCTTCACTTCCAAGCTCATCCCATCCACGCAATCCTTCTCCTCTTTGACATAACGGTTTGCGAAGGTCTCTTGAAGCAATTTTACTGTCATGATATCCTGCAAGCTACTGCAGGGGCTTATTGCGAGGGTTTTTTTAGGACACCAATCACGACAAAGTTTGGCTTTATGAAAAACGGAATCGGAAGAGATAATGTTCGGAAAAGAATTGTATTCAATCGGTGTGGTATAATGCATATATTTGTATTTGTTATAGTTGCCAATGAAAGACCGAGGGGAAAACGGAAATTTTAGCAGTTTTGCTGTGGGTACCTTTTATTTAGTCTCTTATATCAATTCTTAACACTTAATTGATTCTTAATACTTATCAATTCTTAATACGCAGAATGTGAAAAAATCGGACCCTTTTATTATGCATGATCTGAATTTTTTCGAACAATCCTATTAGTTTAAACGATTACTTTGAGAGGCGACCGAATATTGAGTCGATTTGCGCCATGAAAGGCCGGAAAATAGATTTGGACGATTATTGGGAAACAAATGGAGAGAGGAGCGCAGCCTGGCTCGGAGTAAGCCTTCCCTTTAAGACAGGTTCCAATGGAACCTCAGGGTTAAGTTAAATCCAGTGAATAGGAATATTACTCTATTTGAATTTCATTCCAATGTAGCCGTCAAGTAGATCCTAGCATTCCGCTAAAAAGTTTCCGCAACTTCTGGGATCCGAACCCAGACCTACAGAATATGAATTCCATTATGTAGCCAATAAAGCAACCTTTAAATTTTGAAGTGGACATAATTTTATTGCGAAGAACAAAGGAAAATAAGAGAACAAAGCGCGTAATAATGGTGAATGAATCAGATATCAGTGAATGATTCATAGCATTTTGCGCATCATTCACCTGAAAACTGAGCAACTTCTACGAAACCCGTAATTAAATTTATTAATACCACTTGTAAAATATATTATTTGGCTATGATTTTACATAACGATTACAGTAAAGTCTTCAGAAAATTTGTTTCCGGAATTATATTTTTCAATATTCTCTCGGTGCCGTATGGTCTTTATTGCACCAATTTAACTTGAAATATACTAAGCTCAACTCCCACTATCTAGTAGAGAGTACATAGCGCATAATATACATTTTGGATTTTTGCGCAAATTTTGGATTTTTGGTTGGACCTTATTTCTGGGGTCAAAAAGTCAAATTTATAAAATTTTGCTTACACTCAACAAAACTTACAACCTTTTTCTACCCAGGTACCAAATTTCATCTATTTGGCATAAAATATAGTGCCTAAAATTACAGGTCAAAAATGACACACGATCAATGGGAAACTCTGTACATACGTTGCAATAGACTTCGACAAAAAATGAAGACTGAAAAATAACACTACTACTGTTTTCGGGGCGTAAAGTTAGCGCACAATAAATTAGTAAATCGCTAAAAGCATCAGCGTAATATCGTATATTCCAGAAACTAGGTGAATTATTATTGACAGGCAAACAAATCTGCAATCATAAAATCGAAATCACGGAAAGTTTCCTTTCCTTTCATGTGGTTCTTCGTATAAAACTAGTGTCCGCTGTTAGCCAATCATTCGATGGCAGACAGAAGTTTTAGGGAAAGAGAAAATATTAGCTGGTGAAAGTGAGAGGGAACCAGGAGTGGGTAAGAGCGAGGAGAGGACGGAATAGGGAGGCAGGGAGATAGAGGGAGCGCTGAGGGGAGAACACTATGAGCGGAGGCGTAAGAACAAAGAGGGAGTGCGAGTAAGCTTGCGGACGAGGGAAGTGGTTGTGGTAGCCGAGGGGATCTGTGCGCGGGGTGCGTAAAGTGGGCCGTGGGTGCGTGAGAGGTGAAGTGGTTGTATCAAACGCTCGCCGCGTTAACTTGTGCGCGATGAGAGGGATTGGAAGGAGTTTTCTTTGAGGGGAGGGCCGGATGTGAGCTCGTGAGGTGCGTTGGGAGTGCTGATGTTTAACGAGGGGGTGCGAGATAACCAGGAGACCGTGGAGATGAGTGAGTGCCGAGTGGTGCGTGGTGGAGAAAGGGGTTAGTGAGGATGGGGAGGGGGAAGAGGCGGAGATGTCGATGGATGGGGAGAAATGCGAGTGTGGGATGGGAGGGCTTCCGGGTGGGATGGAGAAGCGTTTGGGTGAGGATGTGAGGAGAAGTTCCGCTGAGAGGATTGTGTGTACTCGTATTCAGCTGCTCTTATGTGTTCTCCCCGCACCGTTCGCGGGCGTCAGGATTCTACACCTGAATGCTAATCTGCCCGCCGAGGCGGAGGTGTGTGGCATGGGTTGTGGCGTGAAAAGAGGACAGATATGCCTTGTTTATCGAAGATATGCCTAGTGTTACTGTCACGGTGTTTTCGATACAATCACTAATGGTGCGTCGACAGAAAAACATTTTTCTTCTCGGATCGGCTGTATATCCTTGTTATTTTGTCACTTCCGTTACTTATAATGATTCAGCCCGCAGTTGAAATTATATTCCCCTTCATCATCTGGTGTTCTGTCTGCTGACAGGTCCCGTACACAACTGTCGTCTCCATCCGCTTCTGTCCCGAGCTTCCTTCTTTGTTTCATCATAGCTGATGTTCTTCACCTGATCCACCAATTTAATTCTTCTCCTTCCTCTCTTTTTCTTTCCTTCAATTGAACTTTCAAGTGCCACAGTTATAATACTTTTCCCTCTCATCACATGGCCCAGCCAGTTTCCTTTCCATTTTCCTAATCTCCTTTAGGAGCGATCTTCCTTCTTTTACTTTGCTCAAAACCTCTTCATTTCTCATCTTATCTACCCATCTTACTTTTCCATCCTTCTCCACACCCACATTTCATAAGCTTCTATTCTATTCCTTTCCCTCTTACCTAATGTCCACGCTTCACATCCATACATGAAAACGCTCCATGAATAGCATTTAGCTAGTCTCTTTCTCAGCTCCAGATCCAGACTTTTATTGCATAGCAAGTTTTTCTTCTGGCTGAAGGCCTCTTTTGCCATTGCTATCCTTGCTTTTATTTCTGCCAATACTTCTCTAGTCGTCTGTCACCATCGTTCCTAGGTACCAGTAGCTTTTCACTTTTCTTAATACACCTTCATTTATTTTCACACTCGTATAATTTTCACAGTTTACTGGCATCACCTTTGTCTTTCCTAGGTTTATCTTCATCCCATATCCCTTCATCCCTTCTTCCAAAACCTTTATCAACCTTTGAAGTGATTGCATATCATCTGCTAATATTACCATGTCATCTGCGAATCTTATACTTCTTATCTTCCTACCTCCAATGCTGACTCCTTCCTCTATCCCATCAAAAGATTTATGGATCATGTCCTCAACATATATATTGAACAAGGTTGGCGACACACAGCATCCCTGCCTTACTCCTCTACCAAGATCCACCCATTCTGTCATATCCTCATTTATTTTTAATGCAGCTTTTTGCCTCATATATAATTCTCTAATGAGTTTTTTCTCCTTCCATACCAACCCCTTCTCTTTTAGAATTTCGAACATTTTATTCCATTCAACCCGATCAAAAGCCTTTTCCAGATCAATAAAACAAAGCGCTATTCCTTATTCTCTCTCTATATACCTTTCTCCAGTTATTCTTAACAGGCCAATGGTGTCCCTTGTTCCTTTCCCTTTCCGAAAACCAAATTGTTGCTCCCCTGCATTTTCTTCCATTATTCTTATTAATCTCCTGTTCAAAACTCTCAACATTATTTTGGCTGCATGTGTAATTAGGCTTATCGTTCTATGTTCTGTACATTTCCGTGTACCAGGTTTCTTAGGAATCGGTACCATCACTGTTCTTATAAAATCTTGAGGCCATTCACCAGTGTGATATTTTTTGTTACACATGTTAACAATGTCCTGCACACCCTCTTCATTCAAGCACTTGAAAAATTCAATAGGGATCTCATCCATTCCTATTGCCCTTGTCATAAAATAATTTGCCTAATCTGACCTAAGCCTAGCGTGTAACCTCCGTATATATAATTGCTCCCAATATTGTCCTTCTATCAGCCTTGCTCCACTTTCTGTTCACTCGTACCAGTTTATAAAAAAGCTTACGGCTTTTCCTTATATTTTCCTAATATTATATGAAGTGTGTACAGCCTGTGGTGTAATTATAAATTTGGAAAGATTGCTTAAGTGACTACTAACCAGACGGTTGTCAAGATAAGCAAAACTTAAGAATTTGTTCAACCGTGCCCAGATAAATCTGGGTTTGCTCCTGAATTTTACGTGAACCGTTGAATATTACCGAATCTACTCTTAATTTGTCATTTTCCTATCTGTCTCATCAATGAGAGACATAACTCCTCCAAGCTCTAAAATATATAAATCTTTCCACGACTAATGGAATCTTACGTTGAAATTTCTCTGAAAAAATAATCGGTCTTGACCGGGAGTTTTTCTCGTGGCAATTTCATATTTTTTCTCCGATGCGACAGGTTTGAATAGCGTGTCAATGGAGTCCTTTTTCTCTCAAACTCTATAGCCAGGCTTTATAGCTTCACCAATCATTTATTTTTATCTCTCTGTTGACATCGGCACTTTAAACGTGGAAATAAATACGAGAGAAGTCTCCCAGGTCCGGGTTTATGTAGCTGATTAAGCATTTTCTCGGTGTGAAAATCGATTCCAATGCGCTCTCCCATCGATAACGCTCACCTCACCTGTCCCAGAAAAATGCTCTAAAGATACAAAACTCAAGGTCTTACTTAATATAATTTGAACGCTGTCGTCCAAACGAGTCTAATTGTCTTCCTCACACCGAACGCTAGAAAATCCAATGTACCCGTGGATACGGCATGTTTCCCCAGCAAACTTCAAGGATTATGCATCGATGCCTTTTTACATGGCTACATGGTGATACTGATACCAGTGGCCCCTGGGAGACACGTAATAGTCCATAGTAAGAAATGAAATAGCTATGTCTGAGCAGTAAATCAATGCAATTGTTTAGATAATACCCTGTCCCATTCCTGACGAAAATTCATAACAATCAGTTTTGATCGGCGTGATAATAAATATGGTGCAGATCACAGGTTTCCAATATTCACCTTCTAAAACGTTGAGTTCACTAGAATTTCATGGGAAAGCTTGCTGAATGGCAATAATTTATTCGTCAAATAACATCATCTCTAGGAGGGTATTCTTCCTATTCGGCAAGTCGCAAGCTATTGAATCCAATGCGGTAAAATATTTTGAAGAAGAAATAAAAATTTAACCTTGGTACTCCAATTTGGCGCTTAATTTCTAAAGTGAGGAATTTTTGAGTTTCGGTAGCAATTTTTAATGAGAATACCCTTAGAATACTAGATGGCCTTTCAACAAGTCTAGTGTTATATGTTCTCCTGGGCCGAATGCAATATATTTGCATAAAGTACTATCGTAAATGAGAGGAACAAAATTGCCCCAAGTATAACTAGGGGCGATAATTATCAGCGATGTTATATTATTCTGACTATCGATCTTCGCTGAACTTGGAGGCAATTAATATGAACAGTAAGCTCAAATAGAAGCAAACATACTCCACCAATTTATTTCAGTCGATGTGATTTCAAATTATTCGGACTGAGCTCCATCGTAAAAAATGATGATTTTGCAATAATTATGCGATTATAATGTGAAATTCACATGCAAAAAATTAAGAAAGATGCCATCTTATTTTCCTTGAAGTGATCTTAAGTTAAGTGTTACATGTTCCAACACCACTTAGCACCGCTTTGTGTGCCAAGCTATTCAATCTTGCGCCAACGACTTATTTGCTTCATGTGAAATGCTTCGAGTGTAAAACAAATAGCGACAAAATGGCACCCTCTGCTTTTGGCTTCCTCAAAATGTTTGCGCTGCCGTAGTTCGGCAAATGAGGAGCTCCATCACAATAAGCGCAGGACTAAATTGCTTTAGAATACGTATCCAATAACCCCCTGAAGTCTTGTGGGTCTTTCATGAATCGTTCTGCATGTTACTCTGGTAGCGTTGCAAGTAGATCATTGGCCCTGCGAGCTGAAAGATTTTGGTTTGATTTCCGGCCCTGAGGGATTTTTTCTCGAGGAGATTTCTACAAATTTTAATGCTATTTATTACGCTTTAGGATTTAACATCATTATGTTATATATCAGATTTAATAGGTTGACGTAAATCTTTATGGAATTTTTCATCATATTTTTTGCATTCTGTTTCACTCCTCCTCACCATTAAGTTACCATCTATGATTAGCTAATATCAAGTTTCGAGAGGAGCTAATATCTAGTTTCTTTGAATCTCCCAATGTAGGCACTGAATCAATATGGCGTGGGTATAGAAATGGCGTGCTCATTAGTGTGGAGAGCCAAAGGTGATCAGATTGTTGCATACGCGGTACAGATGGTTTCTTTGCTTACATATGTGATCGCCATTCATGCGAAAGGATTGAAAACATTTGCATTCATTTCAGCTTCTTCATAATTTTCTTTCTATTCCTTATCAGATCATGTGACACGTTGTATTAATCATGCAGAGAGTGGTGTAGATTGAATTTTGCTAAATTGTTAAATGACTGGCGAGTTAGTTGATGCATTGACATGCTGTCCAGAGAAGTTTCATCAGCCGGGGTAATAAAATCTTTTGTAGGCATCAGAGGAAAAATATTAACTCTAAAATGAAAAAGTCATTTAATTGTGACAGAAAGTCAATTTTGCTAGTAATTCACTCGGAATGAAAGGGGAAGGTGCTCTCTTTGATGTCACTAAAACCGCTTTAACTGCTTGACATTGCAGCAATGCGCGGTAAGACCTGGACCTAAAATATTCATTTGCTGTGCACTGATAAGAATTTGTGCAAAAGTTAAAACCATTTTATTATTTTTAATTGAAGTATTGAAAGCCTTCCGTTTTCATACCGAGAAAATATGTAATCAGAGATTATAAAGCCAATGATTTCCATCATCAAATGATAGGGCATTTACTTCACCTCATGTAAGAGATTTAAGTGGTGACCTCAAATTTCTATTGACATTATCAATCATTTTAAAAGAAATTTTTTCCTTCCTTTGAAATTAAACATTTCTCTGTAACAAGAGCTCAAAAAGATTAATGGAATGAGTAATTTAATTCAAATCCATGAGATGATAATCACTAGCGAACTGATTCCACTTCCTTCCTACGGTGTTTTAGTAAAGAATTAAAGAGGAAATGATATATTGTGACGTGTTGGGATAAAAAAGGCCTTCATTATGCAATGCATCATTTTAATTGTTCCACCTTTTATGTGGGTAATATTTTAATGGAAAAGAGATTTTCATGACATAAATATCGATATGAATTCGTGGGTATGTAAGGGCGTAGAAGAAACAATTTTATAAATGAACTCATCGAAGTCCGGCAACATGTTGTGGGACATTTTTGTTAAAGAGAATAAAACTGATTAAAACTTGGCAATGTCCACTGGATTTTTTATTGGTACGACGAGGTATCTGAAAAATCCTTCAACAGGGAATTAGATGTTATATGCCATATTGCCTTAGTCAACGGCTGCAAAAGGTCCCTCGTTGACAAGACACTCAATAAAATAAGATAGAAAGCAGCCCTCACATCCATCACAAAGCTCCACAGTGAACCGGTGATTAAGAAATGGGTGAGACTCCCGTTCGTAGGGAAGTATTCATATGAAGCTGCAAAGCGCTTCCCTTAAGACCTATACAAAATCGGTTTCTACATTCCCGACACTCTGAAATCTATTTTCAAAAAAACTTTTGATAAAATTGACCCCTTGTCAAAATCTGGAGTTTACGAAATGAAGTGTGAATTTTGTGACTTTGTGTATGTGGGGCTGACTGGGAGGAACTTTAGAGTACGGGCAGAAGAACACAAGAGGTGCTTCTTAAACAAGGACATCAGATCCTTAATTGCTAAACACCTCATCGACGAAGGCCATCACTGTAGCTTCACCCCAAAGATCCTGTGGCTCGAGGGCAAAGGACGACGCCTCGACGCTCTGGAGAAATGGGAGATAAACAGAAGAATAAAACGGAGGGTCAAACCAATAAATGATATTGAATTTGTGAACCATTCCCCTATTCTTTATCTACCGACATAAACCTTGGTCAAAATTCCCCCCCCCCACTCCCACAGTGAAACTTCCCTTCCTACCTCCTCCCTCCCTCTCCCTTCAACACCTTAATCTCCCCTTCTTTCCCCGCACACACATATATATTTTATATATATATATGTGTGTGCGGGTGTCACATATAAATGTTTATACATAAAGGTAGAAAGAAAGTGGATAGGAACACATAAAATGAGCAAACACAGTGGTGGTGTGAAGATGTAATGATGGCCGATTCCAAGCAGAAAAAATTCGACCGATTGGACCGGGAATCGAACCACGGATCTAGTTTAACTATGCAATTTTTAACAATTAAAAACGCTTGGTAAACTAAAATATATGTTTCGGTGACTACAATTTAGCCGTGCGGGTAGCATTTATATAGAATGGTCTTGGGGAATCTTACAAATTTATATTTTGTTCAAAGTAAAGTCATCATGTGCGCCTTGCTTATCTTATGTCAAAACACAGCCGAGAGACTTTCTGTTTAAGCTGGAAGTGCATTAGAAGATGACCAATGGGATCCATTCATTGAGCCATCCGTCAACATGTATCCTTCCTTTTTCGTATAACAAGAATGCTATATCACCATTTTTAAAGGTTTTGCATCCGCATAATAATTTCCAAGGAGAAGCTGAGAAAATTCCTGGATTGACTGGTGAGTTTATCATAAGTTTACCGGGATCAACTGATAATTAAAAGGGGTCATTCTCATACAGCGCTTTCAAAATCCAGAAATATAGTACTCATATGGCTGCATTAACTTTCTAAAATCACGCGCCATGGATTGCCTGAAAAGCTGGAGATGCACGCACCAGAAACTTTAAGTCCCAACCAATCACTCTGTGGAGGTTTACAGGAAAACTAATAATTACCAGTGGTAAACTACAGGATATTATTATGACATTTTATTTTTCACACAACCCCCAAAAAATTAGTTCTTCACGGGTCTGTTTGAGAACCCTGTTAAGGATGCCAGGTACTTTTCAGTAAAATATTTTAAGTGGGCGAACTATAAATAAACATTGTTTCGTTTACAATTTATTAGGATACGTATGTCCGGAGAAGTTTTCCTGATTTTTTAAACATTTCAAAGCTAGGGAAGAAAACCACTTCACTTCTGTGATCATACACTGGAGTGCATCCAAGATAATATTGAAGATAACAGTTAAAAATGAATGCAATATGTAAGCATGTCCGATGCCGTTTTGAAAAGAGAATCACTTGGCCTAAGAATCCACGACAACTTTAAACCATAGGAACATTTAATAGTTTATTTTGAAGGAAAATAAGTAAAATTCTACTGCACTGTTATCATGGAAGGATTCTAAATACCGTGGACATATCTAACTTCCATTGTTTCAACAATTTGGATTATATTCATGAAGCGCTGTTTTCTTGTACTTCCACATTCGCGCTGACCACGATACCGATTGTAGGTGGGTGTGTAAAGTCTGGCAGATCACAAGTTTTGGGTTATAATCTCGCCAAGGTGATTGATTTTTTTTATTAAATCGACTAGGTATGTGGGATAACATAGAAGTCCAGAATTGTTGGGACTGGAATAAATGTTTTTTATTAAAGCTGATTAGTTTTCTTGATGGTCATCATCATCAAGTACATATACATCTACGAAATACCGTGCAAGCCACCTTTAGGGTGTGTATCATGGAGTACAGCCACCATCCCAGGCATATAGCAATCATCCCAGTTCAAATCAGAACCTTGCACTTTCCCCTGGCTGCTAGGTGCAGGCTAAAAGCAGTCAGCATAGCAATGCACAGTCAGACCCGAAACTAGAAGAGTGCAACGCAAACGAACGTGCTATCATGCAGTACACTAGTGAAGATACAACTCCTGTTTAGTATTATTAATTGATAAATTATGCTAAATAAACGCTAAACGATTGATAAATAATACTAAAAGGTACTAAATCATGCAAAAGCTAAATCATACTGGAAATTTTATTCAGGGTGAGTTGTTTATAATAATTTTAAAATATTTAGCACAAGCATGAAACTTTTACCAAGTTTGGTCAAATTTTCATAAAACTGATCTATTGCAACTATTATGGACCCTTATTGTATATAAATAGAAAGGGTGATATTCTAAATCCATTGGTTCTGCGGTTTTTTCTTTAATCTTATGCCTGTGATCGTTTCTACCCTAATAGTTTGGCACCAGCAAAATATGTTGAACGTCTAGCAAAAGCCTAGTCTGCATGAAACTTTCGTCAAATATTCAATCTAAATTTTTTCTTTCGATCGGATAGAAGTTCCTACCCTAATTATTTCAGCACTGTTATTTAAGAAACACTGCAACTCCACATCATAATATTTAACTACATCAGGTAGTAATGATGATGCGGTGTTAGCCATGGAATGCGTCAATTTAAAGGGCCTTTTAGGGGCCATTTAAGGGGCCGTGGCATATAAAACATTGGTGGACAGCAATACCAAATTTTATTTGATGGTTAACAATTGATATTTTAACTCCTCTTTAGAGAATTTAGTCAAACAGGGACGCGTACATAACCTAACGAGTGTGTCCAATTACTTTTATCAATTTAAAACCATTTCCATGAACGTGGGGATTATAAACACATTAAAATGTAACCAGCCAAACCATGTCGATACTATAGATGTTATATTTAGGTGAATGAGTCTTAAGGCTGCTTTACACGGCGCATTTCATTGCACAGACGAGTGTATCTTAGATTGTACATGAAAATAAATGGAATTGGAGAAGGTTCTATTTTCTGTTCTGTATTTTAGATGATCATACAATTGTCTACTTTACACAGTACAATTGTGCTTATAAAATAATTCATACTTTTGTTTATACAATAAAATAACCCGTGTTAAGGGGCCTTTACTGATAGTCAAAACGATTAAATTTTCTCTGTCATGTCAAAAAGTATTGGATCTAATTGATTGATTCAAAAGGAAGATCCAATACTTTTTAGAAATGACAGAGAAAATTTAGTCGTTTTGGCTATCACTAAAGGCCACTTAACTCGGTTTATTTTATTGTACAAACAAAAGTATGAATTCTTTCATGAGAAAAATTGTACTGTGTAAAGCAAACAATTGTATAATCATGTGAAAGACAAAACATCTTGTTGGGATTGCCAATATTTTGTCTTGACCTTTTCGACAAAAATGACGTCACCGAGTCCTAAGGTTTGAGGTCCGACTTTCCCCTGAGCAATCCTGTCCTCATCAGATGTCAGATTTATTTTTTATCAATTTGCTTTACCTATGGGCGTGGAAATAAAACCAAGTATTCGATTGACGTGCCCGTAACAGCGAAGCCGTCATTCCGGAGAGGACAATCGCCATAAAAGGGCGACGTATATCGATCAGTGTCTCTGTTTTTTTCTATTCCTTTCGCAGTGCCTGACGTGAAGACTTGTACATCACGAGGGAGATGCGATACTGCCGCCCACGGTATTTTTTTCCACCGCCCCCTCGTAATCTCCTCTTTTGCTCTGTCTTATCCCGCGGATTGCCCCGGCTGGAGTTTCTTGGCGCTCAGTTGATGGGCTGCCTGGCGTTGGGCGTCCGCCTAGTCGAGGATGAAGGGCCGCAACACGCTATGACCTACATAAGACGCTAAACTAAGAACGCTTTTCTCCTCGAGGGAACGCCTCTGAACAACGCCGTAAACTAAAGAAGCTGACCCGGTCCTCTCCTTCCACTGAAACCCCTCGTTCTTACCCTGCCCCCCCTCCCCTCTCGTCGCAATCTATCCCCATCCCGTCTTTCTATGTCCTCCTCCTCCCCCTTTCTCACCTGGGGTGTTCACTTGTATCCCTTTAAACCGCATCCTTACGAATGAGACAAGAGTTCGACCTTCACGTCCGACGAAACTTACTAATCTACTTGCTGCATCTTGATGCCCACCGTACCGTGGGTGGTCGAGCCATAAACTCCATCAGTCAACCCAACTTAAGCGTGTCAAGGTAGGATTTCTGAGCCCCACTACGAGCAACTCCAACGACTTGTATCTGAAATAGTTTTGCGGAAACTCGGAGGTGGAATAAGGAGGATCACTTTACGAATATTTGCAGTAAAATAGCCACAGACGACGGCGTATTTATTAATCTGTAATGGACGCCACAGTCATTTAGATGACTATATTCTAGTTATACTACTGCAGCTTGCAGAAAAAAATATTGTTCATTTTCATGGCTGGAGATCGCAATGTTAGCCGATTAAATGAGTTACTTCAATTAAGCTTTTCGGCATCAGGAAACAAAGTATCTGACAGAGCTCGAAGAAAATATTGTTGTATCTCTTCGATGGTGATGAAACTTCGTATAGTTGAAACGAATGTTATAACTGTAAGTTGTTAAACAGTAGTAGTAGTTTCCTCTATATCGTAACAATAGGACTGTTATTTTATCCTCCAAAGTATCCTAAAAACTTTATTTCAACTTTTGCAGCCACGTTTCCACCACCTACACTTGAAATTAGTCGAATGCGGGTTATGGACGGTCATCGGTTTCGCACTGTCAAAAAACCATGTTTTTGAACGGGAAATTTTCTCCGGTGCCAAGGGTAGTTTTAAAGTGTATTATGCTATATCAAAATGGCGGTGAAAAATTGCTAGCATCAGTCCTCTACAGATATCGAATTATTCAGTAGCAAAAGATCTTATTCTAGGCAAAGAGCGTTGTTTGGATGGTAATTATTCTCCATTGACATTGACGTTTGTGATGTGATTTTTATGTAAAAAATTCCTATTAATTGTGAAAGATATTCATGGACTAACGATAGGCTTTTCGACTATTCCTCCAATGAATATGCATGACATTAAAAATAATTTTAAAATGATACATGCATAAAATTTTTGAATGGATGTAAAGCCACAGTTAGAACTTATCTGGCAATTGATGTTCCGTTGACGTCTAAATTTTAGTTGTGAGAGAAGCTCTTACTTACATGTTCAATATATGCACCTGGTATGGCATTGGAAGAATAGGGACACTCGTCCTATTTGCGTAGCAGAAATTGAGATGCCGCGCGTTGACTAAGGTTGTCGACTGACTCGATTTCAAGTGGGAGGGCACCTCCGTCGGTTAGACCATCAGGAGCACGCTAGTATATTACGCACTGACGTAGGTACCCGCTGTGAGGATGAAGCTGTCCCTATCTTGTCGGCCGCAGTCAATGAAGATGAATGCGGTCGGCGCGATTCATAATATGGAATAAATGCGCCTTAGTAGCAGTCGTTTCAGTGATGGAAATGAAAGGTGATGGTTATTATTTTTTTGTTTATTTAATCACAAAAATATAATTAGAGAAGGGTAAGTCATCAAGTTTCTAATTTTTAAATATTGTCGAAAATAATATCTTTATCCTTGCGTACTGTCTTAATTGAAATAAGTTTCTAGAACCTCCCCGTGTTCTTAATTCATCAATCTTGACCTCTGGCTTGAAAGACATTACATATCGTCGGCGAATAATGCTTTGTTTAGTTATTTTAACTCCCAAATGATTTTAAACGCATTATTTTGTTCAAAATAATAAAAATACTGTTTATTATGTCGGAATCTTTTACCCATTACTCTTTTTACAGAGGTTTTAAAACTAATTTTAGGTAAATTTTTCCTTTTTCTAAGAGACTAAATGAGGGAATAAACTCAAATTTTTAAAATGTTTTCTTTGAATATTAGATGTTTATACTTAATGATTTTTATTGTTTTCAGTATTTTCATTCTACCTGTATATTTGAAATACAATTCATGTTTTAGCTTGCATTTATGTTCAAATCCTCTGTAATCGTACTTAATATAATTTAAGTGTAAGTATTCGTCATCGTTTGTTTCATTTTATTGATAGAGTAATACAGAGGTTACGTATTACTTCATTTGAAAATTTGAACTTCACACAGAAGTTTGTTTTTACTTCTTTGCAATTAATTCTATTATTACTACAGTTCTTAGGTATGTTTTCATACCTGTGTATTTTTTAGCCATAATACTATTACAACATGGCATAACCTGGAAGAAGTCACGTACAATTACTCCGGGTTGTGGTTGCAGAAGAATCTAGTTGAGTTGTCGAAAAACAGTTTTTTAGATTGAAGCTCTATTTTCTGCTTTATCTGCAAAGATTCTGTGCCCACAGTTTTCGGATTAACTGTTTTGCTAGTTTATTATTTCGGGTTTGCGCCAAAATTTCCAGTGAAAATGACGTCAGTGCTACTGAGTTCACCTCATTTGAACCATCGTAGATGAGCCTCTCTGCACAAATGAAAGCACGATGGGATGAATTAATATAACCTCTGTTCGTCTAGAACCAGTGTAGTAGGCGATGTTGATTTTCTCCATCTTTTCGGGTCTCGTGGGGACACAAAGTGTTGTCTGATCGAGGAGCGTGCGGGGGTGACTCTATGTCTTGCCTACTATTCTTGTCGTGCCACGCTGCCCTAAACCCATCTACCCTTCTCACGCGCCGTCTTCCTGGCTTGGTCCCTTGGGGAGCGCCTTAAACTGAATCATTAACTTGTGCCCGGATCAAAATGCATGCGACGTCCGAGCGCGGGCTTCTCCCGGGAAGGTGTTGGCGTTTCGACAGACGATGGGATCGGAGGTCGTCGCAGATGCGCCTTGCTGCCTTCAGATTCTCTGAAGTTTCTTGGCTTTTTCCTATCCATACTACTTAAGCGTGTATATTGTTTTTGGAGAAATTTTAAGACGAGATGTAGTGGTATTCAATAGAAAAGACGATATGGTTTTATCTAAGAACATTGATTTGTTCTCTGATTTATATATTGTCCCTTTTTCAGTCTAAATCAAATAAAATCCACTGACGCCATGGATGGTCTCATTCTGCCAAGCGTTTTTTGACAGGATATTATGGCACAGCCTCCAGCTCAATGAGTGTTTCTGCCTTTATTTTTTTTTAAAATTCCTCTTTCATGTACGAGAGTAATATGAGCCTTGGTGGCCATATTTGGTGAATGTTTCGAGAGTGATGGCTTTTGAGCGAGATTACTTTTTAGATAAAAAATGGGAAGATGCAGAGAGGTGTAAGTAGTTGCATGTGTTTTAAATATCGTGGAGAATGGAGCTGATGTGACGGAAAATATTTTTTTTAAGAAGACACTGCGATAAAACTGCTCTTACAATACTTATCTTGAAAAAAAAATACAGTAACTCAGCAACATATAGCCATTTATATGCCATTCTATGATATAAATTTTTAACTTTGACTGTATTTTTCCCGCTATCATTAATATTTATGAAATAAATTTATTATATAATTATAACGGAGCGGTTATTATTAAATTATGCTTTTGTATTCGTTATTACTTGGGAATTAAAGTTTATTTTCCTTTGGCCTCATGTTTTGGCGCTTTGTAGCTGGTTGAGTGTCTATAGGCAATGAAAATCTACTTTCTTAACAACTGCTCAATTCCTGCGAGTACCTCAATTTTGCCGAAAATAAAACCTCGCTTTATTTAACCTCGGCCTTGGCTATTAATACAATTATTCGTTGAAAAATCTTTCATTACTTATGCATATAGCCAGTAAAGCTCGTGTGCCTCATTGGTGAACTAGGGGCGAGATTATAATCCTTCTTTAACCAATTGCGACCGGGTTTCGGCTACTCAGTGGTTAAAAGTTGCAAAGATTGTCAGTAATATCCATTTTTTGCTAAGCTTTTTTCCATCATCCTTTGTTGTAGCATACGCAACTTTTACTGATAGGGTTCTGCTCAAATAGGAGGGTAGGAGAAGAGAAAGGACGTGGGGGAAGAGAGGAAGGCAACGACAGTCGAGCAGGGAAACCAAAGCCTTTTACAAATAAAGGTGAGAGACATACAAATACAAGGCTAATCTGCAAGTGGTCACCCATGGATATGAATTTATCTGGGGCCACGCATTGGAGTATCATTGTGGTATTAACTGAAGTGGGAGGTCAGGTTCTAGTGAGTCGTCCCACTTTTCGAAACTTTTTTCTAGGGAGTAATTATCATGGGTTTCAGACTTACTCTCACCCTGGATAACCCCTCTTACCCGTGTTACAGGGTTTTGAAGGTTCATTAGCCCTTGTCGAAAATTGTTTTCTCGGCAGCTCCGGGAACTTTTTTGATAGCTATACCTACCATAGGAAATAGCAGTTTACCTCGTCCATGTTCTATATCATGCGTTAATACTCAAGTGGGTACATATGTGAAAAGAGAATGTCGCGTGAAGCTGACGGATTTACTGACAGCATAAATCATAATGGTAGTTCTGCAGGAGAACTAATTTCTCTGTTATGTGGCTAGTTTGAGTGAGCTGTCGTTTCTTATAAAATTCAATGGTTTGGCCTCATCATAAATAAGAATATCTCAGCTTTGCAATTATTTCAAAATATATACCACATACCTTAATACTTTTCAGTTATCTGTCAAAAAATACTAGCCATTTTCAAGGGAAATGGTGTGCGTATGCACTTCGTAGACTTCATATAAAAAATGAGGGATTTATGACGCATGATAGTCGTCAGGAATTCAATAGCCTGAAGTTTGCAATTAACTTTCAAGTATTTTAAAATATAAATTAGTTACTATCTGCCACAATTTATACTAAATCACGAAAAAATCTTTAGTTGTGAAGACCCTTTCATCATGCTGCTTGAAAAAATGTATCAAGTTACAGAATC
This sequence comes from Ceriagrion tenellum, assembly GCA_963169105.1. Taxonomy (NCBI): domain Eukaryota; kingdom Metazoa; phylum Arthropoda; class Insecta; order Odonata; family Coenagrionidae; genus Ceriagrion; species Ceriagrion tenellum. The sequence goes on along the minus strand of OY720632.1, from coordinate 131,896,933 downwards.
ACTTCAGTATAATTTGTGTATCACTGAGAATTTTAATTACATAAAGTAATATTTTTATAGCATTACTGCTGCAATAATTACTACAAGCTTCTAAGAGCTATTGAAATAAAAGAAATCGTTTATGATCGTCATTATGACTGGGGAGAAATCTCGCTTGTACCGCCTTTAGGTATTTTACGAAGGTCGGTAGGGTTATGAATGTCCGGTAAATAGAGGTAAGTTGGAGATAAACGCGCTAATCAAAGAGGTGTGGACACCTCTTGGTAATGGGTAGGTCTGCTAGGGATTCGTAGGATGCATAAACCAAATAAGGTATGTCTTGTGCAGTGATATTTTACCTTTGAATACCATAATTTCTGTAGAAGATAGTTTAACTGGAGTATATATTTGATCGTGTTAACCTATGACTATATTCGCCATCCTCGGCAGGCGGCCGTGTAGGTAGTACCGATTCCACGCCAGGGTCGCGAACATTGCCCTTCCATTCCAGTTTGACGTCATTTGTGAAATAATTTTCATTTACTATTCATAGCAAAATACATTGCACTGTTTTACATTCCTTATATTGCACGGGAATTTTCGCCGATTTACGACATATTCAGGTACAGAGTACATTTTGGTAAAATAAGAACAAATATTTTTATACCTGAAGATGCCATAAAATAGCGTAACACGCTGTACTATGAAAAAGGCTGTAGTAAATTACGAAATATTTTCCTTAAATATGAATAAACTCCAGAAGTTTCACGAATTGAGGCTAACATAATGCTTGAACGTATTTACTTCTTCATATTTTAATATGGATTTTCGAAAAGTTTAAATACTCTTTAGTAAAATGCAGGCAGGGGTCAGAAATGTTTACCACCATAATGTGGAGTACTGGACTTGAAATGATCTCTAGAGAGCTCTTGAGGAGGAATACCAGCAAAAAATGCTGGGAATCGATGATGGACCGTGCTAACGTAATGTAAATGCAGTGTTATCAGCAGCGGTGCTACAAAAATAATCCGTCATATATGAATATCACATTATCGACTTGTCGCATCTTGGCAGAAATGAATTTTACGTGGTGCCTAGATGTTCAAGTTTGCGCGGATCAGCCATCTTCCACGCTTCCTCGCTTCGGACAGACTGAATGGGAAGACGTCTTTTTTCTTCGTAACCCCTCACACACTGGCTCGCTACTTCTTTTCAGAAGTTGAGTGCCGGTGGGTTTTCGGTCGGGGGGACACGGATTTTTCGGGATATTCGCGGCCTCTCTCCATCGGTGAGCTCAGTTCTTTTCCCTTTCATCGTGCTACGTCCTCTTTTGATGGCCGCCAAGCCCTCTACCCTTCCAGGCCCTTACCCGCGCTTTTTCTGCATCACGACTCTCCTTTCTTTCTTTGTGGTCCTCATGCACTCACCTTTGGACTCTTATTCTTGCGGTTACTCTTAACGATGTTGTACTATTACTATATGTATGTATGATAGTATGTACTATTGGATGTTAATTTTTCCACACATCAATCCCATGGTCAGAGGTTTCAACTAATGTCGTCTAAAATATTTTGAGTGAGAAACTTGAGTGCAAGAATTTTATTCCAAGTATACACGTTTAAAGCCTCGCTATAAATGGGTTTTTTAAATTACTGCTCTCTGGTGAGCTTAAACCCTTAGAATCTTGAAATTATCCATCATTTTATCATATATTGGTACTCTAATTGATCATGTCAACTAACATTGTTTAGGCCCAGGTTTTCAGGATAATTTTAACATTATTAAAATGGAAATTGGCCTGGAACCAACTGAACTCATTGCAATAAGTTTTTATTGAGCTGATATATTGATTTCTCATGAATTTTGACCTTTTTTCTGCTGTATTACACGTTGAACATTCTTGATCATTTTTTTTTGTCACAAAACTGGTCAAGACTTGAGTATGGAGTCTGTTAAATACCATAATTTTTTGATTGCGGAATAGGAGACGAATTTATTTGAGTGAGACTAATATAGTTGAAAAATGAAGTTTTATTTTGACCAACGATGTAAAGGTAAATGCCACTCAGATTTCTGTAATTGGCCTGTGGCTTAAATAAAGGTATAGCATTATTTATCATTCAGTCTATACTACACTACATCCTCGTAGTCTTTTATGGTATGAAGTAAATGTCTGTTTATTATGTTGTCAGTGTTTTCCTTTCTTAGTTTGCGCTTTTGAAAATTATTCCCATTTATAGGTAACCAACAAATACCTTGATGTCCTATTGTTCTACATTTCAAGTACTTTTCTGTGCATCACTGTTTATTGGTAGTAGTAGTAGTGTTAAAATTTTTGGTGCGTCGACGGCGGTGGTCATTTGCACCAAGATGTCTATTGGTAGCGCTGGTCAATGCCTGCCTATCTTTGCCATTGATGCGATTACGAAAAATGGACACCTTAAACCCAATCATGTTTTTCACGCAATTTGTTGCTTTAGAGAAAGGCTGCTTTAAAACACGCTAAATTTTGACGGTATAAATTATCAGGAGTAATATATTTTCAAATAATATTTTGTTGCAGATTTATCTTTTAATGTAACATCTGGGAAACATGATTGAAAATTGTCAAATAAATGGTTTTCCCTGGAGTGTTTTTAGAAATAACATTGCCAGCATAAATTTGAGGGATACCCTTTCTCACCCGTGTATGTTATTATTTTTTGATGTTTTAAAGCAATGAACTGCATTCCATTCCAGTAGATCCAGTAGACTTTCAGATCAACAATAGAGAGAATCAAAAATGTCCCAGTCATGTCAAGGCAACATTGATTATCATACATTAATACCCCCGTCAAATTTATGACTTGAAATTATACAAAAGGACCGTCAAATTTATGATTTGAAATTATACAAAGGGAAAATATATGTCACCGATCATCACAAAAAATCAATGTTATCAATGTGGTGTTGTTCTCTATTTCATATCAATAAAATAGCAATTTATCGTCGGATTAATACCATAGGGTAACAGTTCATTGATATCTCGAAGAAATAATGTTCGAGGATTAAAAAAATAACGCAGGGCTAACAAGATTGATCTCTTCGGATATTATTCAGCGTTTATATTAGTAATGGCTCATCTTCTCTCTGCCAGAGAAGAAAGTGGCGTTCTCCCTCGGTTCAGTCTGAAATTCCTGCGGACGATTCCATCGGCAAATACGGTAACTTAGTGTATTGCTAGTCTAAGTGAGGACATGGTACTCAAATGTGGTCCCGAAGTCGTCTCTCTGTCGGGGGCAACTGGATGTCAAAGTCGTACTCTGTAAATAACTCCCAATGTTGAAGGCTCTTCAACCGTCCCAGATCCCGAGTGGTCAAGTTCGCTGTCTCCCCGACGAAAGTCTTACAGAAGCACTTACTCAGTGATCAAGATCACTCAGTCTTTGACGCAAAGGTCAGCTCGCAGCACTTGACCAAACATTTCTGAGTTAACATTCCTATTGCCACATCATCCGTTCCGTCTGGGATGCGGCCAAAAGAACCCTTTAGGAATTTTTGGAATTCTCTGAAACGTTCCTTGGAAACTTTATGGGACACGCTCTCTGCCACACTAGTCGCGCTGTCTCTTTCTCGCTGCTACCCCGACCTCGTAATTTCTAGCTTTCTTCCCCTCGTCTTTGGTAACATTTCTTTCCGACATTCTTTCTTCGTGCTTAATTTATGTGCTCGTGCCCTCCCGTTTTCACCTTCCGACGTCACTCTCTACAATTTATCTGCGTCACTGTTTTCACTCGTGATAGATTAGGAAAAAGAATTAGATGATGCAATCGGATAGAAAATAGGATAAAAGATATTTGGAGTTCTGCATTTTATTAGGCTGGACAGTTAAATGAACATTATTCTGAAGATACAAAACTTACTATAAGAACCACTTAAGTACTATGATAATTTCTATTCGCATATTTAAACTTAGGGTAGATGATACGCAATGTATCCATCGTGTGTTATGTCAGGTTCATCGGTAGTATATTAGTGTGGAAACTGTACTAAGTGACCATGTTTCGTAAAGAAATAGATTGCATCAATGTAGGTGTCTTCGGTCGTCATAATTGGTAAAACTTATTTTGAATAATATGTAAAACGATTATATTTTTCATTACTCATCGAAATTATCGTATCGGTTAATGATATTTACGGAAATTTCTTCGTGTAACAAAGTGTTAATCTATATTATCCGTTCAAGTGCTATGAATTGCTTCACCTTATCTGTGGCCATTTCAAATTCATTTTCTCATTGACTCTCGGTGTGTCCTCTCTCCTTACTGTCCCTCTCTCTTTTATTCATCTGTTCCTCTTTCACCTGCTCTTTTATCCCTTCCTCTCCTATATATCTGGTCCGTCCGGTTCCAGGTGTGACGAGGGTTTACGCTTCAACCCGGTTCCGAATCCTGGAACTCGAATTTTCATTTCCCCGCAAAAGAGTCGTTTTCATCCCTTTTTCATTCAATTTTCAATCTTTTATAGCATTTTTTTCTCGATTCGCTTTTTGGCTCCCGGCCCTTCTGCTCCTCCTTCCCTCCCTTTATGCTGCCCTACATTTTACTTCCCTTTTTATTATCCATCCTTACCATCCCCAGGGTCTACCCTCGCTGATGCGTGCCACCCTCCCTGTCCCCCATCGAGCGCCTTTTCCTGCTTCATTCAACATCCTCCTCCTTCTCTGGAGCATTCTGCTTTTTCCCGTTGGAGCTGGCACCTCGCAGTGTACTCGGACGCATGTGCATGGTGGCGGGATTAAATCTCTCTTGGGGGCGTTTGAAAATGGTGGACAAAAAAAAGCATGAACTTTGTGCCAACTTACTCAAGGTATCCCATGTGCCACTCCTTCTGCAGCCCAGTGATGCCATAATTAGGGAAACAATGCGCATCAGAACCAGGAGAAACTTACCATTGTATTACTCTTAGATGTGACTGTGCGGCCCAGCAATAGACTCTTCAATCAATTCATTATTCGCTTTAGAACACGATTGACTTTTCTTTACACTGATTGAATATTAGAAGCTTAGAACATTAGAATAAATAGTGTTCCTTATAAAATTTACATCGGCATTTATATGCTGCATTTAAGGAACTAGGAATTATTAAGCAAATAAATAAGAGGTCCTCGGATGAATAAACTAAAGAGAGATGCTATCGTGCTCTGGCTAAACCACATCTCGGATATATCGTGAGAAATGAGAAATGTGGACAGAAATATTTTATTCGCGGAATACGTACATACAAATGAAAGACGCTCGCTTTGCTCAAACTTCGCGAACAGATTGCATTACACAGCTCATATAATAACTAGGGTGGAGGCTGCAAGGGATTGGGAGGCTGTATGTTTGGCATAGATTTTTTGATACAACATACTTCATACGAGTAGCAGTACGACTCAAAGTATATTATTTTGACCAATTATGGTATTTACAGTATTGCTAGAAGCGACAACCCTTATTTTATTCACCTTCTCTTAATGTTGCGGAAGAGCTCTGTGTTCGGAAACCATGCTAAATAACCATAAATTCACAGTGATACCCCCGGAATGCTACAATGGTTTAAGTATACCATATTTAGTTTTTTAAGCTACTGGGTTTATTTTCGGCGATGAGTGGTTACTAAAAGGCTACATCATGCTCGAAAATACTTTGCTGGAGCTCGTCAACAACGGAGGTATTAGCTTATGTTTGCCAACAAATGTGTAGCATAAAACATTATCACTCGACCAACATGATCAACGCGTCAGTGTTGCGCATTGTGATTGCGCCGCATCATAATTTTTTCCCATTGTCCTCGGAATTTCCCCGTGATTGGACTGCCTCTACTCTACTCTAAGTATCCCTTTTTCCGTATAATGACCGATCAAAAAGGCGGATCTAGTTGGAAGGATGCCTTCACACCAATGCGGATGAATATGATTATCAATGATAAAATAATTTGACTTCGCTTGCACTCGAGCTTGGATCATCAAATTGTCAGTCAGGTGTGTTGGTTAGTTATATGCGTAAACCGTAATATTCTAAGTATCTTAAACTCATGATATGGCATTTGGGATATCATGGTTCGAACCAACTTTTGTTGAATACATCTTTGACCCATCCATGAGACTGATTACCTCATATTTTTGCAACCACTGTGATTCGAAATCGATCAGAAATATGCCCCACGGTAGGTGTTAAGTGCACAATATTTCGTACTTTTTTTGCAAAAAATAACGCGCTCAGCCTCTCTTTTTCGATTTCAAAACACGCAATTTTCCTTGCCACACTGCCAGTCCCCTCGCACTCCACATTCCAGATCCAGTCTCTCTTCCGTAACTCCAGCTCCAGCCACACAGATTGATTCCCAACTCTCTCCCACACGCCATCTACCTTCAACCCTCTGCCACCCTCATGTGCGTGCTTTTTCATTCGAGAGCCAAGCCCTCACCAACCCCACCCACCCACTACCTCTCTCTTCATCGCCCTACGTTGGTTGAGGTACCATTTTTGTTTTTTAAATTTTTTTTCGTATTTTTCTTCGCCGCGAGCTCTGCAGTTCCCCGTCCCTGCTACGCCGTCATGCTCGCCCCTTTTAATCCACGTCACGTGGAATACCTGAGGATTTCTGGTGGGCCACCTCGCGTTCCTCTGTGTGTGTGTGCGTGTTTTGTTTTTTTTACGTCACCATCCCTCCATCCATTCCAAGAACACTTTTTTTACGGGAGATTTGTCTAGGGAGAACAGAGTTCTCTCACCCTCGGAGGATTGGATCGAATTTGCATAGTTTTTTGTGAGTGCGGATGTTCGTATTTTAATTTGGATGCAGGAGTTAATAGTAGCCTTTTTACTTGGTCACATGAGGTTTTGGTGGGTGTGGTACCCATGTGTTTTGCTTCGCTTCGCGTAGCGCGCAAGTTCATTGTTGATTGAGTCTCACAACCATTACGCACTCAAATTCGCAGCTCTCTATCCTTTATAAAGTTTGTAACCGTTCTCTTCAAAAGTATATAATATACTATATACTATATATTTATATACATATGTATTTGCCACTGTGCGGTCTGAGTAAATGAGTGAACTCAAACCATGTGACGGATTTATTTATGTTCAATTGCCCCATTTGTTATGTGTTACGCGCCTTATTGTAGAAACTAGACATATTCCGCGTCGGAGATGATGGAATTCGCTTTAATGTAAAGAAAGAAAGCAGTAATATCATTATTAAATTATTTTAAAATAAACAAAATGAGTAAGTTTCGTAAATTTTTATTCTTTTATTCAAATATGATTCTCTTTAGTGAAAATTTTTATTATTTAATTTCAATTTCCGTCTAGGTTACTATAACTTGTCTTTTTTGTGAATTTTACGTGTCTTGGAAACATTATAATACAATAATACAATAATAAATATAAATCTCACCAAGCCTGATACTTCTCTTTTTGTATTATAACTTGATTCCTATGATCCAGTTTCGCGGAGTCATTCATAATTTCAAAGTTACTGTGCACAGTACCGAGCCATCCTAATAGTATACTATAATCCTACAAAACAATCATCAAATGGCTTGTTTAATAACTCACATGAGACTCGGCTTCAACAATACCGTCAGTCTTCAAGGGCACGATTCCTCAAAAATTCTTAATTCTTCGTTGATTCGAGTGATTTTTTGGCAAAATTTTGTGGGTTGGAGAGGATAATAAAATTCGTGTGATGGTATAAGAAACTATAATACTTTTCGTTTCGTTTGGAGCTTTTGTCGACGAAGTGCGCTTAGTATTTCTAATTTAATCATGCAAAGGAAAAAAGACTGCCAGCGAATGAAGTGAACTCAAAACGTTTATTTCGTATTGGGAATAGAATTTTCGAAAAGACACAGTGGTAAACTTTGCTTCAAATTTTAATAGCGTTACTATAATATTTGTCTCTCTATCCATTATTATAGCTTTTTGTATTGATGCAGCCTCCTCAACCCTCAAGCCCTCAGCCCTCCACCCTTCCCTATCTAATGCTAGTTCCCTTATCTATCTTCTCTTTCAATGCAATTTCCTCTTTATTTGGTTCATGAACTTCTTTTTGGGGACTTTTCCCTGTATTTTGCCTTCAATTATGTTCTTCCTAAACCCATTTGTCTCAGGGTGTGACCAATTCATCAGGTTTTTCTTTTCTGTAATATGTTCCATATGGTCCTGTCCTCTCCTACTCTACCTCTGTATGGTGTTCCTAATGGTTCTATCCTCTTCTACTCTTCTGTACACTTCATCATTTCTTATTCTGTCCGTCCATTTTATCTTCAGCATCCTCCTCCAGCCCGTGGTTTCGACGGATTCTAGTCCGTTCAGCACAGCTTTTCCAATGGTCCATGCTTCCGATCCGTAGAATGCCACGCTTCACACTAATGTTTTCACATATTCTTCCCTGGTTTGTAGTCATATCTTCTATGAGCACAGCAGTTGTGTTTTCCCGTGAACCCCTTCCTAGCTTGGGCTCTTCTCCGCTTGATGCTTTTTACTTCCTCCGTCCTACATTGTGGTAATTCCGAGATAGGTGAAGGAATTTGATTGCTGTAATATTTCCCCTCTCAGGATAAATTCTACATTCAGCTTCTATCTTTCGAATACGAGGGTATAAGTCTTCGTCCAATTTATAAATATAATGCAGCCCTAAAAAAATTTGCATAAGCGAACACTTACCACTCATTAGAATGAATAAAAGACTTTAAAAACACGTTGCCTAATTCAACTAAATAATTTATATTGGATTAAGCTAGTGTTTGGCAAATCTGTGCCATAGTTTCATACCAAATGGTACCCCGACTTTATTGGTTTTTACTATGCAATAAAACCAATAAATTGGGAGAAGTTAAAAAAATAAGGTGACATCGAAATTCAATCTTTCTATCTATTATCATTTGATACCAAAATTTTTCCTTTCTCCAAATCGTTTTAAGCGCTATATTTTATAAAGAGAAGATTCATTTTTATTTTTCTATGTCCCTTGCTGAACATCTCCCGCATTACGACGGAGTCAAAAATAATTACCGAAAATTATATTTCCATCGCCATTTCTTTATTACTTAACGTCAAACTGGTTTGGGTAAAATTCACATTTTCGTTTATAATTCCTGCTTTGTCGAAATCGTAAAGTTGAACTATTTTTGCAGGTGGTTCATTTTTTCACCTGAAACTTTTGGAAAAAAAGTTGATATCATCCTTTGTATATTTTCGGCGGCAGATGAATTTTGAGACCGAGACATTCACTCTTCAATTTTTAGATACGATATTTTTTGCTTTTAAACAGTCTGTAAAGAGGTTGACGTCTTAAATTTAACGCTTCATAAGTAGATTTTAATGGGAGAAAGTAGAAAGTTTTCGTCCCGTCACTCATGTACCAGGGAAATTTTCACCGTCTTTTCATCTGGTAATCTCATTTTTTAAAGTGACGTCAGATTTACCGTTATGGCATTCTCATCAAGTGGCAGAGAAAATGAGATTTTGACCCAATTTTACTACAGCAATTAATATTACGGAGTCCAACCTTAACTTCTTACCTTTTATGATGACACCTTTGGAAAAAGTTAATTACCCACTAAAACTCCTTTAACTCTCACGTATACAAATTCAAGTCATTTCTGTCGTGTTGTGTTTTTATATTCTCGGTTTAAATGAGATGCATTCTTAATATATATTTTGGAGTTGCTGGCATCTATCTTCTTTTATCTTATTATCAGGTATCCTTTGAGGGTTATTTTTGCTTGCTCTAGACTACCTCACAATTTTGGTACTTCGCCTAACTCCAGCCATTTGATATTATTCGAAAATACGAGGCGGTTTGATTTGATTTGAATAAATAGAAGCCCATGGATAGGGTGAATTTCGTTAATTTTAGGCAAAAATATTTAACTATCACTGGTAGTTATCTGCTTGATTCAGTAGTAATCTAACATTATTTCGATATGCGTTGAGAAGACTAATTTTGGTCACGGGAACGCCATATCTTGTATTCGCCCCCTACCTTATGTACCATGAACAGTGTATTGTATGTAGTGTATAGTGAACAGAGTATTTTCGTCATTTATTAGAAGCTGACTAATGCTTACGCTGGCCTTTTCTTCTACTTTTATCTTACTGTAAAATTATACAGCATTTTCTTCACTGCCCTTCGTCGGTGCTGCGTAGAACACACTTTGAATACTTTGTTCACCGGAATGGACATTAAACTGTTGTCCTCTGAACATTGTTCGTCATGAGTGGGCTGATACCGACGCCTTTTTTCTCCTTTTTCTACCTCCGTTACCCATAACATCTTTCCCTATCAACCTGCCTCTCCTTCTTGGCGCAAATGGCCTTAGTTATCGGGCACCTCTCGGAATACCAAACCAAATCCAACCTGTCCTCCTATGTGGCTTTTGATTTAATTACCGATCACTCCAAATTATAGTCATAGGAGTATTTAATAGATAATAATTAGTAGTTGCATTTATCTAAAAAAGTATTTTTAAAGTTAACAATAAGATTATATCTACCTATATATGTCTCAAGGCATCAGAAGAGTAATCGAGTGAAATAAAGACATTAGGTGATCATAAAGTAGTAGAAATAAAATTTCTTAAGTATGTGAAACGCTGGACCACATAAGAAATGAAAACATTAGGCAAGAATTAGAAGTGCAAACACAGATAGAGGTTGCAACAAATTGTGGAGAAGGAAAGAATATCTCTAATGTCTCTAAAAAGATGTCTCTAGAAAGAATTTTAAAATAGTTTTAGAGTGTAAACCTTTAAGGGAAAGAAGTATAGGGTAATATTAAGTAGAAGTAAAAGATCACGACGGTGAAGCCTCAACGGGCAACATACCTAAACCTGAAAGGCAGAAATGAGAAGATAAATTGATCGGGGCGTTCCTTTTCTATCTATAACGCCTTGTAAATTACGCTCGAAGCTTAGAGAATCTCGAATTAAAATATTCATCGTTCTCTTTCTAATTAATTAATGTTTCCATAGCTTTTCTTAAATGTGTGGACTTGCTGAAAGTGAACGTGCATGTTCTGTAATGAATTACATGGCTTAAGGTCTCAATGAATGCTGTCTTGCTAAATGTATGGCCATTAGTAAATTTGTTATGCAGTTGGCTTTTCCTTACGCCCGGCTTGTTGTTGTATTTGTGCATTACTCAGAAAATTAAAGAGCGTAGCTTACTGGGAGTGAGAAATTCGTATTAATGCTGTCAAAGAGATATGCAAACGTCGCCGGTGCTCAATTTAAATTTTTTTTCGTGAAAGACATCCCCACGAGTAGGCCAGGATAATTTAAGAGGAGTTTCAACGTAAATTTTATTCTTTTCCGAGTGTTTTAATGTCATTATCCTTTTACTGTAGAGATATTCGGACATTTACGTTGTTTTTTACTCTTCAGGTCTTATTAGAAGTATTTGCTCGTGCTCGGTTAAAGATCTATGTAACTGATGGGTGAGAATTAAATGTGATTCTCATTCAAATTTAGAATAGGTCAGCGGACAGCCTCTACCTTACGTTAGGTTGATGTCTGCAAAACGTATCTTGTTTTTTTGAGGAAAGAATAGCTTTTCCGACATTTTCGCTCTAATCACCAGTAATAAAATGTAGTTGTCCATTATTTGAATGGGTTCAGCGTGAATTAGGCTGATAAATTAGTAAGACCTTATTAGTTTGGAAACATGTCAAATATAGTTTTTAAAACCTATATGTATGGCTAAAGTATTTTAGTTTGGTATTGAAATGTTGTATTTTGTTATTGAAGTATTATTGAAGGCAAAATAGAGGGAAAAGTCCCCAGAGGAAGACCTAGGAATAGGTAAATCGATCAAATGAAGAGGAGAGTACATAGGAAGAGATACCAGAAAGTAAGGGAACTAGCATTAGATAGGGAAGAGCTGCAGTCAACCAATCTAAGGATTAAATAACCAATGAATAAATTGTATTTTGTACCTGATGCCGTCGCAAGTCATCGAAACGTGGAAAATCACTATTTAAAAAATAATTTGAAAAACACCACTGCAAATTTCTTGGTTACGATCCCAATTTTATCTGGGCAATTTTCTCGGTAGAGCATCCCATTACGTTTAACCGAAGAACCCTACGTGTAATTCTGCTTTCATTGGTTGTGGAAGTCCTGTTTAGCCATTACCTACTCTGATTTTTAGTCACCGCTGCAACCCAAGCCGCAGTACCTTCAGGGTGGATACACTTCATCCCTGAAACGGCACGCCATGGGCCATTAGCATTACTCGCGCCTCCTTTGTTCCCTGCATCTGCACCATGGGGTGTACCTACTCGTGGATGCAAGCGACGGGTGCCACCTTACCTGACTACCTTACGTGTATAAGTGATGAAAACGTGCGGAGCAGAGAATTTCGGTGCATGAGTTCCTAGGCCGCTTCCTCCGCCCAGATTTGGGCGTGTGGCCTCACGTCTAGATTCACGAATGGAATAGATCATCCCATCAAATTCGCCTTTGGTATATGGCGTTCAAAGCCAAAACGCTGTTGCTGCGCTGATCCCCCACATTTCAGGATTCCTCTGTTTACGATTTGATTTCAGGTGATACTAATTTACTCGATAATCAGTGTACCAAGAGATGCCCAAGTACTAATTCTGTGCCTACCTATGTTTAAATCACAAGTAGGTACAATTCAGGATTGAAAAATACATGTCTTTGGATTGTCTTGAGTAAGCCATGTGGCGGAGCATTATACTCAGTACATATCTTGTTAAGTGGCGAATGCGAACTGTTTCCATGTTGCTGTCACAATTCTTGATCTGCAAGAGAGGTTCTCCAACTTTGACCTTAATTCTCCTCTAGTCATTTTTAACAGCTTCACAGGCTTTAAGGGGTGGATTACGGATTTTGATAGCCACTTATATTTGCGGAGAACGATGAACAAAATATGGTAATCTTTATTGTATCTGGCCGAAATGATGGATTTTTCCAGTGAAGAATAGAATAAATTCTGTTTTCATGTTATTTATCCCTCCTTCAGGTCGATGCTTGTTTTCATAGGAAATGCTGTGCCACATCGTGGAAAAACGAGTGTCATTCCTTGGAGCTTATACATTTTATAGGCTCAATAAAGTTTGCTATTTTAAACAATGAAAAAACACCTGGCCCAGCTAAACAAAATTCATCTAAATTAAGAAAATTATTAATCAATATAAAATGCGATATTAGTTTTAATTTATATTGAAAGGGACGTTTCTTTCATTATCTGGACTGTCATTTCCTCTTAATATTTCGTCTGCTGTGTGTTTTGGCTCTTTTCCGGAGAGTTTTCATTAGATAAACCTGGAAGGCTAAAAATATAACAGCATTATTCGTTAAAACTTTATCAAAAGAAAATTATCACAGTGATATTCGGAGACCCTCTTTGCCTGGAATCGCCTTTTTAAGGTCTTGAGCAAAACGAACTGGAAACATAAATGTGGGTGGCTCTGATCTTGCCTTTGAATTGAAATCACTGGAAACTTAGTTTAAATTTTAACGAATCGTGGTTGAGGTAGGTCTATCAAAGAAATTTATGAGGAAAACACGTTCAAATGATCATATTTTACTCGTTACGTTAATGGGCTGTCCGGAGAGCTCTGCAGAACCTCTTAATTTGTGGAAAAATGATCAACCATTGGTTCTATTTTACGTCAAAAATACTCAAATCCAGTAGTGCATTGAAAAATCTATTTTAATAAATGGAAATCAAGAATTTTTTATATTTTTTGCAATAATTTTTTTATCATTTTGCAATCAGACCTATGTTACAAGTTTACAAATATTATGAGTCAATGACTTATGATTTTTAAATTCTATGTCCCCTTTGACAATGCGGTTAAGCAGCGATATGAAGGACCTTATCTCATGATAAATGTCTATGAATTGTCCATACACCCTTTTCCTACTGGTACTTCACGCAACTTTCTTTGAGCTAAATAAGACCCTGTAAAAACATTTCCACATAACCTGTGAAAGCCCTTCCCCTTGCTTTCGCGCTAATTTTTAATTCCTCTTCACCTTTATCCTCCTTAAATTTGTTCCTAAACACGGGTTGAATACGGTGAGCCGTTTGTCAGGACGAAGGATAGCATGTTAAGAGTTTGAATAATAGCGTAGTACTATGAATGCTACATCAATATTGTGTTCCATTGGTTTAATTTTTGCGCAAAAAATGAAGATTTTTAAATTATTGAAGCTCTGGGGACCAAATTATTGCGCTCGTGCTTCCTCTCGTTGGGATATAAGAATTTATGAAGTATCACCAATACGCGAGTAAACTGGTGGGACAGTTTTGCATAGTAAATGGAAGTATTTTTTCGTACTATTCCTACTGCTAGAAAATCTACTCACCCTCACGTAATGGCAGCTACGCAGAATTGAAATCTTACTCGTCTCTGTTCAAGTGGGTCGCTAGGCTGTAACCTGAGAGCAATCTTGCGCTGATAGTGATGCTTTAGCTTGATTGACCGTAATTAGCACGTACGTACAATAAGGACAGCAATCCTTACCCAAAATTGAAATGTATGTGGTTTCTTACATTACCGACATTGCCTGTGGTGACATATCAATAAGCTGATTTTTTACTTTTGTGTTTAAACTAACATATTAATTTGGTCTCACTTGATTATCCACATTGTTCTACCACTCGTATATGATTGTGACCTAATGGAGACACATCGAGGCTAACTGGAGAAATTTTCAACCGTTTCAGTTAATATAAGAAACATTGCTTTCATATACTCATATTACAAATTTGCGTTCATGTTTCCGTCCCATCCTTTCTCTGATATCGGCCGACTAGTGAGGAAGGTCGGGATTATTCTGGAGGAAATCTCAAGCTCTTCATCGCTCCTGAAGGAAAGCATCATGCTCAGTAATCGATCGGAGTCCTTCCTGGATCCAGATGCAACTTTAATGGCCACCCATCTCTTTCCAATCGCCTTGTCTCCTTTAGCAATAAATATTATGCATCCTCTTGCCACACGTACGTTTGTGGCAACCCTTTAGTGCTCTATTTTTTATACCGTTTATGTATTTTAATTAAGAATTCCATAATGAAGAAGAAAGCGTTAACAATATGTTAAGGTCACTAAGATCGATATTTAGGTAAATATGTGGTTGCATTTCCACTTCTGAAGCCATTTTTGTACGCTCGAGTGAAAATTGTTTACGCAAATAGGTTTTGTTATGCTGCCATGTATTATAAATATATTACCTATTTGTTTTACCTTTTCCAACACCACAGAAAACATCTACTGCGGCGTTATTCACCGAGGAAATGAAAAAGTAGCCTAGGGGCTAATGTAAGTCAACTATGCTGAGAGTGTGGAAAAAACACCAACGCCGGTATCGAACCCACGATCCTGGGGTAAGTAGCCTAAGATCTTAATCCACCATCACCAGAAATTACAGCCATTCTCATGTTGTCCTTTACTAAACGTGGTAATGGAATATTTTTGTCTAACATATATTTATCTGTTGCACTTCCTCAGACCACAGGAGACATAAGCAAAATCAGTTGTCGGTGGCCTAGTGACTCCTAATATTTAATGTAATGCTGTGCTAATCCTCTTTTTTGGCGTTTTAACCCGTGATGAAAATGCATTTCCGCAATTTCCAGGAGAGCCAGTTTCCTTCGTGGTGTGGTCCACCGCTCTTCTCTGCTCTCCTTCACCCTCCCCCTCTCTATACTTGGGCTCCACCCCTTAAGACAACCGCTGCAACCGGAACGAGGGCTCTTAATGAGCACTCTCGGGAAATATCTCAGCGGACCAAGTGAGTCAAGCTCTCTCTTTCTCTCTCTCCCTTAATACTTCTCTCCTCTCTTCAACACTACTACTCCTCCTCACAGCTGATCTCGACGACCTCTTCCTCTCCTCTCCCACCCCCCGTCCGCCCCCGCATCCTCCTCCCCCCACAGCGCCGCTCGTGCAAGTGGTGGCCGCTACGGCACACTCCACTCCGAGTCCTAAATTCGAGGAAGTGCCGAGTGGAGAGACGTTTTTCTAGCGCCCCCTCCTCCGAGGAAGAGGAGGAGAAGGAATGGGAACGAATCGCTTGGAGAGAGAGAGAGACAGAGAGAACACCCACTGCATAAAAAGATATCCGCGGAAATCTTTTCCATCCTCGGATGCGGTGCTTGAAGGGAAAAGGCTGTGGAGTTCCCACGTGTGGATGGTGCCACGTATTTGTGAGCGTGGGCGCATATGCGCCCACGCTTTCCTTGTAGTGTCTTTTTTACTGGAAGGCCAAGATATGTTTTTATCAAGCTAGGGGAATAATTTCGGGGCCTAGGATGAATCCTGTGTAACACCAAGGAGTTAAGGGTTAATGCATCAATTGCCAAAGTACTTAGTTTTTTTGATTGCGAGAGCAGAAAGAATGGTCTGAAGAATGATTGTATTAGGGTAAGTGGAGAAATGATTGACAAATTAGACGATTTTATTTATCGTGATCGACGCTTGTAAAATACAGAAGGGAGGCTTAAACGACCACAAGGCAAAATGCCGGAAAAAAGTCGAGGGCAGTATCAAGGAATCGAGCACATCAAGGAAAAAGCGTACGTATATGTAAGGAGGTCAAAATCGCAAAATCGAAAAGCATTCTCCACCCGAATTAATTATACATCTACATCTACTTACTACCCTGCGAGCCGCCGCGCCGCATGGGAATGTGGCAGGTGTTGCTAGGACACCAGCAGTGAAAAGATGTAAGGTATAAGGTTTTAAGAGGTGAAATGGTGACGTTTGTTATGGTAGAGTATCTAATGGGGCCCAGTTTGATTGTGATTGCTTATTGTGCGCGGAAAGCAAGAGTTTTTGTGCCTATCTGTTTGGCAATGCATTTCTCTTATTTGTCTATGCTTCTGTCAGACCTAGAGATGTAGAGAGTCGTCATGATAATATTCTCTGTGAAACGCTCTGCGAAACCTGATATTATACGTCAGTATAACCTGGGTATGTGAGGAGAAGCATATTAGTAGGCTAAATGCAGTAGAAATGGTGCACCTTATTAGTGTTTCCTACAAAATTAGGATCGATATTGTGTTACAGATGAGGAATCATGCAGGAATCTGGGATGATGGTTCCTGTGATGGATACACATGAAAAGAGTGTTTAGTAAACTTGGTCCTGTTAAAAGAACGTTCAAGAGTCAAATAATGAAACAGGTTAACGACAACGGAGTGAGTGGCGTGAGCTGAAGGAGTGTTCCGCAAAAGTCGTGGATGAGTGGTGTGTTAGAATAGACAATGCGGGAGAGTAAGAAAAGCGAAAGAGTTATGCAATACGTTAATAGGGAATAATGAAGATGGCACGCTGAGTATCTATCAATGCATTACAACTTAGATTAACTCCTTCGCTTCGGAGAGGGACAACCAAGTGTGCTTATTTCGCAAATTCAAAGTAACTGCGCAACTTGACACGCGTCACTAAAAGAGAGTAACTTGATAGTGTTAAAACAATGTGTGGAATGATCGGAATTGAATAATCTTACACCTTCAGGCGTCACATCTTGGATGTATTTTATATTCTAATATATGTTGAAATAAGTATTTTACTTTGGTATAGAACTTTGGTAATAGTATAACTGTGGAAAGTATAACTATAATTTTCAACATGTATTCGAATAGTTGGAAACGAATGAAACGTAGGCGATGGTTCAGCATTCAAATTCCAGTCAAGGCAAATTATATTTGCACCTTGAGTTGCAATCGTTAGTCGGGATTTCTTCATGGAGCAAATCACAAATCTTTTGGCAGAATAGCACCTTCAAAAGTTTCATTCGCCTAAACACTACCGAAAAATAAACTGTATTTTAGATGAGTCCTAAAATGTAGAATACATTTTCTACAACCGCATTTCATCAAAAAAATTTATTCTGACGAATTATCAATGGATATATGATATAGCGACTGAGGAAATCAGTGGTTTGAAGAGATGAGAATGTGGTCTTGTGAAAAATGATAGTAAAGGAATGAATGGTATTGTCCATTAATGAATATTGTAAAGAGTCGGAGAGAAAAGATTTCAGAGGTATAATAGCCACCTGTAAACAGCAATAGAAGAAATTATGAATAGGAAAATTCTCTGAAGAAGACCAAGGTGAGGCCTTTCTTTCACCGAAAGCCGAAGCTTTCTTCGTAAGCATGGCTGCAGACGAGACCTAAAATGGAACGTGAGGGAATTTTTTTCGAATATTAATCAATTTGAACAATTTTCCCCAAAGACTCAACTTTAAATATGCATGCAATATTGTGAACTTAGTGTTTCAAGTAGAAAAGGAAAAGAGAGAGACTTTGATTACTCCCACACTTTTCATGCTATTTTTTTTAATATTCGAAGATTGTCCGAAATGATGGTCTTCGTGATGAGAATCAAATTTTTACCACCACTCACCTTGATAAAAGTTCAAATATATCTTGATAGGTTTGCTTCATAAGAATTATTGGACAAAACCTGTGAGAAACGTGCAATCATACTAGTCCGTGCGATCGATTTATTCCAAATCCGGGACATTTCGGAGGGCCTGATAGAACCAACTTTGCCTAATGTAATGCCTTCCTTAAAGTGCACTTGTTATAATGAGGAGAAGGATTCTTGGCCGTGGAAATGGGGCCAACCGCTTTGAAATGGTATACATGTTCTCTGGTTGGGCATCCTCTGCTTTCAACATCTAGCAGCTTGTACTAACCACTGCATGCTAGTGCCTTTACATAACGAATAATCCAAATAACAATGTAAACTAATGAACACGTAAGTTTTGAACATGGGTGGGTCATTGTCATTAGTTCTTTTTTACCTGTTTAATTTACTTCTAAAAAATAGTGCATATCTGCTCCTTATTAGCCAAGAAGTGCAATGCATAATTTATTACTTTTTCGTTTTCAACAACTTTTATGCTTAAGCTTGCATCAGTGATGAATCAAATAACATTCTCGTTGCTTCTCCATGAAATATACCCTCTTAAAGCTTTCAACGCAAATAACCCCCTGCATGTAGGTAGCAGCAATATTTCTTCTCAATTCTTCAAGAAATTCTCTGTCTTAATGGCGGCTAGCAATGTGAAGCTCTAATTCGTTTTCCTGGCGAGCCGAATTTTTGTGGTGACTTACTTGTACAACTGCCTCCGAATCCATTAAGTTTCCACTGTAATGTAATTCATACCGCAGGATAGGAATGGACGGCGAAAAGGAAGAAAATTTATCTCTCTTCGAGTGGTGTCGTCCCTCCGCCGACACGCAATATCCGAGTGTTCCCACCGGCCACCCTCGTATCGCCGGCTTATGCTTCCGCCCCATTTTCGACCTAGGGACTCCCCACGCCTCCTAACCTGTTCCAGCTCGGCTTTTCCTCACACCTTTTTCTTCTTCCCTCGCCCCTTATCCTTCTTCTCTTTGCCTTTCCCTCATAGTACCCTTCTTCGCTGCCCGTATCTTCACCGCATTTTCCTTCCTCTCCGATCTCTTTCAAATCCAGGCTCAACGCCACCTTCGTCGTGTCATCATCTTCCATCCCTTCTTCCTTTGCATATTTCACACCGTATCTGCCTCCACCGAAAGGAACATTGGTGGCGGGTTTTACTTGTCATATGGCAATGAGGGGAAATCCTCTTGGGAGGGGGAAGGGAGAGTTGAAAGTGAGATAAAGCGATGAACATGGCCCGCTGATTATTATGCGAATAGATGAATAAATTTCGAACGGATGAAAACGAAAGATTTTGCACTCCTGGCACTCTTTTTTTTCGCTCCTGGTATAAACCCGCAGTTCCCTTCTTCCTTCTTAGTTGAGGGTCCTATTCCAAGTTCCGTGATCCTTCTCTTACAGGTATGACTCCATTTGTATTCTGCATGAATTCTGTATCGTGGATTTCGCTCCGAGTGGGAAAAGTCTTTCGTTCTTTGTGGAAAGTTTGCGGAAATTATTATGCCATTTCATAGTCGAGGGAAATATTTTTTTCTGGAAAATTATGCTGGCAGTACAACTTTTTGATCAGTGAAATCTTGCCACGTGATATACTTAAAGTGAAGCACAAAACTTAAAATATTTAAAGTTTGTAGGATGTTTTGCATCTGTGAATTTGAAAATAAGATAGGATGAATTATTTCTCCTGGTGCAATATTCATGCATAAAACAAAATCTTAAATTCTCTAATGAAAGCTTCTATAACAAATTAAAATTGTTAAAGGCTTAAAAGTTATTACGGTTTACGTGACACATTTTAGCCACTCCCCCATATATTACTTATTCATATTTGAGTGTGATCAAAATATCATGTGAATAAAACCCAAAAGCACTTTAACGTTTGAACCTAGAGCATTTTTAGTTCTTGGGGCCTGTTGTGGCTGCGACTTTGTTCCGTGTTTCTAAAATAAAGGCTCTTTTTACGGACACCACTTTTTATCTTTCAAAGATCACCGAAGTATGTAGGAACTGATACTAATCGACCTACATGAAACCGATCAATTATTCGGACATTATGCTAAGCTCTGATTGAAATATCTTCAGCATGCAAACAACTATGGTGTTTACATGTCGATAATTGTGACTCCAGTGCAAATGTTAAAAGAATTTTTATTACATTTTCTGTAAGAAAAACAATTACATCCATAAAGTGTCGTAAATACGGCCTCCAGAGGAAGAAGTGAAGGTGGCACTGGTTGATTGCACGCCTCACAATAAAAGATTCAGCACCACTTTCATTTCCTGACGCTGAATCCGAGTCTTAAACTTGATGTATTTGGTTATTTTTAACGATTATTTCATGTTGTATATAATCTGAAACCACGTTGAAGCTCTTGGGGAGTTTTCATTTTTAAAGCAAAGATTCTTAAACTCAGAATCATGACCCACTGGAGAGCTACGGGTGATGTCTTGTTGGACCACAGATGAACGGGTCACATCTACAAAATAAATTTATAATTTTTTCTGATGTAGAAATGGAGCGGATACGTATTTATTATTGCTACAAGAAAAAAATCATTAATTGCTCAGACTTTATGACCTTCAAAAAATCAGGTTTATGTAACTAGATTTAAAAAAATTGTATTTTACTGAAGTCCGTCATCAAACGTCATTTATTATTTCCTCTGCTGTAGAAATGACACAAATTCATATGTATTTTAAGCTTAACTTAAAAGTCGAGAACGAAATATTTAAACAAATACTACTAAATTGCATTTTCCTGGATAATGGGTAGGTTTATTACTCAGCAAGCGTAGTGGTGTGATCATGATTCGCTCGTCGCGAAATACTTACAAGTCCAACGGTGTGTGCTATGAAAATACCGTTTGGTAACCTCTGCCTTACAGCAGTACGCATTTTTTATTAGAAATACGTGTTATATTGGTGAAAAATGTTTGTTTTCAACACAAAATATACTAATTTTTGTTTTGTAGACTTAAAACAACTAAAATCTATTGGATAGCTAGGTTTTTTTACTTGCAGTTTCATCCGGAATATGAAAAATGACACTCAGGAGCACTAATAATTTTTGTGTAGCTAAACGTAAATTGTAATTTTGTCTTATTTGAAGTGAAAGTTTTTTTCTCTGTGGTTAAGCGTGTTTCAAACGTCATTACTTTTAATGTGACTCGCACTGCTGGTGCAGCCAAAAACATTTTAAATTTTGAGTGCACTGTAGTTTTCGAGGTTTCCCAGAAAATAGCGTTTTCTAATTGAATGTAGTTTAAGCGTTGACTGGGTTAATTGGGCGGACTAATTTTAAATGCCAATACCGCTACATTGCATTACCATGGCGTGTATGAGCCGTTGTTTAGCCAATCAAGCAATGCATGCCGTGATTGGCAACCGATATAATGCTCCTTCCCGAATTCTAATTTAAGGTTAATTAGGTGAATTAAAGCAAAATTAGACTTGCCAAACACACGATCTAAAATTTTGTTCGTTTCGTTCGTTTTCTCGTGGATTTAATTGCCAATTCTATTGTCTGTTGATCTTGTTGAGATACTATATCCTACCATTCCGCCACACTTCTGTTCAAATATTTATTATGCAATTATGTCGTTTTTCTGATTGTTTACCACTCTCTCTAGCTAATAATACACTGGTTTCTCTATTGTATTGCCCTCAACTCATGGTATTTCAGGATATGTAGGTTAGATTTTACGTTTTCATTGGCATTGAAGGGTATGCGTTTCGTCTGTTCTTGCTGCTGCTATTTGGTTGGTTCTATGTTATGAAATGGTAAAAAATAAACAGGCAACCAGGCGTTTGCGACTAATCGGAAAGGGTCTTCGGAGGGGAAAAAGAAAGAAAGAAAAAGCCTTCAGGATATTGGTCCTTTTTTATAATTCCACAATATACAATATTTTAACCGAGATATAGTTCATGAGTGGGAGGCTTAAGTTTGAGCAATGAGTTCAAATGCCCTGAAAGTCATATCAGTGGTATATGACTCGGAGCAACTGTTTAATAAAAATGAGTAGCATTACATTCTTAGAAATAAAATAATGTTTACCAAACATGCATTCATTGACATATAAGTATGTGCATAGAATCGTACTACACCCACTAAAATGTTCAGTCATTGATGGCTTAAGTATTTAAACAATATTAAATAGTCCCACTCTCTACTTGCTAGGCAACCCACCCATTCCATCCAGTGATGAATCAGTCGTAATCTCTAAGTGAATTGTTTGCGGATGAAACAATAGTTTCTACTGTCCATTTGGTGGTTTAACTTTATATCCTTCTATGTAAATCTATTGTTGCCGATGTTGGTAGGGTTAACTGTTAGTGTCAGCAATTGTCTTTAGTGGTATAAATTTATCTTTTCTCAATTTCGAAATATTAGTGCCATGATGTAGCTAGGTGTAGATTGAGGAAGAAGACCTTTAAAGGAGGTATGTTTCAAAGCAACACTGACAATATAATTTTGACACCACTTTACATTTCTAGGTCTGACAGAAATGATAAAATTAAAGAGATACATTTCCAAACGGATAGATACAAAAATAGCTCTTTTCTCGCACATGAGTGACCATAGTAAAAACTGAGCTCCACTCAATACACACCGATAATACACTTCACCATTGCAATTACCAAAGCCTCATCCTTTACTCCTTTACACAGCTGAAGTCGTAACATCTCCTGCCTCACACCCTTGCGGCGGCTCGCCGGGTAGTATGTAGACGTCAATGGGGAAGATAGAATGTTGATCAGGGGATTACAACCCCCTGGAAGTGGCTCTGGTCCACGCGGAGCATTCGAAGTCCCTGTTGCCGTTTTGCCGCTTGCATTTACTGTCTCACTTACTCCGCCGGACCCTTTTACCTGTATCCTTATCTCGCACGATCCTCATTTCCTCCCGTTCCAGCCTCGTTGTTCCCTTTATCCGGCCGGAACCGGTCCTCGTGGGTCAAACAAACTCTCATCGCGGGTGTCGGGCCGATCCTATCCTTTCGACGACCGTCCCTCCCTCTCTCCTCCAGACGCCCCCGTGCCATCCGGTCTGTCTGCTCGGAGATCCCCTAAAATTTCGCTGCCCTTCGACTCGCCTAACCTCGTGTCCCACCACCCTCGTCCTTTCTCGCCTTTGCCTGTGTTCCTGTTCATTCTAATGTTTCCTGTCTCCTTTGGTCTATTTTGTTGACGTTCCCTTCGATCGCTTTCCCGCTTTCTTCAGCGAATGGCTAATGGCCCACTTTCCCTTCGATTTTTTCAACTGGTTGTGGGCAGATGTATTTAATTGTGGAAAATGATAGATTCTCTTTTTTATTTGTTTTCGTTTGGAAGAAGCAATTTATCGAACTAAATGTTTTTCTAATGCCTGTAAATTCGTTTTCCGTATAGTTTTCCTCAAATCATGAGAAAGAGAGATAGGAAAAATGAAATCCTTTTTGATCTCGAGTGAAAAGATGGCCTACTGTAGATTTGCATGTAATTCTTATTTTTTGGCTCATTTCCTCCCGTTCCAGCCTCGTCGTTCCCTTTATCCGGCCGGAACCGGTCCTCGTGGGTCAAACGAACTCTCATCGCGGGTGTCGGGCCGATCCTATCCTTTCGAGCACATTTATGTATCCATAATGAGTCAAAAAATGGTATTTTACCTCTACTTCTGTAGTAGCACAATTTTAAATTTTGAAAGCAAAGTCATGGTTTCACGTAAACCTGTGTATCAGTCTGTATCCATTTATCATTTAACGAGAAGTGAGATTTATACAAACTCAGACCTAAATCATTCAAACGGCTCTTATTCTTATAATAATTTACATATTCCTATATTTTGTTATTTTACTAGAATTCATATAATTTCTCATGTATTTAGCCTGATTTGTCTTCAGAACAAGAACAAGGTCTATATCATTGCTCATAACGTCTTGTGGTTGCTTGCATTAGGTGAAATATACTATATTTGCGAAAATTGTTTGAGGAATATGTTCTCTGATTCTTTTTATTTTTTTGTTTTAATACGTTATCTTTTCGAATCAGGAAAATGTCACCTGTCTTGGGCTAACATGATTCATTCTGCAATACATTGTGTAAGAAAGTTGTTCTTTCAAGTTCAACTCATCGGTCTGTAACACATATCTGATGATCAACGAGTCAGCCTACTCACTGACCACAGTTTTTCCAGCTGCTCACACAGAGTTTTCATGCATATGCATGTTTTATAAATTGTGTTTGAAGCTTGAACGTGACTACTCTGATAAGAATGAGACCTTTTCCAGTTGTCTTACAGGGATCAATGCTAGGTTAGTAAATGCTCTTCAAGGAAAATGATTGCCATTTACTTAGGTACATGGGTGCTAAATCTCTGTTGAATATATTTTGTCACTTTGGTATGTTGCCTTTCAGTTTCAAGACGTAGTTTTTGAAACAAAGGTTAAACATTAGGATAGTGATGAATATAGGTTATTTTTGAAAAATAAATTACACTTTAAAATTACTTTAGAAACACGTCATTGAGTACTTTTTGTGCCTCCTTTAGCTATCTTTAACGAATCCACTTATGTTGAAAATAGTTTTTTTTTATTTTGTAGTAAAATAGAAACTTCGATTAAAGTCATTTTTTACGCGGCCATTTTTTAGATTTACTGTCTGAAGAGAACCTAAAATTAACTCTTCTACATTTATAAATAAAATATACACGAAATTAATTGAACATAAATTACTATTTGAGAATAGACAGATCAAGATACATCGATTCAATATTTTTATTTTTAGGCACCTATATAAAATTTAGATATTTAGTTTCTCAAAGTTGGAAATGAAATTAATGCACAATCATGAGTTTTGAGCCACCAACAATATTGATCAAACCGTATGGGATCAAACGGGCTGAATGTAGTGCGTGGAAAAATCACTGTCATTTTTCTTGCAGAATATTGAACAGCGACCGTAAATTTCGTTGCATCAGTCCCTCCATAAGTGGATCACATAATGGGGTATTTTACTGCAATTACCTGCCGTAAATTAAAAAGTACTTTGGAGACTAGTATTAGTAATTTGAAATCTTATTGCGTCATAATAATGACGCGAGCTCGTTTCTTCATAATCTCCTCTTTCACTTTAATGTAAACAGATGTATGTAATATTTTTCAGTTGTACTTTAATGTAGTCGTTTTCAGTTGTGATTAATGATGCTATCGGATCCTAAAAAATCTTCAAATCTCTTATTGAGCTCTATATTCATCAAAAGTTAACCATCAATCTTGGATTTAAATCGACAATAATGGGAGTGGGCATTTCTGAACATTTTGTTATAATATTCAATCTCTCCGTCCGTCGCAACATAATGTAGTATTATCATGCACATTACTGTAATTCTTTACTTCTAAATTTCTATACTCATCATCCTAATCTAATTAGTTCAAAACTATCGAGTATAGTTTTGTGTTAGTTATTGTAGAGTAGAGTTATTTTGTATATGGGGTGTAAATGAAGATACAGTGGCCTTAGAAAAAAGTCAGGAGGAAGAAGAAAATTGATAATCGTGGTAACCTGCATTTTACTTTGCGTCTCTCTCTCTCTTGAAAAATGAGAAATGTAAATGCCGTTTTATATCCCTAATTACTTCTAGAGAGTGATTTTTTAAAGCCCTTTGATGTTAAAGAGGATTTTCTTCCTCCTCTTTCAGAGAAAATATTTTTCTCAGTCTCTCTATACTTGAGTTCTTTCGCTCAATGAAGAGGGTTTTGAGATTCAGCTGGTATATTTTTTAGAGCATTTAAGGAGCAATTTTTAAAATGGATATCAAGATTAATGGATATTTACGCCACGCTCAAGAGACACTGCAGAGACCTCATTGCAGATCTTCTTATCGAGCATGACTGCAAGGCAAGGGATATGAATTGAAACAACTCATGTAGAAGTGAAATTTGACAATCTCCTGTGGAAGTCACGTTGTAGTTTGACTCTCAAAGGTCATCAAAATTTCTTCTTTTTTTATCACATCGTATCGACTTGCCTTTCGTGAAATTTTTGCGATGACTCCAGGAGCAGCAATTTTGTGTAATTCATGAACGGGAAGGAAAAAAAGACACTCTAAGAGGAGAGAGGTGTGTCTCTGGATTCTTACATGGTCCTAAGGAATAAAATGCTCCTTTACATGTAGCGTGATTTAGCATGTAGCGTGTAGACACGAGATTCATTTTCTGCTTTGGCAGAATCCGGTACCAAAAGAAACCATTCGTTATTCAGGCATATCGTTCTTTGATTCACGTGAGGCTAAGAAGTTAAAAAATGACCTTGAAGTGGGATTATATTAGTTTGTGTATTATTCTCATAACCAATCCTTTTCGCCAATCTTAACCAATTAAATTTAATATAAAATACCTAAAACTAGGGATCAGGGTCAGAAAAATAGTTTAATAAATTTAAAAAAGATTTTAAGAATCTTAATCATAAAACGTGCACAATGCTTTTGAGGTCTTATGGATTGGTATGAGTTTTTCGGAGTTTTAGTGTCATTTTAAAACATAATTTGAAATGAAAGGTTCTGAGTTGCAAGCCTTGGGACTTGAAATTGGAAAATTTATTCATCAAGCAAGGTTATTTTTTTTTCCTTTATTCACCGATTTTTCTGATTTCTTGATTATATTTAGGTGTAAATAAACAATTTAGATAGAATTTCTTTTGCACCACTTACTAGCACTCAACTTTCTCAAATTTCACGAACTGTACGGCAGTGATTTAAGGCTTTATGCTGAGGGAACTAGCAAAGAATATGGGTGTTGCGAGTACCAATCATTGCATAAAACAGCCAACGTAGCAAAAAAATTTCCTCTCTCCATATACTCCGTGATATTAGTATTAGCGAAGGAAAATAAAGGATTATTATCAGAAATGGGTAATTTTTTTATGCAAGTATGACATTGAAACCAGTTGGTAACAAAGTTTTACTGGATGAAATATCACCAAATTTGACCCTTGTAATACCAAATCCTACAAAGACTCCCATGAAGCAAAGCGTAAGCGCAAAGATTCCTACAAAGCGTACCCATGAGGCTTGCACGCTGAACTTTGTGCCTCCCTGATTATGCTTCCCCTTGCCACTCACACTTTGGGCGCTTTAAAGCTTATTATTTGAGCCTATTGAATGGTTTCATTTAAACCCTCCGCGACCAGGTGAGAATTCATACCCAAGTGAGACTTCTGGCTTTCCCACGCTGGCGATCATCCATATCGGATGATATTCTGCGTGGATATCAGGTTTGGAATGCTGGACGCTGTCGGATGGGAGTGGTCCGAATATTATCAAAACTGGAATGCGACTGCCATGTGGTAAGGTGGAGTGCTTGAGGGTGATGCCGATGGGTCGATGGTGGGAGGACGTGGTGTTTTGGTCGGCGAGGTGGTGTGCTGGCGGGAGCGGCTGAATGGAGGTTCGCTGGTGGGACTGGAGCGAGTGATTGATGATGCGGGGTGTGCCGTGGACGGGACGTTGGGGCGCTCCTCCCCACACCCACTCCCCTCCCACCCTTATGGTGCCTCGCCGTGCGTGTACGGGGGTGCGACTGTCTCTCCCCTATCGCCGCCGCTGGGAATTTGTTTTCCACCGGCGTCATGCGAAGTTCCACCGGGATTGCATTCCCGCGTTCCTGCGCCATCAATGGACCCCGGCTTCCCCATTGTCGCCACGTTTTCATCAGCGGCAGATAATATAGGTTCCCATGCCTCTTTTCACAATAGCACAAAAAAAGAAAAGGAAAACAATTGGCATTCCATCTTGTTTTCTTTCAATTACCGACCTGGTAGAGGAGTTTTCACTTTTTGAGTTTTTCTTTATCAATCTTTAAAAAAAATTATTTTCATGATTGTTCTATCTAAGGCATGAAGTGTTTGGAGGAAATTTATGATTCAATTAATTAATAAGTTTGATTGTTTAACACATTGGTCTCACTTTTATTTGAACTCTAAGGTCGTGCAAATCTACTCATGGCATATGGTTAATTCTATCATTATAAATGTCAGTTTTGCCGCACTTATGTTTATATTAGTGATGGGATGACTTCAGAGTTGGGACAACACATCTCCATCGCCATGTGTTTCACTCCAAGCAAAAGTCAAAATATTGATGTATGTGAGGGGGCGATCGAGAGAATGTGATGAAATGTCGAAAACAGATGTCATTCTCATTAAGTAAGTGAAAGGCATGAATTTTCATTTTGGAGACTGAAACCACTGTTCGGAACGTTTTAATGTCAAAGTCAACGTCCTTGGAATTGTTACTGAGCCAACCTCTAGCTCTTAGCTAAAATGGCTGAATATAAACTATTAAAATGATTGAGTTGCGTAGATATGCCTGGCAGAAGGTGTGATTTATATCGAGATTTGTGGAAATGAGTTTAAATATAACGATAAATCTTGCATGCGTTGCAAAACTCTTGTTATTTATCTCGTTTATTCCCTACAATTTTGCACTTAGTTACTCTTAAAGAAAAGATATGATTAGTGTAGCTCTTTTTTGAGAAATTCTGTTGAATTAACTGAGTTAAGTCGTGAATATGAACTGGTTTACATGGCTGAAAAGTTGTACTAAGTTTCCGAAGAAAAGGAAAAACAGGAATGTTTCGTGGAATAATTTGAAATTAACTGATTTTTATTATTCCTGAATGTGTGCCTAGAATATCTTCAGTGAATATGATTATGAGCTGCTCTTACTGAGAACAGTCGTAGCCGTCAGCCGGTACTGAGCAATTTCTCGTAACATATGGTCGAAATCCCTCTCTCACCATTTGGTCAGAATGTTCTTGTAGCATGTGCTTGTCAGCAAATTCTCAGCACATGTGCCGACATGAAACATTGTACTCCAGTTTATCGGAATCCTTTTGCCGAGGCTGACTTTAGTTGATCATAAAGCCTGTTTATTTAACTGATAAATGAAAATAAATAAAAAATTACATATATTGTAAAATTATAAATAAAAATCTTTTGACTTTACACTGCAACTTAAACTCTGTACCAATTGCTGAATATAGTAAATTTTTACAGTTAGTTCCCTAATATTTCTAGTTATTCATTAATTCAATAATATTGCTAGTTCACAATATTATTGAATCAACACCCGCTTGATACACAAAGTTTCTCCTCTTTAAGCTCAGCTCGGACAAGATTGGGTATTTCTGAAATTGTTTTAGGCTGCTGTTGTCCCTTTTTAGGGTGTTGGCAGACATTTTGACATTACCTCTTGAAATACGCTTGGCTGTACAAAATAAAACGTCTTCATTGAACATGTCTTCACCGATGCCTCTTGGGTAATGCTCCAGGATTCCACTTGTTCCGAACACTAATGCACTTATGCCAAGAGGGAATTTACTAGCTGTATCCAGGAAATTCTCATTTAAATAACTTATTTTTGCTGTCCACTTCAATTTTTTATTTTATTCATTAAATATGATCTTATTTACTAGAAATATTACCCGCAAAATTACCTCTGGCTAACCCCAATATATGTATACCGTTAGTATTTGATAAAGTCTTGATTACTCTAGCGTGGAAAATAATTTTTACCATTGATTAATTACGCCATTCTTTGAGTGATACTAAGAAAGATAACGTAGCTCTGCACGTGAAGGTCGTATTTCAGTTTTTAACACTTTGGAACGGCTGTCCGAACGATATTCTCATCACCAAAGGTAGAATCCATCAAGCAGCCCGAGGAACATTTTATCAATAGATGAATTCACGTGTTTAGTTTCAACGTTACCGTTTCCAGCCGTCCTGGGAGAAGAATCAGTGCTTTTCTTTTTGGCGTGCAATAGGAGTCTCTTGGGCGAGATCCGCATGTTTGCATGGCGCCCGGCTGTGTACCCTCACTCATTCCTTTCCCTGCAGCCATTCGGGACTCGGAGGAGTGGGCTAACACAACGGGGGAATGTCATGTGTTCCTTCAGTGAAATGCCTTGTCGTGACTCGGAATACTGATAAAAATGGCTTGAAGTTGCGCTGTAACATAAAATGAAGAGCTAAAAAATTAACTTTTTTCTTATTTTTCCAATTTCACGAGGAATTATACTATGGCATACAGGACTTATCTACAGACAGAACAGAATCATGCTTTGTTTTTGGAAAATGTTTGCATATCCATTAGCCTTCTCCTTTAATTTGCACATTATCCTCATTAAACTAGATAGGTTTAGCTGGCAACATATGTAGTACTGATTTTGGCACGATTGCCATTTCTCATTTCCATTTTTTTCTGAAAATGAGAATAGATATTTGGCAACCTATTTCTCCCTTGTGCCGGGGTAAACAAACGTGTCGCATGCCACCCTATGGTGTTTTATGCTTTCTCAAACACGTATTAGTTGAGTGTAGATTTATATTTTGAAGTTAGCTCATACCAAATACTCTGGTCATGTCGCATTGCCTATCCTCAGTCCCTATGACAAGACAAAGCATCATTCATACCCCAGGTGGGCTTTGAACCCGCGACGCTTGTTGATACTCCAGCGCTTTGCCATCATCGATCATATGTATTTACCACTGGATTACCATCTATCTATCTCCACCAAGTCCGGCCTGGCCACCAAATTAAACCAGTGATACAAGATGAAAGGTTTAATAATATTTAGAGCCACAGTTGTGGACGCATATGAATTCCTGCCTAGCATATGAGAGCCATTTTTACTTCGACTCATTACATCGACAGAAAAATGAAGTTGGTTAGAAATCCTGAGTTCTGGAAAATAATTAAATGAATGTATTCCCTTCTAAGCATCCTTGAGGTGTCTCGTGGAGTTCTGTGTACAGCCCTGAAGATGCTGTAAAAAGCGTAACCGGTCGT
The DNA here is from genome assembly GCA_963169105.1 of Ceriagrion tenellum. Taxonomy (NCBI): domain Eukaryota; kingdom Metazoa; phylum Arthropoda; class Insecta; order Odonata; family Coenagrionidae; genus Ceriagrion; species Ceriagrion tenellum. The sequence continues at coordinate 131,865,687 of OY720632.1, read as the reverse complement.
AAAAAATCCTATCACAAAGGAAGTTGCTCATTTTTCAAAGTGCGGTAAGTTGTCTTTAGATATAAATCTTAGTACGTTCATCATTTACTATCATATGTGTATGGTTGAAGACTGTGTAATGATTGTCAGTACTGAAATGAACTTATTAAGGTCATTGCTGGTGCTCGTATAGAGGTATCGTTGGTGTTGCTCTCGTCAAGGAGGAATGAACATGCTTTGTAATTACAACACAGTCAAAATCCCCTCTCAGCCTTCAGAAAGCAATTTCTATCCATGTACTACATTCCTACCTGTAAAAGCAATTTAAGGGTAGTTTTCCTAAGTTGAAGGAGACTGTTGTTACGTGGGTGATACACTGGCCTTCTGATGTGTATAAAAACAGTGTGGTGTATTTCATTGCATGCATAATGAAATTCACCTATTCATTTCCTTCTGCCGAAATTAATTTTTGCATTTCAAGCATTTGGCTCATCGTTTATGTATTCAATCATTAACGTGCACATATATATGCAATATGAGACTGCGTGCATAGCAACACAATTGGAAAAAAACCTCGATAAACTTTGTTCATTTAGGGCGAAATCTGTTTATTTAGGGCGGAATCGAAACGAATGCTTGGAATCGACAAATTTAGCGTTTTGTAGGATGTTATGTTTCTTCAGGCAAAGAACCCGTTTTTGATGCCATAAACAGACTTTCAAATGTGAAAATCGTATTTTCGAGGTTTAGATATCCCCTTGTGTGGATAATAATGCCCAAAATAACCGATTACAATTATTTCCGAAATTAAATGCCGGAAATTACCGAACCCAAAATTACCGATACAAAATAAAACCGCGGAAGCGGTTCGCGGTATCGGTAATTTTGGGTTCCCCCCACGTTGATTCATTTTTGTGGACAACCGTTTCGGTGGCATTCCAGTCGGTTTCATCAGGTCCTAATTTAGTTGGTATTAGGATCTGATGAAACCAACTGGAATGCCTCCGAAACGGTTGTCCACAAAAATAGTTCAAAGCGGGGAGAACCAGAAAATTACCGATACAGTTTCTATCATATTTGTTGGACACAACGCTCTGAAGTAATACTATGAGTTGGTTTTTTTCTATTAGTCACCACTCTTCTTGGCACAGGAAAATTGATGCTCGATCAAGAAATGATGACACTCATTACATGAAAAACGTATATTGTGCAGAATGGTAACCGTTAGGAGTAGACGTTCATCAGTGTACAAAGTGGATGTGAAAGCATCACGTACTTTATTAAAGGTCAATTAGCTGTACAAAAGATCCAGCTGTGCTCGGAGAATACTTCGTGCGCTACAAGTTAATTTCCTTCGCTGGGTATATCTTCTTCTAAGCGCGTAAAACTTGGAGTGCCTACTCATGAAGCATGAAGAGGAAGATCATTGGAATAGCTCGGTCTGTTTGTTGTTCAAATTGATGAAGGATGAGTGCTCCGAAGAGCGCACGCTTTAAGACCTTACTCATCGTAGACGAAGTTTTTTCATTGTATGCGGCCACTGTTGGCAAAAATTCTCATGTAATACATCACTGTCGTGTTTGCTTTGTTATTACAGTTAGCCATATACATTTTATGTCGACTAAAAGGGATTCAGAAAAGGGCTTCGGAAAAGAGCTTCTTTCTATATAAACCTGCTTAATTGGAGCTTTGCGATAAGTTTTTTATGTGAAGCATTGGGGGTGTGGTTATTGATTTTCAAACTCCGTACGTGCGATTTCCATTTAAATGTAATTTATTTATTTAATCTTTTACACCCCGAATTCGAACCCACGACGCACAGGTTAGCAGCTTTGTTTTTTTTTGTAAAAACCCACTGTTTTGTTGAAATACCCGAAGATGGCTCTACATGATAAAAACGACATATATCGTTTCAAAACTGAAATCACATCTTAGTTAAATCCAAGTCTGCGTGTACATCCTTTCTGTGGGTGAATTAAGAAATACTTCTACTAAAAGCCGTGCACATATTCCAAGCATTTCAATTCATTTCGCTATTGAAGGTTATCGATTCAAAAAGTTAGCTTGCGGCAGTCCTCCAATTCACCTTTAAATCTAATAATCATTTAATTCCCATGTAAGTCTTCAATTTTACTTGATTTAAAATTTTCCTTGTTTAATTGCAACCTTGATTTTTTTCGATAGCTCTTTCCATCATTTGTTCATGAGACTTGTTACGTCGCTCAGTGAGCAGTTCAAGTCTTAGGATGATAATATGGGAGCCAATGTCGCTTAAGATGCCATAGATTCAAAACAAATCGCTATCATTCCTTATAGCTTAAAGCAAAATACTGACAGCACAAAGTATTGAGCGTGAATTTAACCCATATTTTACCAGCGTGTGTTTAAACACACTTAGCGTGGGTTTAAACACACGGTAAGGAAGTCAAATTTAAAAAAAATCTCCTGTCGTTTCCTTGAACAGATAAACTGTTTTTAAATATTTTTTTTATTTTTTTGGAACCTTTCGAGGAATAATATCTCTTACATTGCCACCAACTCGCTCCACGCAGGTCATAATTGTAAAAAACCTAAATCACTGCATTTGAGTATTTAATGCCTCAAGTTCAATTCTTAATTTCTACGTGAACAATTCATAACAAATTACAATTTTACTATAATTTATGCATTTTAATGTTTAGGAAATATGACAAACCCCAAATAATTCACTAGGAGGCAAATGGGGCAAATCAGTATGTGAGTAAACTTTGTGTGTGTTTTAACACACGGTGGGATAATCCGCGTCTATTTCTCTCGCCGAGTATATAATTGCCTGTACATCAGTAGGCGTCTTCTAAATGTTACAATACAGGCATTCCTTAACTACAAAGTGTTTTAACCTGTGTGTAGCTTGATGCAAGGGGAAATGATAGTCGTAAGGCTAAAATGTTTTTCACTTCCTTTGGAAGCCTAGGCTTAAATGTCATTAACAACTCTAGGGAGTGGACGCTCTATAAAAAGGATTCAATGACTTATACAAATATGCTGGTATATGATTGCTTTTTGGCTACTTTAATGTGTCATGTTGACGTATGTATTGGGAGACAAAACATTCCACCCACTAGTTGCTGGATCAATGAGTCGGAATAAATTTTATTTGATTCGCATATTTCTTCATTTTTATGATAACACACAGATTCAGACAGATGATGTGATTTACAAAATTAGACCTGTAGTTGATCAAAGTAACAACAAAATTACCGAAATGATACTGTGTTATGTCAATGATTTTTCTATTGATAAAAGTATGAAACCATACTATTGGCGATATTCAATGAAAAGGTTTATTAGAGGAAAAACTATCCATTTTGCTTATAAAATATGGTGTGTAGCCACTTCGAGAGGTTACCTTATTAAATTTAGAGTCCAAGAGGGACAAACAGATAGACCTAAAGGTGTCTCTCTTGGTGCCTCAGTGACAGAGTCTAAGTGTATAAATTTTCTCTCTCCTCTAAGTGTATAAATTTTCTCTCTCCTGGTTCAAAATTGTTTGTTGATAAATTTTTTACATTACTCACCTTGATAGAGAAGATGAAAGAAAATAATAATAATTGTATAGGAACCATTAGAATAGATTGTGTTAACGGAGCTCCAGTTGAAAATGTGAGCTAAAAGGAGCAAGGTGCATTCTCACCTCTCACTGATAAGAACAGTGCAATTTCTTTAATTTGCTGGCATGACAAATCGCAAGTTACCATTGCAGCTAACATGACGTCAGAATCTGTTTCTAGCCTGAGAACGTGAACCCATTGGAATTCAAAGTGCAAGAAATGTGAAATTAGGCCAACCACAAGTTTTAAGAATGTACAACCATGGCATGACAGGTGTGGATTTGTTTGATGAACAATGTGCTGTGTATCGTGTGAGTATTAGGTCCAACTAGTGGGTATTAGTCCAACCTTTTTTCAGATTTTGTCTAAACAGCAGTATTGTGAACTTATGGCACATTTTCCGAACCAATAACCCCAAAACCAATTGAACTGATTTTTTAAGAAAGATTGTAATTGGATTATTGTCAACTGACTTACAGCCAAAATCACTCTCACCAAAAACAATGAGGCAGGCAATTATAGATGGAAGATACGATAAGTATGATCACTGGTTATGTAAAATATAAACCCATCGAAGACTGTTTTACTGTGGTAAAAACTCCAAGTTTATATGTGAAAAGTTTAACGTTGGAGTTTATCCTGATGTGTACATCAAAAAATATCATATGAAGTATGAATCTAATTAGAAAAAATTATTTATCTGATTAAAAAAGAATTATTGTAAAAACATGTTTGACTCTTAATTTTACTGTCAGAAAAAAACTTTTTTATTTGCAAGGAAAAGTTACTTAAATGCAAATGTATTTATTAACAATGAAAGAAATACAGTTTATTATTTATTCGATGTTTAAATAAATTTGTTTGAATGAAGTTCGAATTTATTTTAGTCCTGCTACCCTTTCAATTGTTTTCGTTTCGATTGATATGGATTTTATTCCACCGTGTGTTTAGATTGATATGGACTTTATCCTACTGTGTGTTTAAACACACGACCTCTGCAACAGAAACTACAAAGCACAGATTTTTAAAACAATTTTTCCAGTGACTAATGGTTCAAAGAGAGCAACATATTTAAAATACAGCCTTAAAATCGATAAAAAATATCTTTAGGAAAGAAACGGTTGATACGGCTAACGTATGTTCTCCAATGTTGTTTCGGCTGTAGGCAAATACTGAGGAGAGGTTTGGATTTTTTATTCACAGTAAAATAATTGAACGCAACGGCAGGCAGAATTCGATGAACAAGAAATCTCATTACGTGAGAGGAAAACCACAGTGGGCCCTCTGTCTACCGCAGCACCGCGCTGGATTTCTCCACGGATAACTGAAGCAGACATGGGATAAAGTTACAATACGACAGTATTATCTTCCTTGAATTGATAAGCACACTAGCTGCGATGCCACAGGATCTCAAATAATACGCTGTCATATGAAAAAATTGTTTTAGACTAGAAAAAAATCTACTTTCGGACTGTGAAAACATTTCAGTCATTGGGCTGGATTGGGTAATAGTGTAGACGATTATATCACTGTCTAGAACGACTGTAAAACAGCCCAAAGGACAATTGAAACCATTATGAAAACTTGATCGATTAGTAACAGTTCCTTACATGACTATCAAAGAGAAGAATAATGTTGAATGTATTGAGTGAGTTTTATGGTCTTCGAGCCCACCAAAGACGCAGAAATTGAAGATTCTCCTAGTGGAATGTTCCTTAGTATGTGGAGTGATTCACACACCGTGCTTAAACTTCATAAATCATGTAAAATATAACAGTAGATCAGACTTAGGCAACCTTCTTTGATCCGTGAGTCGGGTCGTGCCACTCCTTTTCGGTCATTGGGCCGAATTGTGTACTAAAGTATTCGAATATATCATTGTCCAAAACGACTTGAAAACAACCCAAAGGACAATTGAAAGTATCAGCTTGTTCAGGTATGGCCCTCGGACCGCAGGTCTTCCATGTTCACTCTAGATGTATAGGTAAGGAATGAATGCGAAAATAAAAATCTTTATAACTGCTCTGGTGTAACCCATTAGAGCAGGTTAACAGTGAAAAAAGTGTATATTCTGCCCAAATATTCATAATACATTCATCTAGTGAACGATAATTGAACCAACTTTCATCAAATTTAAGTAATATGACACTAACCAAATTAACAATAATTTACAGTTTTTATTAAAATTAAAGTTTATTTTTAAATGATTGCAGTGAGCAAGCGAATTTGGTGTTAAAAGGTGAGTGCCTAAACTTAGCAGCAGTGATAGAGAAGGATTTTAGGTAGAGGCTTGCACGGGCTTGGAGGATGTTAAAGAGGCTAAGGTCAGACTGGCCTATTCTTTCAGAAACTTTTATCTTCGAAGTAAATAGATCATGTACGCAGTCAGGAATAGAGAGAAAAGAAAAGACCCTCTGAAGTATTTTCACTGAGAATCAAGAGGTAGCAACGTCAGGTCAACAAAGTATTTGACTCTACAAATTAGATGATAGAGTGAGTCCAAAGTAGCTAATCATCTTTTTGGTTTGAAGATTAGTCGCACAAACACGTATGGATAGAAGGCGACCATTATCTATGCTGTTCAAGAGTCTTTTATGCCAAAAGTAATTGCTGTTTCAATTGGGTTTACTGAGGGTAGTTGATTTTAGCCTATTGGCTGTCTGGCGTCTGGAGAGGTGAGGATATAAATTCGCAGATGGTTAGCATAAAGCATATCCTTGGAATATTTAATGCTTCTAGCCAGATCGAGAGCGTACATTGTAAAAAGGAAAGGTCCGGGAACAGAACCAAATGAACTCACATATTCTGATATTTATACGTAATCCTTGTGCCGTACTTCAAAATTTCTATGCCGCCAAAGACTTTCGCTGGAATGTTTCCTCGGGTATATATTGTGACCAAATACTGCTTTACATGGGTCTCATTCAAGAGAATTTTCATTTTCAATGAGAGGTTTGAATTTACAATTTTAAAAGCTGAATTGGCCAATTTTTGTAATCAATGGGCGCAAAATTAGTGAAAATTTAGGTAAATGCATATGAATTTGCAAATAAAGACCGATTTATTTATTGGCCAAATTCATATAGAAGGACGCTTTGAGGTGCACAGTAAGGATCGAATTGATCGACCCGAGTGATTAATGTTTTAAAGCATGTAAAAAGACCACTTTTTGTGCAATAAATGCTTCATTTTAATTAGATATCTTTCTTATTTTATATAAATTCGCTAATTTATATGATCTATGGTACTTGATCATGACTGAGCTTGTGCTTGGGCCTACTTAAACAGTTTTATTAAATTAAATACGCACTGTTCAAGTTGAAAAAAATAATTTTAATTCTATACTGATAACAAACTTAAAGGTTACGCTCGATGCGCACAGTATCCACAAATATTGAAGGGCAATGAAATCCACTATATATTTTGCATATCATTCATTGCGGTGATATTTTTTGCAGGCAATATCATTTATACCTTGCGGTTGAATTTTTTGTATGGAATTATATATTCCTTACGAAAGTTTTTAGCTCGCGATAAATTTCGCCTGAATACGAGAATGAATCCCCTGTTTGGCAGTGAATGGACCCATTTTTGGGGACTATGGCGTATGGTGTAGAGGGAGGGCAGGAGCGGGGGAGGAAAGAGGAGGGAGCAGAAGGTCGGTCCGTGAGCGAGCGTTTGGGTTCGAGAAAAGGACCGCTGCCTCTGTGTGTGACCACGCTTCCTTTATTGTCCTCGCTTTGCCTTTTGATCGCAAATTCGCGTGGACAAGGTCTATCTTATTTATTCGCCCACGACCCCTCCGGAAACCTACGCCCTTGGGAATGTGCGGGAAATTGGTTTTTGGTCTTCATGGGCGGCATTGGTGGTTAGGTCAAACGGAGGTTGGAAGATGGGGGTCGGAAAGAGAGCACTACGCTGGAAAGAATATCCATGGAAGGACTCAATGAGGGCTTCCTCAGGGTGAAAATCAACTTAGAATTCCTGCTGTGGAGAAATTACTGGAGTGCCATTGATCATATTCCAACAATTTTGCGGGTCCTTTGTCAGAGGTGAAAACAGGCTTGGGGTACTGAGGAAACTTTCATCTAAATTACTTAAATTTCTAGAGAATGTATCAGAAAAATGATTGCATGAAATTATATTATGAGCAATTATAGCAAGAATTAGTGGTTAGATATGTAAATCAGCTCTAGAATTACGGATTGAAGATCACTGCAAGAAAACTAAATACCTAAACGGGATTTCAAGGACAAAGAGAGGGCCAAAAAAGTAAGACGACTTATATTGGAAGTAGAGGAGCATTTCAATTACCTACTTGATAAATATTCGGAAAATGTTATGGACATATAGTGATAGTATCTAATGAAAGGTTATGGACATATTGGTATAGATGTCAGGAGAAAAATATCGTAAGCTTTGCAGGCGTTCACGAATAAATGAGGAATGCTTTTCGTCCGAATGCAAAGATAATACAGGCCTAGAATCTAATAAGGATTGTTGCGTTATTAGTGTAGAAATGTGTGTTCTTTAGAAAAGAGGACAAGACATTGGCTTAAGACGCTTGAGAGTGGGAGTTGAAGAAAATTAAGAAGATGCGATAGACGAAGGAGGAGAACGAGTAGTCCTCGGTATACTGGTTTAGGAGAGGAAAATTTAATAAAAGTTAATGGAGGCAGATTCAGAGGTTGAAATTTTTAATTTATGAGACGGAAGAAGACGACGAAGGCCGTAATAGACTGGAGAATGTTGGGCAAGTGTGGCAGGGTATGCATGATTATAACTTTTTTTTAAATTATGCTGTGCTGAAGAATAAAATAGTGTATGGATTCAAGGGCCCACTTTTGAGTTGTTAATTTCTAGTGTTCATATTTCTTCCTCGTGCAATCTCTATATGTCCATGGACATCTAATTGGGATAAGCTAAACCCAGAATTTGACTCATACTAAGATTGCTCATTCGTGATACTCCCTTACACATCAGATCTTTAGTCGATTCGACTGATAATTCCTGAGCGGTTCTTAACGTTCGAGAACTGGAGGAGTGTAACATGTGAGCGATCTGAGCAATACATTGAGCTCACCAGAACGTTCGAGTTTCGCGGCACGATATCTTCAAATGGCCGCTCGCTCCACCGGCTGTGTGAGATCCCCTGTGCTCTCAACCCTGTAATTGCCTTCCCCGTGTATGTAATGGTTTCCCGCCACGGAGCCTTTCCCGATCCTACGAAGAGGAGGACGTATTGGCGAGCATTTATTACTTAAGTTTCGGGAAATGGGTTGCAGCGGTGTTTCCTTAAAGTTATCACTTGAAGCACGTGAAAATACTGTAATTCTTTATTTTTCTTTACTTCATCGCAGAGATGATTACTATTGCGAATGCACTCAGATTCTTTATGCCCTTGATCTTTTATCTCGGGCATGATAGGATTTTCAATTAGTATGGTGTGTTTTGTGTGAGGTGCCTTAATTTAGACTCTAATGCTTCATATTGAAAATCGGAAGAGTTTAAAGGGGCTGTTATTTTGAGCTGCAGGTGGTTAAGGCATGGTGTTTTCATGTGATGGAGCTGCTATGAAGGATCCACTCCTCTCATAACTTTATTTCAAACGCAAATCGTTCATTATTTTATTTTGGTAAGAGATATTTTATGTGTTTTTATGATGGAAACAATGAAGCCTGACGTTATAATTAACCGATCGAGGTGATATTTTTTATTAGTTCATTCTGTAGTCAAAGAATATGGTGTATTTTCAATGTTTTTATTTCAATTACGACATATTTTGATGTGTGAATACATCATCATTGAATTTGTATCAAATTTCATGGATCGTGACACTAGTTCCATAGGGATGTTGTTACACATCGAAATGCACCGTAACTCAAATAGATCAATTATGCTATTCAACTTTTTACAAATAATAATATAACGTTTAAGTATTTTAACATTTTATCAACCTTGAGGAATGGTCACAGTTGGCAACTTTTTGCGCAATATAGTGACAAATTTTTGTGATCAGCTGCTATTACAATCATTAATTACATTATATAATTATATATTGTAATAATAATTACTTTCTTTATGGTGTTATCCGTAGTAGATTCTATCACTCCCGGAATTTCAGTTTCCCAACAGTACCATCATTGATGATTTATCTAAATCTGTGTATGCTTAGTCCAAAGAAACCTTAAGAACTTTCATTTCAGTGGCTCAAATAAGATTAAAACTTTGAATTGGATCATAGATATCACATAAGTTATGTAGTTTGGAGCTTATGGTCACTTTTATCGATTTTGAATTCAATTTACGTGGAAACAATCTACCAGTGTTGTAATTACCTTTGCAGCTAAAGGGAAGAAATTTGTCTTGGGTACATTTTTAACAACTTCCGAAAGTAGTATTTATGCCTCCAATTAATCTTGCAAAGCCTAAATGTGGAAAATATTTTGTTACCTTTCAGTGAGTGTATCTTCTACAGTTGAAGAATTGTCGGAGAGGAGCTTGCTTTGTGCTCCGAGAATGAGTAACTCCATTGCGATGCATAAATTTAGGGGATAATGTGGTGTAATTTGTAGAACTGCCCACTTGATGAGTTAGGAAGAAGGGAACGCAGGCGCGAAATACAGCCGTCCAACTTGAATATTAGGGCGTATCTACCCTATCCCAGTTTCCCAGATGCCTTTGACACCAATCCCTTTGTCCCTTCTTCTCACATCCCATAATCCACTGCGCCAAAAACACCGAATGACTTCCACGCGCAGTGAGCAAAGGAAATGTTTGTGCACGCTCGCGTTGGTTTATTTAGTCGGATGAGCCTGGAGGCGTTTGAGCCTACATCGGATTTCCGAAGCAAGTCCCAGGGACTGACACGAGCGTTCGCGGGCAACCAAGTGTTTTAAGGATTTATTGCCCTTGGTTAAAATTTCATCATTCCCGTGAACTGTAGCTTAGATGCATTAAATGTAAATTGAAGTGACCGTGAAAAATACAATGACCAGCGATTCTAATTAATGAGCTTTGAGCTTTTCGTATAGATGTCGCTTTGTCTCAGTGTATGCATGAGCCTTCCTAATGAATATGTCTTCCTTATGAATAAAATAATAGCATCAAATATTTATTTTACCACTGCTCGAGTGATGCAAGTGCTTTGGATGCTGAAGTTCCGTTATGGGGCTTTTAATCATTGTGTGTCAACTTCCGTATTTACTAAATGCTTAATGGATGACCTCAAAAGCTTTAGGCATGACTAAAGAATTCATTATTTTTAATGTAAGCTTTTATAAACGTATTAAATATTCTCGAAATAATATTATTAAATATGGTAAATTAACCGGATAGCAAAGTTTATAATCATTTTTTTATATTAAATTGATATTATTCTTTGATATTTTAAATATATATTTTGATTTTTTTATGTTGAATAATTTATTCATTAGCAAAATTACAAATGATGGCCAGTTTTTGGCAGTTACTGTGGTGATTTAAGCTTATCTATTTAAAGCAATTTTTTTTAATATTTCGGCGTTAAAAGTATTTAATACTTCTACCAATAGTCATGGTAGTATGATGGAGGGACCGTAATCACTTATCGCTTCAAGTGACAGGAACATGCAGAGCGGAAATAGTTAATCCAAGAGATTTCCAGTTACTATGCAGTATGTTTCTGCATACCTACTTACAACGATTTTCTTTTTAGTGACTTATATGTTAGTAGGATGTAAAAAATAGGCTGATTATATGATGAGAAATGCAAGTTCTACTGAGTTCTCATCTATCTGATTCGCAAATATTTCTTGTATTGCCTTTAAGTGAAACACAAAATTCATCACACAAATGCCATGCCTACACTGTGGGTGGAGTAAACATAAAACTTTCAAATACAGCAGAATATCTTGGAATTACCTTAACTTCAGATATATCGTAGGAAAGACACATACAAAACGTATGCGGCACAGCATTAAAGAAAATAGGTTTTGTTAAGCGTATAATAGGAAGGTCCTCGGATGAAAAAGTAAAAGAGAGACGCTACTTCGTTCTGGTTTGGCCAATCTCAAATACGCCGCGAGCATTTAGAACCCTGGTCATAAGGATTTAACCAAAAAAATTTATAAAATACAAAGAAAAGCAGCACGCTTTGTTAAAAACTGCTACGGAAGAACATAAAGTGTTTCACAACTGTTGGAGGGGTTGAGGTGGGAGCCTCTAAAGACTCGGAGGCTGCACGCTAGGCTTAGACTACTTGAGAATTCAACTGCGATATGGTACTTTTTTCACAGTTTTTATTTCAGGTCGACCGGTTTCGTCACATAGGCGACATCATCAGGTACAACATTTTAAAATGCTGCAGAATATATACGAGTTTATTAGACTACTTGAGGTATTCAGAATAAGTGTGTTTCAGAGTGACACAGATTAAGAATAAGAATATGATCTATTGGCTCTAGGAATGAATTCCTTTGGAGCAGACATAAGTAATTACAACTCAGGCAAAAGAATAATAACAATCAAATAGAAAACATGTCACTCATTTACAAGAATCTTATCAAATCACAGCGCTTGTTCACAAAAAATATTTCAATTCCATGCTCAATAAACTGTAGCAATCACAAGATAATATACTCATGAATTTAATCCAAGATTTTTAACAAAATATTAACTATCACTGAGATAATAAGACAGCAAGCATTTTATCACACAGAGAATATTATCTTGACGCCTCACTACATTTCTAGATCTGACAGATACGATAAAATAAGAGAGATACACTGCCGAACAGATACGTACAAAACCTCGTTCTTTTCGCGCACAATAAGCGACCACAATAAAAACTAAGCTCCTCTAAATACACTCCCACAATACATGTCACCATTTCACCTCTCAAAAACTTACATCTTCACACCGCTGGTGACCTACCACCCCCTGCCAAATGCCCATGCGGCGGCTCGCGGAGTAGTATGTAGATGTGAGTAAAATGTTATGTAACCATGAAATTGATTCCCTTAATTATATTAGGTGAATTACCTCTGAAAATCCAATTAGGTTAACAAAATATTATCTCTCCGGTTCCTCGTTTTCAGGAAACTGAATTTTTCCTTTGTAGAGGGTTAGCTGTATCTAATGGACGATAAAAAAGAAACTGTAACTCTATGAGTAAAATGCCCATAAATTTAAATTGAGAACATTGGGAACAAAGTGTTATTAGTGAGACTGCAAACAATATAATTTGGGTGTACAAAGGATTACAAGGTTCAAATGATTTTTCATTTATGTGTATTATTACGAATATATGTCGCCCAATATATAAAATGAATATGTGACTAAATTTTTAGTTCTCTTAAATTCAATCCACTAATTGATGGCTTCGAATGATTGATTTGAAGCTCTCAGTATTCAGATGAAATTTATGCCATGGATCATAATGATACGAGCTCAATGACAATGGGCTACATAGAAACGTTAAATAATTTTTGGTTACTATGTTTTCTACTATTATTAGTCTCCATGGCCGAATTTGAATTGTTTTAAAATTGGAACTCACGTATGTATCTTATTTGAGTTTTTGTAGATGCTGGGGTGATTTTCAGCCAATATGTGTATAGGAAAAGGCTATACACATGCTGAAGTGACCAATATATACTCTGCTCGTGGGATAAAGATTAATATTTAAAGAGACATGAATGCTTTGCAATGAAGACAGCCTTAGAAAATTGTTGTTTTTTTACTTCTAACAGTGACTTTCTGTAATGTAAATGCAATACACACGCTTTCATCTGAAGTCGACCTTAGTATTACCTCAATAATACATAGTAATCACTTCAGTAACATTCCTTAGCAATTTATTTAAATTTCCTACCTGGGTTGATGTTTATGTGTTAAAATGTAATGACTACGTTAGTGAATGGTTTTAAGAATAACTTACCCTTAAAAAGAAAAATTTATAGTTTCCTTAACTTTGATATCACTGATAAATATAGCAGAGTAGATTATGGTAGAATACGTTATGTGTCATTTTATGCTAGAAATAAAAGTGGGATTAATTTATATTTACATAGAGATGTCAGGCTCTTCGGTTCATATAAAATAAGAGTGCTATGATTCCCGCAAAGGACAAAAAACGTACACCCACCGTAGCTTAGTGAGTAGCGTGGCATTGGGAAATTTATACCTGAAAGGTACGAACTTCAAACTGCAGATGATCGAGAGAATAAAAACTTTGAACGGTGCTCTCACCTTAAATACGTGTATATGTTTGGAAACGAATGAACAACAATTAATTAATACATTGCTTAAGGTTGAAACATTTTTAGAATAAATTTGGCTCGTAGGTTAAAAAACCAGTATTATGGTCTTATTCCCTTAGAATTCGACTTGTTACGAAACAGTTCAGGGGGATGAGCAATAGGGATGGCATTTGATTTTGGCGATGGCCTGAGTAACGAATTCATGCCGGCCAACTGATTTTATCCAGCCTGTTAAGTGCTAAGTGCCTCTTTATCTCGTGAGTGCCTGCGGAGTGTACATCGACGCAATAATTCGTTCGTGGAATGAAGGACGTCCCTGCATCGCAAATAGGATTTCGGAGGTGAAATGGGCGCTCTTGGCTACGAATTAAACTCTATGAGCGATACCGAAATTACAGATGAAGCCCATTTTGGGCACGTGCTAGATAACTGCCTCATGCGGTCTACTAATGGCCGTATATTTGGCGAGAAATTCCATTTTTTTTAATCGAATAGGCATTGATTCTTTTCTCGCAACTAGCAGCATATACTAGAAAGATACTGTACAAGTGCACACTCTGAGCGGAGTCACTATTGGAAAAGCACTTTTACAGTGTAACCCCACTGTTATTTCAAAATTACACTATTTATTTAATAATTCCATAGTGCTTTTAAGTTTTCAATTTCTTTTATGGAGAACTTAAAGAAGAAAAGTGACTAATTTTGCATAAATATGATTTAGAGATGTTTCGCGTTTTTTTTTTGTCAAATGAATTACTATCATTGACTTAATAGAGAAACAGAGCAGTAAATTGTTGGCTCAGGAAAAAGTCTTAAAGAGCATATGGAAGTGCATATGGAAGAATAGATTACTAGAAAAAATGCCATCGCAATGATCGTAAATTTATTTAGCAGATTGAGTATCCGTATACTGATGCTGGATTTCTTACCAGTAAATTGATCAAAGGAAGGTTTTGGTCAACGGAAGTTATAGATGTTTATTCGCATTTTTCATGTCCTGTTGCATATTACTTCGTGAATAATATCACTAGAAGAATGTTACGTTTTGCTGGTATATTGCAAATCAAAAGGATATGAGGGACAAGGGAAAATGAAGAAGACTAAAAATTCTATGCGTGTTGCCTAATGATTCCGAAAGTAATGGAGAGGGATGTGATGGCTATGTGCAGTGTAAAAAGTAAATTAGTGAGTAATTTTAATGGTGTGCTAAGGTGTGGTGTTGTTGGAGGAAATTAAACGTTATAAATTTAATTAAAATAACTTGTCAAGTGTAGCGACGTATCAAATATACTGAATGCTGTTTGTTATGATGGAAACCAGGATACAATGGAAGGGAAGAATAAATAATATGCAAGATTTGGCGCTATATAGACAAAAATTATGTTCTTAGGTATTGATTTGAGCATATTGGCAAATAACCATGTTTTTCATCCTAAATAAAACTCGTGGGAAGTGAGGACTTTACTTCTGGCCAATATAAGAGCTATTGTGTATTACATAGGTGTGATCAATTAACCTTAGGTATCACATATATATATTTCTGTTTCTTCTCAGAAGTTTTGTTTGCCTTTGGATTCATATTGTTAATGTTACTATGCTGACGTATCTTGAGGTGACATGATCAAATTCACAAATTCATTCCTTCTTATTTTGTCTTTTGATTGCCTCCATGATTATTAATTGCTTCTATGGTAAATTATGGAATATTTCTAATTTTTTGTAAAATGGTTTGTAGCACATTGATTCACTAAAATTGCAGTAAAAAGATCACCCTTTCTATATAACGGATAACTTTTTGTCTTCCGTTAACAGGTTGAAAATCATGCTTTGTAATATACTCATTAACTCACTTCTAAAATTCACCGGCTTCTTAAAGTCCAATTTTCCCATTCCTTCCCTTAAAGCCCGGCAAAGAAATGTCCTTGCCATTCTGCTAGTGAATGTTCCTCTTATTTTTTTACAGAGAATGAAATACAATGGATGTGTGGTGGGGGCATCATAGCTTTACCCACTGGTGAAATCTTTCAGAAATTAGACACAGAGGCCTCAAAAAATTGATCTTCTGGTGATGCTCTTTGGATTCATAGACACTATTTCAAATAAGCCTTCAAATGGTGTCCTACCCATTGCATAAGTTTTTCTTTGATCTAGTTGCAGTAATATTGCGATTTTATTCTTTCCACGCAGTTTACGGGAAGTTGATAATCCTATACATTTATGGAGTGGCAGTGTTTTATACCATCTCTTTCCCTCCAAACTTATACATGGTAATTTAAACAGCCATGTTACCTCTATGCATTGAGCCGCGTGGGTAAACACATAAACACATTCACCATTTTAATTGCACCGTGTATACACTAAAAATTGTGCAAATGCATGAACGCGTGGATATAAAATAGCCCGTTATAATTTGGAGCTTTTTTTCATCCATCTGTCCAGCCACATACACGAATCATGTAAACACGCCTTCAAAATACTTTCCAAACCGCTAAAAAAATTTCATTTTGTTACATTTATTACTGCAACTCACTCTATTCATACAATATTTTCAATCTTGGGGTCTTCTGTATTTAATTTCTTCATCAAAGAGAATCTTGCACACAGAGGAGACCCGGCCAGTGGCTTAAAACTGTAATTGATGGTGATGATCATCAGAGTGACAAAATTTCTGACGATTATACGAAAAATTATTTGCAATCTTTTTTCTCTTTTTTACAACAATTTCAGTCGAAAAAAATGTCATTACATATTCTATGCACAATGTACATGCTAAAATGGATCGTTGAATAAACAGTTTGGTGGAAAAATAATATTAATGAATCAATGCGTGATTTCCGAATCAGAATTAATTACGCCCGAGGCCTGGATAAATTGGAAAATATGGCACGATCTTGGAGATGGAGTATGAATAAAGGGAGGTCAACAAGGAAGTGATTCGTTTCCTAGTTGTGTGCTCTGGGACAAATCATTTTACAGCCACTTTGAATTTCTGATGATATTCAGGGAGGGGAAATTTGAATGTACGGCGGAGGGAATTGCCTCATAAGTTGTGGAGACTTTCTACTCTTGGTACTATGAAAGGGCTTGAGAATAAAATCTCCTTACACAGGTTTCCCTTACTCTCCCTCTACTTCTCAGCTATCTCCACTTCCCGTCTTCACGAAGACAGAGAGGTCGCTTGCACTCATTGGTAACATCCCCTTTATTTTCATTCCGCCGTCAGGGGGCAGCAGACTCTCATCGCCTTCCCCAACGTCCTTTCACCTCACCTAACTTTTTTCTCCTCTCTCTCTCTCGTTGCCACTATCTACGCCTCCTACATTTTTCTCACACCTCTCTCTCTCCATTTGACCTTCTCATTCCGTCCCCGTTACCGTTCCCACCAATCTTCCGGATGAGCGTACTTTTTCATCCCGTCTCCGGTCTTTTCCTTCCCGCCTTAATGCCTTCATCATGTTTCTGTGCGATATCATAAGGATGCGTTGATTTCAATATGAGCGATATTCGTGAGCTGTGGTGATGTGTTTTGGTGAGCATGAGCGCTAAACTGTGCACTCAAATGTAATGTCACAGGTCAATTAAGTTTTAAGAGTTTACCAGTGGGTTCATTGTTTAGCATATGGCTTTTTAAGGATAAAAAATGAATTTAAGTGATTTTTTGAGCTATTTAAATAAATTGAGGGTTTGTTTTGCTTATTTAATAATTTTATATATTCCTAAAAAAATGCTTCCAGGCATTTCCAAATAGATATATCGCCAAAATAAGACACTAAAGACCCGAAAAGAAACTTCAGGCAAGAAAGAAATCAGATTCTGAAGAAAGCTCTAGTCTTTATCCTCGGAATTTTCTCTGAAATCCCAAGAGTCATCGAAACTGAAAAGGACAGCTGAAGTGGCACCTTATGCCAACTTGAAGACTAGTATATCCCCCGCACATTAAGGAGGTGTTTTTGCTCATTATACACCTATATAAATTTACGGGAATAATACTTATTAGGTTTTTATACTCGCCAGATAGCAGTCGCTTCAAAGAGGGGAGGCCGATGTGCCCGAGAATGTTTTATGCTGTATGCTAATATATATCGAAATATACATCAAATGCCATAAGGTCATGTGGTAAAATAGTAGTACATTGTCAGGAAATCAAATTGGTAACATACTTCAGTTTTTGCTTTTATCAACACAATTACTAATAAGTAAATGTATGCAAAGTTTCGGGCAAATCTGTTCATAAACATAAATCGCTCCAACCATGTTAAACCACTTTTGGTCTCAACGGCTCTAATCTTGAATGATTTTAGCATTTATGTGACATCAGATGTGTGTTTCATGCCCAATTTCATGTTTATTATCCAATCAGTAAATGGGATAAGATTTTTCTAATGCCAATACGTTCATTAATTTGCTGGAAATCACCTTTTAGGTAGTGGTTAACCTCTTGCTGAATGTGTTCTGCAATCGGATTATCCAAGAAATTTTACTTCTGGACAATCGATTGAGTTTGTAACTACTTAACCAATGCGTCCCGCTCCATTTTTAAATCATTACACAGTGCATCAAAATGAATGAAAATATTTTGTTCTTAGTAACGTCATTTAAGGTTTAAATATAAAGCTAAAATCATTAGTATCTAGTCTTTCGTATGTTTTGACTACCCACCTTGATACCACCAAGAATATTTGAAATGAGTAAAAATACAGTCTGCGCCGCGGCGTCAAATTTTTGGATCTATTTGGAGAGTTCCCCACGTTTTAATCATTTTACATGTTGCCCTCTTGGAAAGAAGTTCCCGCCAATTACCGGTCGTCTCGAGAAAAAGGTTTGAATTTCCATGGATCCGGAAAATTTTGTGGCAAATGAGGTAAGGATGTATTATCGGTGAGTCTAACAACCTTTCGCTGCTTAAAATTCTTGACTGCTAAAATTCTAAAAAAAAGCATCAGCTGAAAAAGTATGTCCCAAAGTAGCTTAATGGCTAAGTTGAATATCTTAGGAGACTTTACACTTGTGCTCCCAATGGGATTTTTTGGCATAGGTTTGATATATATTTTCTGGTTATCAATCTTAATCAGCTTGGCCGATTGCCAAACAAACTAATCTTGATTCTTTCAGGAAAATTGGGCAGGTTTTATGAAAAAATGTCATTCGTATTAACCATCAATTTGAACACCGCTCGTTTCGTAGAAAATCAATCAAAAATTCAATCATGAGATATTGTGACAGGTCGATATATGGTGAAAAATGTGACTCTCGATGAGCAAATAGAGTTAATGCAAATATTTACGGTCTGTTGATTTTTATATAATTTATTTTTTAAATGTTCTTGTCAATTCTTGATTAACTGGGCATTCACCAATCATCATGGTAGATAATTTTGCTAAATTGGATATTCTCTCTGGGTATTCTTTGCGCAAGATACGAAAAATAGATGGAATTAATATCAATGCGATAATTCATGTCGCATGACTAGAGAAGTGTCGTAACTAATTCAATAAATCAACGTCACGGAAATGCCGCGTGCCATAATCTGAGACACGTGAATGTGATCTGTTACACACCTATGAATTAAGTAAAATATCTCAGTATTTATTTTCGCGAAAGTTACGTTGTTTATGAAATGTTAACACTTACTGTACGGATAGAGATTGCTCTTCCTTTTGAACCATCTATAATTAAAATCCTTCTGAGCTGTATATTATTGATAGCTTGATGAGAATATTTGTTCTGTTACCTTCAAAAATATCATTAATCAATAAATTTATTACTAATTTCCCCTATATTAAACAATGAAAATGGTAAAGATACGACATTATCTGCTTGGAATGCTATTTTATCTTCCAACTCTGAAGTGAGACCTGCCTTTTTTAAACAGCACTGTTGTTAGCTTTATATTTCCTGATTGTATTAAGAGTTATAAATAGAGTTATCTGCGCATTTCATTGCATTTTGGTCAATAAACTATCCTATTTTCCTTTTATTTAGTGTCAAATGCAAGTTTATTGTTCCTCACATTGATCTTCATTGAAATATTTATCTTTCCCTCTGCTGTCTATTAACAGGGAGGTATGCTGGCTAACAACAGCGTATAATTTTAAGATCTAATTCCATCCGTACTGCAAGATATTCCCTCTTGTGTTTTCTCGTGATCAAGTCAGAATGATAATATGTTACTTTTTATTCAATTTGGTAAATAATATGACTAACATGAATGGACTGGACGATCAGAACCGTGTTATCACCAATGCATATGCGTTGGGACCCGCAGAGTAAAATGGATAAAACTTTTTTTTTTCAAGCTAAACTCTGAAATGAATAGCTTGAACCGGAGACAAATTAGGTCAAAGTGTATCCATAGCTTTTTTGAATTGGTTTATTACTCCTGTTATTATTTATTGGATTCCACTTTTTTGTAATTGACTGCACATTCAAACAACGAAAATAGCTATTAGCAAAGTTGACTCGCAATTTTCTGTAATTGTCTTCTAGGTTAATATTTACTGAAAATAAGTGGCCACTTACGATCCATTTATTTAAACGCAAATATAAGGCTTATTCTATCTACTACAGTTCATCCGAATTCATTAACTAGCTCGAGTGTTGTATGCAAATTCATTATTCTCAAACCAGGGATAGGGAGCATTGATAAATGATAAAGAAATATAAGCTCTGTAAATTAGGTTCTCCTTGTCGGTTAAAATGATTAAAAAGATCGGTACCACTCAAATTCACATCAAAATAAGACCATTTATTCATCGTTGCCCTTGCTGGTTTTTATCACGAGTGTGCCGTATAAATAGGCCCAAAGAATGGAAGTTTTAGAGCGTATGATGTGGTATTGCAACCAATAAATTATCTGCATTGGAGTTGATGAGGAAATGAGACATTTCTTGGTTACTTCTTGTTTATGACTTATTTGAAAGCAAATTAAATTTGATTAACTTTTTAAAAATCATGTTGGCCGATTCCGAGGATTATAGAATTGCTAGCTTGATGATAATATTTGTGCCTCCTTCCTCCTAAAATATCGCAAATATACAAATATCACTTAATATACAAATATCACTTATTTTGGACCATCTCCCTTTTGTATAATCCTTTTTCATAGCATTATGTTTTTCTCACGATCGTATGTGCATAAATAAATACTTAATGCTAATGATCCTTAGGATGATTATGCTAGCATTCAATAGTTTGAATACTAATAGAGAACAAGTTCAAAAGCCCGTTTAGAATACGTAATTTAGAAATTTTCTAGGTTATCAAAAGTCTTTTCTGATGATATTTTTACTACTTAATCTCAGTAGTTGTTAAGCGATAAATACTTGTTATTATAATTCAATTAATACTATGTGAGTAGAGAAAGCTTGCATTTTCATTGGGTTTTTATCCATAAATGTTTTGCTGTCCACCTAAATTGGGTATTACCTTTCCTAACACTTCTGAAAGATCTCGATTCCTGAATCTTATATTTCTGTCTATGAAATATAATAAGTGATGATCGTTTTGATCCGTCGCATCTCGTTTCTCAAAGCCTCGGTATTATTGTCCTCTGAAACCGTTTTATCGAGGGCATTATCTTCTTCCCATACTCTTTGTTCGTCGATTTTCAAGCCGTGTTCCACGGTTGATCCTGAGTGTTACTTATCATGTCTCAGTCCTGTATGTGGTTCTCGACCCTCTGATCCTCGAAAGTGCGAGGACCATCTCCTCTCCACCCTACCCCACCCACAATTTTGCTCGGAATTTTGACCGTACATTTTGTTCTCCTTCCTCCCCCCCTCCCGCGTCTTTTGCGCGTGTCCTTGTCCACGTTTCAGCTCCCAGACCTCTTTCTCCTCCTGCCGTGCGCCACTTCTCCCACTCGAGAGCGTTTCCCCTCGTGCTCTAATTAAGCCAGCGCTTTGTTTACAACGCCATCTCCCAATCCGCGCGGGCAATAGTGCCCCGAAAGGATCCGGGAAGGAAAATTTCCCGTCCCGAGCGCAACCCCTCTCGTGTCTCTATCGCCCTCTCTCTGTCCCTTTCTCGTTCTCTTGGCCGGCCATAACCTCGCTTTCCCCTTTTATTTACCTCCGCATTCTTTTTCCCCCACCTGAATTTACATCGGGTGATGGGATGATTTTGTGTGTATGCGTGAGTGTTTCCGTTGCTCAGGCTGCTGCGGGAATTTCCTCAGATGCGATTGCGACGTTCACTCTCTCTCTCCTCTTCGGTTTTCTCCAATTTTATTTTCAGAGTGTGATTATTTTATGTTTAAGAAAAATCTATGGCCAAGTTAAGGAAGGGGAAATGTGGAGATTAAGAATGAACTGAAATAAATGAAATATTGGAAGAGAAGGATATAGTTAGGGTCTCCGAGTCATGTTGACTGTCATGATTGGGTCATGTGAAAAGGACGGAAGAGAACAGAATGTCAAATTGTTAGTTAATAGCAAGATAGAAGGGAGTAGGAGGAGAGGAAGACCATGACAAAGATGGCTACAAGATGTTGAAGAGAACCTGAGGACAATGTGTATTGGAAGATGGAGAGAGAAATTAGAAAGGAGAGCTGAATGGAGGAATATAACTGAGAAAGCCAAGGTCCACACCGGGATGTAGAGTTGTGGAAGAAGAAGATGATTTTATGTTGGGGAAGGAATGATAGGTAGATTCGAATGAGCAGTCAATGATAGATTTTGGATGATACCATCTTCAATTTTATGATCCTCACTAGTTTTTTCGAATTTGAGAGAAGCCATGGTCAGGTTTTCCGCAAATAATGGCTCATCGTTAAACTCTTGGTATTTCTCTTGGAGGTTACAAATTTTTCATCAACAATAAAAAATCGTTCTTCATCACTTGTCGCTCAATCCACACGGTTGACACAAGCCCTCCACCCTTCTCGATCTAATGCCAGTTCATTAACCTCCTGGTATATCTTCCTATGTACTTTCCTCTTTATTGGGTCCATGATCTTATTCCATGGTCTTCCTCTGGGGACTTTTCCCTCTATTTACCTTCAGATATGTTCTTCAAACATAATTGATAGGAAGAACATAATCAAACGGAAGAAATCGTTCTTATTGAAAAGAAGTTTGTTCATCCCTGCCTGCTTGGCTGACAATTTTGAAATGTATTGATAGTTTTGGTCAAGGTAGTTTTAAATATGGTTTCGTTGTTTTAAACATCCAATTTTGTGACAAAATATGTCAACATTATGGTTTGATTTGCTTTACGCCCAGAAAATTATACCGATGGTTACGCTATAAGTTGTAATATTTTAGCTAATATATTAATGAATATTATTGGGTACTAATCTGCTCATTTATGCCTGACAATGAGTAAATTAATTATATTAGAATAAATAAATTATCAATGTCTATATTTACATAAACCGTATTTGGTTATGAACATGGGAAATGAAATCATTTCTTCTAAAGAGGTTTTCTATGAGTATTTACATAAGAATAAGATTGTATATTCATGGAAATGTACTTGACCAAATGCATAAAAATGAATATTTCTACACCCATATTGCACTAAATGCCCCTAGTTTTTGAAATGATTTAATACTCAGATATACAAGCGCTTTTGTCTAAAAATGTCGGCTGGCAAATCTACAGGTATAGTTTCTCAGGCTATTCTCTCACTGATGAATTTACGGGTTTTGGTTGTTTGTTCTAAATCTGCCTCCATTGCCCCATTTTTATGGCTATTTTTTAAACTCAGATTAAAATTTGATCCCAAGCGCTGGGGCTCAATCACTATTAGATTATTGAAACATGGATGGCTTCCCGAACGATTTAGAACTGGGTCATTATTTTGATTTAATAATCGGAAACCAGTTTCATAGGATCATAAACTATTCTCGCATAGTTTTTTCTCATCCTGAGTCGTTGCAAAATTAAATTATAATTAGTCCGTCTGAAGACATAAAAATTCATTCCCAGAGCCAAATTAGCTCTCGAAAATTATTGGCTGATATTTTTGTGAATAGATGTGTCCTGGCTGTTATATTTTTATTTTATTTTATGAGATAGGATTGGATATTTCTAACAATTTCTATCAGTCATTGAGTTAATTTGATTTGTGGAACCCATGAAATTATACTAATTATCAGATTTAACCCTGTTTTAATTAGGGTCATATTTTTCTCTGTAAACTAATTGTGAGACTCACAGTTGCAATTTTGTTTACAGGTTGCTTCAATAAACTATCATCATGGTGTATAAAATGAATTTGGAGTAATACGTAACTTTTATATTAATGAGTAAATACAAATTCTTGAATTGTGCCTTATCAAGTTAAAATTACATTGCTCAACTATTATTTTGGATTTTTAGTTGAAAATACAATCATGAACATTTTCTAATACCCATGAATTTAGTATAATTTTATCTATAAGATATTGTGCGTTCAGAACTTAATCTTCTTTTGTGGAAGTTTGCACACTATTTGGTTAGCTTTCTAGTTTTACTGTCATGTTTCTTTCCCGTGTTCTGAGTGACTTAATAGCTGCGCCTCTCTTTATTTTTATGGTGAAATAAATTGTGGTAAGCATGAAAATTCGCAATGTTTCTCTGCCATACAAGGCTACTGGTGCCTAATTATTCATATAATGCTTTGAATGTTAGGTTCTTTAGTAATTTTCATTTAGAAAAATTTTAAAGGATGGTATTAAATGTGGTTATTTTAGTCTGTGCTTCATAATTTCATTCAAGGTCATTAAAAGTAATTGCAGGAATGACACCGCATGAGGAAGAAGAGTGAACATCCCTCTGTATAATTTAATGTTGTCATAAATGAACCTATATATTTTTTACTGGAAGCTTTTATGAGTCTCAGGACAAGTTCAACTCGAACCTGGTTTTAATGCTATATTGTCATCATAAATTGAGATGTACATGGAGAATTTCCCTTACCTGTATCTTCATTGAAGGAATACGAGAGGAAAAAATGTTGGAGAGGAATTTGTAGTGTGTGGACGACTGAGTCAAGGGTGGAAAAAAATGTACTGGAAATCCGTTAAGAGAGAATTTAGGGCCGCGGTTTCCTTTTAAAGCAAAATTAGAGCGCAAATACTACGCTGATAGATTTAACGGTAAAAAAGTCGTGAACTACTTGTTTCTTTTGCTAAAAATCTCCCCAAGATTAATTTCTCTCCGTTTTTGTCGAAGTTATTTGAAGTTTATCTTCATTATTACAATAAGAGACAGCGTCGATTAACTTTATCTTCTAGCTTGTGCCCTGTTAAAACTTTTTTTGCCATAAACTTAAAATTTCTTGGTATATTCTTACTTGGATATTTCTTGGAAATTTCTTGGAAAAATATTCGAGCTAAAACGGAAATGCTCGGTAAGGGAAGTAGATTGTAGTTCGTTTTTAAATCAGGGCCACAATAACTGATAGGAACATCAGCATGAGGTTTGTTTGAGACTCATTTCAAACTCATTTTACTGGCGGTATCTTACCATGAAGCTCATCAAAAAGATTGATTAAATGAAAGAAACATGAAGTTACGAACATACCCTATCATAACTCAACCCCCAAAATATCCTACAACAAAGGGTCGCCGATGACGGAAACCAAAATGCGAGGGTTTTGGTGGCTTGTTGACGTAATGATGAAATGAATTCCCTAATAAATTTGCATCAATTTGGGGGAGCATGAACATTTTGAAGTTTTTAAAATTTGATCGGACAACTTTTCTGCTGATTCTAGTGGATTAACTATTGCAAAATAATAATTTTCGGATTCAGAATAACCTGGATTGAATATTGCCCTTCGAGTGAAGGTATAAATGCTTTTGATTTTTGGCTTAGTTAGGAGTTGCGATTACAGAAAAGAGAGCTCATCGATGGCTTAGCGTGCTAGTTGTTACGATTGTGGCGATTGAGGCTTGCCGACCTAATAAATATTTTGCTAAAAAAACCTCTTGAATAAATAACCTTATTTAAGGTCTATCCCTAATATATTTTTCTTTAACAATATGGCACTTAATACTTTGCCTGCCACAATAATATATGTTATATTGTTGGCTATTTGTAATAAGATGAGTTGAAAATAGAAAATTCATCATCATTATTTGTGCTAATTGACATATATTAGACTCTAATATTTACATTGTCTCATTACCTCTCTTCCTTTCTCTGGCATTCTTAAATCCGTACTACTTAAAAAAGTGGGACACGGTAAATAAAAAAATTATGATGGATTTAGATTAAAAAATAAATTAATACTTAATTTTGTTAAGAGTCCATTATTTATTCCTTTTTCTGATGTCGTTAATTTCGTTCCAGCTGACTTAAAAATGTCTATCTACTATCGACTTATAATTCCGATAAGGCAAGAAAGAGGTGTTCGGGCATTTTCATATTCACGTGTGTGTGCTGTTCATATTAACAGGAAATGTGTAATTTAACTGAATGAAGGACTGTATCATTAGAATAGCTTCAGGGAGCTGGCATAGAAAGAAAATACAATTTTTAAAGACAATTTCAAACTAGAAGGAAAATACATTATTTGGGTATACATGATATGGAAACGGAATAACATGTTCATATACAGGACAATTTGAGTGTTAAATATGTGAGGTAGGGCATAAAGTTGTGCGCCTAAATTAAATACTTAATAAAAAAATTTAATTATTTAATTTTGAAAGAAAAAATTAATTCTTAGAAAATAATTTAATTAATTAATTTTGATATGCAATTGAAGTTAGTTATAATAGCATGAAAAAATGTAAAAATAATTGTAGAATGAAACCATTATGAGAACACATTGAATGAGGAAAATGTAGGGCACATATAAATAATTATGTATGGCATATGCTGTCAGATAATTTAGTAAACTTCGGTCCACTTTGATTGTCAGAAAACGTTACTTTCTGCATAGGCCTCTGTCTGTGGAAATATCCCTCTGTTTATAAAACCCCAAGTGTCTACGTTGTTTCCGAACATGTGTGTTGGTACGAGCATAATACCGATGAAACTTTGGGGGTCGTGCATAAATATGGTTACCGTTTTCGGTGATTTTTTACTCCCTCCTCTTCCTTCGTTCAAAGCCAAAATATTTTTCCTAACCCCTCTCCCTCACTGCATGTAACGTTGTCTCTACAAATAAAACTTTTAATTCAAAAATATTTTCTATATTATTGAGTATGATTATTTTAAGGGTTAGGTTTAAATCGGTGTCAGAGCTGCCATGTAACAGCTACGTTACTTTGAGTGAAACACAACCTCGTTACCCGCAGTAGGTTTTTAGGCAACCCTCTTTCCCCCCACCATAGGTTGGTAATGTAGGTTATGCACGACCCCTTAATTGTTAGCCGCTTCATCGCGAACTTGAATTTGACAGAATTACTTATGTTAAGTAGTTATGTTGTAAATATAGTTTAGGTCCGTTACAAGGCATTTACTGAAAAACAATCAAACACATCATTTAAATAAATTAACACAATAAATGACTTTGCCGTAACCTTGGGGATATAATAAGACAAGATGAATCCTAGATTTGAGAACGGATTTCTCCGCATTTTTTTGGAAGGCTAAAAACACGTTTGGTAACGTTGATTCATATCATGCGCGGACAGACAAGAAAATATTTTACACCTAAGTGCAGTAGAAACTACTATTTTCTGTAAGTAATTCCCATTGCATTAAAGTAAAAGTTAAAAATTCACTGGTTAAATGTTTTGATCGGCATGAAGATTTGTCAAATGTGAAGTTGAGGGAATAAGGATTTATGAGAAAACTGAAGAAAAGTTTGTTTAGGCCGAGGGATATGGTCAACCACATTAGTTACAATTTCTGCTTGTCGTTCTTCTTGTTAGAAATAGTTTTTCCGAGAAGTGATTAAAAGCAGAGCAAGCGTTTCACTCAGGCAAAATGTTAGATAACAATTCATTGAAAAAATTTTCTCCGCCGATTTTCTTCTTCTTGCCTACGTATTGGAAAAAGTCTAAACCACGTGGTTGCCTACCAGTGTTTTAAACTTTGATTTCTTTTTAGTTAAATTTTTTATCTCCAACACTGATTTTTGTATGTTTATAAAAATCGCTTACTTCAGTATTTTTGTAAGGAAAATAAAATGAAATATCTGAACTCACAATCCTTCACAATGTAACAACTGTTTTTTGAGAGTACGCAAGCGAAGTCATATAACATGATTGTCATTGAATTCTTCGCGCATGCGCACTTTTTAAATTTTAATAATAAAAGAATCTCTTTTAGAAAGAGTCTTTGTGGGGTAAAACGTAATACCCTACCGTGGGAATGGAGCTGTGCTCGGTTTAAATTTAACCAGGCACGACGAAGGATTTCAATATGTTTTGTTTCCGGAAATCTCGCAATGACTGAATGTGGTTCCCTTACTTGCAGTCCACTTCGTAAAATTACGATTCAAATACCTTATAAAATATATAGAATGTAATGGTTTGCAATTCAAAGGAATAGTTACAAAACTAGAGTAAAATTCGGGCGAGAGATGGTCTTAATAATTACACCGATTTCAGTATTTCGTGTCATGCTCGAGGTTCTTCTTCGTGCTTGTTGTGTGGACTCACCCGGCTGCATTGGCGGTGCCGATGATTGACACGATGGCGATGATAGAGAGTAGATACCGCAGTATGCGTCTGCATTGCCTTCCCCTCCTCCCCGGACCCCTCATCGTTACGACGCCGCTGGTTGGCCCGAGGGCCCAGGAGCCAGGTGACCTCTCCTTTCCCACGCTTGTTTGACCCGCAAGTTCCATTCTCCTGAAAACCAAGAATGAATAGTGTTATCAATGTTTAGTAGATGGTATATCCAAGTACTATGGACCATGATAAATTTACAAAAAATATTAAACCATAATTATATGTTCATTTGTCCCAAGTTAACATTAAAATGAAGTGGATAGTTAAATAATTGACTTAAGTCAAGATGAATCAAATCAAAATATGGAAAGGTATAGTATAATTTAAAAAAGATGTTTTTTTTCGGCCAACTTAGGAAGCATAAAAGAAACATGTAATTTACTATCTTTTTCAGTGATCAACGAAATAATATCACGGATTTACTATAACGATTTCCCTTAAATTTTTTGTATATTAGGTTTTAATAATTTGGAGCCGAGCTTAGATAATTAGTCCTGATGTGTATTACTTACGGTTTCTGAGTTTAATATGAGTGCTATTCGTAATGGAAAGTATAAAATTAGGAAAAGCATCATTATGATAACCATTTAATGCTTTTGATAGTCTAAACTACTGGCGTTTGAAATTAGACCATTTGTTTGCATTATTAACCACTAAGTTCATCAAAATATTTAAAGTCAAGGATATAATGTAATGTTGAATATTTTAATAATTATAATAAAGAATAATTCAAGTATCTGAAAGCCGTGGTTTTGAGCAAAAGGAAGGCAATACACCTGCACGGAGAAACTGTAAACCATTTTTACGGCGCATATTATCATTGATATCACAGGATTATTCAGCTGTTATAGTCTCGGTCAGAAATACGAATATTGAGTTTCAGAGTTAAGTAAATATCCTGAATGATTCACGGAATATAACTGGATGATCACAGCTTCCTACGCTAGGGTCGAATTTGTACGCGAACGGCTATCAATTTGAGTTATCCAGTAACATCCTTTTCACTGCGTGACGTTCAAGTAACGCGTGGTGGATTTGACCTTTCACTTTGCAAACAAGGAAACCTGTTGTGTCCCCTCGAATTAGTCTCCCACATTGGACAATCTGTGAAATTTACCGATAAATAATGGAAAGTGTTTCCGTCGAGTCACCTCGCGGTAAGCATCTGTTGCTCCCCTCCCAGTTCCGCTTAACCATTAGCCTCCGGACTCCGAGCGAAAAACGTGGCGCGTGTTAAAACAACATGGAGAGGTGGAAGAGAGACAAAAATACTCCCAGCAAATTATCAAAAAAATTAAAAGTAAATAAAAACTATCGTGTAACTATTCATGTCTCTTCTTGCACCCAGAAACGGTATCATTTTGAACTTACCCCGTGCGGGAATGATTGGCTCATCTGCAGAGGTGGGAGGGAGTCTATCCGATGACTTCTATGGATGAACACGGAAATAATTCGCTGTAATATTCACCCAAGAAAAACATGGGTATATATTCGATCACTGGGGCTGATTTTCCATCGCTCTGGACTCAGGGTTGTTGTTGACGAGTCAGCAACAGAAAATAATATCTTGTACACAGACCGAAATAATGGATATTTTCAGGCCACGTGAACAAGTCCGAAGGGAATGCAGTGAATATGGAAAGGAGACGTGCTGATGCAACGAGAAACCCTTCGAATGTCCTCAAGTGTTCCTTCTTGCACTCTAGTCTCTCTCTCTCTTCTGTTCCTTATGAGTTTCGGAGTCCGTGCTTGACCGCGCTAAGTCCGTGAACGGGAAATCGGTCTTTGCCGTGGTGGCCGCGTTTCGTTAGTCGCCGGCGGGCGAGGAAGATCGCGCGCGGAGATCGTCCTCGTGGCGTGGAACGGCGTAAAGTGGAGGAGGCTGTGTGTTGCCGTGGAGACGAGCGCGAGGGATCTGAATAGACCCCGCCCTTCGCCGACGGAGAGGCAGTCGGAGCGGCGGCAGGGGTGAAGGGGGGCGTGATGGGTCGGCGAGAGGGGAGAGAGGGATGAAGAGGAATCGTTGGAGGGGAGGGAAGAGTAGGAATCGTGGGGCGAAAGGGGTCCGTGGGGGGATATTACTTGAACTTGAGGAAAGAGTTTCAAAAGTGGGAGAAAAAGGGAAGATCTGAGTGGTTTATCTAAAAGGAATCAGGTGTCGGGGAAATGTCGAAAATCAGGAATGAGATGAGTTGTCATAACAGTTTTCGATGTCGTTACCGTTTCCTAAATCCGCTCTATGACAAAAATGCTAACAGTTACTTTCCTTAGAAAGTACTCCATTGATTTAAAACTACTGGTTTTAAGCATCTGAAAAAATTGGTTAATGACGTTCACGTCTCTGATTGGCGCTAAAGATAAATAACGAAAAATGATAAGTAAGCACGCGTCATTAAGAACCTTGGTAGTACCCGACAGATACTCTTTATTTTGAATCTTCCTCTTATTCCAGAGATTGACGATATGAGGAATTGATGAGGGATCTAATGGTGGATCACATCTAGTGGGGAATACAGAATAATTTTCCAGAAATTGGGACATTTGAATAGAAGCTGTCCAAAAACATACCAATCAGCTGGTAGAATACTAAATTCAATACATTCTAGGTAAACTTGCAAATGTTTCTTTTTTACCGAAAGATTATTCAAAGAAAGGACATATCTACTTGTCACCTCGACCGTAAAACTGTAAAACCTCGATCTGATAGTTACCCACCTATGGCTTCGTGGCGCATCTTGGTGTTTTATTTTTCAGCGAAAAGTAGAAAAAAATTTTAATGCCTAAAAAACATTGAAAACAGGAAAATGAAAAAGAACAGGAAAATTGAATGGAAAGGAATGGTGTGTATTTGAATTTTCGGTAGAGCTCCCTTCCCTGTAATAGCCCGGTAGCAGATGCTGATGTTCCATTGATATTCGGCGATGGAATTCACTGGCTCGTGTAAAAAATTATGTCGACTCACTCAGAAGGCTCAGTGATGCGGGGAACAAATAATCGTAACTTTTCGCCGTAACCAAGTACGATACCTAGGTACATTTTGTTATGAAAACATAAAGTGAATAAAAATCAATGAATCTCGGTTGCTTTACGTAGATGAGGTATGAGGGTGTGAGCGGTTTTTGATGAGAATGATTTGACGAGCGAACCACGAATATGGAAAATCAAGGATGTCCGATAAATTGGGGAAATTCCATGAAAAGGAACCTTTTGCATTTGAAACTTTCATTAGTGTGTTGATATGAAAAAAAAGCCACCAGATCTTGCCTTGAGGTTTCCAAATTCATCCTTTGAATTTTTTGGCTTGTGTACAAATCGATACGGCGGATAATTAAATCCTATGTCAACCATAAAAGAAAACAACAGAAACCACCTTCCAATCAACTGTGATTTTCATAGATGAATGAGTTTGAAAAAATGCAGAATACAACAGGTTTGTCTTTTTTTTCCTGCTGACAGTGGTGATATAAGTAGGTTCATCTGGTATGTAAATATGTGACCTTTTTTCGTCGTATTTTTCATTATTTGGATATTCGGAGATTCAGGGAAATTTTCTCCTACTGTCGTATTATAATCCTATACAAAGAACCGTAATGCGTTTGTATAAAATATTGGGGTCATGTGGAAGGTTTGATACAACTAAGTTAAGGGCTGACAAAGGTATTGAAATGAATGAAATACTCAGTCGCACAGAAAAGACCCACACGCTATTGGTGATCACATAAAACACCAGAGCATGATGATTGTTACTCCTCTATATTTATCCATTCTCTCTCTCAAATGTTTCTTTCATCTCTTATTGTAAAACTTTTCACATTTTGATTATTTTTTATAACTCTAGTTTATAATTTTCGAGACAATAGTGCCCGTGGAGTTTTAACGGCAAAAGAAAATGTGAATGGCACAGGACTAAACGAATCCTCCCGAAATTGCGCGCCAAATGCATTTAATTGGTAGCAGTTACTCACTGCACGTGCAGTAATTGGGCTAAATTATATCAAACGAAAACCTTATTGAATGGTTATACTTCTTGTTGGATGCATTGGAATTAACAGGGCGTAGGCACTCATTCATGTGCCTCGTTTACATTGCTTGCTTTCTGCCCTAGCTACTCGAAATCTAATGGCCATCACTCATCCTTAGTAGCTATGGCGTGGTAAACAAGTGAACTGGGGTGGCGCTAAATTACCTTAACGTATTCTCTCTTACTATCGACTGAGGTATTGGGGTCGAGAGCTAGTAATTTTTAACGGGACATTAGAAGCGATCTCCAAGTAAATAAAAAACAGTATTGTTGAAGTAGTAGAATATAAACATTTTTGGAGCAAAAACCTAAAATTTTCAGAAGCGTTAATAAAATCAGATGCCAAAATTATAAGCTTTTTTCTCACACTCATCTGATTTTTAAAACTCAATCGAGGGTTGTTTAAACAAAGTACAAAAATAATCTCTGCGCGGAATCCATTAATTTTCTTATGGCAGAAAAACTCGTTTGGATTATGACCCTCAAATTGACTCATACTCCCGTAGGTCTTTCTAATAAAGTCTATTGAGTCATATCCTTCGGAAGGGACAGATTTGCTGAATTTTGGTCGAATGGAACTTGGGAATTATAAGTCCAAAGCGCTAATGCAAAGAGTAATTCAATTATAAGGAAGTGGATAAGTAGCTTTTATGCAAATGAATGTCTTTACTAGCTGTGAATATTTCCACTCACTTTTAAGTCAAAGCTACTGATTGAAACTTCTTATTCCGCAGTATTGGTAAAATTATTTCCTTTTGCCTTAATATTTAATGTCTTTATATCGTGCTTTCCGGAAATTTCTGAGATCCCTTTTTCCTCATCTAATTTAAGAATAGTATGGAGAGTCAGTACCATGTGTCACTTAATTGAGTCATCATATGTTATTCTATCCGCATTACACCAAGATCTTCTGCATCGTTTTTTTTCGGCATCGTGATATATTTCTCATGTTGTATCTAATGACCATATAGACAAAACATTACCAAATAGCGATAAGTGAAAAAACCTAGGGAAAAATTTGGGAAACAAAATGGGAAACTTTTGAGCTTTATTAAACCTCAAGGAACTTTGAAAAAATAAATGAATATGCACAATGAAGTAAAGTATTTTAAAGTTAGTAAAGTATTTATTAAAGTAATGGGAGATTGACCTAGTGAGAACGCGTTTGAGATGGGTGATGGTCTTTTACACGGTGGGCGGAGATCCCGAATATTTACCATCGAAAACCTACCAGTCACCCACGTATTACTTTCTGCGTTGGAGCAGAATAGGAGATTTATTTATATTTATCATACGGCTTGCATCTACTCCCGCTAGAAATCATGGTGCTTAAATGTCCCTGCAGATTGGTGACTGTCTGTTCAATATTATGTTTTCAATTTCTGTGAATATTTATTTCAAATATTTGCTGTCATGCAGTTATCATTGTAGACTCTATCTCTCGTTCATAATGCCAATAATATATTTTAGAGGAATATTTAACGTTTAGTTGTCCGTGCTTGTATTTTTAATGGAAAAGGATGCATATAAGGATGCATATTTGCAATGCATAAGCAAAAAGAAATATATATTTCATTTCCAATTCCAAATGTTCATAAAAACGTTTCTAGGAGTAGTCTTGAAATGTTATATTTTAAAGAGCTCCATTACAATTTCTGTTTAGTATATATTTAGAAATATTCGTATAGTATATTTATTGTGGGAATATTCTTGCATCATACGCCTCGACGTTGGCACGGTTTTAGATGAGGAACTAACGGGGTGAGAATTATAATTTTCATAGCTACTCTGTAGTTGACCGCGTGGAAGACACCTGTCACAAACAGAAATTAAATGACAATAGAAGAGTCATCCTTCAAGTTTTTAAGCAAAAAACAATACCGACAGTGAGTTATGGTCTTCATAGGCAAACATTGGAGAACATAGTGGTACTTCTGCAATCGCTATAATTTTTGTTTAATGATTGTAGTGTGATTCGGGGTGCATCTCGAGATTACTCCTGTTTTTCCGGTCGTTCAGGGATTAAAAGATGTGGAATAACAATTAATGTGTTCTAAAAACTACTGAAAATTGATTAATAAATGGGCTCTATCTTTGAAATACTCGCAATATTTATGTAGTTGTATACGTTAGATAAAGAAATGACTCCCAATTTTAGTCACAGTAAAGATTTTAAATTCAAAGGTCCAAAAATGAGTTTTGACGCTATATGGGCATTTGGCTTTCAATATTTCTAGTACTTATTTGTGAATTTCATCATCATGAACTACATTTTTTACACCTTGCAATTATTTTTTTTTATTTTTTTAAATGATTGTGTGTCTTTCACAATAGTCATTTGGCGTTGCTGGATAATTGTATAATTGTTCATGATAAATCTCTTTGACATCATCTTCAATAGTACAAATTTAATTATACCTGAGTTGTTGCTTGCATATTTAGAATGCGATGCTTTTTAATTATATATGTATTATAATTAAAATCATATGAATTGTTGCTTACAAATATTTTGTATTCATAAATACATGAAAAAAACTTGCGGCTGATAGATGCTTAAAGAGGCTATTCATATGACTAAGTTCTTACGTTTGTTCGTTAAACTTCAGAAAGTTATTCTACCTATTTTAAAATGTGTACTTCTGCAATGGATTAGTTTCATTTTATAAGTGATGCTCTTTAATTATATATGTATTATAATTAAAATCACAGGGATTGGTGCTTACAAATATTTTGTATTCATAAATGCATCAACAAAACTTGCGGCTGATAGATGCTTAAAGAGGCTATTCATATGACTAAGTTCTTACGTTTGTTCGTTAAACTTCAGAAAGTTTTTCTTCCTATTTTCAAATGTTTACTTCTGCAATGGATTAGTTTTATTTCATAAATATTAAAATATTTCGATTAATTTAGCTTTTTTTCTCTTTTCGTCGACAATACGTTCTTTCGTTAAAGTTCCCTTCCAACATTAATCGTGTCACGTGCACTTGGTTCATATTCTCCTATAGCTGGTAGGACAACAATAAGATAAGTCATGTGTCTTTTGACAGTAGGTCTCGTTTGTCAATTGCATTCACTTCTGAAAAATACTGTTGTCTCCAACTTTCTGGAAATTGGGGGCTTTTTTTATATTTATTTTTATATATTTCAAAACATTGAATTCCTGTACCTCTCTTGGCTGTGAAAACATTTTTGTAAAAGCAGCTATGTAAATCTACGAGTCGGACAAAATTATATTTTTCCACTCCACAGAATTATGTTCTGCCTATTAGCAAATTAATTTGCCAAAATATGTTGCCTACGGTAACACGAAATCCTTCAAATGGAAAAATTCCTATTTCCACGATTAATACCAATCATCGAGTTTAACAGGGTCTTTTTCCACAGCAATGATGGCTTTTCTTTGCTTCATGAGGTTTTGGTCCATCGGAATTGGCGCTTACAAATATTTTGAATTCATTAATGCATCAACAAAGCTTGTGGCTGATCTAAACATAATTACGGTTTTCTCTGAAAGTTTGATTGACGGCATTCACCACGGATTAATAATTCATGCGTTGTCGGAGGACTTGTTTGTATAAACGGACATTGCTTTAAAACTTGAAAAAATAACAACTACGGGAAATTGTGGTTTTGAAAACTTATAATTAATTCATTGCAATCTGTTGGTAATTGAACGCAGAAACTCAAAATAGGGGCTTCATGTTTATTCTTATCTCATTTTCAGTTTATTTTAAATTTTTTATTTTCAAATCATATTTTTACTTGATTTTCATAGTACTGCTTCATAAAAGTTCCTCAATTGGTTTACTTGAACTGATTTCTCTTCATTTGGGATCTCAAATGAAACTACAGTATTATATTTTGTTACATTTGCTTTTTATTCCTTATCTTACTCTTAATTTAGGAGGAAATAATATTTTTATGAAATTGAAAGAGCAACCCTAAGAAGCATTTAGCATTTAAATTTATATCGTTCAATTTGTGCATTTTTATGAAATAAAAGCAGTTGAAACAACCACCTTTGTAATGTCCTGCTTTACTCAATCCTTCGAGAAGTGTCAGGACGAGATTATTTTTTAACCCAAACATCTCAGTTTTTCATGCCTCATTGCTACGGTCATAATTCTGTATTTTCTCTCATTTGTTGCTGCACTTACATTACACATTCTCTTAAAAGTGAGCTGGGTACATTCTTGCGCGAGATCTTCCTCTATGTGCCGGATAGGACGCTACAAGTTATTACAGCGCCTTTCCTGGAAGTATATCTTCATTGCATCATTCAGTTGCTGTGATGCCAAAAACCGAAATGTTCTCATTTTCCCTACTTTTATTCATATCATATTTTGTGTTCTCGGAATTTTTTTCAATCCTTGAGAGTGAATTTCTACAGAATAAATATGGGATAATTGTTTATAAGGTAGGTGTTTAATCATATAACACACCATAGTATTCATAACTGAAATACAATACGTTGAACGTTTCTGTTCTTAAAAATCTTAACTAAACCGAGCCAGTAGCAGTAAAGTTTAAAAATTAACATTTAATTGTGAAAACTTTAATGTAAAACAAAAGCACCACTTATCCATGCCGTCAAACTTGTAAAGCGTGCTTAGTCTTCGATAGGCGCTCATGTGCTTTCAAGTGTTTATGTCCTTACAATGAGGAACGCCTGGAAAGCTTCTGGAAAAGCCAATAAAATAAAAATTTGGCAATTTGTATTATTGGTTATGAACTTTCTTAGGTTTTAAGATAGTCATCCATATTGATTGGCCTTCAGAGGACGTGGCTAAACTCACTTAATATTCTTCTTAAGTGATATGAGCATGGGTGTGCCTTTTCACTCTTTCTCTTCAACTTTAAGCTCAAGTTCTCTCGAATGTCACTCTCAGAGCTTGTTTTATCTTCGTAATACATCATTTTTAACGGACGCCAGTCGGGATGAAAAAAGTACGTAGCAAAACGAGGAAGTTTCCGTAGTTCAAACTTTTCCAATAGTGTGCTTAGAGGCTTTCTCGCCTAAAAAGGGTCTTCCTCGCTGTGTGGCGATATAACTGAGTGCACTTGCTTAAAGCTTTTGGATGAGAAAATCAGATAAGAACTTGCACATACATATTGACATTCATGTAGGCTGTCATTATGTCTTCTTTTCTACGGGAAAAATGTCTTTTACATTGCATATATATTTTTGCCCAACGATTGATAACTTACGACTGCCGCACGGTAAGTGTAAATTATCGGAAGTAAGCTAAATTTTTGCTCTTTTCAAAACCTGTGCTTAGACAATATGCGCAAAATTTTTATTCTCAGACAAGCAGAACTTCTCACTCTAATGTAAACCGTGCATTACGCTAAAACGTATCATATTAGGGAGGATACAAAAACGAGATAATAGTTTTTTATTACTGTTGATGCCGTTTTTTTAATCTCTCGAGTAATCATCAGTTATGGCTTTGCACGGTATTAGTTTTTCCTATTCAATTGATGAAGATGTTCCTGGGAAAACTAGTACAATTTTGATCAGACGATATTTTTCAAGTCATCGATCCGAAGATTAGATATCTGAAGCTCTCCACTCGTCTCGCCTGTCAGTTAGCCACTTTATCTCCAAAAAAATTGACCTCTTGCCTAATTTTCCTTATATAGTCTACCCTATAATTTCCCTAATTCACTTATTATCCTTTATTGCTCATTTGGGTTTGGTTTTCATGTGAATTTTGGGCCACGAAATGTGTCCAATAAAATGTATTCTTCTCAGATGTTTTATTTTCTACCGTTTGTACTCAGGTCTATGTAGGACTCCATCAGCGATTTACTCCGCCAATTTAAACTTTGCCCTTTTCAATAG
This sequence comes from Ceriagrion tenellum, assembly GCA_963169105.1. Lineage (NCBI taxonomy): Eukaryota > Metazoa > Arthropoda > Insecta > Odonata > Coenagrionidae > Ceriagrion > Ceriagrion tenellum. Next base: position 131,827,394 of record OY720632.1, on the reverse strand, counting down.
TGTTATATATTTATTGCTTCCGTTCATTTTTCTGGCGATTTTATTTTCGTGATGAACAAATTGGAGGAGATTTTAACTATTGAACGGATCTTCCCATCACCTTTCTCGATAGTATATTCAGTGTTGCACCATCACCACATGGACTGACTCCTACACTTTGACCTCTCTCACATGGGTGACCCTGTTAGGAACTGTTGTCATTTCTCTAACCGGGGTCATGCCAACGCACAATCAGTTCCACCTTATGTATTCTGTAGTCTAAGGCAAGTTTACTGTCATAAAACAGAAATAACAGGTGTCCGTCAAGAACATTAATGTATATAGGTGAAGGTACGAATAGAAAATAAGTGCAAAGTGATATGAAATTGATTGTCTCATGGTAATGCTGAGGTCTAGTTTCGGAGCTAAAAAGCTACGTAGTTTTCCGGGTGCAAACACCATCCAAACAAACAACAAGGTTGGTACTAATGAAATGTAATTTTATCAGATATGGTGTGACGTTGAGGCTTTAAACGAGTCAAAAAGGAAGGACTTCCTGGAGATGCTACGCAGGAGCGCGAGATAATGGAAAGAGTAAAAATGAGGGAGGACGGCCGACCATGAAGATAGAAATTATAAGGGTGGCAGAGGAAAAATTAGGATCAGCAAAGGACGAGAGAGATTAAAAATTCACGGGTCTCTGAAGAAATGATTAGCTAGGTGGATGAGAGAAGGAAGTAGGAAAATGCCTATCACCAAAATAGACAAAATGAGGAATATAGGAGTTAATAACAAACTCCGTTGAGAAACCAGCGGAGAAAAGGAAAATTACTGAGATGACAACGTGGCAAAATGCAAATGCCACAGAAAGAGGGGTGAAAAGGGTTACCCTTTCACCTTGCCCGAGAAACATTCTGCAAAGCCGTTTCAGCAGAACTAATGCATTTTGACGAGCAACCTAAAAACATTCGCCGTCCCAAACGTAAACATTTGCGTCAGCCTATGACTGTTATGAATATAAAAGACAAAAGTTTGCGTTGTCTCTAAAGTCTACTGTCTTTTTGTTTAATTGCATTATTTTGTACTATTGCACAAAAACGTACACTGGCACCAGTGTACACAAATGTTAATAAATCTTAAGGTGGGGTAATCGAATTATGATTCGGCAAAGTTGTTGGCAGTTAATGAAAATGACGTCTTTAAAGTGCTCGTGGGAGACAATTTTAGTTTATATTTATGCCACCAGTATAACTAGCGTTACTTTTTGGGTTACGTTCTGTCCCAAGTGAAGAGGATCACAAATGCCCCCATTACCTCGAAATAATTGCTTTTCCCCCGCATCCCAGTATTCAAAGTTTAGGAATCAATTGTTTTGCTATTGTTTTATAGAGACCTGCCAACTTCATCTGTACCTTATGTTGGAAATATTTTATGAGCCCCTGTTTATTCTTTTTTAAGGTGTGCTTTAAAAATTTTGAGATGTAACCTTCGAGCGTTTTGGCCAATGAAATAGCGTATATTGCCGGTTTCATCAGGTATGAATATGAGATCCTGAAATTTTTAATGAATTATTTAATACGTTGTGTCCTACAAACTACTGGCATTTTACTAAATCATTTCTCGATGTTTGATTCAAGTTTTATTTTGCTCAGCACGCTATTTTTACTTAATTATTATTACTATATTTTTATGAGAGTAATTGATGCATGAAAAAATACCTTACGCAACAAGAATGCATTAATAATATTAATGATGTTTCCTTGATGTGATGACGATAGTGTGTCATGGCTGAACCCTTTAAATATTAAAAACTTAGAGAGAATATAGGCATGTATAAAGAATGTGTGCGAATGTGCTGAAGCCGGAATCGATTGTCTTTGATAGCGGCTTGCCGAAAACTCGATTTTCGACTATTGATCCAGGTAATCCGATTTGGAATGGAAGGGTGCCTTCGTGGAATGAAGCTAGTCGTCCAAAACGTAATATTTTTATGGCGATTCTCGAATCTGGAAACATTTATTTGTCGTTACGTTCATGTGGAGCGTAAGGTTTTCACTGATGAAAATTTTTCCTGTGGCTGACATAGCTAAGATGTGGTAAAAGTACTTATTATAGTCCAAAAATAGCCATTTAAATCTTTTTTTAAACTGTAACCTACATTTACATGAACGGCTGTTCAATTTTCCTTCGAACATGTCGAGTTTCAATGACGGAAAAATTTATCAACATTGGCCGCGTGTATCACCATGGTTGTAGAGATAGTAAGGTATAAAGCGCGGAATAAATGTAACTGATCTAGTAACTATTAGTTACTTAGTGTCACCATCTATGAACAGTGACATCTGAATGGAACATGGGAATATTTTATTCCATGAAAAAGGAATTAGGAATCATTTCGAGTGAGGCCTCTCATTGTTTCTCTACAAGCTAAGGTCAAGTTTCCGCCACCTTTTCCCGGTATAATCGATTGCTTCCGATATATTCCTAATGACGTCAATTGGTTCTATATTTAGTCGGTGTGAGAATGACTATATGATGGTCCTACTTTGCTGTCTCAGATTCATTACTCTATTGCGTTAGAGAAACTGAAGTCAATACTTTCTCTTAACGATAACTGTCTGTCTTGATACAGATTTCCGAAGCTTTTAATTCATATGAAGTTTAGGAAAAGGCAACGTGATGTGAGGGCTACACATGGCCTTAGAGAATATACCTTTATGTGTATCCATGCCCCTTTTTTTCGGTTAGGGTCTTAAATTGTCCAATAGATCTTCCTCTGGAGCGGTAAAATTTTTATCGTTTTAATCCTATTACACGAATAGCTCGGGTAAGACAAGTCATCTTCTAGCTGCGGTGATGCGAACTCATTTTACGAACAAATCGTGATGTGCGAATCGTTGAGATTCTCCGCAGCTCGAAACATGAAACTCCATTATCAGTTTTTTGCACACTATATTGTCACTTACTCATACGTGACGGTAATATCATCTTGCGCGGTTCCATGTATACCAGTGATGTGTTGTCAATAATAGAACTCTAGTCTATATATATTAATTTTGTAGCGTGTCAGTCATTCCGTATCCGTTTTGTTTTTTTCTCTGTCAATTTTTGAGCTAGAAGAGTGAGGTTTGGTGCGTTGAATGTGAAATCCCTGTCCTCATGATTTGGTAGTAGTTTTGGATTTTTATTGGGCGTTTGGCAGGGGTTGTTAGGTCACCAGCTGTGCAAAGGTGTAGGATATTTGGATATGAAATGGAGACATGAATTAATAGGAGTGTATATAGTTAGTTAGTATAAGATACAAAAGAGCGGCTGCTTGCGCGTGGGGCAGGGTGTGTTAGGTTCCCAGCCGTGCAAAGGTGAATGTTATTTGGAGATGAAATGGACCATTTTTGGGTTGTGGTATCAACAACCAGATGCTTGGAAACACAGTGACAAAGTAGAATGGCCAAAAGAGAGAGTGGAAGAGTGTATAGGTTGGTAAACAAAAGAAACCACAGTGATCTCCTATTCAAATGGCTTTAAAAACAACAAAGGAGAACAGCTGATAGCTCTGGGGTGGGTAAACACCCCTGCTCACGGATTGAGCAGGCTAGCTGCCTACTAGTCTTGTATTAAACTTTCATATGAGACATTTATTCATTGTCAATTACTTGCATTGAAAGCCTCGATAATGGCAGAGGTACTTCGAGTCATCAGACGTAGTCAGTGTTCGAAAAATTGTTTGTAAACATTTTTTTCTCATCGCTCGCTAATTTTAGGTGGAGATAATTCCACGGATAGGTATAAAAAATTGAAGATGAGTGTTACACTTTCCCGAGCAAACATGGAAGCTTTTGGCTCGCGTGGGCAGAATTCAGCTGTTTTCGGCATGTTTTAGACACCATAAAAGCAATATCTCGGTTTTCCTTTGATGTAATTAAACACTTCTATATACGATCTCGATTTTCCAATTAATTTACTCGGATGATTACAGCTTATATGAAGAACTGTACAATTCTTGTTTAAAAACACCTTTTTTCTAATTTTCATCTCTTGATAATGTTTTAATTGTGTTTGACCATTTTCAAATTCCAAATTATCAGTAGTTCAATAGATCACTTACATGTGCAATACGCACTTGTCCATGCTGCATTTCTCCAGGTTTATTGCAGTGTATACAGTTTCTTTTTAATCGATTCAGTTGACTGGAGAAATTTCACGGGGCAGAATTTTTAGTTCCAGAGGTGATAAACGGATTAACTTAATTAAAAGAAATATTTCGAGAATGGACCTTCCCAAAATTTGCTCTTCGGAATTAAAAAGTCATTTCCAATTGCCGCTCTACGTTTGATAAAGGTCAATGCAGGAAAATGACCTAGAGAAAAATTAGGAGCTTCCTCGTGAAATATTCAACATGGTGCATTATTTATCATTTATTGTCATTTATGAGTTTGAACACAAAAATGCTACTGAAAACCCTCGAGGGCTCTAGGTTATTATTCATGAAAATATAGAACATAAGCACTAATGATTACGACGTTTCTCAAATTTTGGCGAAGAATGTGTTCTCATTACTCAATGAATTGTTTAAAAATATATTCCTCTCACCGCTGGCTAATGTTAAATACCCAATTGCATGCTTTGTTTTCAAAAAATTATACTGATAGTCACGCTTGGCAGAGCGACCATATGTGCCTTTTGCTCGTCTATTTTAGCGTGGGCGAAACTGGATCGATTTCCGACTATTCTCAACTGGAAAAATGTTTTATGGAAAAGCTAACTTAATTAAACTAAGGTAAATTAAACTAATGATTTCATTGTGGCTAATGAACAAAAACATTTGCATCAAAACCGACTTTGTCATCTCGGTTAAATTTACTTCTTATTGTTTCTCTTAATAAGTAGATGAAATTGCAGAAAGGGTATGTGGTTGGCTGTAGTCCTCATGTTTGTGCTAAAGTGTGGGGTGTTTTGCAGTTTTTATTTTTTGCATCATGCTATCATCGAAGTGTAGCATTCGAAAATTCTTTTTATGAAAATTTTTACTCCTAGTAATCATGATAGGCTAGAGATACTTTACGAATGTTAGGAAAAATGGGAAATGTAGTTTTTTTCTAAAAGGCATATTATTGAGGTAGAATCATGGCTACAGTAGAACTGTGGTGATAGTAAAAGCGATGGAAAAATATATTCGCTGATGTCAAATCCGAGAACCAGCCCTCAAAATGTTATATGAACACTCCCATATAATGTCTGAGCGATCTTAATGAAAATTTTACCTTTGCCGGTATCATTTGAATAAAATTAGCGCTTTTTGATGGAATTTCTGTCAATATCTCTTCATAAAGATTCTGTCATGCGTAATTTCGAAAATGAAATTTTATACTTAAAAAAGTATTTTTTTTTTCAGTAAATGGTATCTGCAAAAACAGCGCCATCAGTTATAAAATTAAAGTGATTTCCATGTTTCTTATCTATGATATCTATTCTCGTGGCTCAGTCATCATCTACATCCTTTTATGACGCTGGGGATTCAGGGACGCATGCCAGATTGTTATGAAGGGTTTTGTCATTTTGACTCCTCATGATTTAATCTAAGGAGCAATCGTATGCCATTTCATTTCTCAGGGACTGAAATACACAGTGTCCCAGTTTTGTTAGGATTGCTTGTGTGAAAGTCCACAATGCAATGCTATCCCGTGGCGAGTTGTGGCGTTACAATCCTTGAAGTTTCAGCAATAACCGTGTTGAAGTTCAAAGCGCTAGTATCGTAGCAACAATGCGTTCTGGCCACGAATGTAATTGTACGTGTCTGACACTCGTCGGAAAATGGCGGTTGAGTTGCGAGGCAACATCATGTTTTGTGTTAAGCTAGGCAAATCAGCCAGTGAAACGTTCGATATGATGAAAAGCGTTTATAGTGGTGATTGCTTAAATCGTTCAAATTTTTTTCTGTGGTATGCTCTATTTCGTGAAGGCAGGGAGGGCATTGAGGCCGCGCCACAAGCATCAAAAATGCGAACAAGTCGCGCGGACGAAAATGTTCGAAAAATCGCTGAAATCATTGCATCAGAGAAATGTGTTTCTGCTCGACTCATCGACGAGATGTCAGAAATACCGAAAAATATTGCACTTTGAATTTTAACCGAGGATTAGGGTTAAAGGAAGGCCTGTGCGCGGTTTGTGCCACATGCACTTTCAGGTGATGAATAACATGTCAGAGTCAAACATGCTAAAGACTGCACAAAGTGACATTAATTTCACGAAATCGATTGTAATTGACATTGAGACATGTTATTTTCAGTATAAATCTCTTACAAAGCGGTAGAGTGCAGCGTGGTTGAGCCCAAATAAGCCAAAATCAAAGAAAGTGCGCATGCAGAAGAGTCGTGTGAAGACAATGCTAACAGTTTTCTTCGATTCCAAAGGAATCATTCACAAGGAGTTTGTAACAGAAGGGCAAACTGTTAATTCTGAGTATTATCTCGGCGTCTTTCATCGTTTGTAGGCAAGAATTTGTCAGATTCGACCCGAAAACCGTGATGCAGGTTCTTGGTCGCTCCTCCGCGACAACGCTCCAGCCCACAAAGCGAAGATCGTACGCGAGTTTTTGGTCACAAAAAGGATCGCAGTCCTGGATCACCCACCGTAATCGCCGGGTTTGGCCCTAGCAGACTTCTGGTTGTTCCCAAAATTGAAGTTGGCAATGAAAGAACACCGTTACGACGCCATTGAGGACACCGCAGTACTAAATGCAATTCCAAAAATGGACTACAGTGACTGTTTGAAACACTTTTAAATCGATTTCAGCTGTGCATTGACTAAGAGGGACCCTATTTTGAATAAATACAGTGATTTTTTTAACATTATCCATTTCTTTTATTTTTAATAGCAATAATCCTAACGGAACTGGGCCACACTGTGTAAATCTGATTCATGTTTTTCTCCATCATAGACATAAAATACTTACATGTTGGATTGGATACTTTACTTTTTTGACCTATCCGCTTCCTAGGATTAAAATTCGGCTAAACCAGAAGTATATTCTTTCATATCTGAATGTTTTTAATTTTATTGTTTATAATAGGCTTATATCTTTTTATCTTAGAGTGTCATTAGTCTTCCAAAGTATGAGTAAAAGCTCTGTATCCTACAAAACCTTTCCCTATGGTCAAAGCATTATGATACCGAACCATGTCCTTCGATGATAGTTTCGTCTGCATTCTAGTTGGGTATCTTCTAGTCTGATGAAGAAGAGGATTTTGGGAGTTGAAGGAGATAGCTGAAATTCTGGCGAAAGAATCGTCGAAGGATATAAATCAACTCGGTGAAAACCCGAATGACCCTCACCTTCTAGAAATTTTCGCGTGTAAATTCACTCTTTTTTCACAAAATCATTTTCCAGTTGCATAGCCTCATTTTTGCAATCATTAGAGTTCCAAGTATAGTTTACATTCTCAGATTCCTTTAGCAGAGCGTTTTTTTACCGAAATAAAGGACTGGTCCAGTGATACATTGGCCTTTGGGAACTTTTCCATGTCTATTTCATTCATCATTTCCTTTCAATAACTCCGCGCTTCCCTCGCACAATATCCTCCGCTGGAAACGTGTCTTCAATTCCTCGAGTAGCATCTCTTGGGAGAAAACAAGCAAAGGTAGACTCGAAGAAAAATAATAATCCTATATTGACTTTCCACTCTATTGGCTGGAATCATACCTGTGGTTCATGCGATACCACATAGTCATTAACGTCGTATTACATAGGAGGACGATATTTGGAGTAAATGTTTCTTTCGGTAGTTCATTTACTGCGAAATTCGTATATTAGCTTCAACGACTATTTTTTATCCAGACTTAGAAAGATCTTCATAGAGTTTGAATGAAAATCCGCAGAATTCAAGAATTTCCGGTTGAGTTTTGTGTGATGAGTGAAGGAGGATCTTCGCGTGTCTGCTCGAGGTTCTGTGGGGAAAGGTTATTCAAAAAGAACCAAATACATTTCGTGGATTTGATCGATTCTGTACGACCACGTTGAATTAAGCATAATGAAAACGGAGGAGATCAACAATGAAAGATGTATTTGCAATGCGTGGAGTGAGTATTTTTCTCTAACCCTCCTGATTTTGAAGCAAGATAAGGAGGAATTTCATTTTGAGCAAACCGAAAATATTAACCCTTTCGCTGCTATGAACGTATCTGCTACGTTCACCCGGTAGACTGCGGCAAACGTAGCTCCTACGTTTGCCGTGGTCATCCCTCTCCACGTTTCCAGACTTTCTCTTTTTCCTGGGATTGCATTCTCCTTAGGCTAATGGTATTTCGAGCCCGTTCCAAGAATTGCATTATCCTCAGGCTAAGGGTATTTCAAGTCCTTTCCAAGGATTTTAGTTGCTAATGATAAACAGGTGTTCGTAACTGGATTTTCCGAGCGATAACTCGGCCTGAGAATTTTAGGTTCTCCCTTATGTGATCAGTCAGTAAAGGGTCATAATGGCGAGTGGAAGTATGTCTCGTGACAGCAAGAGGAGAAGGCTTTTTCAAGAAGAAGACGTTCTCGATATGTTATTTGCATCAGATAGTGAAAATGAAAATTTTGCTGATAAATTTACTAGTTCATCTGAAGAAAGTGATGACACGGAAAGTGATTCGGATAGTGGCCTTATCCCAACTCCTGTGGAAGTTGGCTCAACAACATCGAACCTTTGGTGCAGCACCCGTGGTTTTACCCCGCAGATTTTTGAGTCTGATGACTCCACAGCTGGCATTCAGAAAAATAGCGGGATTGATAAGAACAGTAGTGAGTGTGATTTTTTTAAACTTTTTTTTGATACATGTTTGATGGCTCATATTGTCAAAGAGACAAACAGGTATAGCAGTGTTATCATGAATGATTCAGTGCTTTCGCCAAAATCTCGACTTCATGCTTGGGAGAATGTAAATATTGAGGAATTGTATGTTTTTTTGTCAATGTGTTTGCTTATGCCACACATAAGAAAACATTCTATTCAGGATTATTGGGCCAAAGATCCTCTAATTAGAACATCTATTTTTGGCAAATATATGTCGCGTGATCGTTTTATCTTGATTTTACGTTGCCTGCATTTTGCAGATAACAGTATGCCTGATGTGAATGATCCACTCTGGAAAATCAACCATGTTTTATCCTATGTAAACACTAAATTTAGTCATGTTTTTAGGCCATTTCGCAAGTTGGTTATTGACGAATCTCTGGTGCTATTCAAAGGGCGATTAGGGTTCAAGCAGTACATTCCTTCAAAAAGACATAGATTCGGAATAAAAATATTTGTTCTGTGTGACTGTAAGACAGGAATTGTTTTAGATATGATTGTTTACACCGGAATGAAAACTAAGATAAAACGAGACAGTGAATTGGGAGTGTCTGGTGAGGTCGTCAAAACTTTGATGGAAAAATATTTCACAAAAGGACATGTTTTGTATACGGACAATTATTATACCAGTCCAAAACTTTGTAATTTCCTTTTTAAAAGAGAAACTGGCTCTTGTGGTACAGTGAGGGCAAATAGAAAAAATATGCCAATATTTACCCAAAAGATGTCAAAGGGTGAATTCGAGAAGAAATGCAATGGTAGTGTTTTAGCAATGAAGTGGCACGATAAAAGGGATGTTTGTGTTTTGTCCACAATACATGAGGGAAAATTGGTAGATAGTGGCAAAAGATGTTTCAAAACAAATGAGAAAATACTGAAACCTGATGCCGTTGTTGACTATATAACAAATATGAGGTTAGTGGATAAATCTGATATGATGGTGGGTTCCGTGGAATGTGTCAGAAAGACTTTGAAATGGTATAAAAAATTGTTTTTTCATCTTGTAGATATTAGTATGTTAAATGCGTATTATTTGTACAAGGTAAACACTGGAAAAAAAATCCCAATGAGAAAATTTATAACTATTGTTCTACGGCAGTTATTAGGAAAATACGGCGCTAAGCCGAAATCTAAGTCAAGAGGCAGAGCAAGTTTGAACTGCATCGAAAATATGGATGACAGGCTGACAGCAAGGCATTTTTGTGAAAAAATTCCGGAAACTGAAAATAGAAAGCATGCACAAAGACCATGTTTTGTGTGCAAACATACAACACGTAGAAAGGGTGTCAGAAAAGACACGCGATTTTGGTGCCGTGATTGCGACAAAGCGTTATGTTTTGATGGTTGCTTTATAGATTATCATACTCTAAAAATATTTTAAATGTTAAAATATCTAGATGACAGTAAAAGAATTAAATAAAAAGCATGGTCTTGTTATTTATGAATCTGAAAACCCGTCGTCAACCTCCCTTAGACATTGGCGAAAAAAATATTTGATGACCCTTCACTTTTCGGCCGCACAGGAAGAGGCAAGTTTCCGAAATACGGCCTCAGCGAAAGGGTTAAGCTTACCGATAAAAGCTTTTGCTGGTATTGAGTAAATCTTCATTTTTATAGCAATTCTTTGAAAAGATGTCTTATGAAAATTCTATGGTACCGTAAGATTTAGTAAAAACTGGTAAAATATAAATCTGTAAAAAAAGTTTTAGTAGGTTCCATAACGTTTTTCCCGTGTCGCAAATGATATCAATATTCAGAAGCTGAACTGAAGATTTTGCGACAAAATCGCGCAAAATATTACTGAAATTGCTGACATAGAAAGATAGAACATTGGCTATATCATATTTAATCTTCGTAATGTGATTATCCAGTAAAACTCTTGAGGTGATTGAAAATTTGAAGTATTTTTAAGAAGTTTGAAAAAAATAGGGATCTAAGAAAAATAAACCAGAGTCATGATACATTTTTATTTTCTTCGTACAGATAATTATCATGGAGATTATGACTAACGAAACAAGAATTTTGTCGGATAGCTGAAGAATTGAAGGCGTTTATGACACCTTTTATCAACATCAGGCGGAATAAAACCTCGTGGATACAACGACTTTGTAAATCCATAAAAATTGAAAATAATAGCAGTGAACAAAATATTTCTCTCATTACTCAGCTTTAATTGCAATAATATGGTGCTTTTATTTGGATGATAATCCATTTCTATATTCCTTTTTATGGATGTTGAAAGTTATAATAAGTATGTTAGCATACCTATATCCCGGTATATCCAAATAGTCCATATCTCTGATCTCCTCAAATTATGTCTTATAGCAATGCCGAGTTTCTTAGCCTGGTATCCTGCTTCCAACATGTGAAGAATTAAGGAGAAATTATTGTGTCATATGAAAACAGTTTCTAATTTTCAAGTTGAATTTTGAAATTTTGACAGTCATTTAATTGGAGGAGCGCCTAAAACTAATTCACCTACATGTTTTAGTTTTTATTTGACGAACGAAAGCCTTTTACGAACTCAAATACCTGATTCAAATGTACCGACATTATCTGCAAACTAAAAATATTACTATATATTATTATATATTCAGTAAATTAGGGAAAACCGCCGATGTTAAGGATAAAAATCTGTAGAGTTAATATCGGCGATATATAAAGTGATCAACCAGATTATCGCTTTTGATGTTTTAACATTATGAGACCCGATATTTAAGCGCTTGATATTTTATCGGAATTCCTTTCATGATACAATCTTGTATGGCGACTCTGGTGTCTGGAATATGAAATAATATGAACCTAACCCAAGAAAAACTTGTAACAACATTGGTTATTTTTTGTCGCATAATATTTTGCCTACCAGCGTATGCCTTTGGCCACCAGCGTATGTCTACAAAGTTATTATGTTTTCAATAATTTAGCATGGTAGCGAGCGGAATACACCTTACAATAATGGACCAACCTAAAATATTCGTTTCAGACCACCACGACGCCCATTTTCTCGAATGTTTTAATTGCTCGTTAAGTGGTATTTATATCCGCGTACCTCCGTGACCCCATCAAGTTATCCCAAGGGGTGCGGAAACGAAGATTACCTCCAATGCTCCCTGGTGAGATTTGAACCCTCTAAACTTTTGTTTTGTAAGCAAGCGTATTTTCTCTGAAGAATGATGCATCCCAGCCGTTATTAATGTCGTTAACAGCAGTTATGTTCTGCAAAAAGCACTTTCCTATTCGTTTAAGAAGTAAGCTATCCAAAATACGCCCTCGATTTTCTAATTATATCCTTGATTGTTGATGCTATTTGAACTTTACAAATCAAATTGAAAACTTTGCTGTAATATTATTCGAAGGTAATGCGTAATGAGAAGTGTCACTTTATCATATTATGTATCCATCGTACCGAGAAACATTGTCACTACAGCTCTTCCAATTCACTGACCTAGATACTAAAGGTTTTCCTTATTTATATTGATGTTCATACTGTGTGTCCAAAAAATTTCCACAGATATTTTCCACTACTTTTCTTATTGAACGTCTTTAAAAATCCATCATAATGTGTATTAACAATACACTAATAATTATAGCGCTGAAATAATTAAAGAGCGAGCGCGTTCTTGAATTGAAAACATGCCTATAAGGCCCTTTTAATGTGGAAAAATTCTTCCAAAAGTTAAAGACATTTTGTAATGTGTGCTGTAAAATTTGAGCTTTTTTTTAGAAATTTATAGAAAAGATGCGGTTTTGTGCATTTGAGAGTTATTATAAGGTTCTCTGGGAAGAAATATCCACGTAATATTTCATAAATGTTTTAGGCAAATTTTTAATCACACTGAGGTTTGTGTGTGGCACTTTAGGGAAGGAAAACATTTTGAATGCCAATCATTGTAACTCTCATAGTAACTGTTTAGACCTTTCAATGATTTAAACATATTGACAAGCAAAATCGGGTGAAGTCTATATAAGGAATCGACTTAATTTTTTGAGTAGAAGAGCCTTTGATGAACAAGCGGCCAAACGTACACCTTCCCTGGGTACCCGATGGATACGGAATCATTTTCATTTTTGTTTATGGGGGCTCGGATGGTTGCTGAAGAACGTATATGGGCATAAATGTCGGCCAGGGAGACTCAGAGCTGCTTTTATCAATAAAGCAATTTGGGGTTTTTTTTGCTAAAAAGCCAAAACCAGGTTTATTGATTTATTACGCGGTCAGCCTCATTGTGACCGGATTTTAAATCTATCTACTCTTTACCCTATCCTTTTTCCTAAATGGTTCGGGGCCTTTTCTTCTTGTCAATAGGGAATCCCATGGAATTAAACACATCGGCAAAGGTACTCGGGGACTCTTCCAGCAAGTTAATCCGTTCCCCGTCGACATGACAAGTAAATATATCAATTCTAGATAACGAATTTTACGGAAGCCTTAGGTTTACCTTTTTGGAGAACCTTATGCATAAAATAATGTTAAATTATACTCGTGGTATAGTCCACACTTCATTTACTCCAAGTCTACCATAGTTTTGGTACTGGATACCATTATTAAGGTTATTTTTACTTATTAATGCAACCTATAAACTTTCAAATTGGAACACAGGAGGGGCTTAAGGTGTGTATCATTAGGGTGGGAGGTCTGTTCATTAGGAAGGCAAGAGAAATAGGAATAATAAATCAAGTGTGGTCAAGGTTTAGTTGTATGTAGTCTGTCAAGTGGGAATGGGGTGAGGGGACTGGAAGGGAGGGGTGAGGATAGGAAAACGTTTATTCACCTGTCCTTAACATGACCCACCCTTGCTCCTATCTTTCAGTCCCTCTACCTCACTTCCACTTGACGTAAAACAAAACTTGACTTTTCTTATCCTTCCCGTATCTCTGACCTTCCAAAATAATACTCCTATCCCTCCCCTCTTCGAGTAGTTTAATAAGATTTATAAGTTGACAAAGTTGAACAGAATTAAAATGTCTAAATAACATCAGGAGTTATTGGCTTAAGGCTCAAGTTTCTCATTCATCGTCAGTATTACTCCCTCACATCTAATGTGTCGTCAAGTGGTAACAGAATATATTCTTCGCGAGGTTTTCCATGGTGAGGAATGACCAACGGTCGCTCAAAATAAGGTTATGAATAGCAATTTCCCTACTTCGCACGTGTTATACCTCAGAGTATACCGGCATGGTGATAGATGTGCTACAGTGGCTCAAAATTAGCATTTGCATAGAAAATTCTCCACTGCAAACGTGTTATACCTCAGAGTATCACCTTCACCAACGGAAATGATTTCATGAAACATATCCGATCCCTTTACTCTAAACTCTATCAAGAGTTTGAGATGAACTTCTCCTTAGCATTTTGTGTTTTACCTTTACTCCATGTATAGAGTGATTTCTTATTAGCGTTAGTGGCGTATACACTCCCCTGTATCCGCACGTTTTTTCTTCGCATTCATACTTTTTTCATTGAATCAGGCAAAGGTGTGAATATTCAAGATGTTTTATTTTATAGATCAAAAACCTGAATCCAGTTTAAATGCATGTCGAGTCCAATGGAAGCGAGTCATTGAACAGAAGCTATCGTGTTTTTTATCATTATTATCTAATCTGTTCATAGGCTCCAGCAAATTGATGGGAGATGAGAGTTCTTATAGCCTTCTATTAATTTTCTTTCTCTAAGACAAGTTTTTATGAGCCATTTTAATAAATAAATTAGTATTTAAGAAAATATTTAGGGTGAAATTACTCTGGCTGTGCTGTCTTTTAAAAATTGCATCTAAACTTAAAATCCATGCATTAAAATTTTTTCAAATACAATTACAAAATACAAAAATCGTTTGTTTTCCATATACTGCTTGTTACTTATCATTAAATGGAAGTGAAATATATCTAAAAGAGTATTACTGGACAAGATCAATTTGTGTACAAAGATTTTGACGCAAATATTGCATAAAATTATTATTAGTTTTTGTTTGAGCTTGCATTACAAATTACATGGGAATTCATACAGCAACAAAAGTCACAGATTTGAAAAAGTTGCCTTTGATACAATTCTACGTCGGGCTAAAAGGTTCATAAAAATGTTCACGGTTCTTCGTTTGTTTTTCTCCTGTTAGTGTACGACTGAATCATGGAACACATCTTACCTGTGCCACACTCAGTGGTATTGTAGTTTAACGTTATTTCTTGTTTACCTTGCTTCTCTACAGCAAAGTTTTCATAGTCATAAAAGACAACAAATTTACTGATTTTCTCTTTTTAGGGACATGATATCATTGTCATTGGCTTGTTGTATCAAAATCGATGGATGCTCGGCTCTAGAGCGATCAGGAAACAATCACCGTTATTATTCTTTTGAATTGCCCCTCCATTGTTCATCCATTAATTTTCAATTTTTGATGCAGTTGAAGGATTAAAAAATAATTATCCAAAGCTCTATTACGTTGGCTCCCATGATAAGGATTGCCAGCCTCCTGTACGATTCTCTATTCTGTCTTCTTGCCCTTACTTTTCTGCCTTATTGTTAGACGGAATAGATTGAGCGAAAAGAAAAACGTTCTCTCATCCCAACTAACTACTCATCGACAGTGATACACTTACCATGAAGATAATACTCTCCCAAATTTAAATGTATGGCATTTTAAGAGGACTATACGGACCCAAGCTTATCTGACCTCCTTTCTTACCGCGTCTTTTTTATCCTCAAACTACAAATATCTCAGAATATTTTGAAGCAAACTGCTGCTGTTCCAAAACTAATCTAAAATAATCGGTCAATAAATTTACTCCAAAATTGAGGAACTCTTACATACTCTACATACATGGAAAACCTCAAATGTGTGGATGCTATCAAAATTTCAATGTGGGGGCGGGAGAAGTGAGGCCAATTTTTTTATTTAGCATAAGTTGGCATGTTTGTTTAGGAAAATTTTTCTGGGAATGGAGATAGGGTGGAGAGAAACCCGACGTTGGCATTATCTTACTCTCAATATAAGCCACCAATGAAACTTCAATTTATTGTCTCTTTGGAATGACGAAGTGTTTTCCTTGACATGCTCCCCTCAAAGCTGCCAAGTAGGGGTCTGATTACCTCGGACAAATGTACGCCACTTCCTGTATCCTAACTAAGAGCCCGAATCTCGTTATAAATGATCCGAGTAAAAATTTAACTTTCAACTTTGCTTTGATAGTATCAGTGATGTATACTTCCCCTGCATTTGAATGAAATATGCATGTTGGTATATCTCCTCAGGTTAGGAGTTATAATGGTACCAGCTGCCTCAGTCTCCATTAGTGTAACCTGACCTGCATAGCTGGTGTCTGGTATCCTCTAGCGGATTAAGTTTCACAAGCCTACTTCCCTCGCTCGCCAAATTCATTCATGTAATAAATATACATAATCGAGTTTTAAATATCAGGAAAAATAAATTAAGCCTGTCCTTAGAAATGATACCTGAAATGAGTAAAATATCATCTCGCTGCGAAATCGAATCGTCTTAAGAATCGAGTGTCAACGGGCTTGATTACTAAGGGAAACATGCCCAATTCGCTTAAACAAAGGTGACACATGAGGGTGGGAGTTTCCAGTTTCCCTCTTTGCCAGAATTGGATACGTCTGTTTAATTAGTCCAAATTGTCTTGTAGCTTATACTCTTGAGTTAGGAAGGGAAGCTTTTGTGAAGTAAATGAAAACATTCCTATTATATGCGTAGTTTCATTTGTTCAGCCAGCAGGAGTTCAAAATATGCTTCTATTTTGATGGTACACGTATGAACCGGAGGGGTATCCTATTCCTGTTAAAACCTAATGACGTCCTTGTTAGTGAATAGAACAATTTCATCACGAATTTTACTGTTGATAAATAGACTGAAAAATCGACCGGCACCTTTCACAATTTTAGCGGCGAGCGTTCCAACGAATAACCGAGGTTCACGGTAGTACCACAATTTTTAATCTTTACATATTTGATGGCATTCACCTCGTATTCTCTTTATTGCCTGTTTCCCCGAATTCTTCTGAGTGGAAAATATCATCATGAAAAGAATGTCTTCTTCATATTGAGAAACATCATTCCCGTTCTGTATACGTTAACCACTTAACTGTTCGCCATTGCTACATTCTGCGGCCAGCTTTATTTTGTCGAAGTTTTGATACCTCCTTGACACAGTTCAGATCAGAAGTAACCCTTAGGAAAGATATCAATTCGTGTGCAGAAATTCCTTCAGAGCAAAGGATTGCTAAAGCCATATCATCCATAGTGGTTACTACTTACTTGAAAGATCCAAAAGGTTGATATAAATAATAAAATACTCAAGAATAATAAAGTGAAAAACTTACTAATACGACAGTTGTAAAATCTGTATTTACGTCTATGAGTCACAGTAACTTTCACCTTAATTTCATGCGCTCTTTCACATTGATATCTTTGACGTCGCAGAATAAAACGGCGGACTGCTATGCATGGCAAAAGTAAGGTTTTTCTGATTGATCTAAGAGCCATAATGTTCATTATTTAATTTCGGCAAATAATTGCTTATTATAGAGACGATATTGAAGTAGTGATGAGCACTAATAGTCTAAAGCTGATATCCAAATCTGATATATTTCATAACTTCTTTTCTCTCTCCATAAATTTTCGAAATATGTTCGATTCATATCAATGTTAACCTATTGATTAAATAGACACACGCTAAAACTTTAATGACATATTTTTCTATGTTTAATAAACAGGTTTGTAAGGTATTTGAATCAGTAACTCTAAATACTCTGAGGTATCCTAAACAACTTTCGGATTCCCAGCGCCTTGGCGGCGCACAGTGGGACGAAAGCGAAAAAAGCTGGCCAAAACCTGAAAAGCCTTTCTTTTGAGTCCAGAAGGTGAAACTCTGCACAATTATTGCCAATTAATTGGTGCATATGATGACGTATTCAATTTTTCATAGGTAAATTGCGTTAACAAAATAAATGACCTCAAAGTTGAACAAATTTTGCAAAAATCACCCGTATTCAATTTATTCCAAAACTCGCCGTATTCAAGATAATGCTGAACCTTTTTTAGCAAAGTTATACAATTAAAACTTATCAGTGATATAAAACAGTTCTTTCTCTTTAATTATCATCTACTTGCATGGCCAAATTGTTGTATTTGCCAGAGATACGTTACAAAATGGTGGACCCTGGTTTTCGTCAACTTTTTGTCTTTATGTAGAAATATAAAAAAATGTACATCTATGTACACTGAGATATTTACACCACAATTACAACAAAGCTTTAAGAGTTTAAATCCGAAGAAATCATCTGCGACCGTTTGCGACGCCAAAAATAAAATTGATTTTTCGATCGTGCGGCCCAATCCGGAGCTGCGCGCTGGCTACGGGGACGCCGTTCTTGAAAGGTGTTGGAAAGGGCAAACACTGAACCTTTTTTATCAAAGTTATGGAATAACAGCTGAAGTTTATTAGTAAAATAATTCCTTGTTATTTATTTTAACCTATTTTCATGACGAAACTGTAGTATTTGTCGTCCACACATAACAAAATGGCGGACTCTGGTTTTCGTCAAAGTTTTGTTTTTATGTGGTAATATAAAAAAATGGACATCGACTGACACTGAGATATTTACACCACAATTGAAGCAAAGCTTTCAAAGTGTGAATCCAAAGAGACCATCTGCGACCGTCCGCGATAGCGAAAATAAAATCCATTTATCGATCGCGAGCCCCAGTACGGAGCTGCCCGCTGGCTACGGAGAATGCTGTGACGCGGCGTATCTTGGAAGACGATAGTGTTCTATAACCTTCGTTACGGATATAATTAGTCATATCGACGTAATAGACCATATAATCAGTTTAATCTTTTTTTGTTACAGACTTATTAATAATATGTCATTACTAAATACCTGGATAGCACTTGAAAATACCTCGTGTAATAACAACTGATTCACTCGGAATGAGATGAAGAATATTCCTCTTCGCTTCCAGAATCCAACATTTCCTGCTCGGCTTCTTTTAGTATGAGTAAACTCCTCACTTCCACTGTCATGCTTTTGGTCTTCTTCGTCGATAATTTTCCGGAGTTGGAAATTAATGGGTCCGAGGTTAGGAGTCTGCGGAATAAGTCCTCGTTGGTTGCCAACCTCGAATGCTTTCTGCTGAAGCTTTCTCTATATTTTCTAGCATCCTTGTTCCGTGCCTCTATAGCCTCTTCTGATAATTGGCCCAGGGGAAGAATCACCTCCTTTGCTATTTCTGCTCCGCTTATTAGTACCTTATGTACTGTGGGAGGCATATAAAACCACGGATATAGCTTCACGTACATTTCAGCAGTTTCCCAACAATAATTATTAAATTCTCCTTCATTAATTGGTAGGCCACTTGAAACTGCCTTCAATATCGTTGAAAACCTCTTTATTAGGTCTTCGTTGATTCCTGAAATGTAATTCATAAGACTTTTTTTAAATAACATCAGGGGAAAATACAGCCGCCGCCAGGAACAACAGTAAAGGTTTAAAAAAAATCACCAGCTTATTCCATCTATAATTAATTTAGAGGCTAGTACCTGTGATTTCAGATGCCAGCGTTGGATTTTCAAAGAATTTTCGAGCAGTATTTCCCTCATTTGTAGTTCCAGATCCTTGCTTCGTCATATCTACAACAAAGCCCATCTTTTCTTCAAATCCCTTTGGCAAAATAACTTTTTTGTGTCTTAGTTTTTTTTTGCTCTCCACGGGCCTGAATAAGATTATCATATTAAGTTCGGTCGTCTTCATGAAGTAAAACAAATTTAGCATTGTATGTTCCTCACCTACCTGCCATTGTGTAAAATCCATTCGATATGAAACATGTAGAAGACATTCAAAAAATCTAATGTAACAGTGTAATGTAGAAATTCCAAACGCTAAATTGGCTCTATTCACTAGTCATTCTCTAATCTCTTGAAGTTTATTCATTTCGGAGATCTTGGCACCGCAGACGTAACATGTCATACTTCCACTCTCAGTCAAAACATTGCAAACCTATTCATTCGTTTGTATCAACAATGACATTGTATAGCATCTACATTATTTAACATTACCTCTTACCGTTCCATTAACCATGGTTAGCAGCATGCAGAACCCGATGGTGTAATTTCCCACATGAATCGGCCTTAATTTTTCAATTTGTGTCTTAAGGTTCTTCTCTTCTGCCTTCGCAATTTCCTTTGTTCCCCTAATCCACTCTAGGCAAATAGGTCTGCAAAATCTCGTGGATGATGCCCGAGGATTTTCCCAAATAAATTTCACCTTAGATAAATCAAAGGTGTCGAAGGATAATATGAGGAGAGTGTGTAGAATTGTATTGGAGTAAGAATAAAACTGTACTGCTTTCAAATTGTACCTGTTTCATCGTTTAAAAGTCGAAGAGGCACCAGGGAGCTCATAAACAAAAATTCCTCTGACCTGGGCTCTCGTTGCTATCTCTGTTTATATAGCGAATGGCCTGATCTCCCGTCGAAACCGTATTTGCAAACTAGAGTGCAGCTCAATTCGCGTGTGGAAGCAGGGGCAGCTGTGACGCATGCCAGGATCCGTGACGCAGAGTGAGAGAGAGAACTTTGCAGATTTACTTCGCACTTAATTTCTGAAATTTCTATGCCATCCGGATAGGTGGAATTTTTAGCACGCTTCACTGTGAGGTAGCCTGGGTATAATTTATGGCCGTGGCTTTCAGCAATTTTCCGTAGACTAATATATTGGTTTTTGGTTAGCTACATTGATATGATTACAGAATGAGCCTCCTCTTCCGACATCTTAGTGGGGGCTGATATAGGTTTCTTCCATTTCGTTAGTACTCTCCGAGCTCTGGTTTGAGTGGTCGTGGTTACTTCCTTGACTAGTTTGGAGGCCGCCTCATCTCCTTCCTCTCTTAATGTCATCGATGCTGCACATAACAATGTTGCTGCCGAGTACGAAGACCGAAGACTTTTTTCTAAGACTAAGTCAGTTTTCCTTCTTTTCGATCTTTCGCTGAAAACATTGAAAGATTTTTCGGGCGTCCCCCTGGGCCTGATAAGATAATATAAAATCATCCTTTACATGCACAATTCAGCTTTAATAACAACTCCATGCGGCTAATAATCAATAATACTTACAAGAAGGCGTGGAAGTACTCGGTAAACATTGGAGTACGATTTCCGGTACATTAATAGGAGCATTCAACCATTTTTTGTTCTGGCTCAAAAACCTTTCGTTACTTCTAGACCTCGCTTCCCATTTCTGCTGGTAGTACAGGAAAAATAATAGACTGAGGAAATCACTGAGGGCGGTTGTGGCGTCAACGTAGCCTTTTACATGAAATTATTGAGTCAGATAATGCATTAAATATTCGTGCCTGTCAGTGGCGTATTGATGTCCAGAATTAACAATTTTTTTATGAAGCATTAGGCGAGAAACCTAAAGGCTAGACATATTTGTATTATTACGAGTATTGTAAATTATTACGAGACTAACAACGAAGAGGACCAAATAAAAACACCAATATGGATGATCGAAGTTGGGTGAATAAATCTATGACACCACCGACGGCGCTAGAAAACCAACGAAGTTGCAAGAACTCTCAATCCATCGCGTGTGTATCCGAAAAAAAACCAAAGCACAACTAACCTCTTTCACTGTATATGGAGAACTGAATGCGTCCATGCATTTCTGTCCGGAAACGGAACATTCCGAAAATAGCATGAAAGGACCGCACACACGATCCGCGGGGTCATAAAAAGACCCTTTTCGCGAAGCCCACTGTAGCGAGGGCGGAGGGGCAGTTAGGCGCCAGCTGTGGGGCTGGCATGATTGAAAATACCTTTCCTACTATTATAAGATTAGTGGTGGCCTAAGAAATCTGCTATACCCTTTCAAGGACTAAACTATATAAATGGAGAATTGTTAAGGTTAGAGCCTTGCTTGCATCGTAGGAAAGTGGTAAAAATGGTAATTCGGCCAACAGTATGAATTGTGGAGGAGATTGTTTTTCCACTAGTGGCATCATATCCATGAACAGGAAGTCGATTAACTTGATATGACTAATTATATCCGTAACGAAGGTTATAGAACACTATCGTCTTCCAAGATACGCCGCGTCACAGCATTCTCCGTAGCCAGCGGGCAGCTCCGTACTGGGGCTCGAGATCGAAAAATGGATTTTATTTTCGCTATCGCGGACGGTCGCAGATGGTCTCTTTGGATTCACACTTTGAAAGCTTTGCTTCAATTGTGGTGTAAATATCTCAGTGTCAGTCGATGTCCATTTTTTTATATTACCACATAAAAACAAAACTTTGACGAAAACCAGAGTCCGCCATTTTGTTATGTGTGGACGACAAATACTACAGTTTCGTCATGAAAATAGGTTAAAATAAATAACAAGGAATTATTTTACTAATAAACTTCAGCTGTTATTCCATAACTTTGATAAAAAAGGTTCAGTGTTTGCCCTTTCCAACACCTTTCAAGAACGGCGTCCCCGTAGCCAGCGCGCAGCTCCGGATTGGGCCGCACGATCGAAAAATCAATTTTATTTTTGGCGTCGCAAACGGTCGCAGATGATTTCTTCGGATTTAAACTCTTAAAGCTTTGTTGTAATTGTGGTGTAAATATCTCAGTGTACATAGATGTACATTTTTTTATATTTCTACATAAAGACAAAAAGTTGACGAAAACCAGGGTCCACCATTTTGTAACGTATCTCTGGCAAATACAACAATTTGGCCATGCAAGTAGATGATAATTAAAGAGAAAGAACTGTTTTATATCACTGATAAGTTTTAATTGTATAACTTTGCTAAAAAAGGTTCAGCATTATCTTGAATACGGCGAGTTTTGGAATAAATTGAATACGGGTTATTTTTGCAAAATTTGTTCAACTTTGAGGTCATTTATTTTGTTAACGCAATTTACCTATGAAAAATTGAATACGTCATCATATGCACCAATTAATTGGCAATAATTGTGCAGAGTTTCACCTTCTGGACTCAAAAAAAAGGCTTTTGAGGTTTTGGCCAGCTTTTTTCGCTTTCGTCCCACTGTGCGGCGCCCCGTACTTATTTGCGCAGGATTTAGAGAATTACTTAATGATATAATATAAATTATGCTGTGGTATTTTACAAAAATATAAACTACCTGTGGTTCCAAAACCTCATCTTAAGAATTTTATAACTTAAGAAAATCTTAAAACTGAAAGCGCTGCGGCGGCGCCAAAAATCCGTATGAGGTTAATGAGAGATATTTTGATTTTCGTGTGGAAATGTTCAGGTTGACAGGAAACCTTGCACAAGAACGAAGCAAATATTACTCGGTAGGATGCAAGCGATTATTACTTTTTTAGAAAATTTATAGTTCACAACTTCTTTCAATCCTACATAAGATTGACGCGGTGAGCTGTCTATCTGCTGTTTCACGAGCGACTTTGGTCTGTATATTTTGACGTAGAATTACATTATTTCAGTAATGAAATTTGAAGATTTCAGTCGAGTTCATTTATAATTTAATCATTAGTGCGCATTTAATGATGTGTAACGTTAAGATTAAAGTATCACATTGACTTTCAACGTCAATTGACTAATAGGGCTTTGAGACCTTAACCATTAACTTTATCTCTTCCGTACCTGTCGAGCTCTCACACAATTATGACGCTTTGACTAATGTCATGTATACCAATGACATATTGCTTGACGTGTATAATGTTGGCGCGGAGACGGAGCATCTGCGTGGTTTTCGTAGATATTGTGGGAAATTGGACATGATCATGGGTTGGTTTGTAGTCCCTTTAATTATCCCTTCAATTCCCTGGAGAATGGCGGTTTGTTTGTCCTGAGTGTAGAGCGCTCGGCTTTTCAGCAAAAGGCCCGGATTCAAATTAGTTGGTGCATTCAACCGGTGACCTTTAGGTGTACCGTGGAGCACCATAAGGTTGCAACAGGTGTATTTTCTTTATTCTCCGGAAGTAAATAGCTCGTCATTACTCCTGAGGAGTCATTGGTATTATCTCTAACAATTGTCAGATACATGTGTACATAAATCTTTGCGGTACTCATAAACTGTCCATTGTGTATGACTGGCATCCTGACGAACAAAAATGTTAATGATGATAATGTAGAGAAAACTTCTCTGCAAATGCGGACTCAGAACCAGAATTGGTGGAGCTTAAAGGCTCAAAAATCGATTTAAGTGAATACCCTTAAAATTTCCACTTATTTCGAAAATAATCCCGATGTGTCAAAATAAGTCCAACAAAGTCTTGATAAGCTGTGGAAAACTGCTATATTCAACGAAATTGGTGAATACTCCACGTTTAAAGGGCTAAAGTCCAATGAAAAAATGTTGAAAGTTATTTTTCCGTGCTCAGTTATTAACTGTATCCGTCCATCCATCATCAATTTTCAAAATGCAGCCTAATCGAGGGTTGCGGAAAGCACTCACTTTCGGCATTAAAAACGATTTTTTTCAATATTGAGGAGTGAATTGAAACTGTTGGCCTGCAAAAGTGATATTACCATTCTTGAAGAAACTCCAGAAAGTAAATATCGGGGATAAATTTTATTGAATTTTCATAAATAAACAGCTTCTCGCGTAGGAGATGAGGTACTATTGCGAGTAAAAACAAATAATTAACACTAGGAGGACGGGAGTTTTGCGCTACCTACAAGGACGGCTAGGGGTCATTTGACCCCAACTTCGTTTAATCATTTAAAAGCCGTTTTATCTTCCCTGAGACTCTTTTATTGTAGTATTATTCATATTCATTCTTCAGCAACACATATAAGCATTAATTATGGTGTTCCAATTGTTTAAAATGATTAGTTATCAATACTAAAAACAATGAATTAAATTACATTCAATGGCCAAGATTCAAATTTATAGTCACTCTAATCACGAAATTGCATTATTATTACTTGATACAAAAGATACACTTCAAAATTTCACAATGAGCATAATGGTTTTTTTATACTTTGCAATAAAATAATTTAAAAAATATTACTTTGTTGAAAGTTTCAGACACATAATTATTTTTTCGGCGCACTTTCCACAAAATATTTTTTTACACTAAAAACATTTGATGATTTGTTTTGACAATTTGGAAATATTTGGCACCTTTTCCTCTTTTGTGCTCTTAGGCTCTATGTGGTTATGGTATTTGATGAATTTTTGTTTGTTTGAATCGAGCATGAATGTGAGGGTTCCGTCGGAAATGAGATTCCCAAAACTTTTTTGACTAGTTTTTGAATAAATTTCTTGCAACTCAGTTCACTATTCGTAGTTTCCCTACAGAGAACCCAGCTATTTATCGAGGCCAGGTCAAGTATATTGAAAAATACATAAACAGGCCACCTCCTTGTAGCTAATAGGGTTGAATATTTCCGGCATATACTGTCCATAAAATCTACTCCCAATTTGTTCTTATTGCAAAAGAGGATGGTGTCTGGCTTTCTTTCATTAGTGTCGGAAATCGTCACATCTGAGTGAATGGTACTTAGTAAAAGAACATTCTTCTTCTTTTTTGCTTTTTAATATGTGAGAGTATGGCCCTGAGTGTTTTTTTATACTCTGAGTATGCAAATTTCATTATTCATGCGGACAGAAGGAGGTAAGTCTCGCCTGTTTTTTCCTCTGGTTCCGACTAAGGAAATTTTTCTTTTTTTTCAAGTTTTCTGCCAGTTGAATTGGTGAGAAATAATTGTTACAGGTAACGGTTAAGCCTGAATTGTTATTAGGCTTAGTCAATCTCGTTACAACATATTCACCCAATGCTTGATCTGATGGCCTTTCTTCATCTTTCTCACTATACGGAAATGCATTCAGGCACTATTTAGATTTCGTCAGTCAAAACCTAGTTCTTGATTCCGAATTTGTCCGCTTTCTTCGGCATATACTGTATGAGAGGACACTAGTATTTCATTGGATAGAGCTGTTCATTGGCCGTTACGCTTTCACTTGGATTGCAGCAGGCTTGGGAATTGGTGAAAAAATTGTTCCAAGGATCAGATGCCAAACTAAACTTATCTGCGCATAGTGCTTGACAACGAGTTGTCTTTGAATCGAAGCGCATATGTTTCATTATATTCGAGAATCGATCCCTTGGCATTGCACTCGAGAATATTTTTGAGCCCCAGGTTTTAATGCGGCAGCTTTTTATAGACATATGCCGCTGTCCCAAGATGCCTCTTGCATATATCATCGCGATAAATATAAAAAGTTCTTCTCTCGACAAGCACCAATCAGGATTTTGAAGCTTTCCATGCTCCACAGTACATTTTACAATGTTTTCTAACAGAATGTCACCATGGAAGAAGAAGTGGGGTGGCAATGGAATATGGTTAGAGACAAAAGCATTACAAAGAATTGATTTGGGGTCGATGGACAATGATATTTCGCACCGTTTCTCAAAGGACGCTAAACCATGACTATAAGAGGCATGGCTGGATGAAGACACACATATCAATGGGAGTACACATGATTTTCGGGGCGAGAATGAAAAAAATAAGATTATCAAAATAAGAAAAATACCCATAAAAAACCATTAGTGAGTGAAATTCACACAGAATAATACGGAGTGCCACTTACTTTCTCCTTACCGCTTGTTATACTCCGGAATATCGGGTACAAAAATGATCACTGAGGTTACACTTCTGATATGGGCGTCTAGAGGCATCACCCGGCATCGAACCGGGTACCCTCTGGTTCACATCCAAGCACTATACTTAGTGCACTACAACGACACAGAATATAATGATCTTCATAATGAATGAAGAGCCTAAGGGTAAGAGGAATATGAGGATGCAGCTGGAAAACAAGTTGTGGGTCAAATGACCCCCAGCCGTCCTTCTAAGTATAACCTCTTATAAAATGCAACAAAAAAGGATAATTAAAATTTTTCCAGTTTATGTAATTTCAGGTAGAAATAGGGAAAGTAAATAAGTGTGAAAATATTTTACAAAGAGAAAAATTTATTTGAATTCTGAAAAGGGGTCAAATCACCCCTGCCGTCTCTCTAGTGCTAAGATTGACTTTTCAATATTTTTCATTTCAGCGTTCTTCTGAGCACATTTACTGCTTATATTCTGAGTGCTGAATCATACTTTCAATATAAACTCTTTTGGAAGTTGGAAATGAGTATCATTACACACGTTAAAATGGAATCAAGTTAAGCAATATTGCCCCGTATATGCATTGCATTGCAAGTAATTTGAAATTGTGTGTATTTGCTGCATCGTAATGCTAAATGCTAATGCGCCTCTATTATCACTGTCTTCAAAATTCCGCGTAGGCGGGAATTCTTTCCAAAAATGTCAATGAATGCGATTTATTTCATAATCTACATCTACATACTACCCTGAAAGCCGCTGCATGGGGGCGTGGCAAGGGGTGTTAGAATACCAGCCGTGTAAAGATGTAAGGGATAAGGTTTTGGAAGGTGAAATAGTGACGTGTATTATGATAGTGTATTTATTGGAGCTCAGTTTTTATTGTGGTCGTATATTATGTGCGAAATGAACGAGTTTTTGTAACTATCTGTTCGGCAATGTAACTTTCTTATTTTATCGAATCTGTCAGACCTAGATATGTAGTGATCATGATAATATTGCTTCGATCGATGAATTTATTTTAAACAAACGGAAATTAATTATCATGAGTAGGGGAAATTTAGCGAATGTCAGTAGAGGCTGCTACTTCACCAGTAATTTAAATCTTCTCCTGCAGGGTTAAGCATTTATCGAAGAAACTAAAAGCCACTGGCGCGACGCCACTAGAGAACATTCATTCTCACAGAGACGTTCATGATTGTAGACATCGGAAGAAAATATCCCATCTAATTAGTGAACGGATTATTGACACATTTTAATATTTACTTATCCGCTGCTGAATCTGTAACCCTTATTGTTACAAACACAAAAAAATCGTCCGTTATTAGGGTCATTATTCCAAATTGTCCTCCAGTCATGCTACCATATCATATAATGTACGACACACCCAAATTCATTTATATTCCTCGTGGCTTAAAGCTGTCCTGAAGAATCGTTTAAGTTTTTCCAACTTTATTAATTGCATCATGGGATTTATTACAATGTACTTTGCTATAATTCAATGCGGACTGAGAAATATTTAACGAACTGTCTTTGCCACTGTTTGGAGTTCTCGTTGAACTACATTTTACTGTCACTAAATACGTTATTTAGCTTGAAAATAAACCCAACTATATTAATCATCAATAATTAGGGCTTGTGTCCTTTTTGATTGCAATTTTTTATCGGTAATTAAGCCATTTATACTAATAAACTCATCGAGCTTTAATAAATCGTAGAGGAACAATCACGTGGCATAGATAACGAAGTTCAAATAATACGATATATGCCCGCGTGGATATTGGCAAATATTGGCAAAGACAGTTTGTTAAATATTTGAGCCCTCATTAAAGTATAGCAAAGTTTATTGTAATAAGTCCCATATGCAATTATCAACATAACCTAATACCTCGGTAAACATTCATCAATTTAAGTTTAGAAATAACAGACCAATGTATATCTGTTGCTGTTTTTAGGATCACCTACTTGGGGGGACAAAAAATCGGAATTGTTCATTTAACCCAACTGTATTTTTTAGTAATACATATATAACTCACCTTCAAATCGCGCCCCATTGAAATGAATGCACTCTTCCAACCTTGCATTCCAATTTTGAAAACGCTTTTCATACCCATATTCTCCATTGCCTCCCATGGCCTCCTGTGTTTTTGCTTCACCTCATTGGTATCTTTAATCGTTTTGCATTGAGATCATTTTCATTTCGGGGACCAAGAAAAAGTCCCTGGAGGCCAAATCAGCCGAGTGACGGGGTGAGGAATAGAGTGATGCCAATTTTGGTCACAAGACGGCGTAAAAAGCGGGCCATGTGAGCGGGCAAATTGTCGTGTCGGAAAAACCTGTCATCCGATTGCCACGAATTGGGGCGTTTTCTCCGTAAACTGTCGCGAAACATTTTTCTTTAAATCTCTGAATTGAACTCTACGGAGATCGGGTTGGAGTAGTAGTACTAGAAGATTGGCTAACCATAGTGGAGGCTCGGGTTCAAATTCCGACAGAGGAGGATATTTTTCGGAGAAAACCCGATTCATACTCGAGTGAGTCTTTTGGAGGGCGCTTCAAGTGTAGTACTCCGTCGGTCGGAGGGGACGTTAAACTGTGGTCCCATTGGCGCCTTTCGTTAAGAGCAGGCTAATGCTGACGCCGGGTTTCTCTCCACCCCTTATCCCTTACCTGTCCTTATGGTGCAAATGACCTTAGTTGTCGGTCGCCTCACAAAATATCCAATCCATTTTGTAACACAACGCGGGCCTCCATATTATTTTCCCACCGCGTGGGAGAAATAACAATTAAACACCCACCATGTTTAACTTTTCGCGGTGAAACAATAGGGAAACGGAGGGCAGAGCCAAAGCCGACAATGATGAATTGGGGAGGGGGACGAATAGAAAAGCACGAGCGTGGAGTGACAGCAGAGTTCTTGAAGGGAACGGACGTGTGGTGGGGGTTCTGTGCCATATTCCGGAGGAAGCGGATATTCAGCCGCGATACGGGGGCCAGAGAGAGAGAGACCTTGGTACAGGACTACCATTCGTGCAGATGCTGTGATCACATTACGCCAGGACTACGGGTTCCGGAGGCTGTAAAGTTAGAGTGACACCAGCCACGTATCAACCTGTATTGTCAACAAGAGCGTAAATATGGACTTTAATTCTGTATTTTAAATAAGCCATACAAACCCAGTTTGGTACAACCCGGATTAGAGGTTGATGCTAGTTTTGTTTTATTTACATTGGAGTAATGGATATTTAAAGAAGATATATGGCTTAATTCAAAGAAGTTGATTATCATAAAATGTTTAAAGATAAGTAAATCATTTGAAGTAACTGTATGAGGTGCAGAATATTACAATTGTCTGGGTCATGACCTTAAGTTAAAGGTAAAGATATTATATACTTTGTTTGTGTGTGTCTTGATTCAATGATATGATTTGTCTGATCAATTAAATTGCTAGTTATCACGTATCGCATGTTGTTTTGTTTTTCTCATGTTATCTACCGCAGAGAAGGCTGGGGCAATTGAAAAAGGTAGGGGACCGTGGTTAATTTATCTCACATTTATTTTCCATTTTTGATAATCACAACGTGGGCATTTTGAGTTAACGATAATAGAGATTGTTTCCATTTCTGACCCACAACGTGGGGCTTACGGGTTGCATTGTTAATATTTTACAATTTCTTAAGCTCCACGTCTTCCCATACAACACAACTAATTCATCGAAGCGTTCGATCTTTGTCCTCAAGTCTCCTAATTTTTGCCACGTTTTCATCAATTAGTGAGATGGATGGACTCTCGGTGAAAGGAAATTCATAGATCGATATACCTCCTCTTTTGAAGGAGGTAAACCTCTCGTTAACCTGGTGTTTTCCTGAAGTATCATCTCTGTAAACAGTCTTGATCCTAGAGATAGTTTTCGTGGCAATTTTTATGAAAAGGAAGCAAAATTTCATGGCCGCGTGCTGTTCACGAGAATCCGCCACGTAAAAAAAACGACTTGTGTACATATTCGCTCACACAAAAAATTTCGAGAACTTTTCGTTCCTTGCGCAACCTCTCCCAGTTTTGCCGCGTATAGTTCTCGCCAATGACGATCATCCAATTGGTATACAACTAGAAAATAGGACTTGAATATGTGATGCACGCGCACATGATTTCCCTACGGACAACATCACTGCTGTATTGTTTTCTAAAATTTGAGCGGTATTCATGCTTAATCGTGGAATATTACATGCTCGTGTTCCAATTCTGAAACTCTTTTAAAGATTTCCTCATCGGTAACCTTAACAGAGAACTATTGAAGACCTGTGAACGTATTAGTCTTTTTAATTTCAAAAATCGATGCTCCATTATGCCTCTCTGGAATTTCATTTCCGATCTGATATTCCTAGCAACCATCGAACGAATAAGTCGGTTATTCTTACGTAGCCATCTTTATGCTACCTTTCTCTCAGTCTGCTGAATTTAAATCGCTACATTTCTTTTTAGATCATTCGTCTTCATTCAACTTCATTTTCTGAAAAAAATGCTTATCATAATAAATTATTGCAACTCGCCGTGGGAATTATATTTAGTTTTCTTTAAATACAAATGACTTAAAACAACGTAAATGGCAAAATATGCTTATGACCAAATACTAAGGAAGTCTATGGCTCTAACCCACTGAATAAATGAAGAAATACATCGAAATGAATTTGAGGCTATTATTTAGTTTTCAAAATTTGGGATTTATACGTAATTTTCGGTTTGAAACGCATGTTTTGCTTTATTTCATTATGTTCTTGTAACAACACTTAATTCGAACCTAACGAGCGAAATTCGTAATGTCTATTTCTAAAACTATTATTAGGTATGCTTTATAAAGTTTTTTATAATGTCATAAAATACTTTTCCATTGCGGAAAGACCGATTAATCGGCAGTGATAAGAAAATGCCTACATATGCTAATGTATACTAGTACTAACACTAACAGACCCTCTTTCGATGGCTTGTAATATAGTCCGGAGACGTAACTCTAAATGTTTATTGCTTTCTTTAAGATGCTGTCAAGAGATTTAGAGGCATGAATCCATTTTTAAGTTTATTATTTTCATTAGTATGAAATATTTTATTCTTTTAACTTCCACTCTTTATTTAAAATGTTCATATGTTGTTGTTGTTTCGTATTTTATTCTCGAAATTATAATTATGGTAAATGTTGTAAGAAATGTACACAAATTTATGCAAATTGACAGTGAAAAAAATCCCCTTTGTAATTGTGAAAAAACCATCTTTTAATTGAAAACTCGTTGGTAAAAAAGATGACGCTAGTGAAACATAAAAATCACCTCCAAAATAGAATATCTATCCGGTTATCACGACGGTTGAACTCTAAGGTTTATGTAGCCACTTAAAAATTCAGTGTTTCAGTATGATGCGGAGAATATTATTTTGAGGCCCTCTGAATATCTAGAATATACAAGAGCTGCAAGACAAGGGAGAAACAGAGAAAGTAATTCTATATTTCTTCTTGCCACACATTTTAAGTGGCTATGACTCGGACAGGGCTTAATAAAAAACCACTCCTTAAATATTAAATTCACTTGCCTCCTTTTTTTTTTCGTACTCCCTCCCCATTTCATAGCTGGTGTCACAACATCCCCTGCCATGCGCCCCTACCTGGTGGCTTGCCGGGCAGTATGAGGACGAAGCGTGTCAGTTGAAAGACCCTGACCTAGGCCATCCATGCCCTCCCTGCTCCTGAAGATTTCCTCTACTCGTTATTCTTTCTCCTTTTCTTTCGAAAGTGGATTTTGAGTCTTTGGTTTCATCGTCGGAGGTCCGCGTCTGCAGCGTACACTCACTCCTAGGGTGAAGGATGGCGGTTGCGCCGCTTGCGGCCCCATCCGAAAGTTCTCCATCTCATCGCGTGCCCCACTTTGTTGAGAGTTGCTCCATCGTCTGCTTGGCCCCGCAGGCGACCAAGAGGAAGAAAAGGAGCGGTTGCGTTTCACCCGATTTACATTCACTGTCCGCTCCATCCTTCTTCTTCACGGAGGCCGATCTTCCCCTCGGTTTTTACAGCGAAATCCGCGCTGCTCTGCTACACTTAAACTGGATGCGGCTTCAGCCTGCGGTTGCCTACGTCTTCAGCTCTTTCCGAACCCCAAGATCTCGTCCGTCCTGTGTAAACTCATCGTCTGTCCAGTTCACACTAAGCATTTCTAGTAGATCTGGACTGTAGTTCACTTTCCTCTCATCCTCCGTTAAGTAAAAATTCCAATTTATCTTCATCACTATAGTAACCTACCGTGAGATCAAACAAATACAATCCGGGCGATAAACTGGAGACCACTCTGAGATGAACAAGTTACATTTTTAATAATCCGTGAACTTGCTGGTTTAATTTTTTTCTACGGCATGAAAGTCAGTGTATTGGAGATTTTTTATTTCACCTGGTATGTCAATACAACAGCCGGTCAGCACCTGAAGATAATGCAAGGAATCGAAGTCCAGATTGTGCAATAAATTATTGACCTGTTAACTGGCCAGTGGAGTGCAAAAGTTTTTTTGTACCAATGAAAATGGAACTCCACAAAGTTGAACTGAGTTTTATTTCATTTACTAACAACTTAACATCCCGTAACTGTTTATTATTATGTGTTTATTTTCATTATTTTATATTGTTTTTTAGTGAATGATTTACCCGGTTTGGTGTGCAAGGCCTGAGAAAACTTTTTAATTTTGACCAATTTTAAATTATTTTTACATATT
This sequence comes from Ceriagrion tenellum, assembly GCA_963169105.1. Lineage (NCBI taxonomy): Eukaryota > Metazoa > Arthropoda > Insecta > Odonata > Coenagrionidae > Ceriagrion > Ceriagrion tenellum. The sequence continues at coordinate 131,794,234 of OY720632.1, read as the reverse complement.
TTCATTTGTAAAGTGTTTCTCCACTGGGAGATCGGGTTGATGTGGTGGCTAGAGTACTAGCTAGAGTACTGGCTAACCACACGGGCGGCCAGGGTTCAAATCCCTGCAGTGGAGGATGTTTTTCAGAGGAAACCCGATCCCTACTTGAGTGTTTTGTGAAGGACACTTCAAGTACAGTACTCCTCATATTGGATGAGACATTTAACCGTGGTCCCCTTGGCGTCTTTTGTTAAGTGCAGGCTAATGCCGACGCCGGGTTTCTATCCACCCTTCCTCCCTTAACTAACCCGTAATGGCGCAAATAACCTCAACTGTCGGTCGCCCCCCCAAATTTCCAAGTTTTTTCACTGTGTTCGCCACCGTGGTCGCAGAGTATTAGGACTCAACTTTCCTGTTCGTTGATGAGTGTTTTATTTTTAGGTTTGTAGGCATATTTTTCTAATTTCCTTCCTCTCTGCCCGGAAAATTATGTGGGTAGTAAAATAAAATGGACCCCGAATGGAACCAACATTCAACCTCGGTAAAATGAAAACGACTCGGTGACCGATCACATGTCCGCGTATTGAAAGTCTAAGTGACCTTGCGACATTTTACTTGGCCGCATAAATTCGATTCCATCCTCACTGATTTTTCTGCTTGAAGTACCATTCATGTTACTCAAATATATGCACACACTCACGCAAAACAAAAAATAAACGTCCGCAAAAAACATCGTAATTGTATTGCTGAAGATTGTATTGCTATATGTAGGGTCGAACCCACCGAAGTTGACCATTGTCTAATTTTAGCGAACTTATCTGACGTAGTCGAGGCGACGCAGAGACAATAATTAAAGGCACGCATGCTCGAGACATTGTCAGGTGTAGCTTGTGCCAACGTCACGTCCTCAGGTAGATGTATTTTAGGCTTGAATCCGTTTCCGGTGTGTTTTTACTCTGCTCCGGCCGTATCAGCTGTTTAAAAATAATGATACAAATGAAGAAAAACGCTATAAAAGTCGCTGAAAATACCAAACCGTTTGTTATTTTGCTAGATTAACCCTTAGGAGTACAGTTGTTATTGATGATCGAATTTTAAACTCTTCCTCCGCATCGAAGTCCCCCAGGTCAGGCGAAATCGTACTCACAAAACTGTGGCATATTCCGTTTTCAGTAGCGCATGTAATTTTTATTTGACCTACTCCACTGCCTTGAGGGTCACGAAATCAATCTACGCAATCATTTTGGCACATTGTTTAAGCATTCTCCGTATAGTTCCAATGTATTATACTTAAATAAATTATTAATACGGTTTGTGTGGTCTGGGAAAAGGTACGAGTTTTTTCAGTCTTAAGTTATTTTACACAGTTTTAATTTGTCTTCATTTTCGCATCAGACTGCGAAATATACTAAGTTTTATCTATCTTGTTTGCATCTAAAACCAAACCTATTTCAAAATGTCCAGAGAACTTTCCCTTCTCCCCAAATCAAATAATTATCCTTGAGTGTACTTCACAATTTTTCGCTAGTGTGTGCGAGTTTTTTCTCTGGATATTATGGGGATTTGAACTTTTAGTGTTTAAGGTCAGCAGTTGTTGGAATCATGAACGAAATAGCTATATTAGTGATGAAAGAAACATCTATTTATTAGGAGATTCTTTTCTAAGTGATATAGGTTTAAAATAAGAATTTGGCACTGCTACACAAAATTCATTTGAATTACGCCATCCAATCCACCAACGTTGTAAGGTTGTTTGAATCAAAGTATTCTATTCCATTACAAAACAATGATTCGTTGACACATAGAGGCGCTTCGTAATTCAAATAAAATTCGTTCAAAATAATCAAATTATTTCTTGATTTTCGCTATAAACTTCCACAAGTTATCGTCTAAATCCTTTAACTCTCTTCTCGTACCTATGCATATATTTGGAGATTTCACTGTAATAAATTCTTTAATACCTTATGCCGTAAACGTAGTCATAACTAAAGATGTTTATCTATTTTGTAGAAAGTTATGTGATGAGCTAAAATTAATTTGATAAAACGTACGAAACACTTTTCTGAGATGATTTGTACTGAAAAACTTCCTCAGTTTTGTATTTTGCTGAAGCGCAGGGTCGTACGATATTAATTTATAAGGACTGGTTTAAAATGACGAATATCTTAAGAATTGCATTCAGTGACAGTAAAACAAAATCAGGATAACATTATATATTTATCTCCAAAATGAAACTCAAGTAATTTCATTCTTTCATTTCTAAGGTTAAACCTCGTTCAAACCTTCTTTGGTGGATTCATACCCACTATATGGGAGAGTATTTTGTACTGTTGGAAACCTCAAACCTTGTCCAACTGTAGTGTTTACTTGTCGAGTTTTTCCGTCTATCCACTCAGCCCGTCTAATCTCACACAGCTCATCTGGCCGAACCAGACCTCTTCTAGTCGTAAAGGTCTTCTGGACGTAAACACGGAACTAATCTAACTAGAAGGCAGCGGCTGAGTGGATTACTGGACGGTATTATTCCAACTAAATATCCAGGCGACATATACACAGCAGTGAGCTCGTGCTGCGAATTTTCCTTTCATTTCTAATATATTTTTCGTTTGAGGTCTAGCTACAGAAAAAAATGAGTCGATACCAGCTGATTTTCACTATATTTAATGTATCATAACCGTAGGGATGTTTCAAGGTAAGGTCGAAATCTTCGAAAAAACTTGATAGGCTTTACTTTTGTCGGTGATTTCTACTGTAATTAATCTGTCATCATCATAACGGCAGGGACCGTCATCAATCTGGAGTCCTCTCAACACAATTTTCTTTAGGTAGTTTGAGCGAGATAGTTCCCTTTTCATAATGAAGACCATAATCGAATTCTACGTTTTCATTTCAGCAACTGTAGGAAGCATGAATCAAATACTAAATTGTTGATTGCGCAATAAAATACTTGTATGTGACTGAATTTCTAGGTAATCGAATAAACATATTAACAAAATTCTTTGATTTGACTCATTTTTTCACGCGGCACGTTCAAAACTTCGTCACAACGGAAGTTTTTTTTTGCGATTCTAAAACAATTACTGCGGTGACATTATGATTGATTTTCAAAATTAGTCGAGAAAACATACAAACTACAGCCTGTTAAATGTTGACGAGATCTAAGTGTTAGAAATGCCTCATTTTTAAAATTAGCTCTCTCTAGAGTTCATAACCTACCATTTCCCATCTAAAATAGCTGAAAATATTTGTCATAAATCTCGGATGGTAGCTCGGGAAGGGGCTGGTAACTTTGGAAGAATGAACTATTTTTTGGTTGAATGAGACCAAATTCACTGATATATGGGTGAAATAATATTTCGTTCAAACTACCTTAAAGCTTTCGATTACTTGGTTACCTCTGATGGTATTCAACTTTCCTATACCTTTCCCTACAACTCATATAAATATCTATCGGTCCACTCTGAACGTTTCGTGTCGCTTCCGCGCCTGGTCGCTGCTTGATGGCCTTGAATCCGGTTACCCCAAACTACTTCCAACCTTCACCAATTTATTTTACGTCTGCCCTTTCCGTCTAGTCTCGCATATGACGTGGCTCTTCCTGATGGACACACGGGAGCCTTCCTTCTTTCTCTCGTAAACTTAGCACTCCTATACCTTGTCGCTGGCTCAGTGGCTTTACGAGTTCGAGAGAATGTTCACTCTCCTGGTGGTGAGTTAATGCAAACTCTGGCAGGGCCACGCCAATTTTTCCGTATTCTACTCCGCGAATGACCATTTGTGGGCTCGCTGCAAAACCTTCGCGACGGTTCTGCGCAACGAGTGGATGCTGTCTCATGACCTTGGATGGGTTCAGTTCATCGTCAACCTCAATCTATGTGCAACCCTCGATAGTTTTTTCTTATTCATCTCCCCTCTCCGTCCCATCTTCAATCTATGCGACGTGTATAGTCGTCTCGGATTGGATAATATGATAAGTCGATAAAATCTTCATTCAGACCTGTGGAAATTTTATTAAGTCCATTCGTGCATTTTCTTTGTCAATTTTCCCTGGAATATTGAAAAGTTTAAAGCAAAATTAGCAAACAGTTTTTTATCTCTCTTTTATTATTTTGTGGTTACTCTTTCATTTTGGTACAGGTTATCTGGACAATATTATTCATTTTTACCATTTTACTTATATCATTTTAATAATACCATTCAATAATAAACTTTTATTAGGATTGATCGCTTTAGACAATGCGCTGAGGATTTTTTAAATTTTTCATTTGTTGCTGAAACCCTAACCTAGTATTTGTGTTAGTTTATTGGTGAAACTTTTTTCCTTCGAGGGATTTTTATTTTCTTATTTATAGCGCTTCCACACATTTCTGAGTGTGGCATCATTTCTTTGAAACATCTTCAGCATCTGAGACCCCGAGTCCTCATCCACTCCTTTCCCTTTTAGTTTTTTCCTTCAGTCCGTTCTCTCCATCCGTCCAAATGTATTGTGGTAACATGTCTCGTCCCTCTCAATTGCACCACTTACTCTTGCCCTCGTAAACTCACCTCTCAAATGTGCAATGCTATGGTCAACAAATATTATCTTGCTGTAAACTTCTCGACAAGGAACTGCGTATCTTTGTTTCATTCGAGCGAAACTTGATCATTTTGCTCTGAAGGTAAAGTTATTGGGATTAATGATGATTATGCAAGCTTTTGCTGGTAATCCGTCATGTTTTTATTTTTCTCAAGTTGAAAGGAGCTGACATAATTGTGAGCATGTACTCTAGATCTACAAACATTACTACATAAACATTGTATTTTAGATGCGGATTTTTGCAATAATATCAAAAGAGAAAATTGGTTTTATACATTTTTGTGTACTTATCTCTAATTCTGACGAAAAGCGATTTTATCCGCTGTGACTGTATCTTGCGAATCATGTTCTCCGAATTGATGACTCAATTACGTAAATCAGTAGTAATATGATGGAAATCGTTTTTTCTCGAATTATAATATTCAGTTCGGCCTTGATAAGCTTCTGAAAATTTTACAAGATTTGGCGATGAGTATGAAATGAAACTTTAGACTTACGGATGTTTTTTTATAAATGTATTAGTAGAATTTATCTCAATGCAGTACCGCCGGATAAGTGACTACTAGCTACCCAATCACAAAAATGTTTATGAAGGTCTGAGTGTGACAATTGATTTGTTTTTTATTATTGAAAATGAATGTTGCATTTAAAAACTGTGACTCGTAAAAAGGCATAGGATTAAATATTTGGATAAATTGTCTTCTTGATATGCTAGTGCCACCTACTTTTTTATGCTCAACTTCCTGGGCTTTATTTACTTATGTTTAAGTTCTACTAACATTTCCTTCCGATCATTTTCTCAAAATCAACCACACACTTCTAACGCAGGTCAGCCCCTTAACCTTTCCTATTAAAGCTCTGCTCAGTCCTTTTTTAAAATTTCATCAATTCTGTCAATTCTCTCCGCCATCTTACCCTTGATTTTCATGTTCCTTTTCAGTTTTCTGTCATTTTATTGATACGTTAACGTTAACGTTTTTACTTGACAAAGTTATAGAAAATAAGTTGGGGCACCACGGTGAGAATAAATATGGAAATTATAAATCTTTCAATTATTAGGCATAACTTTACCACTGTTACGTTTCTCCGGCTATTCTTTCCATACATTAGGTTTTTTTTCATTCTCTATGAGAGTCTCAAACTTTTTACACCAAGTTGCTATTTATTTTTGTGGAAAACTATTCAAAGTGACTTTAAACGCATTGTTTTGGTATCCTCAGCATCTCCCTGGAAAAGTCCTTTGTATCACCAAGTTATCGTATTTCACCCCCTAAATATCATTAATTATGCCAGAATTTTAACCCATGACTCAGTTGTTAGTACTCTACTGTTGCATCATCGTTCTTGGCAAATTTCCGCAGGGCTTGTTATTAAGTAAGTGTTTCTGCTTTTGGTATGTAATGTGGTTCGTAGACGTATTCAGCTATGAATAGTCAGTGGTGTAAATATATACCCAACTTTGCCACTCAGGTGTGAACATTACTTTAACATTTTGAATACAGAAACCAGGATTATAATTTTATACAATCGTTTGATATATTGCCAACACACCGGATACGACGATTTCAAAATTCTACTGCACTATTTCAGTCTGACCGTACGATATTTCATATTGAAATTCCAAATATTGTTACATTTAGCGTCCAACAGTAATAGAATAATGTTATTGAACGGCAGCTGGACGTAACGATATGGCTGCAGTATTTCTAGAAGACAAACATATGACCACAAAGTCCCAAAATAACTTTTAATCTTATATAATAGCTCATTAACCTATATTTTAAAGTCTTCTTTCACAGTCCAGTTACGTGTGTAAAATCCTCAGTTTTTTTCTGAAACGACCTGAAAATTAGAGTCCAGCACACAGTGTTAATATTTTAGGATGCCAAAAATTTTTTTACGTGGATAATGATGAAGATTACAGAAACTTGAATAAAAAAAGCGAGATAATATTCATGGTCTCTACTGTGTGCATTTGAAGAAGTGCGAAGAAATAAAATACCCGAGGGGATATCGCCAAAGTTGCCATGTTTTTAAGGTGCGAGGGAATGAGTGCAAAATTTGAAAGAGGCTGAGATGGTAGAGAGGCAAAGAGGACATGAAGTGACTACACTTTGCGTGTGATACTTCTCGTATTCTTGCGAATCCTACATTTCCTTCACATTTCATCTTTTGCGAAAGAAAAACAAGCGAATTCAAGGCGTGTGGCGGCAGTTCAGTTCGGAACTCGGGAGCACTGTAGCAGTCGTCTTCCCGACCTACTTCTCTACTTTGCATCGGCTGGATGACCGCAATATCTGCGACCGCAATATTCTTTGGCGTTACGTGACAGTTGAGACCACTTAAAGTCTCGCCCATTTTTCACAGCACTTAAACGCACGAGTTTATTGTCCGCTCCCTGTTATATACGCGGGAGATTTCGCCATCTGGAATTTCTTATGAGATACTTGTAAGTGAATTTTGCGCTCACGCAAAAACCATTAAACCAGCTGGTTCTCTCATCGTCACATATTTGCACTTTCTTTGGGAAAAATAGAGTGCTCTTTCTTAGAATTCAGCCAATTCTCTCCCTAGCAAGATTTTTTTCGGGGTAATTTCAGCGTTTCGGAGATGTATATAGTCCATGAATTGCACTGGATGCATTCATTTTTCATCAATATCAGTTTAGAGTAGAATTTTGCTCTTTCTGTGTGCACGTGTCTCTTAGAAATTGCTATATTTTATTTTTTTAAAGGCTATGTTGCCTCCAAGGTATGTATATACGAGAGTTGGCCGAAAAGCAATGCCCATCATATTTTCCTCAAAGATATTTTTTCGGCAAAAATTGACTTTACGCATATGAAGGAATGATAATTGATCGTCATTCTTTCGTCATTCAATCCTAAGATCGGTTGACTGCAGCCCTCCACCCTTCCCTATCTAATGGTAGCTGCCTTGCCTCCTCGTATCTCTCCCTATGTACTTTCCTCTTTATTTGGCCCATTAACTCATTCTAGTGTCTTCCTCTGACGACTTTTCCCTCTATTTTACACTGTTATATTCTTCACAAACCCATTGTGCCTCAGGGTGTGTCCAATCTATCTCGTTTTTCTTTTTTGTAGGGTTTTCCATATGGTCCCTTCCTCTTCTATTCTTCTGTACACTTCACCATATCTTATTCTGTCCGTTCATTTTATCTTCTTTATCCTCCTCCAGCACCAGGTATCGATGGTATCTAGTCTTTTCTGGTCAGCATGTTTGATCTATTCACTCTTTTTTCCACGATCTCCCTCCAGTTCTATGGCCTTTCTTCAGAAAATCACTGGAGCTTGAATGTCTAATAAATATGGAGCTAGGTTTTCACTGCGCTGATAATCTCTTTGTTGACCAAAGTAGTAGTGTGGAAAAGTCCTAAGTATCATCATTCAAAATGGATTAGAAAAGAAGAGGAATTTTGAAGAATTTGCATTCTTTTGTCTTTAGTTTGAGCCAGACTATTATTTGTGAGACTAATTTTGCTGCCTGTCCTCTGCAGAGTCCACAAAATTTTTCGGAGCACTCAGATGAAATATGAATCATTATAAACTAACAAGGTTTTGAGGCCAAGTTGGGATTTGTATCTCGATGATCGGTCTAACGCGCAGGTCTTGATTAATGAGATTTTGTAAGAATTTGAGGCATTACTTTTTAGGCAACCCTCGTAGCATTCAAGTCCGAACATCTTATGGCTAATATATATTCCGTTCAGTAAAACGAGTTATTGCCAAAAGATTTCCTGAAACTGCAGAGATGATATAGATTTCTGTCTCTCAAGAACGAATAGATTACGTACGGCATAAAGTTATTATCCTGTTTATCTTTGCCTCATCTACATCTACATAAAACCCTGCGATCCACCGCATGATATTGTGGCAGGGAGTGTTAGGACACCAGCCGTATAAAGATGTAAGGGATGAAGTTTTGGGAGATGAAATGGTGACGTGATTTATGGACGTATTTAGTGGAGGTCAGATTTTATTGTGATAGCTTATTGTGTACGGAAATAACTATTTTTTGTACCTATATGTTCGGCGATATTTCTCTCTTATTTATTCGCTTCTGTCAGACCTAGAGATGAATTGAGGCGAGAAGATAATGTTTTCTGCATCCCTCTGTAACATTAGGTTTTTTAGGTTTGGTTAAATCCAAAGGAATGAAATAAAACTATTTAGAACATCAGGAATCATTCACAGAGTGCGATTACTTACATCATGAGGAGGATCATTACTTTATTGAACCAGGCATTATCTGAGTACTTAAATTAATTAATACTCTCTAATGTTGACAATCTGCATCGCTCAATATTCTCTCATAATGTTGTCGAACAAGTTAATTATTAGTTGTAATGAATGAATGTTTTTCAGTTTTACAACCTTTTGCTCCTTCACTCTTCAAGTGTGCCAGTGTTAGCTGCTTCATGAAAAATAGAAATGCCCCGGGACTTCTTGATTTTCCCTGATTTTCAAATATGGGCACCGTCGTGGGGAAATAATCCGCGATTGGAGTATTTCGGTCATTTTCGGTCAATCTGATGGTTTCGCATAAATCTTGCAACTCTGTAACTCAAAAACGAACATGAGCATCAAGTCCAATGCAGATATGTAATTAATTCCCAATTTTGTGTAGTTATTGCTCCTGAGCCGGACGTGGGAGGTTGCAATCGTTTCATGATTCATGGAAAAAATAAGGAATTCAAGGACACAAGATGATTCGAAAAATCCAATTTTGCTGGGCGAGGGAGAGATAAAATTGACCAATCTCCTCTTATGATTGAAATGTTCTGGAAAACCAAGGACGAAGATTCGTAGGATTTGATGCGCAAAATATGCAACTAAATTGGAAGGGTTCTTGCCATCAAACGCATAAACTGGTAATCTCTGTTAGTCCGTCCTAATCCCTACATTTTTTCTGTGATCTGCGATGACAAATGCTGCAACGGCGGAGGCAATACATCGTAAATTAATCGGGGAGACTGTATCGAATACACTGTCATATTGTCTGACCTTGGTGTTCTAGTTAATATATACCAACGATTGACAAGTGTCCGGAACGTAACGAATAATAATTATAATAGTTCTGCGGTAATCCAACGGAATTGCAGTTCTATAGAATTTCCTGTTTTATTTTTTTTCTGGTCCTAGCGTTTTTTTGCAATTATAATATGCTATACCTGCGTTTTGGTCTCTTATCCGTGCTAAAATCTTGAGCTTATTTATGATAGCTTGTTGGAGGCTTTCATAACTTTAATATCACACATTATGTTATTTTTTGCTCGAGGATCACCACGGCTGAAGGATATTTTCTTTTTAAAGTCTATATTCTGGCAGTTATCGATGCATACATGTGTAATTTTTCTTTGCACTGCATGATATAAATTCGCACTTAAGTCACGAAGTTTTTGTGCAAGTTTTATTTTTGCATCTGAATATAAACTGAATCATAGTGAACTTGAATAATTGTTGGTTACTAAAACTTAATCAGTTAAATTCTTATCCTTAGAATCTATCCTTATCTTCAGTCTGCACAGCTTTATTATTAATATTTAAATAAATAAGTTTTAACTTGTGCGAACCACCATCTGTTGTACCATTATGTTTATGGGACAAAAATTACTCATTTAAGTTGACATGACAATGGATCTAGTCCGTATAAACCAATGTTTGGATTATAAAAACTGTTAAAAATGGTTCAGGTGAATCTACTTGTTGAATGTGATGGATTTTAATGAAATTTTAATAATAGATTCATAGTAAAGTTAACGATTTTATTCAGTTCGTGTGAATGGACTCGCTGAATTTGATCAAATGTAGATAAAGTTGGCACTCGTTAACTGTATCTACTACAGGATGATGAGCAAAATTTATGATTTTGGCCTGTTCATTTAAAACAATTCTGGAACTTGTTAAAAAAATGTCTTGCAATAAACTGCTCAAAACTTTCAATCTAATTTAAGACAATCCTCTTGGACTAAAACAAATTTATAGCTCAAATTCTCCCATCAATAGAATAATACTCGTAATGCTCTGAAAAAAACCTGAAAATGAAAAGTAAACAACGGTATCTATGTGGAGATGATGGAAAATGTTGATTTATTATGCTGACTTATTATATTGTTTACCACAGATGCCGGAAAATTTTAGTCACTTAAGCTAGAAAGTAGTATACGACACTAGTGACTTAAGTGGCTCTCATCACGCGGCGTGTTATCACCCTCGCTTCGGTCGGGCGCTTACTTCACGCCTTTTAATGAGCCACTTTAGTCACTAGTATCGTGTTGAAATATTTCAAGGTATTCGGACTGATTTCATTTGTATGTTCACTCTTATTTTTTTGTTAATATAAATATGTTGAGTAAAATTTTTGTGTTCCTTGGTTCCTAAACTATGATGGTCATTTTTGCCATCGGAGGTGACTTAATGATTGCATCGAAATTTACCATTTTTGTATAAATTTATATATAGGGAACAAATTGGTGTGCATGCGTATTTATGGTATAATTACTGACTGTTGATGATCTGATATGTATTTTGGCTCAAGTTTATGCCAGTGTGGCGGCGATAATAAAATTACGAGAGTTTTGAATGCAGAACCTTTTATCATGGGAGGTATGCACCCTTTCCTATACCATAACTATTCTCCCTGATGAAATAAATTTACGACAGCAAGCATTATTCATGCGCATGCACTAAATGCGCCCCTGAACTTGCTAGTTTTATGCATAATCCTCGGGAGTAGCTTTAGAATCGTTTTTTGGACCATGATAGAGTGCTTCATAAATTTTAAGCGAAATTTCTCATGAAGTTGAGGAATTCTAGCCCTGGTACTGTAGGTGCTGTGATTAAGATTACCTACGTTTTACAAGCACCTGTTTTCCTACTATCAAAGCCGTTTACGCCATATATTACTCCGAGCTAATTCAGGAGGTAGAGCGCTGCCTGTCGTATTTTATTTTCGATTTAATTTGTTTTCTCTGCCTAGTAAACGTCGTGATCGTTGCGTGCTTGAATCTTCTCTCTAAAATCTTTATATTAGAATGCTTTTTCTCGAAATGACTTTTAATTTCATTTAATGATAAGGGAGGTTTATTTTGAGTTTTTGTTCGATCCCTTTATTCTGTGACCAAGTGCACTCTTCCTGTAGCTATCATGTTGTACTGTATTACAACATTTTCTTACCGGGCAAATATTGCTCATAAATTGAAAGATATTGGTTATTGCCGATGTTTTTATTAAAACATATAAACCATTGATATCTAGAGGTAAATTTTTATCATTCATTTAATAGAACTAATGACAAAAAACGACATGTGTGATAGGATCAAAGAGCTTTGAATTCTAAATTTGTGAAGGCGTAGAAGAGGAGTTGACGTTCCTCACTCTAGCCGTATTGCGTTGGTGAAATACGTGGAAATTTCCTCGATAATAATTTCATGTAGCCGTGGAAATGTCGAAGTTTTCTATTAGGGAACCAATATATCTGATTAAGGTGAGTTAAGTGAAATTTGCGGTGTTCTAGTGCCGTCATAATTAACATTTAATTGACATCATGCTCTCTAGCCTTAATTTGTAATGTTTCAAAACTAAGAAAAACTTTATATAGCCTTCGACCAAGCTGATCATGGTTTTGACTAGAAATTTATGTCCTCGAACAAGCTGACCAAGGTTTTGACTTGAAAGTTCTGTGACAATGCCTGTAGAAACTTTGGTCTGCGTACGCAGGAAACATTTTCGTGAACTGTATTCAGAAACTCATTAATAGAGCCGTGAAAAGGAAACTTCAAAGCCTTCTCATAATGAGGATTTAATCGATATAAAGGCATCTCAAATGCTCAAATGGGTTTGAAATATTTCTCATGGTGTGTTGTGGTTAAATCTAACTTGAGTGATTGCTGAAATCCTATGAAATATTAGGTCTAATCTTGAAAATCACACTTAAAATTTTCTTTTGGAAATCTATATACTCTTTGGAAAGTCAATATTTTAAGTTTCAAATTCCGAAACATATTTGAGCAAGATCGAAATATCCTGGTAAATAATTTTTTTCCTCGAGCCTTAGGACACACGATTTTTTTTCTATTATATTCAACTTGGTTCTATTCCTTGTATTTTCTGTTCCAATTCTATCTTACGTTCTCGAATAAGATATTTTCCGGATAAAGTAAGTTCTGTATGAGATAAAAATTAACTAAAACAAAAAGGATTCTATGTATACTTTTCTGGCGAGTGATTGAGATGCCAGGATTAAGTTAAATTCTCTATCGGAGAATTTTGGTCTCAGATTGAACCATTCTTTTGGAGACTTAATCTGTGAAAAGTATTCTGTAAAGTATCATTTACCAACTTAGATAATAACCATTGGAAACCCTGGATATCATCTGTTCAGACAGCAACTCCTTAAGCTTCATCTGTGAAATACGAGGGTAAATGAATGTAATTATATGTCAAAATAGAGTTGAAATAATTCGACTCGGCTGCGCGATTTTTTACAAATGTTAACACAGTAGTGACGTGAATTAAATATATATATATATATATATATATATATATATATATATATATATATATATATATATATATATATACATAGCGACGTCGGTCTTCTGGACCGATTATGACTTTTGAGTTTTTAGAAAGAATATATCAGTTTTTTCTTAATGATATCTAAATAGCAGTATTCAAACTGGACTTTAAAAATATTTACTCAAAATTATCACAATAAAAAAGAAGGTACTTATGTTTGTACTCAATCTATTCCATGCAGTAAAATGAGTAGACTAGAGTAGCATTGCTTTTCTTCGTAAGAGAAAAATTTCTGTTGCAAGAAATGGGTTCATAAAAAAATTCATTTCCATAATATGTCAGATATCACCTATCCACATTTTTAACATCATATTTTATAAAGCACAACAAAATAGGTACTATTTGAAGACACAGGTGGTTATACACGGTCTATAGGACCGAAAGTAGCTATAAGGAGTGATATGCTTACACGAAGCGACTTTTTGGCTTGCATATTGGAGGAGCATAATAAAATAGGAAGCCACTGATAAGCATGAGAAACAAAATGTCATACTTCGCCTGCGTCGCCAGAAATATAATGTCGGTCTGTGAGACCGGGCGTCACCTCTCTTGGGTTAATCATGAATTTTTGCCACTGCTTTGTTGTCAAATGAATGATTGAAGTCGGGATCGCGGTTGTTTTCCAATTTTTGACAGGTCGATCGCAGTGTTCACGTTATGCGTGCACGGCCATTTCCGTTCCGCTTTCCTCATTTCCCTCTCAGCTGAGCAATCGGTTACGAATGAAATGCGCCAGCGAAACAAACCGCTTTGTTCGCTCGCATTATCCCCATTTCCGACTGACATTTACTGCGCTGCCGGAATATCGAGATATCCTAACTCTGAATCGTCAGATCAGCACTCATAGCCTCCTCTCTGCATAACAACTGCATCCACCGTTGTGGTTAGAGTTTCCGGATGGGTTCATCTTTCCAATCTCTCCGGGGGAATATTTACGATTTCTCGTTAACATTTTATGGTGAAAATTGGTCATAAAATCGTGGAAATCACTTCTTAACTGAAGGAACGGCTCAGAGCTGAGTGATTTTAATTGGATAGCAAGAAGTTTGTCTAAACGTCAATTCTAATCAATTTAATATCTGATGTGCTGGGGTGGGCCATCGATTTAAAATCCATATTCGCGAAGATGCCTTCAGCTTTACTGCAGAACTCTACGCAAAACTTGTGAATAACCCATGGGGAGACTGCTGAATCAGACTGCCGACTCGTTCGATAGCTCTTCAACCAGACGGAGGATAACTTCAGGCCTTCTTTAGAGGAGAAAATGGTATTTACATATTTAATAACTGTCAGCAATTGTTTACCATCACTATCCTTATTTTTTCATAATGATATATATTGTAAATGAATGTATAATCAGGCTAAAGTAGTACCAGCAAACATTAACTGCAGGTTTTCTGTAAGTTTATAGTTACACAATGAATTGGTAGATTTGGTATGTGCAGATAAGCATAACCACAGGGGTATCCTTGAAGCTCTCTCCACCAGGAAGAATTGAAGCCGAATTTTGCGCATTTAGGTATGTTGTGATTATGAAAACATTGGATGATCCTATGCAAAAGCATTGAAATCTGGTGACTTTCGAGGCTGTGTTATGGCTCAGTTGTGGATGTATTGAGTCCATCGAGGATATTAGCGAATAAAACGTGCTTGTGGCTTCCTCCAAAATCAACACAAGTGCCGTAGTCTCGCGTTTTACATCGTAAATTGGGGAAATCAGGCGAGTGCTGAGATCGGCCATCAGAGCGTGCAATATGACATCGTGCTCTGCGTTTGTCTGCCAAAACAGAATAAATAAGACGTGTAAACAGCTACTAATATTAATGTCTTTCTCAAAGTTCGTTGGTGTTGAAGGTGTGTTAATAAATAAAGTTGCCCATTTGCCATAGAGTTTTTTTCGCAGAGAGATCACTACATGTTTTTGGCAGCTTTTGCATTTCATTATTACATTAATCATCTGTAATCCACAGGTGCGGACAGTCATAAAATATGATCCAATGTGATGGCTAACTAGTTACCATCCTTGTTCTTGGGCTCTTTTCGTCAGGCCATGCTTAAAATTAGTATTGGGGAAGACGAGTTTGTATGTATTTGTGATATAAATTATTATGTACATATGTAATTAATTGAGGAATCTTGAGGAAAAAGAAAAAAACATTTACACCCAGCAAATTCTATGACGGCGATTGAAACTACTTGGAATGCGTAATGGACACGGCCAGTGGGTAATCGGTTTTATTCGACATGGTAGCAGACGATATTAAAGACATTCCTGAGATACGTCATTACGTCAATTTGCGATAAACGCAAACAAATATAAGGTTTAAAATTTTCATTGATACACAGGGGTTTCTCCAACGATACTTGCATGTAGTATTCTTGGGTAATGGGAGGTTTTCTGTAAGTATTAGGTTTCCAATGGCATCTTAGCAGACGATGTTGTAGGCACATGTTATTTTCTCTATTGCTACGAATTGTCGCAAATTGAAGAATCAAAGCAAGCAATATTTTAAGGTACGAAGGTTAATATTAATACATAAATACATATCACGTGTTATATTAGCTCCTGGGTCCCGTATTTGATAATAATTGCACTGCTAAAATACACGGAGTCAAAGGAAAGAAGGCAATGTTTTCATAGTCAGAACATGGCCAAAGCGCATGGTTGGTGGCCCCATTTTTCCCGCGTAATGTTACCCCTGTGAGCATAATAGTAGGCTTAATGCAAAGGGAATGGGATACCTTATAATTGTATCAAAAGGTGTACTTCATTGTTTTGACCATGTTGTAAGAGTCAATGAAAATCAAATACAAAACAATAGTATGATGGCAGAGTGAATTTTGTGGTAGAAAGACGTGCACAGTAAAGTCATGGGCTAAAGTGATGTAGGAGACGATAAAATAGGAGGAATAATTTCATTTGAAGTTTAGGAACGCTCCTATGATGCAGAGTGTGTGTGCAACAGATGCTGACGCATGTTGGAGGATTTTTTTAGAATGAAGCCTGTTAATTTATCTCAGAAGCGCTAAAAAGTTTTTCGCTTTTTGTACTTCGAAAAGGCTTGGCGTTATTTTTATGTATGTAAGCATATGTATACACATATTGAACATTTACTTGTGTTAATTTATTCGTTTTCGTGATTAGTTGGAAACATTTTCTTATCTAAGTTCCGGCTGTTTCAGCGCGTGTGGATTTGACTATGTCTAAACTCGACCATCTAAAACCACCTTACTTTATCTATTATAGCCTTTGCCTGCGAACCCTGGCAAAGCATTAACATCTGTTAATGCTTTGCCAGGGTTGGATGACTCACATTGTGAGTGAAGCAGAGTATGTTGAATGATGCCCCTTGAAAGTCTCTCTCCCTCTCATTACGATTCAATTTCTGCTCGTCCGTTATCAGCTTGTATTGACCACTAAGAAAATACGCATCGTTTGAAGTCGATTATGTGCTTTTTTTCTTTTCAGCAATAATTTCCATGAGTATTGTTTTTAGGCCACTTTACACGGTACATGTTGTTGTAAAAACGAATGTGAGAACTCTTTCATGAGGAAAATTGTTCCGTGCAAAACGGCTAATTGTATTATCGTATGAATGACTGAACCGGAAATAGAACCTGCTCTATTTCCATTCATTTTTTGTATAATCTATGATATATCCGATTGAACAGCAAAATGTGCTCTGTGAAGCGGATTTTAGTGTCATCCGCGAAATGAATAATCCTTGGGATTGTGACACCGTGTTAAATGTGCTTGTCCCATTACTTTGAGGTTTGCCCATTTTTTAATATACTCCTTCAGGCTGTTTTCTGGATTGAATATAGAGCGGAAATAAATAAATTTAAATACACGAGCTTTCATTAGCATTGAAGGAATTATGTGGAATGGGTAAATGATAATGAAAAATTAAAGATTCGCCAATGAATTGAAAAAGCGCATAAAACTTATTTATAAAATAGTACAACAACAGATCAGCGCAATATTTTCAGAATATCTGTTGAACAAAATCTTTACTTTATTTGAGTTTTCGAATGCCATTAATAAACATCTTAAAACATGCGGTAGCTCTTTATACATTTTTCAGTAAACGGGCATAAAATATCTATCTGGAAGTATTAAACTTTGGCAAAGGAAACATCATTATTCTGCAGCCGCTCTCATGAAGATAATTCTTAAAAGTTTCTATAGTGTCCTTACTGAGTGCTCTGATTTGAATTATAAGCTTTTGTTACTAAATATATCATCATCATTGGTCGTTCAATCCTACGATTTTTTTACGGCAACCCTCCATCTTTCCATATCAATTACTCGCTCCATAATCCTCTCCTGTTTATTAGTTTCTTCTGTTTTACCCTTAGGACTCTTCTATCTACTGTTTCTTCAATTATATATATAAATCTTTAACTTATTGTATCTCAGACTGTGTCCAATCCATCTGGATCTTTTCCTCTTAATAGTGTTCTATTTGGTTGGTTGGTTCATTCCTCAATTCTTTTGAATATTCCATTAATTTTTTATACTTCCATTTGATCATCAGATTCCGTGTCCAACACCTTGTTTAGAAAGCTCCTAATCTTCTCGTGAAAGCATTTCCAGTCGCATTTGTATCCGATCCATCGAGAACTACACCTCGCTTGAATGTTATAATTAAATATTATCAAAAATATTATTATTATTTTTTTTGTTGCCAACTAGTGCTAACAACATGTTTTACGTGTTTTTTACATAAGACTTGAGTATCAATTGTAATTGCAATCTGTAACAAATGAACCATGCCCATGGTGTCGTTAATGTTGGAGAGAGTTAACTTCTACACCGTAATGCTTGCTGGTCATAAGTAACTCCCTGCCAAACACCCTTGAGGTGATTTGCAGAGTAATAAGTAGGATGTTTTTATGTATATTTCCCTCATCAGTTCCATCTTAATCGGCCGCAGTTATTACCTCTTCATCATGAATGCTTTTTAAGCGTAAGCTATTGTAATTATGATTTTTTTAAATAGTTTAAATAGTCGATGACGGAAATTGTTGGAAAATATAATTCCTCGGTATTGATTATCAAGAGTTCACGTATTCCAGAAATTCAGAACCACAATCGGTGACCTTCCCACGCGTCCGGTCGCCGCCCTGAACAAACCAAATCTGCCCGCTACATTTTTTTCCGCCACCGCTTAATTGAATCGCGCGGGACGTCGTCGTGGGGTGAGGGCGCTTTCCTCCTCTCACAACTCCTTCCTCGCTTTTCGTTTTTTTGTATGTTTTCATTCCGTCATGCGCAAACACAGCCGATCCCTCATTCCAATTGATCCCAGAAAATCTGAGAGCAGTGTCAGCCATCGCCCACATGGGCGGTTGCGCGCTTGGACGGGTAACATCCAGTGGGTTGCGGGTGGGTGTGGCGATTGTGGGTAGAGTTGGTCCTGGCGTGGGCGAATAGTTGCACATGCTGCTGGAAGCAGAACTCAATCCAAAGGGCACCCGGCTGTGGTTCCAGCAAACATGCAACCATTGTTAGGGTTCTCCTATTTACATATTTTTCCGCTTCCACGTTCCGATTCCCTATTGCTCATCAATCCCACCTTCACCTACCTACATCTGATTAACCTCGATACCTATGGATTATTTACCATTACTCTTTTATAAATGTTAATCCTACTGTGTATTTTGCTCCAGTGCATTTATTACGGTTTAGTTCTTTCGGTGTCGATACCTAAGCCAGATTGAACGATCGACATTAATGCATACACTTGTGTGAACGTCTCCATTCCTCCTATTTCCCAATTTTTCTCTGCTTATTTCATTTAACTCCGAAATTGGTACTGCTTTAGTAATTACCTTATAAAATATACATATTATCTGCCCTAGTTTTCTGATTAATAATATACATATGTTAAAGTTCCTTTGAAAGTGCATCTTGTAAGCGAGTCCTCTTCCGCAAATATTGAAGCAATGTCTACTACTATTATGATTCCTCTACATATATAATGCAGAAATTTCCGTACCTCAACGTCCATGGCTCTGCTTCGTTTGTCCTTCTTTCCGTCCATCATACCTTCACCATTTTTCCCCGCCGCTTCACATCGAACGCCTGCAATCAAGCCTCACTCTACTTTCTCAGAGTGTACTTTTCTGCCTCTTACAACGATAGATTCCACGTAAAATGTTTCAACAGCCGGGTCCACGTATTCTTACCTAACGGCTCCTTTTCATTTTCACCTAGTGCTGAGTCCTCCTTTGGCTGACGTGATTCTCCTCCACATCCCTCTCCATTTTGTCGCCGCAAAAATGTTTATGTATCAATGCGTTTATTAACGTATGAAAAAGTATAAATTTACTTCGAGTGAATCTATTACGTAGTCATATTTGATACTATATTCAAATGTTATTTTGAATCCATGCAGCTATAAAATGAATGACATTTATGTACTTGCACCAAAGACGCACGAACTTGTTTTAGAGCACGAAAGTATTCAGTAATATAAAAAATATAAAGGTAATAGGTTTTACTTTCAGTCGTTTTCTTAATGCAGTACGCTGAAAACGCCTTCGCTACCTTAGACTTATTTTGCAATTCCTGCAACTGTGCTGAGCAATCGATTGATATGTTAAAATACCCGGAATTTAATAAAAACTACGTACTGATGGATTTCTGATGAAATGCAACAGAAATACCTGAATTTTAATTATTGTCTTCCTATAGCAAATATCTGCACTAATTAACATAAAAAATGACCGGTATTATTTTGATAAATATCTCGGAAATTGGAGTGGTAAGTGGTTAAAAATTAGTTATCACTAAAAAGTTAAGATATTTCCCCTTGTAATGAGGACAAATTTATACTGATTCATTTTTTTAATTACTGAGTTTCTAAATCACATACCCGTACTATTTACCAGGAAAAATAGCTGGTATATTTTGATAAATATCTCAAAAATTACAAGATAAATTCCAAAAATTTATTATCATTGGAAATTTGAGATATTTTTCTTTGTAATGAGATCAAATTCATTCCATATCTATGAATATCTCACTGAAACTTATCTTTATATCATAGTTGTGCCCTCAATCATGATGTATCCTATTCATACTTCTTTTCGTTTTCTGTTTTCCCCTCCATTATTATCCCCACCCTTCTGGTTCCTTCCATCCTCCACGAGCATCCTCCTGTACGTGCAGGAGAGCCCAGTTTGCTTCACACCGGCCGAGGAATTTGCGAGAGAGAGCGTGGCCAATTCCCCTTAATGAGGGCGTCTGGATGGTATCTATTCGGATGACACGCATTTAAGCGGCGCAGGCACTTCCTCCCGCCTCCTCATGACGGCCCTCTCGGGGCGTTTTGCGTGCCCGCCCGTCCATTTTGCGGTGTTACGCGCGGCCTCCGAGCTCGTGGTTTACCACGTGCCCCACATGTCCGCGTGCGAATTTCGTCCACTGGTGGTTATCCGTGCGCGGGCCATCCCGTGTGCCCCACCTGCTATCACGCGTCCCACGCGAATCATTCCCTTTCGGTGGAGAGCTTAGGAGGGATAGCCGCCGCACACGTGTGCCTTTGACACACACCCCCGCCGTGTTATCCCTGTTTTGGTGGTATTACCGATTTTGTCGTACCAGGAAAGAGATTTGAGTGTGTGAATTGAGCATAACGTTACCATGTTATGAAATTGTATCATTATGGAAAGTAAACACTTTACTACTCTCCTTACTTTCTGTGTAAAGTAGGGATCTTGAGTAACTTCTACTGAAATTAAAGTTTATATTTTCGTTGGAAGCCTCATTTTAATCTTCTATTTATGCCTCAACATTTTTGAGAGTTTATTGGAATGGTTTTTAAATGTCAGAGAAATTTTAATGATCTAGTACAAACTAGTATTAATGTTTTTCCTCAAATTTTTTGTTTGAAATAATTACAGTTTCCACCTCGAGTTGATATGGCGAAACTATCAACATTTAATCGTATTTTTTAATCCGCAAGAAATATAAATAATCCCTGCTCTGCAACTTGAATAAAAATTTCAGTGATGAACTATTTAGGCATATTTTACACAAAAATAGGCTTCCACGATTGTGGAAAATATCTTAAACTCGGAGATATATTTGGCTTTTAAAATGCATAATTTCTGAAAAAAGTATTTTCTTCTTACAATAAAGGATTAAATCGACGTGAAGGTAATAAAAAAATTACCCGTATTTCCCAATTTCCGGTGTCACCTAGTTACACCTCGGAGTCACATTAGTTTCAGTTGGATATCTCCGGGAAGGACAGGTTCTTTACCTTTGCCTTTGATTGTCGCACCGGAAATAACTCGCTATGCTGTATTTATTTAGATGTCATCCTAATTAGGTATTGGGCAGTGGCATCCTTAAGATCATTGGTTGATATATGAATATTATAGGATGTATATATAATTGATTTGGCCTCTACATTGAATTAATGAATAATAATTGGGGTTTTCCTACTGTATTGCGTTGGAAAAGTTCAGAAGTGTTTTGCAAATCGAATAAAAAATTTCCATTCTTTGGATGAATAAAGTAAATACCGGAACGAGATTTTCTTTAGAGGAAGCAACGTAAAATATCAACGAAATCATGTATATTGAAGTTTGTTTTGTCCCTCATAGTTGTTCCAAACCTAGTTACCAAGTGACCTGTGGGTGCAGAGTCAGTCGCCGTGGGCAGTGTTTACCATTCTTCTTGAAAGAATCGGATATGTCAACGGCTTTATCCCGCCTTCCTAGAAAGTTTCCCTACTGCCGCCTGAAAGGTGGTCCGAATTTGTCGAGGCAGGAAACCTCCATCTCGTTCCTCTCCTAATGCCGGGTTTGTTCGGGTGAGTGCAAAAGGGAAACTCAACGCTCGTTTTCCCTTTGACGCCATGTAGCGAGATTGGAGTGAGAGGATGAGATTGAGAGAGAGTGCGTACTCGTAAGCTTATTAGGCGACAAATGCCCTTTTGCCTGCGATCAAGTGAAGCCCAACCGAAAGGAGTCTCTTGCTCCTCGTTTTCGTTATCCTTGCGCGAGATCCCTAGTTTCAGCTACTTAAAATTTTACTTTCATCTCTGGAGCGAATTACGTATGCCCTCTCCAATATCCTCTTCAGGCAGACAGTGCGAGACTGTGATCATAAAAAAATCCCACTTTTCATCCCTTCCCTCTCGGAATGCCGTTTTCTATTCTCTCGCTTCTTGATGACAGGCGCTCTTGACGCCCCTTGGCACATTCCCTTGGGACGTGGCGCTTGACATGTTGGTGTACCTGTTGGCCTTCCTAATATAAAAATAGACTACATTGTTCTTTCCTCTATAAAATCCTTGAATCCTTTTTCAGCCTGTTACAGCATAAAAATAATATCCCAGTGAGTAACGACGTTTTTATGAATAATCTTAAGATCGTATTGTTTTAAATGGAATCGAATTGCGTTGTTATCTTCAAATATCTGGCTGGTATACTTTTGAGGAAAATGAAATACCGCCTGTGTATGGTTAAAATTATATTTTCATTTTCCGTCGATTCAAGCTTATGAATGTGTTTATAGTTGCAAAGTTACACCTCTTATATTTCCTTTGAAGGTAGTACTAAGCAAGAATTTTTTAAGTAATGACTAGGTGGCACATTAAACACTTTGTTGTATCCAGCCTAAAAGGGACACATTTCTCAGCGTATTTATCTTTTAAATTCAGTCGCAGAGAGCAACGTAATCTATGGCTGTTTTCCGTATATAGTGAGAATGTTTCGCTATATTTTTACATGCGGTAAGATTGTTTTTAGTCGTCGAGGAAGAGGTTAAATATATTCTCCATAGTCATGATTATTTTATAAATCTTACTAGAATAACCTTGTCACTGAGTAGAAAATGTTGCAGTGCATTCTCGTTGAAGGTAACATCTTGTTTGGATTTTTGTTTCCTCATTTCGTAGAACACGTCAAGGGATTGTAGGTTTTAAGTAGCGAGAAAACATAAGCCAAGCCACTCTCACGCGAATCTGAAAGATAAGTTTGACGTGCGATGAACGAGAAGCGTTAAACCCGCGGCGCGTTCACTTTTACCCCGCTGGATTCAACTTCCCGCTCTCTCAGATATGATCTGTCACTTTCATATCCGAAATGTCCTTCATTAAGTGGAAGAAATAAGATGGACGTATGACCGGCGTGCTAAGTATCCTTGTGATGGCTTGCACTTGAATAATTGCGAAGATCCTTCCCTTCAACTCCCCTTACAGAACGCAATTTTTCTATTGTTTCATTTTTCATCAAGCACGGTAAATTTGTTTATCTAGGTATCTCCAAGTTTTTGTAGGAAATCACTGATAATGCGTAGAGGATTGAAACAGATGTTTCATATTTGCGTGATTCATATTAACCGGTGATGAAGCCATAACTAGGTTTTTTCTAAGGGAACGTATTAATTATGAATTTTTATGTTCTATAAAAAATAAACGCAAAATATATGGAGCAGAGCCATTTCGACTCTGCCATATCAGCCAATTTGATTAAAGTTAAAGTAACCCTATCCTTGCTGGATAGTTTTGCCTTTAATAGCATGATAATGACTAATGACTCAAGCAATAACAGGAAATGCTGACATCTTTATTCACGATGCTGATCATCCTCGAAAACTAGTCCATTCTTATATTCTCTTTTTCATCTTTTAATTGAGGAACTATGCCAATGTTTTTCATGAAAGGAATGGGTCGGAAATTCCCCATTATTTTGACCAAAACATTTGGTGACATTTGATTGGTTGAATTTGAATATACTTGAAACTAAAGTGTGCTTTATCCTTCATCAAGAGGTTTTACAGATGCAATTTATACTCATTTTAAGATTGAATTTCATCCTTTTAAAGTGCGTGTCTGAAGTAATATATTGATTGCTTTTATCGTTGGTACTATTGTGAGATATTCAATATTGCGAGTTACTATGCCTCTAATACCAAGCCTATTATACTTACATCTTCCTTTCATAACTTACTTCAGCCGTACAAGGTACACCAGAGTAAGTTCTGTATTATTTAGAAAACGAAAATACAAGATATCTGAACTTATCAGGCATTATAACTATGTAATGACTCGATGCATACAGGAACTATCGGGTCAGTGATATCAGGCGAAATGACTCCATGGTTTTACAAAAAAGAATGGTATTACCTAAGTTCCTCATATCTTTATTTGGCGCGACCTGTTTCGATACACGTTATCATTACTAGGTGCTGGTACTGGTTATACCATGATGGTACCTTGAAGATGATGAATATATTAATGACCGCCATTTGGTTGTGATAATCAGTATGGAACCTGACTGCACCAAATATCTGTGGAAGTCTTGGCTTCAGAGAAAGCTGATTTCCTCAGATTCACTTGCATACAGACCTCGGGTTACATCCTTCTTACTTTCCTTAAAACGTTAAGTTTCCCTTTAATATGAAAATACTCACGATCTTTACACATCACAGCTTTACAATACTGTGGAAAGCTGATATTAATATTCCGCGGACCCTCTTTCACATCCTCCATCCTCTGTCGGAACGTTAGAGAAATTAGTAATTTTGAACTACAATGATTAATTATCAAGGTTGCAGATTTGACTTTGTAAGATAGACTTTGCTGTGAAATTCGTCTTAAATGATATTTTTAAATTTTTGAGACGGAACACGATATCTTGTAGATGCAAAACAATTATGCAATTTGTTTGCGCTGGAGTGTCAATTGGGCGTGATAATGATCTTCACAAAACTCTAGGCTTGTTGGTAGAATCCAACTTTTGTGACTTTGACCCTCTGTATTCCTTCATTGTGTAAGTTTTAAAAATGGAGCTTTATGAATGTGTGCAGCTGCGAGAAAAAGTTTTATGTTAAAAGAATGTGGAAAAATAATTGATACCTCCTCTGCTTAGAAAGTAACAACTTGTACCCGTCAAGACGTGACAAGTGCGAGGTTAACTTTCTGCAACTCAGAAAGAGGTAACTGTTTTTTTGCTCTAGTCATCTAAGGGAAAAATAAATTCTCTAAATAAATTTTGAAAGTAATGCCTTTTGTTTTCATCTTCGTTCATTTTACTTTAATGTAATTAACAAATTACCTGACGGCGTTGTATTCTCTGCATTGGAGAGGTCGGTCATTGCCTAGGGATCCAATACTTAAATCTGGATGAATACTTGAGGCTCCTCCATGCCAACCTCATATTATTTCATATTTTACGTCATATAATGTTGAAAATACAAAGTATGCATATTCATAAATAAAATCTTGTATTCTGTTTCAGTATGTATGTTCAAATTTACATTATTCGACCCATTGGGCTTTGCTGTTATGCAGCAGCAATCCGAAAATAGCGTGTGATTTACGATATTTGTTTTCATCTGAATACTTTTTTGAATGGGCTGCTCTACACCAAGACAGATTATACAAGTGCGAAACCTCATCATGATTAAAATCATAATTTTTAGCTCGGAGATAAACATGCTCTCGTGCTTTAGGTAGTAGACGTGATATAAATCAATTTTTCAGTCGCGTACATCCAGCGTTGGATAGTAGAGAAGCTCAAGGATGATTAATGCTTTTGCTTGTTGGGAAAATTCAGCTTTGTACCGAGTTCTCTGTTTATGTTT
Organism: Ceriagrion tenellum; assembly: GCA_963169105.1. NCBI lineage: Eukaryota > Metazoa > Arthropoda > Insecta > Odonata > Coenagrionidae > Ceriagrion > Ceriagrion tenellum. Next base: position 131,768,475 of record OY720632.1, on the reverse strand, counting down.
GAAAAATAAACCCTCCCTCAACTACTAAATGCGTGCATGTTCCTACTCCCGGAATCTTCCGTAATTCGGGAATGGATGGCTGTGATTACTGTCCGTCTTGCACTATGGGAGTATACAGGCCTGTCCCGTCCCACGGTCTCGTAAGCGGTTCCTGTGAAGTCCTATGGTCCACGAAGTGCGTGCGACGGACCGTTGATGCGTACACCAGAAGTCGTTACGAGACATGTGCGGGGCTCGTCACGGTCCCATTCTCTGGCATTTCAAGCAGAAAATGAATATGTTCTCTTCCATTCCAACTAAGCAAGAGGGTCGACATTCACCCCTTCCCGGTTACTACAGCGCACGCAGGAGTCGTGTGCGTCATTATATTTGCTGTATTCTTATTGGTGCCGACTCGTCTGTGTTGTCTCTCCTGAATTTTTTCGAGTTAAGGAATACCTCGCCGCGAAAGTAGGAGGTTTGATTAACTTGTGATGCAGTGGTTCCACCTGAACACAATGCCCCACCACAGTACTGGCCTTGACTCATGACGTCAGAGAATTTACTCAAACGTTGACGAGTCCTGAATTGATTTAGGTTATCCTCTACGTATGCCAAGTAAATGCACAGTTAACAATTATCTGATTTGAGAGCTATTTATTTCAGGTTTATCTATCAAATACTGGATTATTTCTTTCCATTTCTCTGCAATACACTTATCTGTATTACTATCAATTTAGCTGCTACACTGTCTATTCATTAGAATTTTTCAATTCTATGAGCATCATACTCTATAATGTTTCATTTACCGTTTATAGTTTGAATAATTCCATTTAATTTTAACTTATAATTAGCCAATTTGATTTCATTAACACTGATAAGAAAGTTCAAAAAATTAATTCTGATAACCAACAGCGCATATTCAATACATATTGCATGCTTAAGCTTGTTCAGAGGCAAGGGGATCGTGAGGAGTGATGTATCAGTGAAACCATGCATCACCTCATCTCACCTACTACTATAGATTGCTGCAAAAAAGTCTCTGATATCATGTCATTGAAAACCTTATAGATTTTGCTGTTTGTTCGCCGTGTCTAAGGAGATGGTCGTTGATGAAAGTCCTCCGCTCATTTAAATGCTAAGGAAAGAATAACTCAGGGAAATGAGTCAGGTTAAAGATGATCGCGGTGGTAGTAGCAGCAGTCGCAGTGGCAGCGGACAATTAACTTTCCATCGCATTGACGCGTCACATAGGTCTTCTCATACTAAGCGTGGCAGAAAAGAAATGTGACTGATGTTTTGTAAAAAAATTATATTATTTTTAAACATCAATATTTACCTCTTCAAAGTAGTTTCCGTGGGCAAATATGCATCGGTGGAGGAGTTCTGTCCAATATCTTTAGCAGTATTGGAAACCATCGACTGGAATCGTCTTCAGATCCTCGGTAACGCTCCATTAGATGTTATTTACAATTCTAAGATGACGTCATTTCAAATGATTTTGATCAAAACAAAAAACGTCCCACGGACTAAGATCAGGAGAATAAAGGGTCTGGGGTACCACATGAATCCATTTCTTTGTCAAAAACTGTTTGATGGAGATGGCCGTGTAACAGGAATAGATTTCATGGTGAAGCATCCAAGTGTTCACAATGTTTAATCTGACGTGAAGCTTCCAATTTCTGATCAATTCAAGGACTTCTTTATAAAACACTTGGTTAAAAATTTGTCCTGGAGTTACAAATTTTCCGTGAACGATCCCCCTAATCTGAAAAAAAAACAAATGAGCATATGGACTTGATTTTTGATTTGCTCATTTGAGCTTTCTTTAGGCGTGGAGATTCATCAGTTTGCCGCTATTAACTTTAACGTTTTGTTTCGGGATCATCGCTAAAAATCCATGATTTATCACCAGTGATCACGGGACTGAAGGCATTCGGGTCACTTTCGGTTCTGTCAAGAAGGTCAAGGAACATATTCTTCCGATTATCTTTCTGTTCAATCTTGCGGTTTTTTGGCACCGTTATGGCACACATCTTATTGATCGACTGTCTGATCTCACAAAAGCCCTCACTCGTTTTACATTTTAGCCAGTTTTCGATGTTTAAGAACTTCCTGAGCGAGCTTCATCTTCAACTGCTTCTCGACCCGTCAAATGATTTTTATACCACCAAAAAACTGTACTATTGATAAATAATGTTCCCCATAGCCATATCAAGTTTTTAGTCCGTCAAACTTGGGGATTCACCTAGCGTAACTCAAAATTTGATGGCACACCGTTGCTTCAAATTTTGCTGATCCAGTTTTCGTAGCGCATTACAAAAAATAACAATTTCACTGACCACACTCTGTAGGGTCACATATTTACTGGATGTGGTAGAACTTCGCACTGCGCATCTTGCAGGGACTACCGTGCAAAATATTCAGAAGGGGGGAGCTGCTGTGTTGCTAGATCGCTGTCGGTGATACCATTCTTTTTACTTTTCTGCCACTTCTCTCGAAATAATGATCAAGTTGGGATCAGAAGTCTTCTGAAATGTCTCCGCCACCGTTAGAGTTATTAATGAAGCCTAGAGACGGTAACACCAGTTGCCAATGCCTTGTACTTAGTAGTGTTTAGTTAGCTTAGTTGGTTAGTTGAGTTTAGCTTAATTTAGTTAGATTAGTTGGTTAGTTTAGTTTAGCTTAATTTAGTTATGTTAGTTCGTGGAATTGGTACTGGACGATGAAGGAGGGTGGCGGGTTATGGGAATTTTTAATTCGAAGTATGAAGTTGCTTATTCTCTCTGTGGGTGGTGTCAGTGCTTTGGCGCATGCTAGGATCCTGATTTCCGTGCACTTAATTTCCCAGTCACGTCCCGCACTCATTCGCTGCTCTTATCCGGCTGGGATAAGCGCGGCGCTGGCGCTCTTTCTCGGTGAAATTTTTACGCGGGCACTAAAATAATCATGGAGGCAAATGGAAATCTCTTCTTACCTTATCGCCGCGGATGTAAGCATGGGTTGCTACCTCGCTTATTAGTAGCGTTCGGTGGTGGTTGTCCCTTCACCCTGGGGAGTTAAATTTTTCTCACTCCGATTCGCTCAGGAATCGTTTCTGGTGGTGAATTATACAGGTGAAAATGTTTCTCCGCGGCCGAATCACATTTTAGTAATACAGAGTGCGAGGGGAGATCCCTTTTAATATTTCAATTATAATTTGGACGAGAAAACCGGTTTTAGAAGGTTTGCACGGAGGTAATACAGCTTCTTTCTACTCTTTTGCAACTATAGACGCCTGTCTTTAATCTGAATTCCTATATTTTGTTATTTTTTGATATGATGAGAAAACCTTTTCACTTGAAGAGGGAGTATGAAAATATAAATGAGCCGTCCAAAACTATCCTACTCGGTGGCAAAATTCTGATAAATATTTGCTCCTAGGAGATCCTAGGATTTGGTACTGGACGGTGAAGGAGAGTGGCGGCTTACGGAAATTTCCAATTCGGAGTAAGAAGTTTTTCATTCTCTCAGTGGGTGGAGTCAGTTCTTTGGCGCATGCGCATTTTCACTTAAAGAGGAAGTATGAAACTAGAAATGGACCGACCAAAACTATCCTAATCGGTGGAAAAATCCTGATAAGTATTAAATCCTTCGCATCTATCGAAAAAAAGTTTGCTTCGCCGGCTCGTAATATTTTCCCAATTCATCGCGGTTGCACAAGGGGCTGGGCACACAGTCACGGACGCGGGTACAGAAATATGCAACACTTTTACACTCCACTGGTCCCGCTCTCTTTTGTAACGCGAGTGGTCGCGCGGGATACCATAGTATCCCACCACTTTTCGTGATATCTATAAACAATAAATAATGAAAAACGTCAAAAGAGTGCCATATTCGTTAATTTTGCTGCATACCCTTTATTCAAGTTGAGACTGGCATCAATGTACGACCTACGTAAATTATAAAAAACAACCAATGAATGCTTTAGAATTATTCACTTAAATCATTTTCATCTAGAGTTTTAAGATAAAAATAAAGTTAATACATACACAGGTTTGGTGATCCAAACAAACCCATTTGTTTCCTTTTGAATACCATTTCTTTGTTAATTTATCTCTTATTCTTGGACGTATGTAGTATCTTCCGTTATTACTCTTTTTCCTGGTCTGCTCCGTCAAAGCCTTTTCCCCTTCAGTGTCTTTTTCTTCTAGAAATAGTCTTATTTTGGTCCTAATGATTCTTGGTACACCAGTCTCTTCCTCACGTTTACGCATGTGCAGTTTAATTAACTCTAGCGTTACTCTGTTGAGGTAATCACATAGTAAGAGTTGTTTTGAATTATTACTTGGTGCATATTTGGCTTTGTACCCGACCAAACCGTTTATAGCAGCAATGTTCAGCAAATCAAAAAATATTGTTAGGGGCTACCGACGATTATTTCGACGTACATCATAACACATTTTATCAAGCATATCTACCCCGTATTTTGCTTTATTGTAGCAAGATATTATCTCAGGCGTTTCAAGGCCATTACAGATAGCGACTTAATCACCATAATGCATAGTGGTTATTGCTAGCACGATCTTTCTTTTTCTTAGGAGTGTAGAAAACCAAGGTACAATATTCGTCATGAAATACATAGATACTACTTCCTTCTTCACTCTTTCGGTCCTTCAGTAATTGAGTTGGAGTTCAGTAATTGAGTTGGCTTATTTCTTCGAAGTTTTCCAATTATAGTCAGTTTTTATTGTTTTAGAAGGGCAATGGCAAGGGAGACGCTCGTAAACCAATTATCCATCGTAATATTCCTCCCCGTGCCACGAAGTGGCCACGCTAGCCTCTTGACAATCTCACCTAGCGACGTTTTTTGCCTGTGTGTCCCTAATGTCTGTACTACTACGTATATTTATAATTACATGTATAAATCGTTTTCACATCTACAAGGGCATATACTTTGAGACCATATTTAGCAGCCTTTGATGGAATAAATTGTTGAAATGAACACTTTCCTCTGAATGCGATAAGTTGCTCATCAATAGTCAAATATACGCTTGGTGAATTGGATTTTTACAGTCAGTTGTAAATATTTCGAACAATATCTTGATGGGACAAAACTTATCCAACATTTTTCTTTCTTCCCGGTCACGATAATCGTCAAACCGCATGCATCGCAACAAAAATCTGAATCTATGGTATGACGTTGCCAAATAAACTATTTCAACACCAGTACCATTTGTATTCCACAGATCTGATCTACAATGTTTCTCCTTCCATCTTTAGCCACGCCAATGAGATACAAAATACCAATAACTTACTTTATCTCGCACTCAATGGTAAGCTTGGTATCTCTCATGCGTGTGTATCGATTTTTATTCTTTTCAAAGTATAGGTTCGTACAGTGCGTGACTAAGTTTATTATTTGGTCATCCAGGAAACAGCTTAGTGCCTCTAAATGCGAAGTAACATTTTTAGTATCAACTTTAGTTCCCATAGTTTCAGTGACAATGTTATGCCCGGTCGTTCTTTTATTACTTTTCGGAACTTTTCTTCTCTAGCGAGTTGTGTCCTTTCCAAAGTAGAACGATTCACCCTGACAGTTATCGTCCTCACTGCTTGATCATCTTGCTCTGTCTCCGAGTCGTGATCACCCGTAGCTAATTCATCTCCCGAATCCTCTGATGCTTCTTCACCACTTCCGTCGATGAATTCTTCTTTATCTTCCATTTCCTCTAGCCATTCTCGCCACTGATGAGGGTTGCTGCTTGCAGTCATTATCTCCAAATTTCTAAAGAAAATTTACGACATGATAAAAGTGGATATCCACAAATAATGTCCCAAAATTCTACGCCTCATGCGACGAAGAAGTCACAGCAAAAGTCAACCAATCTTTGGAAGAAAATAAGCGGAAAATTCCAATGCTGACGGTTTTACTCGGTCACGTAAACACTGCAACCTCGTTTTTCACAATACAGCTGAAAGAAGTTACATAAATTCTGATAAATGTGTAATAAAAGAGAAAAGCTAATAGTTTGAATGTTTCCAAACAAAAAGTAATAAAAAAGCGCAGCAATGGAAACCCACCTGAAAAAAGGAAGAGGGGTGTTTTATGATGCCTGGATAAAACTGTTACGAGAGAGGTCGCGTGGGATACTGGGGTATCACAGCCGATTCTGCATCAAGGCTACAGAAGAATATTGCAATGTATTAAAGTTAAAACCAAAGCATATGTTAGAGAAAGGTTGCCTTGAGAGGTATAGAAGAGATGAAAGAGTTACAATGTGTCACATGGGCGGAAACCGCAAACGTGTGACCTTGGGATACCAGGGTATCCCGCGCGACCACTGGAGTGTTAATGTCATTTACTATGAAAAAATCATTTCAATGGACCGGTATTCAAACCTGGGTTTCCCAATTGTCGGTCAGGTGATGTAAATCTATCAAATCTTAGCTGTTATAAGGGAAAAATGTTGGATTAACACTTATCGCGCACGACTGCCAACAAACATGACCACATCTCCTGTGCTGAAATGCGGACTTGCGTTCTTCGCACTTCGTTCAAGCCTTGGGTTTAGTCAATAATTTGTCTCATTGTGATTTTATGCACTTCATAAATATCTACTACTATCTTCCGATAAATAAACCCAACAGTCCCAATCTCTGAAGCGTGGAGTGCTTTTCGTATTTTATGTAGGTAAAGCTAATTTTTCTCCCTCAACCAGTCCAAGAATGCGTGACCCTGAGGATTGACAATCTTAAAGTCGCCATACGGCCACCGTATTTTTCTTACTCCAATCGGGTATAGAATATATTCGTATATACTTTCTCAGTGTTTTACAGCCATATATACTCTGCTGAGAGCTGTGGTGGCAGCTTTTGAAGGCTTTGTAATGGTATATCTTTATCTTCTTCGACATTCAAGTATTCGCGTTCCATATTCTTGTTCATTCGGAAAGTACTAAACTCTAGTTCTATTTTACTTATTTCCTGATGACCTCATTGTTTCTTCAAATTCTTGTACCTGTGAACCTACTAGGTAAAGTGCTAGGTGGCTATGCCAGGTAAGGTAAGGAAAGTTACATTAATTCATATATAAGTACGACGTTCAACTTTTTCAATTAAATTCTCTAAAAATAACTTATTTTCTACGATATCTCCTGCATGAGCTGAGTAAATGAGCCTTTTTATTTTGTCTGTATTTAAAATGAAAATAACTTGATGATATCCGAAATTACTTCATATTTATTATACAGTAAATATATATAATAAATTATACAATAGAGAAAATCATTGATCGGAAACATTCAACAGTTATATACGTACATATTTATACTACTATTAAAAAGAGCAAAACATGGTTTATGGAACAAAAACAAGTAAATTTTACTCACTACTTCATTGATGCCGTCAAGATTGAGGGACTTGTAGCTCAGCTAATTTGATTTTTCTTTTCTAATACTTACATTGGCTTGACAGAAATTTTCAGTTATTTTAAAATACTTTCAACATTTTGACTATTTAAATTTTGGTTAGGTCAAATTTTTTATTTCAGCTTTACTAAGTCAAGAATGACATATGTATGAAACTTTTAATGTACCTGATTTCAATACATTTTCTACCGTTAAGCAAAAAATTTATCCCTCGAAATGCATACATGTACATTATATCGCTAGTTGTTATCAATGTGAGTTTTACGATTTAAATATCAATACGAGTGATAATATTATCACTGTAGTTGTAAATCATAAGGGCAGAAGCAAACATGCAATCCGTAAAAAGGATTGGGAGGGTATAACTTTCAATGAGTTTAAAGGTGGAGCTCCTGGAATTAATTCACAATAATTATGTGATGTTGCTCTGGAGAAATGTCTCCGATACGCCTTTTTAGAAGTTGTAGTTGTTGAAAAAAACTGTAGCACGTGTCATGCAATGCCGGTGACTTTACGTTACTTCAGTGAGACTAAGGAGAGAAAACGGTGGCTAGGCAAAGAGGAAGCGAAGAAGAAAGTATCAAGGTACATAACGGAGTTATCATTGGGTGTAGTGATTGTTTACATATCAAAAATGGTTAAATATGTATTATTTTAGCGGCCATACTTTCGGAAATGTGGAATGATGTATTGCACTGCAGAATGCTTTAATTTGTGGATACGCTCCGTAGCGAAAATATTTTCAACACACCACAGACTTCGAGAGTAACTTTTGTTTTCAAGGTGGCCTTTTATTTGAAAATTAAAGATTTCCATCCATTAAATGATGGAATCGGAAAAAAATTTTTGGTTAGAAATAAGTTCTTGCCGAAATAAAATTCTTTATTTGTCGCCCTTTTGATTCCACGAAGACTTTTCTGGCACGCCAACCTTGGTCCAAGTGTCTTGATTTGGTTACCCTGGGTCACAGGGTATAGTCATAAAAAGACAAAGTGTCAGCCAGAATAGACAGAAAGAATTAATGTGGATAATATCCCGTGTAAATTATTTCTAGAAAATTTAAAATAATTTTTTTGTGAAACACCGCATCAATTGGACCTGAGTTTCCCTAGAGTATTGGTAGAAGAGGCTTCATTCCGGCCTATTCAATATGCATGCCGTTGTACATGCTTCTTGCATGGCCAGGCGCACGCTATTTTTCCTACAGAAAATTATTGTTATTTACTCCAAATTACTACACCACAAGTGAATTATGATTGTTTTATGTGTAGAATTATATGTGGAATGTATTGCTGCTTAGCAATTTTCAACTTGAATGATAAATGATATTCTCTTTGCCTGAATCTCCTTTGAAAACCCAAAATATCTTGGTAATTTTTTCTCATAGTTTTATTTTGAACAATCAGTTTAATTGCATGGGCTACATCTCCAAGTAATAACGATTGAATTGATCCTGATATCCACCTGAAGATGTCACCGATGCCATGAAACCAGTCGTTCAAAATAAAACAGCAAAACATTTTAATGGCATTTTGATTTTTCTGAATGGATTTTCACAATGTAAAACCATCGAATTGATCTGAATCTCCTTTGCCCTTACTTAATTTTCGCTTTTTTGGACGTGATCAAAGTCAGGAATTCATCTGCATCAATCTTTTAATTTTGAAGCAAAATATTCTAGCGACTTGAAACTTCAAGGAAGAGACCTGGTTATGTTGAATCTATAAAGCTTTGTATTGTTAATGATGTTTTTTCTAGCGTTTTTATGTAGTGTATATTTTTTTGAGTCACTTCTTTATCCCATTGCCGTCTAGAATCCTTTTTTGCGCATGATGTTTGTTCGCTCGCGGAGTCAATTTTCACCGAATCGTCTTATTTTCCGTGATTACTCTCCAACAGCTTAATTCTGGAAGAAGTGACAGAATTAGATTATCCATCTTGAGCATGTATAAAAGACCGGTTGCGTATAATGCGGATGAGCGAAGGGATACTCGGGGAAGAGGAGAGCGCCTGTAGTGCTTGAGAATCACTCAGCTTGGATGCGCTGCCCTCGGCGACACTAAATTCACGAAGTGTCGCATTCCTGAGAGAATCTACGAGATGCATTGTGTTTCCCTAGGGACCGGATGAAGAGACGACTTCCATCACGGGTAGCATGCAGAGAGTGAATCGACCAGAGCCCTCGGGACAAATTCGAAGTTGTTATGTAGTTTAACCTCCCTCTATCCCTTCCTCTCCCCTCTGTTTGAGAGAGCTTGTGTGATTAGTCTTAAATGGAAATAACTCGGAGAGTTACGTGATTGAAGACCTAGTAACCTACTCTCCTGGAAAATTAGATTGCTCTCATTTTACCTAAACGCGGCGCCATTAGTCGTTTGCAAAAGACATCTCATAAATTAGGTGTAAATCGACTGGGTTCTTTTTTGCTGGGTAAACTTGAACTTACGTGTTATTTTATATAATATCATAAATCAATATTTTAAGCATGTGATTGGCTGATTACCGGAAAATTTCTCCTTCATCTTGGTATAGTGCTAGCTACGTTTATTCTTCCATTTTAAGAGATGAAATGAACCCGGGACAGAAAAATCCCATGTTGTATTCAATCTCGCTTTTACTATCTCCAGAGACGCGTTTCCCCGTAGTAAAATGTGGTCGCCCTTTCCTCTACACCTGCTATACCATGGGATACCGTTCACATCGTTCAGCCATAAGTCTCAGGTGAATTACAAAATTATAACTCTCAATTGATCGATCACTTCGCGTGATACTACGTCATTTTTGACCTATTAAGTAAAGTGTGAATTAAGAAACTGGAACATTCTGATATATAATCAATTAAATCACATTTTCACCTCATTGTATCAGAACTGAGAGATGTTGAAGACCGAAGACGCGTCAATGGGGGAAAGGGCTTGTGAATATAAGAGATGGCTAAAGTACATCTTAATACTAGCTTCTGTTATTTACACGTAAAATTAAACCCTTTACACTAAACTGAGACGTGAGGATTATACTTATGAATTGTGAAAAAACATGCTTACTGTTATTACGGATGGAGTTTTATGACAAGTGGTCTAAATATAGTCTTAGCCCATTTCGAGCGATGCTTTATCTCGGATTCTTTACGATTGCTATCAGAGTCGTATCGGATATTAAGGTAGTTTGAGCGAAATATTATTTCACTCAGAATTCATTGGTCTCATTTTAAAGAGAAAAATTTCACTCTTCCAAAGATACCGTTATATCAGCACCTAAACTAACTACTTTCCAAGATTTTTGACGAAAAATACCAGCCCTTATACATGGGAAATGGTATGTTTATTCATTCCAGAGAGACCACATTTAAAAAGTTGGGCATTTCTAACTTTTAGATCTTGTAAAAAATTAAAAATGTGTAGTTTGCATATTTTCTCGACTCATTATGAATATAAATTATAGTTTCACCTCCGAAATTTTTTTAGACCCTCAAAATACATTTTGTCGTGAAGGAGTTTTTAACGTACCGCGTGAGAATAATTATTCAAATCAAGGTCTTATGTAGATTTTTTTATTTTATTTTTACAAATATTAGTCTAATAACAGTATACTATTGCACTATTTATAATGCCCTATTTAATTCATGTGTCCTACAGCTGCTAAAACTAAAACGTATAACAAGAATATGTCACTATTATGACTACTAGAACGTTTCACACGTTCAATCAACTTTAACTGGCGAAGAATTGATATTTTCATTCATATTGTTGCGCAAGTCAGCTTTTCCTTAAAATTAGCCAATGTGAGGCAGCAGGTGGCCATACCAACTTCATTGACATTTTCATTTATTTTATATTTTTTGGCTGGAAAATTACTAACTGCCACTGGTGGTGAATCATGCGATGGTTTCAGAATATTGAAAAGTAACCTACGCGCCAACTGACGTGATATTTTAGCAGCTATTAGGTTTAACTGTGAGCGAGTGGAAAATTAATACTCTATTGGTAATCTAATGAAAAGGTCAGAACTGCTGATATTAATCATGGCTTGTTAGCCAAATTGCCTATCTGTAACACGATATACTGAAAATCTAAGATACCGTATTAGGGACCAGATATATTTTTTATTTAATTACTGCCGGGCTGCTATGCAAATGTGAATTTAATACGGGCATATATGAGATACTTCTTTTTGAAGATTTATCGGAATAAAATTGTGACTATTATGTCAAAATAGGAAACTTTTGAAATATAAGTATCTTCGTCAGCTGATTTAAGCACGTGAGCCATCTACAATGTGGTACTAGCGAGGAATATGTAGAATTCGGGCTGGGTCAAGAGTTGGTGTTTGTAGAGTTTTTAAGGATATAAGTGAAATCGTTGTCATGTTTTTTTGAATAAACGAGCAGTCTCGAGTACCCTTTTAAAAAAAAAGACACGCTTGATTTATGACTGCCGTTAATTCCCCAAGCCCGTTCATTATTTGTTTTATGAAATTGTTTTCTCTTCCCGTTCCCTATCTTTCAATCCCGTCATGGATTAAATCGCGTTAGTTCACGACTCGTTGCCCGAGAGGATTATATAACGCTTCTGCTGTTAGTATTATGGATTCTCAAGAGGTAAGCTCAAAACAAGAGTTAGAACACATGCAGAGGAGATCAGCAAGATACGTAAAAGGCCGTTATAATAGTTTCGTTGGTGTTTCTGACCGCTCGTAAAACCTGGGATGGTAAACGCTTTTAGTCGGCCGATAAAAAATTAGACTAAATCTATTACGTAAATTCAAAACCAATTTTATTACCTGCCAATTTTTCAATATCTTACGAACTACATCTTACTACTGTAGATCAGATCTGGAGAGTAAAAGTAGAAAAATATACTGCAGAATAGACATGTTTAAAATGTTTTTTTTTTCCCACAGATGATGAAAGGTCATAATGTCGACCAATGAGTCGTTGAAGTAGGTTGGTCAACAGATTGTGTAGTTGATTAGTTGATTTTCTCCGTAATGAGTATTTTTTTAAATCTGCCTAATACTTTTGCCACCACATTCCGCATGATCCGTGCATGACTCCTGTATTATGTTTATATAGTTGCATTACAGGTTAGCTCTATAGCATCTGTGGTATCCCTATAGTTTATTACAGCTACTTCAACGTACTACCCTGCGAGCCGCCTCATGTTCGTTTGTCAGGGGGTGTTAAGACACCATCCCTGTGAAGATGTAAGGGATAAGGTTTTGAGGGGTAAAATGGTGAAATGTATTATGGGAGTGTATTAAGTAGAGCTCATTTTTTATTGTGGTTGCTTATTGTACGCGGAAAGAACGAGTTTTTCTACCTATCTGTTTGGCAGTGTATTTATTTCATTTTATCGCTTCTGTCAGACCTATAGATTTAGTGAGACGTCGTGATAATATTCTCTGTGTCGCTCTGAAACTCACCAATGCAGAGTTTCTCAGGCAATCTTAGCCTGGCGTGTAGCCTCCGAGTCTCTAGAGGCTCCCACCTTAATCCCTCTAAAAGTTGTGAGACACTACATGGTCGCTCGTAGCAGTTTTTAACGAAGAGTGTTGCTTTTCGTTGTATAATATTGATTTTTTTGGATAAATATTTATGACCGGTGTCTCAAATTCTCTTGGCGTATTCGAGGTGTGGCCTAACCAGAGCGAAGTAGCATCTCTTTTTTACCTTTTCATCCGAGAACCTTCCTATTACTTGCTTAACAAAACCTAGTTTCAAAACCTAGCCTCATATGTTTTGTATGTGTGTTCCCCCATAATAACGATTTTAATCAATTGGAAATTCCCCATTTAATACTTAAGGTAATTCCAAGATATTTTACTATATCTAAAGATTTTATGTTCACTCCACCCACAGTATATGTATGGCATTTTATATTGCTTGTTGATAAAAAAAAACTCACCCCCTGCCAAACACCCTTAACTTAGCAAGTAGATTTACTGCCAAACACCCTTGACTTAGCATGCACAAGATTTGCTTGTCGTCGACACCCTACAAATACTTGAATACAATTATTGGTTCCCCTTAGCAACGCGGATGTTGCCGTCATACCCTCCCTTCCTCGCCTGCTCCAATACTCCCTCAAGTTTTTCGTAATCCCGCCCACCTCCCCTCTTAAACTCGAAAGCAATCCGTTCCAGCAAGCCATCATTTGCCCTAAGGTATCGTCATCCATCGCCGCCATATCGCTCTACCCTGTTCTTCAATTTTTTTGTTTCTCCGACAGGCAGGGATAATGCTTAATAATTTCCTCTTTGCTGTCGTGGCCATTCCGTCACTCAAACAACCGCCACCCTACGGGCCTCATGTATCTCGCTCATCTCCCTCGCGGGCTCGCGTAAATTTTTATGCGCGACGAAGTTGAAATGGGTCGCAGTGAAACGGAAGGAAATAAAAAAAATGAAATTGATAGTGAATAATTTCTTAGCCTTCAATCTCCCGCCTGTGTCGTTGTGTACATATTTTTTCTTGAATAGCTTTCGCCTCGAGGAGATTCCTCTTGTTTTCTCAATACCGGGCGGTGTGAAATTTAATTTGATCTCGTTAACTTTCCCGGGGTAAAAGTTTTAAGCCGATTTATCCATCACATGGTTTTGCTCTTCCGGTGAAAAAGTGGTCTCTTCTTGGAGGGAGTGCGAATGAGATGTTGTACAATTATTTTTCACTGAAAGCGTGATTTCATTCTCAATTTTAATCAAAGTCCACCAAAAAAATTAAAGTGTCAAAGAAGAAGTTGATGTGAACGCAAGTGAACTAGGCTTTGCATTTCTTGTGTACTCTCATTTGAAGAATTCATATGTTGACTGGTGTTGTCTCCGTTTTTTATGCTACTCAGGTATTATCATAAATAATCCGCCAATGAAATAAGCTTTTTTATTGACCAATCGAAAGCTCTCGGCTGACTCTGTCAATAGCCTCAGTATTGCCTTAAGGAGTTACTCGCAGTCAAGGATCCATATTCAACTTCCTACCAAATATAAATTTTCTACCTCAGCAGAGCGTTTATGCTTATTAAAAATTAATAATGGGGCTGAAAATTAGAACATGTTTTAATGATTACACAAATTGCAAAATGGTACAAAACTATACGTATTCCGAAGTCTAGATTTTTGAATACAGGCAATCATATGAACATAAATTGAAAATGAACTCTAAAAATGACAAATTGATTAATATTGGTGTGATTGCCGTATCTAATACCGTAAACAATAACAACTCGTGCGCAAAATGATTGGCTTTGAAACCCTCAGGGTTGTGAAAATCCTGAGATCATGGAACATGTGTACCACAGAACCATAACTATTGATTTTGTCGCAAAAACTATCCTACTGTCTCTGCAGTAAATACGTGTCTTTATATATTTAGATTTCTTCGAAAAAGATTTTGGGTGCGTCGTGATAAAAACGCCCAATTATGTAATCGAATCTAGGGGTGACCCTCTTCATTTGCGTACTGTCTAAAAGACATAATTATTTGTATTATTGGTCTCCTCCCTGTAAGTAAATTGGTCTTCTAGCACATCATTATCTTCTCAGTATTTTTCAGATAAACTATTCCGTAGTAGTTTTGGCATATGTAGATATTGTGTGCTTTTTCTTGCAGTCTTTAGTTCAACTAAATTCAGAGTAAGAAAAACAAAGCAGTTGAGCATGAGATAATAGTAATCGTGAGCATACTGTTCAAAGAAAAGGTCTCTTAATCGACCGACACAGTATCTATTCTGTTTCCATGAAAACTTACGCGGGATTTTCATGATGAAGGGGATCGGGTTGGTGTGGTGGCTTGAGCACTGGCTAACCATACGAGTGGCCAGGGTTCAAATCCCTGCAGTGGACGATGTTTTTCAGAGGATACCCGTTCCCTACTTGAGTGCCTTTTGGATTGAACTTCAAGTACAGTACTCCGTCAGTCGGATGAGACGTTAAACCGTTGTCCCCTTGGCGCGTTTCGTTACTAGGAGGCTAAAAAAAACCAAAAACGCCCGAAATACTATATTCTTCAACCGTATTTCTTCTCTTTCCACCATCACTGGAATTTCTGATGGTAAAATTGGATTCCTGATTAAATGGCTGATACAGAGGTTTATAATGTAGGTTCTTCAAATAGCACCAGTCCCTCCTCTATCAAGCTTTTGCGGCTATTATAAGCTATAGAAATAAACTGAGAGTATGCCTTGTGCTGATCGGTATCAAGTCATCGCTTTGTGACCCATGCTGGTCACGTTCCCAGGAAAATTGATAATTTTTGTTAAGATCCCATTTATTTTTCCTTCAATAGTGATCTGATAATGTCTCAAAATATCAGGTTAGTACCGAGTAACACATAATGTGTACAAAATTCTTTTACTTTAATGTCTTACTTATTCCCTCTTTCCATACAGTGTGACGAAGGTGGCAGTAATTAATATATTATGGGTAAATTTACACGTTTAAATATCGGTATTCTGGCTACTCTTGGACTCATATTTCTTCCTTGACCCTTTCAAAAACTCCAATAATAGGTATATATCCCGAATATTATCTATGTATAAATTTTCATTATGAAAGATATTAGTATGCTTAACATTTACTTATTCCAAATGACATCGTAATCTTTGTAATCTTATAATGATTCATAGGCCATCGCGAAAATTTTTTTCAGATAAGTCACGGTGTATTAAATTCCCAGCTGTGTGCAATAATTTTGAAAGGAAGGCTACATAATCTCTACATGATTAATATAGTTTCTTTCAAGTGATAGGCATTATAAAAATGATGCTATTACGAGGGATACATTTTTATTTTCAATATCTCTTCTCCGTGACTGACCGCGAATCGGGTGCTAGAACTGTGTCTCCAAGTCTCACTATATGCTCCTTGAGGATTATGTTTGAAGTTCTGAATGTGCCGTGATGCTGAGATGCTCTTGGACAACTTCATAAGCCGCACTCAAGTACTTTGCCAAACGATTCACGATGTCTTGGAAGCATAATTGGCCGCGGATTCCATTGGTGCACACAAGGATCAAGGATAAAAACCTCATAGCTAAGGATAAAAACAGGAAGCTTAAAGTTTGACCTTGTAATCGAAAAAAGTTGTGAAAGCTTAAGAAATATGTACGCACCATGTACTACAAAATAACAATTACTTCCAAAGATTCATAATAATTTTCATTTTTTTTCTGTATTTAGATGTCGTGTACCGTGTATATTCGTACATTGTCCAAGAGCATCTGTTTAAATGCTTGAAACAGTGACAGTGTACAACATGATAGAGACTGAGATGGGCTGTATAATCAGATATTTAGAAAATCATATCATTAGTATTGCTGTAAGTGCATAAATTTTAATAGGTGTTGCCCGAATTCTTTAAAAACTTATGTTTCTTCAACTATTTCTGTAATTTAAAAATGAACTTTAATTTAATAATTAACGGCGTGTTTTCTAGCAAGAAGTGGAGAGTTTCGGTCCTCTCATTAATTTGTTTCCGCTGCCGATAAATCTTACCTAGATCCGTAGTTGTTCGGAAGCAGCATTTTCGTGAAATTCGCAGCTTATTTTTCACTCTTCTCATCCTCTCTGCCTCCCTCTGTTTATGTGACGGTGAAAGTGTTTTTGTGACTCGTGACAAACGTGATCGTCATATTCCCCGCTTTCCCGCCTCTGGGTCATTGTGAGCGACTCTTATGTCATCATCAGCGGTGGTGTCGACGAATGGGACGGACGCCAATGACCTCACATTGGACAGACCGCAGGCTTTGTGCCCGGCCGTTTTCGGCCGGCAGCGATGTTGATTGCCTCGCGAGACGCCGTTTTTGTTCAAAAGATTTTACCCGCGGGCGGAACTCTCAGTCTGTCTTTTTTTTAATCCCCTCCCGTATCCTGCGGCATGCAAATGCCAATAGCATCAGAGTTCTTTCCGTGAAGAGGTGGAGTAATGGCCGCGGAAAAAGGCTTTGAGAGACCTCCGTGCTGCGAATTAAAATAACCCACCTCCGAATCTGTAGCAACGCTTGTATAATCTTTTTAATCTTTATTTTTTGCAGACCGTATGGAAGAGCATGCCTCATGAATTTCAATTGAGTTCAGTCATTTGTTTTGTTTCCCCAGGATTTTCTGTGACTATGCGCTAACAGAGCAAGTGCTCCAGTTTCATTAAGGTTAATACGACGTTTTTTTTGAAAATAGTCTCCATTTGGTGGTAATGTGCGGTCACAGGGTTTACAGGCTCCATGCTGACGTGCCTGCTTATTCTCAACTGCACTCTGGCGTTGCCAAATTTGAGACTCTTTGTTTTTAGCTGCCTTTACTTAATATAGGTATGAATATCAAATATCATGCTGTGTATTAAGAATTTTGCCGTCCTATTTATTCATCTGTTTCGATAATAAAGTGGTGTATTAATTAGGAACTGACTTAAAATGTATTACATATGACATATTGCAATATCAAAGCCTGTAATTTAGTCACCGGCATCACGTATTGCCTAGTTTGTTCATAAAATATGAGTCATTTAGAGTTGTTTTAAGTCAAAATTCCCAGATATTTGCTTATTTTTTATAATGTATTTCCTGATATAGTTGGCAGCTAAGACTATAATAATTAATGCGCTAAAATATTTATTCTTACTATTTTACGGATAAAGAGTTTGCAATATTTACTATGGAAATTTTAACTGGGTTTATCGAGGTTTTATCCGTCCATATTCCATTGGTTACCGTATTAATTATTAGGAAATAACGTGGCGGAATGCTGATAGTTTTGAACGATCTGGAAAGAGAGACAATTTGTTGTGAAAATGTAATCAAAAATTTCTACCAGTATATGTTGGAGCTAAGGAATGTTATAAAAGCTTAAATGGACCTAACTGTGATTTTATACCGTATTTTATGTCGTAATCAAATAATTAGACAATCCTTCCAGGAATATGAATACTTGATACAAGTGTGCGAGTAACCGTTTGGAGGTTATCATTTTGGCGTTTGACTGTAAACTATGGACTTGTACTGAAAATTGTATATTAATTGTACATAGTGATTTTCAACTTACCGTTAAAATTTAATTCGCCGCTTGATTACAAAATTCCTTATCGGTTGGAAGGCAATGGAATGATTATTTCTGTAGCAAATGAGACAAAATACTGATGATGATGAGGAAGGTTTAGATCGAAAGAGGTTGGAAGATTTTTCAACTTCTATTATTTTTTAGAGGAATCTTCTACTAATTTGCAAGGATATTTGAATAGCACAAACAAACATGTTAAGCACTAATAGATGACGGTGTATCGAGCGCGCTGTATTTTAGAGGCATTTATTTACTCGGTGAGTAGTGGGAAAGTTCTCCGTGGAAAAAGTTATTTAACTTTTATCTGGTCAGTCAAATATTGGATTTTTCGCCACATTTTGGATCCTTCACGGAAGGATTTGATTAATACAGTTAATAAAATAAAGAGGAAAGCCGCTCGATTGGTTAAAAGTAGCAAACAGGGAACTAAGTAAATGATTTTGTCCTTTCCCGGTGAATATTACGAGTGAAATTCTCTCGGGATTCCCACCGGATTAAATTTTTGGCTGCTGCCAACGTTTCGATGGATAACACTTCCATCGGCATCAGGGTGATGATGACGAAGAGAGAACTAAGTGTTACGCAGATGACAAAAAAAATTAGGTTGAGAGACGTCAGAGGCTCAGAGGTCATGTCCAATAGAGAGGTATCCAGCTCATCTTCTGGCATGATCCAGTTATTTATAACTCTATTTTTGTGACATTTCGCCAGTGTCTCATTTCTAGTTAGTTTAGACTACTTTATTCTGAATGACATACTAAAAGTGTCGGACACAATTATGTTCACTACTTTATCCCTTGTCCTGACACACCCAGGATTCGTTACCATATAATAACCCATTACCGCAAACCAGAGTGAAGCCGATACAGTTTTTGAGGTTTGTTGAGTCTATTGCACGAAACTTACTTTCTTTTCAATAAAATTGATACTGGGGAAACTTAATCTATCAACTAATCGTCTCACATTTTAATGAAGCAATTTAGCGACTATGAGCTCAGAAAAAAAGAGATATGTTGTACTATATTCACCTCTCGAAGCGTTATTTACCGACACCAACGGTAATGAACCTGCGTTTTACGTTTAAAAATCGTAGATATTGATTTTTACTTCATCTTCACTCCACTAGCTTCATGCTCGGACGAATTTAAATTACAGCGAGCATTTTGTGTGTGTGGTAGAGATTACTGGTGATTCCGAGAAGATACTAGATCTTTTAAGCCGTTAAAGAGCGAATTGCAATTGCAGGATATGTAATATTATTGCTAGTATTGTCAATTTTCTCTTTATTTTGCATTGTAATCACTTGTATTTAAAAACTTCATTTAGGAAAATAAAACAGAGAAACTCAAAATGCCCCTGTTAACTTTGTATTTCCGAGTACAAAACATTGCAAACTTTTTTGCCCCTCCGGAGGGGTGTCCTTTAATATTTGGATGGGGACGTTCCTCCCTCTTCTACCCCCGAATTATTTTCGCCTATGCCTCTGACCTCGAGGTTTTCTAAGTATTACCGTGACGTCCAGAAAAATGGTTACTAGAATGATGAAAATACGAAGTAAGCATAAAGTTCAATTTACCATATTCACCTAGATTACTGTACTTTTTAAATCTTTTAGGGAATAAACCAAATTCTAAAACATATATTTACGTTTTCTTAAGAAATTATCACTATGAAGTTGTTAACCTAGCTGGAAAAAATACATACTTGGCGATATTATTTTCTAAGGCAGCACAGAAAATCAGGTTTTGCAATGTAGTGATAAAATTATAACACTGAAGACAAAGACTCTAACCAATTGGGGATGAAATTTGGAATTGAGGTTTTAACATTCTCATGTTTTGCCAATTGGTGTGCTGTACATTTACCAACCACCGCAGCCTACCACCCTCTTCTGTAAGTCCGCCATTTTATTTCACAAACAATAATTACGTGCCATCTTCACTCTGCTTGCAGTCTTCTCCCTGGTTTATGGCATTTCATATATTTTTCCTACTATAAATGAATTGTTTCAAAATTTAGGGGTGATATATATTCGCTTGGTAGATAAAAATTTTGTTTTCAACACTGATCTCAGTTTTACACGTGACGGCTTGCTTTGTTTGTTGGTTCTTTGGGTAGCCTTAGTAATCGAGGAAGTGGAACCAAGCTTCGACATCCCAATGCTCTAAACGCCCAGGAGTCGACAGTATAATGCCTCACCCGACTGATGGATTGCTATGCCTGACTCACTTTCGATGCTGCGCTAGGTAGAGATATTGATTTCTTATGAAAATTCTCGGCCTCCACCGGGAGTCAAACTCAGGCCCATTGTATATGATACCAATACTTTTGCCTCCACAGCAAACGAATACCCTTGTGTCGATCTGAATAGGAGTGTATGAGAGCATGATAGTAATTCATAGTCATTCAAATTTTTGGATGGCTATAGATAGCCAAAGTTGTTAACCGTTATTGATGAAATTTCAGTCTTAAATTTTCTTAACATTTTTGTTTCCGGAAAAAAGGGAATTACAAATTCTCAATATCCTCAATCGAATGGAATATTAATCGGGGTAAGTAACCACCTCTTGCTGCTTTGTAAACTCCACACAATGCAACAAGGGATAATTCCAGTGATTGTTTTCGTCAGTGCTAAGTAGAATTTAGATATAATGAGATCACCGCGCTGTGTATATGAAAGCTAAATTTGTGCATTAAAATATATTTAGTCTAATTACCTGTCGTATATCGTGCTCATGTATTATATAACGCTCTCATTAATGCTATTATGTTAAGTGTTACCCGAAGCATAAAATGATCCTTACCATTATTTATTACCATTAGTAGATACCATTAGTTATTCATACTTGGGCAAAATAGAGAACGCTCTTGTTGGAGGTA
Organism: Ceriagrion tenellum; assembly: GCA_963169105.1. NCBI lineage: Eukaryota > Metazoa > Arthropoda > Insecta > Odonata > Coenagrionidae > Ceriagrion > Ceriagrion tenellum. The sequence continues at coordinate 131,747,165 of OY720632.1, read as the reverse complement.
TCGCTTTTGTGCAGGAACAAAAAATAATTTATCTTGCCGAGGATGCTCATTTTTCCAGTGCTAATGATCTTTTTAAACCTTCCGTTAATGATAATGCTAATTATACGTAAGAAATGACCTTTACACAAACCAATTTATTATAATTAATTCTTCGCTGAACTTGTAGCCTATTATTACATTAATTGGCGTCTTTCAACGTGCAAACATAGAGGGAACTAATTGGTGGTGTTCCGACCTAACTTGATGGGTCACCTTTAATGAAACAAGAGGTGTCAATTGTATTACCAAAAAGTATATCATTATTATAAAAATTTGTTAGTTATATATTATGTTTTCTGCATTTAAATATCTATTTCACACTTGCCTTTTGGAATAAAAATTCCGGAAAAATTAAAGTTTTTAACAGGAAATCCAGTAAGTGTATCACGTCCATCTATCATTGATTTTTTTTACCATTTGGCATTGACGTTTTTGAAAGCTACATGCTGTAACGATTCAGCAACTAATCGTCCATTTCATGTGACATGTCAGAATCCAATTACGGTTTTTTTCTGCATTATGTCATCATTAGAGTTTTAAACCGTGCCTAAAGTGGCACTAAATGCGTGCCTATCATACACCTTATCTAATCCTGAATAGGTAACAATCACGACGATACCGCCGATGAAAAAATCAGAGTCAACCTTTCACATTTCATCCCTCAACGATTTATTATAGAGAAAGTGGTTAATTCAGAATGTCGGAAAAACATTTCGCAATTTTTCCTTATCATTCCTGCCTGGTAATTTTTTGAAGAGCCAGTAATGCTCTTCATCGCTCATGGCAATCTTTTGACGGTTAAATTGCTTTAGCTTTCCAGTTCCTCGGTAACGATTGCAAACAGCAGGTCTTTTCCTCCAAATAGATTATGTGGTGCATATATTTTCCTGCCAGGGATCAGTAATGCCTCAGTTATCTCGCAGAAAAACTCCTTACCCTTTTGAATTTTATGTTTATCATTCAGTGCCACATTAAGGAAAGTTTTGCGTCCACTAGGAGTTCCTATAAAAATATAAATTCTCAATTTTATCTGCCCCACAGTTCCTTAGAGTACGTTTAATGTTACAAATCTCTTGGCTTTCTCGTTTTTTTAGCTTGAGATGACGGAATATGTGTCATTTTAGCTTTTTTTCCCAAGTTTGTTCCAGTTTCTGTTTCTGTTTTCAGTGCCAAGAAACATGAAATTTGTTTCACTAAATGGAAACCTTTAATTTATATGATATAATATTTTATTTTATTGATAGAATCAATTATTTAATTTGTTTATATACTCTGAAGTATTAGTACTTTTAAATACTTTATCGGAAATAATGTACCTAGTCTATGGAACGAGAAATGAGAGAAGTACCGAGGAAGGCCTAATGGAAAGATATTTTTGGCAAACGACAGAATAATGAATGATTTTGCACTTTCCCGGCGAATATTATGTGTGAAATTTTCTGGGGATTCCCACCGGGTTAAATTTTTGGCTGCTGCCAACGTTTTGATGGTTTTGTGTTAATAGTTTCACAATTGAAACAAATGTTTTTTCTTATAGCATTTAATGTTTTGTGCCAAGTCTCTTTCAATCATTTTCAAACAATAGCCTTTAAATCAAAGGAAAAGGTAATACATCTTGCTTAAATACACTTCTTACACAAATTCACGATTTCTTGCCCCTATCTCAGCCTGTGAACTAATTAGCGGCCGTGAAGGACCATTTCTAGAATGGTCCTTCAAGAATTGGTCCATACAAGAAATAATTGCACGTTAGCCAGAAATAAAGTGATTAGGTAGTAAGTACCGAATTTATATATCGAGTTGGTATATTATAACGCATCTTTCCTATGTCTGGATTTGACCATTAAGTATGTAAAAATAGCCCATACATACTTCTGTAAACTTTTTTCATTAAAAAATTGTTGTTTATCGGTACCGGATGGGGGATAAAGAAAGATAACTTCCCGCGAGTTGACCAATTTAAACCACCCGAAAAATCGGCTATCCGATATATCAATCAGAGATTAAGAGCACCTCAGCCACCCCTGCAAAATACGGACAAGAAATTTGCAGTGGCATTCCTGTCTTGAAGACACCGTTAACACTGAATAATCTGTCGTGATCTAAGGACAGCGGAACACAGAGTAAATCCCTGTCACTAAGTTTTGTGCATATTTACATTAATTGGCCCGAATACGTTCTATGACTCCCAACTGCCACCTGTAAACGACAATGGCTTACTACGTTGAGGCATTTTTGATAATATTTGACGGTTATTTTAATGCACAAGGACTGTTTGGAGAATGCAACAGCTTAAGTTTAATTTTACCCTTGATCTTAAAGGAAAAAACATGTGCTCTAACCTTAAGTATCCACGCTACGCATTCGTGAATTAAAATTAATTTTTTAATTACAGAAATAGTGACACCGCATGTTGTTTCGGTAAGCTTATCAGTGTGCAGAACGCTATATACATATATGCTTTTATATGAATACTCCTTGTGGAAAGCTTCGCTTCTTGACGGCTAGTTCATATCTACATTCTCGGTACGTTATTCTCTTTGAGAGGCTCCGTAATCGTATGTTATAGCTAGCGCGTTAGAGAAAATATTATCAGCGGTGTAGCCCGGTGAAACTTTTGTGTTCACATCTAATGTCAGAGATGCGGTATCTCGGGGAAAACAGGTTTTGTGGTCATGTTAATATTTGAAGTTTTTAGAAGCACGCACTACATTTCTCATGAATATTTCAACAAACGTTGGGAATGTAGGGAGAATGCAGTAGCTTAAGTTTAATTTTACCCTTGATCTTGAAGGATAAAAGCATGCGCTCTAACCTTCAGAATTCAAAGCACTATCAAGACTTCGTCGGGAATTATATACTACGTCACTCTGTGAATATAAGATTCAAGTCTTAGTTTTAGATTTATTTGCATTTATTTCCTTAGCTGCATTTTGCTTATTAGGATATTAAGCTTTTGAATCATTTTTCAGCTGAGTTGGATCTGAAATTTCGCCGTTAAAATCATACTCATTGAAATAGTACATTTGCTTCCTATCCTGGAGTGCTTTGACAGATATTTTTGTACACCTAACCTTTCATGTATAATTCATGGCTGATGAAAGCAACGGCGTGTGCTGGGGCAAGTCGGCATTTCGTGAAGTTTTTCAGTTTTAAGGAACTCGGTGAATTCTTAATGAAATTCCGTCACTGATTCTCATTTACGAGCGCATAAATGCCTGCTTCCATAGAGAGCCTCATCTTGAGATGCCTACCATACTCCACCTCACTCATTTCATTCTGAATATTTTAGTATTTCCAACAAAATGTGAAGAGTGTTACTTGAGGAGCATATAAATAGTTTTACTAATGTTGTAAAAAGCTGCTACATCAAGTTGTTGAGTTGACAACAGTATCATAGGATTTTGGACCCAAAGCTTTAATTCATTTACTTTGCTCAAAACTAATATCATATTAAACAATTTCTGGAATTGATCTTAAACATGATTAATGCTTTTTGGACTTCTTCTTTGGAGTTGAGTAAAATATATCATGTACCAAAAATCAACCGAAAATATCAATGGTGACACATGATGGGAAAGTTACAAGTTAAGATGTAAATGTTTGAATTTCAAAAAGAGTGTCTTTTTTTCTGATATCTCCATTTTTATTATAATTACACAATCTGGTACACCAGGAGATTTGGACATAAAACCTAAAATATTTTGTGTATTGATACTTTTCGCAGTTGAATTAATTTTTTGAGCAGTCATTCATTTCGTTTCTTAACAATATCTAATTTATGACTCCGTCACTAACCGAAGGTCTTTCTGATTTCTTGCGCGCTCTCTCACTTGGAAAACCTGGGTTACCTTTATATTAGAGTCTTGATGGACATTGCAGTAGCTATTGGTGCTATCAACAATGGGACTTGAGGAAGGCGTGTCTACTAGCAAGCAGGCATTTGTTTTGCTGGTTGTGTTGATAACGAACAACATAAGGCTTTACGGTCTAGGACCGAAGATTTTTTAAAAAGATTTTTGACATTCTCACCCTGGAATCTTGAGCTAGTTCATCAGTAGCTCTAGCAGTATCGTCACTGACGAGTGACGTAGGAATAACATTTTTTATGAGTTCAATGTACACTGATGACTTGTCATCTAATTCAGGTAATTCATGTCGTATATGATGATTTTACTGTAAATTATCTTGAGTTGTAATTAGAATTTACTCAGCATCTCGTAGCAAAATATTACAAATTTTAGTTTGTTCTTATAGTGCCTGTGTTCTTAGAAGCGACTTGGAGGTCGATCTTATATGCACCATGCCACAATCATATGTATTATCTTGTTCTAAAAGTAATGAATCAAGTATCAGAGGGACACATCTCTGGGACAGACGAACCCCTTTTCAGGCACTTTAAGAACCGGCAGTCAAATCAGTAACAACTAATTTTAGACAGAACTTGTAGATTTCAAAATGGTCTCAACTTTGAAAGGCAAAACTGATATAAAAATTGCTGCCTTATGCGTAAACTAGACGTCAAGAGCCTGTTAAGGAGTGAGTCGTTATATAGCGAGTGGTTATCTGTAAAATATTTATATTTTAATTTATTTCTTTTAGATTTGGCACAACCAAGAGATAATTACTGTGTTCCTGACGTTTGGTTAAATATTAAATGGAAATATCCCCCAAAAGTTATTCAATTCTAGGCACCAGGTGCTGCTAATGAGACCTGCTGACTGGCGAGTGCTTTTTACTGCTTAAATATCTTACGTAAGACGCCACCTATTTTAAAGTACGAAGGGGGTTGTGTTTGTATGTTTTGTGTGCTTTTAGTCCTTCATTACGCACAAACTTGGATCACTGCTTCATTTGCTGTTGTATCTTCGATATCAATCAAAACTCACTCATTGCTTTTTCCTTCATAATATTCTCTCACCTCCCAGCCCTTGCGACTTACATGTGGGTTCCTGATCTTATGTAACGGCAACCCTCACGCAACCGCTTCACCTTCTTTCCCTCTCCTCAGAAGGTACACCTTTTTGCACCATCTCTGGATTTTTATGCACATCAGGTCGCGAACTTTTATCTGTCCTTAGGAAATGACTGCAGAGTGGTCGAATTCTAGATTGTTAATAAAGTTCTTCTTTTATAACTATATCAAGGAAAGCTTTCTCACGATTCGGTTCCGAAAAGTAGCTTCTCTATCAGTAAAATTTAACCAATTCAGGATTTGAAACTTATTGGGACGTTCTATGCATGTGGTTACCATAATCCAGCTTTTGCGTCCATTAAGGCGTCGCTAGTCTTTTATTTAATCGTGGAAACAAATTTGGCACATTATATCTCAATGATTTTCCAGGCACAGCAGAATAATTAAGAAAAATTGTAGCTATCACTCATGATCGCGTAAATTCAAGCAATTTTATTTCACTACATCTACATCTACATCTACGTAATACCCTGCGAGCTACCACGAGGGTGTGTGGCAGGGGGTGAAGATCACCAAACATGCAGTATTGCCATGTAAGTAGGATATATAATGTAGACATGCTAGAAAATAGGGTCATAGTTTATTAGTTACTACAGTAGATTATTAGTTATTGCAAGTAATTGCAGTAGTTATTACAATAGAATATTAGTTACTACGGTATAGTACAGGTTAAAATCTACATAATAAGGAAGGGATTATTGGTAGTTATTACATGCATCATGCATTACAGACTATTCTAACTATGTTTCACCTACCTATCCCTTTTGCTACGTTGCCTATTGTTCTCTCTTATGGTACGCGGGAAAAATGACATTTTAAATCTATCAGTACGACAATCTATCTCTCTAATTTTGTTAATATGGTCAAACCTAGCATAATACGCAGGGGTTCTTAATATATATCTAACGTCATCTGTGAACAAATCGGTTTCGAATTTACTTAAAAGGTTTAACCTAAATTTTAACCTGCGTTCTGATAGTAATTCCCATCCTAGTTCTTCTATTAAACTCGTAACACTAATACAATTATCATAACGACATTTAACAAACCTAGCAGATCTCCTTTGCACGAGCTCTAATTCTTTTATCATACCTTCCTCGTACGGATCCCATATACTAGCGGCATATTCTAAATGAGGCCTGACATGTGTAAAAAAGCTTCTTTCTCGGACTCTCTCATCGCATTTGCCTAGAACCCTTTTTAAGAATCCTTATCTACGGTTTGCTACACTAGTTATTTCCCTGATGTGTTTCCCCCATGACATGTTTTCAATGATGGTGACGCCTATGTATTTAATTGATTCTACGTTACATATTTTGTTTTCTTTGATGCAATAATTATTCCGGGGAAGGCCATTCTTTTTCCAAAAATTCATAATCGCGCATTTCTTCAAATTTAATTCTAGCTGCCATCTATCACACCAATCATCAATCGCATCTAAATCCTTAGCTAAACACTGTCTATCCTCTTCATTTCTAATTTCCTTATACACTACTGCACCATCGGCAAAAAGCCGGAGCTTGCTGTTTTTTACTACACTATTCAAGTCGTTTACGTACAGAAGAAATAAAATTGGGCCTATCACGCTTCCCTGGGGAACACCCGATGTAACTTTTACTTCGCCTGAGCTGACACCATCTAATGCCACCCTTTGAATGCGTTCACGTGAGAAGTCTCATATTCAGCCTACTATATTACTGTCTATTCCGTATGATGCTAACTTCGCGAGTAACTTACAGTGGGGAACCTTGTCAAAAGCTTTTCTTAAGTCAAGAAACGCTGCATCTACCTGTACGTTACCTTCTCCGGAAACTAAAATATCGTGAACAAAAAGACCTAATTGAGTTTCGCTAGACCGTCCTTTTCTGAACCCATGCTGGTTTGTTATTAATAAATCCTGACTGTCGAGGTGTCCCATTATTGATGTAACTATTATATGCTCTATAATTTTACATGATAGTGACGTTAATGATATTGGTCTATAATTACATGGCTGTTCCCTATATCCGCTTTTATAAATTGGGGTCACATTTGCTATCTTCCAGTCATTGGAAACCGCGTGTTCTTCGAGGGATTTGTTAAATATTACTTTAAGATACGGAGCCATTTCGAGAGCTAATTCTTTATAAACACGAGCTGGAATTTCATCAGGACCTGAGGACTTGTTCGGGCTAATGTTACTTAGTAAGGATACGATTCCGCTACAAGATATATCGATTGGGGGCATTGGTTGTTGACATCGGTCTGGTATGGTTTCGCGGAAACTAAGTATAGGTTGATTAAAAACACTCTGAAAAAAGTAATTCAAACAATTTTCCTTATCTAAACTGGAAGTTACTATTTCGTCTCTATCGTTTTTCAAGGAATTAACCGTTGACTTTTTAGTTCCCTGTACTTCCCTAACATATGACCAAAATGCTTTCGGATTTCCCTGTAGTTGTTCTCCAAGTACTTTTCTCTTGAATTCGCTAAATGCTTTTCTAAGGGCTGTTTTTTCGGCTGATTTACAAATTTTATTATGCTCGATGGCATTTTTTAGGTTGCTATTAGCTACATTTTTCTTAGTTTCGCATGGCTAACTCGTTGGCGTTTTAAACATTTTCTAACCTCCGCGTTGTACCACCTTGGTTCCCTATTCTCGCTCTTATACTTATGAGGTATATATTTGTTGACAAGTGACCGTGTAATTTGGAGGAACTCTTTCCATGTATTGTCTGTATCGCTATTTTTGCTAATGTTCTCGAATTTTTCAAAAGAAGTCTTTAAGTCAAGCCTAAATCCGTTAAAATCTGCTTTACTAAAATGGTAAATCTTTCTTTTTAATTTAAAATTTTTTTCAGTGTTGAGGGAAAATTTTACGTATACTACCTTGTGGTCGCTTATTCCATCGACATTTTCAACTTTAACTACTTTTTCAGGGATGTTTGTGGCAAGTAAATCGAGAAAATTTTCCCCTCTATTAGGCAAATTTACTATTTGATGTAGTGCGTGTGATGCGAACAGCTTAAGCAATGACTCGCAGATTTCTTTGTCCCTACCTCCAGACTTATGACTGCATGTTTTCCAATCTATCGATGGTGTATTGAAATCTCCACCTACAATTATCTGTCGTTCGTTACTATGGGTATTAATGGACCTGATCTGTTGCTCGAGTTCTAATACTGAGTGTACATCGGAATGGGGTGGTCTATAGTAGGCACAAACATATATTACTTTCGAATTAGCACATTGAATGGAACACCATACACTTTCTATTATATTATGGGGAATCACTTCTATTTTGCTGACTATTGTGTTCTTAACTGCGATAAATACTCCCCCTCCCAGTCGACTCTCTCTATCTCTCCTGTATACCCTAAAATTTACTGGAAAAACTTCACTATCAGCAATATCGCTTGTCAACCAACTTTCGGTTCCTATAATTATGTCAGAATTAGTACTCTCTATAAGGTGATGAAATTCAGGTATCTTGCTTCTTAAACTACGACAATTAACTACTACTACTGAAAATTCCTCTATTTTAATATGTCTGCCTATTGTATTTGTGGGGTTCGTGTTTTCTAAATTATTGGGAAAGTTACAGTTTGGAAATTCATGGGTGTTGTTTTGATTTGTACGTTTTTCCTTTTTCTGTGCTTTCTTCCGTCCCGATAAACCTATACTGTGTTGTCTGGTCATCTTGTTATTCTTTGCTATCCTGGTGAGTGGCATGTTATTTAATGGCCCACTATTTGACCTACTCTCTTCCCTAAATATTTCTAATTTATTGTTATCTATTAAGTTTTTCCTAGGCACTAAGCTTTGTGTACTCTTTATTATCTGACTTTCCGGAAAAGCACTGATTTCGCCCCCACTAACTGACCTACTCTCTTGCCTACCATCTATGCTAAACTCGCTGGGTATGCTCAAATATCCTGCACGCTACCTTCTGCGTTGCCTCATACGTATAATGGACTAAACTCCCTGAAGATATTTCTAAACATTTGTAGGGATTTAAGAGCTTTCTGGGATGGCCTCAAGCAATACTTGCTGGATGCTTGATTCTTTGCTTTTAGGACAAGATGATACATATGATTATGGCATGGAATGCATATAAATCGACTGCCAAGTCGCTCTCTGAGAACACAGGCACCGTATGAATAAACTAAAGGTTGCTTCAAAGCTTTTGACAGAGGAAAATTATGCAGTTGAAATACCAGTCTTCCTTTGTTCATAACTATTAAGCCAGTCAATTAAAATTATTAATAAAATCAGTATTTCCGTCTGTTTATGGATATTTACGGACAAAGCATCCAAATGCCAACATATCTAAGGTGAAATATCTAAATAGCCTTTTTTGTACATATTATCAAGTTAAAATATTTAGTAAAAAAATCACTATTTGTGAGGAGAATCTTATATGCATTTGAAATATTCTGTGAATATAAAATATTCACTTAAATATTGCTTTGATGTTTGCTTACAAGATGGAAAACCCGAAGGATAATGCGTAAATTAAAGAATATCCGTTTAAGTTAAAGTTCATGGAAACCCGTCCCCCGTGTTGCCAATCCACCTGGGTCCGTTTTTTTAATAACCATTATTTAGGTAATACGGAAATTAATTCTAGTTTTATTCTTTTAAAATAACCATGAATGGAAGAATTTATCTAGCTCAGAGAAATGTTCGCTTAGTTTTAGAAAAATGAAAAGCAAATCTCACCCTTAAAAATTAGCAGTTTGGCACCCCTGTGGCACGGATTACCGTGTGTAAATGAGCTCAAAATTTCGAATAAGTTATGTTAACAAAAAAAACCTTAAGCTTCAAGGCCTTTTATATTTAAAAAATGAATATCTGGAAATTTTAACCCACCTACCCACCTTAATACACTTTTAGTATAAATAAGTTTTGTAATGGGATTATGAGGTATTATATTTATTATTTCCAGCGTGCGAAATTTACTTTGCCATTCATTTCTCTCTGAATTTGCCAGAGATAATAAAAAAATTGCATTTTAATTTTCCTTTAATTATATTTAATTGCAATTTCAATGGAATATAAATTTTAAAACCAATATATCTTGGTGCCCCCTCGAGGAAGATAACTTGTCTTTGAATGATTAAGTCCCTCATACTGCTTTCCCAGTGTCGCAAGGCTCATAGTCCAACCAATATCACGTCCTTTCTTTCATGATGTATAAATAGAACCATTTTCCAAATTTTTCTCTTGATGGAAGTATGAGTAAGTTCCCTTTAATTTATTTCTAATACTCTATTCATTGCAAGTACTTTAGTTGAAACAAGTATGTGATTGAAATTTGATAGTCCTTTATTATAGTATTTTTCTCAAAATTGAGTTAAGATTTAGCCATTCATTGTAACAAACTTGTAACCGGGAGCGCTGCACAATTGGCACATGAGCGTGGTTTAGATAATAGTTAGGAGAAATATTTATTGATATTTTAGAAATCTTAACCATCCTATCTGCTTGGGGAGCACGCTCGTACATAAGTGGAAAAATACCAAATTGTAAATTGTAATAAATCTGCTGCCTTTCTTTAAAGTCGTGACTTGTGGTGGTTGTTTTTTTCAAGAATGCAATCTTAATAACAGCATAATAATAATAAGGTACAGCAAACGTGAGTTTTAGAAGAAATCAGAAGTAGTATTTTCTTTCTATCCCTCCGCTATGGATCTTATTTAAACAAATAGACGACAGTGGAATTAATGTTAAGGTAAAAGTGTCTGTTTGCGACCAAGAATACGGGGAAGATAATACTAACCAAATCAACTCCATCCATTCTGGTTCAAATGGCTTTTTATCTCCTTCTGAACGAAATCCATCGCGGAAGAAGACGCTTTGGTCTCCGTAGCCCGTTATCACGCGCGTTGCGCCCACGCGTCCCTTAATCTCCGTGTCGCACGTGAGGTACGATTGTGTCAGAGATGAATGCTGATTAGAGGGCGCATGAGTGTCACTTCGCAAACGATATATATCCTATTCTGACTGACGGAGCAGTAGGAGGAACCTGCCACGTTCTCGGTGTCATTTTAAAACCCCCTTTCGGCAGTTGCCTTGCATTTTACTCAATTACAAATCCTTTTCCATAACACACATTCACTCTCTGCCGTTATATAAGTTTCTACTTGATCTTTCACCTTTTAGTCTTAACGGTGGATCTATTAAGGGAAAATTGGTCAATTTTGCGGATATATTATGTCTTAAAATATCTCAGGATTTGTCAAATAGTCGACCTGAGAGCATTCAGAGCAGTCGACTGGAGACATTTACAATTGTTGGGTTTCAGCATTATGAGTTCCAGTACTGTCGCTTTTGGAGGCACAGTAAAATTTGGTTTGGTCAGTGTTCACTATGCAAAAGTTCACATCAACATATACTGTTAATTTACCGTATTTGGATCTACCTTACGGAATTTATTCACCATGTAGCAACGATGCGATTAATTTGAAATATCACTGATTTATTTGAAGAAAAGACCAGTTTCGTAACCGAGTTATAAATTTTAGGGATTTACAGTGGTTGCCGTAGAGGGGGCAGTTTAAGGCGAGGATTGGATTTAAGGAACTCAGCTCATGTAAAAAAAACTGGTCATTTGTTAATAGATTTTATTGGTATTAAAATTTATATTTTAATTCTTTACCAACATATAATGTTACCTTTAATTTTAGGTACCAGTTCACTCCAAATGTTTTGTCAGAGCACCATAAATGCTGCACTTCTGATGATAATTGATGGGTAATTCTTCAGTAATTAATAAATTTGTAATCTATACAAGTAGACCTTGATCAAATATGCGATTATAGGTCACGGCCTATTTCTTGATATAGATTTGTTTGATTTTCATTGAAGATCATCTTAAATAGCTCCAACGCAGGAATTGGGATGTGGATGAAAAAAAATTCCAACGTTCCCAGCGTTTCAACTAGGGCCTCCGAAAAATTTGGTGGTTTCTGGCGATACTTTATGGAATTTACTAAACATTTTGAATGAATTGAGTAAACTTTGTATTTCCACAATGGCAAATGCATTGTGGAAAAACAAAGTTTACTCTATTCATTTAAAATAGGACCTTCGAGATGAAGAGCAAATGCGGCTATCTTCACCGAAGTAATTAGACCTCTCCTAGCTAATTGTTTTACTTAATGCATCATGTAAGGTTTCAAAGTTAGCGCTTGATGCTATTGAATATGGCGACCGAGTTAGCCTCACGTTTCGTTGAGGTTTCACGTCGGAGCGTACGGTGAAGCCAGTGTCCGCCTCTGGGCTGCCCTAGGCTAGATTTTACCTATTTGCGCCGTACGTCTCTGCATGCTTGAAGGAGGACGTGCTAAGCCCCCGAAGCAATTAAATCCGTTCACGGCTTCGCGAGAAGTGGGAGGTGAAAGGGGGCCGAACACTGAACTGGCGGATGTTGTGGAATCACGTTTCGCCCCCACATTCCTCGCATGCCTTCATCCTTCAGCCGTTTTGTGTTCCCGTTCGTTGCATTCAAATTTTATACGTGCAGATCAAACGTTATCTTTATTTTTTATATTTTTCTCGCATGGATATATAATCAAAGCCACCCTATCCCTGCAACCTTGAAGGCTGTTCTCGTTTATTTTAAGCGGCAGAGAACGGATTTTCTCATCGCCCACGATATCAGGAACGCAAGGAATTATGAAATTTCGTCACACGAGGACTTTAATCCACTTACTATGCGGAGATCCCGTGCATAAAACCTTACCGCATGGATTGACTCGTTATCTCCTTATCCTCTGTTGCACTCGGAAGTTATGGAGTAGAGATCAGAGGCGGAACCTAATTTATTTTTCCTGGCCAGGTTGGCTGGCGTCTCTGTCGCCGAGCGATGGTGTTGAGCCATCGGGCAAAGGATGGGCGAAGTTATGTCCTGCCGTCTCGAAAAAAAATCCATTTTGCCTCCATCCAACCTAGCCATGATCCGCTTCCGTAGTCATGTATTTGAGAAACACCGCGCGGAAAGAAACACGAGTATGCAGGAGAGCTTAATACCCTCTGTAGGAGACGGGCGTTGGTGTATTTTTCCCATTCCATCCGGATTCTTTTGACGTTTTAAGTCCTTTGATCCACCAAATGGGTGGTTTGAAGGGAATGTGAGCGAACGCCAGTTTTGAATATCTTATCTAAGAGCGTACTAAATAATTTATAAATTTTCCACTGCAAGATCCTATGTTCACTGCGTCCTTAGATGAACATTTCGTTTTAATTGGTGCTGATTTTTGTGCTATCTGGAATTTGTGTAGAAAATAAAAAAGCACATTCTTCTGACTCTGGATAAGTTTCTTCTTGTGTAATCTTGCATCCTCTTCTTGTGTGTCATCCACGACGTTTCCTCTCCAAAATTCTATATTGATGGGAATGCCATATTGATGGGATGGGAAGCGTGATAGGTCCAATTTGATATCTTCTCTACGTAAATGACTTGAATACAGTAGTAAAAAATAGCAAGCTCCATCTTTTTGCAGATGATGCAGTAGTGTATAAGAAAATTAAAAATGAAGACGACATCCAGTCTTTAGATAAGGATTTAGATACGATTGATGATTGGTGTGATAGTGGGCAGCTAGAATTAAATTTGAAGAAATGCGCGATAATAAACTTTTGGAAAAAGAATGGCTTTCCCCGGAATAATTATTGCATCAAAGAAAAGAAATTATCTAACGTAGAATCTATTAAATACTTAGACGTCACCATCACCGATGACATGTCATGGGGGAAACACATCAGGGAAATAACTAGTGTAGAAAATCGTAGATTAGGATTCTTAAAAAGGGTTTAAGGAAAATGCGATGAGAGAGTCCGAGAAAGAAGCTATTTTACACTTGTCAGGCCCCATTTAGAATATGCCGCTAGTATATGGGATCCGTACGAGGAAGGTTTGATAAAAGAATTAGAGCGTGTTCAAAGGAGATGCGCTAGATTTGTTAACGGCCGTTATGATAACTGTGTAAGTATTACGAGTTTAATATAAGAACTAGGATGGGAATCACTATCAGAACGCAGGTTAAAATTTAGGTTAAATCTTTTAAGTAAATAAAAAACCGGCTTGTTCACAGATGACGTTAGATTAAGGACCCCTGCGCATTATACTAGGTTTGATCAGATTAACAAGATTAGAGAGATAGACTGTCGTACCGATAGATTTAAAATGTCATTTTTCCCGCGGACCATAAGAGAGAACAATAGGCAGCGTAGCAAAAGGATGTAGGTGAAATATAGTTAGAGTAGTCTATAGTGCATGATGCATGTAATAACAACCAATAATCCCTTTCATATTATGTAGATATTAACCATTTAGCTGCATGTGATCCTGTTCTCTAGCATGTCTCCCTTACATATCCTACATGGCAATAGTGCATGTTTGGTGATCTTCACCGCCTGCCACACACCCTCGTGGTGGTTCGCAGGGTATAATGTAGACGTAGATTGATACGACCAAATAAAAAGGCCAAGGACACTGAATCTTTTGCTGTTACCTCTCACCAAATTTCCAAGCTCTTGGACTCTACCAAATTCATGAAGTACTTCGTAAACCACTTCATTCATTTATGGTGACCTCAGTGCACTTAATTTTTTTTTTACTCCTATCTTTCTTCAGACATCGTCTCAGCTTTATCCATTCTGAAATACGCAGTCATTTCATTCCTAACCATCTCCGTTTCAAAAGCTAGCTTAGATACTTTTTAATGGTTGAGAGTAAATACCTGCTTTAAGAACATGGGTAGCGTAATCTCTATCTTAATCTACGATTTTTTCTTCTCAGCTTTTGTTCTACCCATTGAGGTATATGGAGAGGGCACTGGCTATGCTGGCTAATGCTTGTATCAGAAGCCAGTCTGCCATTTTCGTTGAACCTCATTTTCCTACAGCACTTTCGGGCTAATTCACCAATTTTGCAAGGTTACGATATTTTTCATCGACAACTTACTGGTAAACAGCATGCAATCACTACTTTCGTATACATTCTCCCTAAATAAATTATTTATTTATTAAAATTAATAATAATCCCCTTCCCGATGAAAACTAGGTTACTTGCCTTAAATTTCAAACAGATGGTTGATACTCACATGGTTGGTGGTTGATGGTTGCTTTACACACGACAATGCGTCCATTTCGTCGTGTTATCCTTCAAAAAGTAAGGAAAGATCAGGATGAAACCATATGGTTGTTATTTCAGTTCTCCGGCTTCAGCTTTATGACATAAAGCCCTCTCCATTCACCTCAATGGTCCTTTCCTTCTGCAGCGCATTCGTAAAAGCATTTCATTTTATTCGTCTCCCGCGGTAACCCATCATCCTCCATCTGTACGACCTTCAGCATCGCTGCGCCCATCAATACCTGTTCAAATCGTCTACTCATTACCCACTCAGTCTCTTCCTAAGTCCTTAGAAAGTTTTTCTCTCTATCCATTTTTTAATTCTTCATCGTTTGCCTTGTTTTCCGCCCACTGTTCTTCTTTGTTCACTTTTCGCCGCAACTGTATCTCAAACGCGTGATCTCTATTCTTACCCTTATTTCCAAAAGTCTTTTGGAGGGAAAAATTCGGAATGGCGGACCAAGAGCTCACGAACAAACAATAATACAGCCATCAAAAATGAACTCATGTCGTTAAGACTCGAGCCCTCCATCCAACATTCCAAAATTCACACCTTGGCTGCCTCTTCCACTCGCTGTTCCCCAAACATCCTTATGCAAACACAATGAGTTAACTCTTCCTTGCTTGCGTACTTCGCTCGCTACTTAAGAAAACAAGAGCGGTCCTCGCGAATTTTCTGCTGGCCGGATTTCGCCTCGTCCATCCACGGAGCGCGCGACGTCAGCCCTTTAGGTTGGCGCCGACGACATTTCCGACGTTAGCGGTGGTCAATCCTCTTCCGACCCGGCGGTCAATGTGGCATTAGGGATCTTTCCTGACCCAAAACTTAATAAATAATATGAGAAAGGAGGTAGCTACAAAGTTATTAAAGACGATTTTATGCAGAATTTACTCACTAACATTAAACTTTGGGCACTGAAAATGAATGTCAAATCATTGAATTTTGAAAATATGTAGAATATATGAATTTTTCATGAGAATACGTTGGGGGCATGTACGTGTAGCGAAAATAAAACACATGGTATATTTCATTTTTTACCTCTGGAAATGCTAATAGATTATATTCCTTTATAACGATCATGAGAAGGTATAGTGCTCTTATTTGATATTTCTCTCAACAGTTCATAACTTTTGAGCTATCCGTTTGTACTGCAATATTTTTTCGAAAAAAAACAAACGCATACCACGGTGTGGATTGAATGACATTGTCCTGGACCGGATTTATATTTTTTCATAGTGATGTAAAACTTTTTTTTGCGTCACGAAGGTACAGAATTCAATGTTAGTTGCAAATAAAAGAAGAGAAAAATTCTCCTTAGTATTAGATCACTTACAGTCTTTGTTTTCATTATAAGAATTTTAGTTACGTTCATGTTTTGGAAATATATCATTCTAAGGTCGGAAGTAAATAGGGGAAAGGCTGCCAGCATTATAACTGCTATCGACAAGATAGATGAACTGTCCTAAGTATCGACCACTAGTCACAGCGGATTAACAAATGTCAATAGAAACAATGCTCAAACTAGCGCCGACCACGAGTCTCGCGCCGTGCTAAAAAAGTTCATTTTTATCTTATGAGGAGGCAAGGCGTTCCACTTTTACCTCCACCTTTATTTCCCAGTTGACGCGCGCGTATGTTAAGTTGGGGAACAAACAAAATAGATTAATTGATTTTCGATGCGGGGGGAAGGGTGAAAGGAAGTATATAAAGGAGTACGTTAGAGCATGCTACTCAGTATTTGTTATGCTGCGTAGGATAGGGAACTTGCGGAATGTTGAATGTTGTTGATATCCGAAGGAAGGGACAGAAGGGAGGCGAAAGGAAGGAACAGACTAGTTACAGTGGAAGGGATCAAGAAAGACGCTCTCCAAGTTTGGGGTGAATGAGGAGACACTGGAACAAAAGAGGACGCTGGAGGACAATCCTGAGTGTTAGGAAACGGGATCCAAACGAGAGAGTATCCTTCTGGTAGATGCACCCCAGAGGTATAGCCCAAGTCAGTGCATTTTTGCTGTTTTTAATGTACGCAAGCCATAATTTCACCGTGGATATATTTTTTTAGTTAACGCTTCCAGCGCTTTCGTTAAATATTATGTAATAGATAGAATATCGATGAAATTAATTCAGGAAGTACAATATTATTAACGTACACCTTCAGGTGTCCTAGGAGTTATTTCTGGTGCATTTATTAGGGTTGGTATTTGCTAAAATGTACTTTATTTCAAGCGTCAAATATCATTTCTCAGATTTATGGATAACTTGGATATTGGTTACCTATCTCGGAACTATTATTTCGATTACTTTTTCGAATCTCGAAGAGAATCATGAACATAATTAACGGAGAAACACTATAGACAAAAGGGAATTAAATACCTTGAAAATTAGGTCCTTGAGCATCCATCTTTATTTAAATAGAAAGAATAATAGTTCTGTTTAATGCATTTGAAGCTACATGCCACGTACATTCAAATGAGATGCGGAATTTACGCTAATTTATTTATCATTTTTACTAATTGGCCCAAAAAGTATGAACCTCTGTGTGAAGATTTTATAACTCTATGAAGACATATAGGGTATTGATGAATCATTCTGAATTTTTTAATCCTCAGTTCCATGGAAGATGAAAAGTGTTACATTTTCTCTTGATTCTAAAACTATTTACTATCGCAGATTAAAAGGTAAACCAAACAAGAAATAAATATATTATTTTGCTTGTTTAACTAGATGGATATGGCATGAGTTGATATTTCAATCACTAATTTTGGTGTTTATTACCTTTTTCTTGAATGTTTAAAATTGCCTCTCTCACCCTGAGGCAAACTTTATTTTTGATCAACACAATTAAGATAATAATAGGCGTTCCTTAATCTTGATGTTAAATATCTTTTACAGCCTTCAAGGTGTCGCCGGATTCCGATTTTTAATTGATTACGTTCAAACCGCATTTTTGATGCTATTGTCAAAGACAGTTACATCTTTCCCTTAAGGTGAATGACTTAAGTCATTAACTTTTTTTGACGATGTGTCAAATTCACCAGGTTTATACGTCAATGTTTATTCTCCAACCTGTTCCCGACTGAATCCTTTGTCAATCAAGATACCTCAGGTTTCAACCCAAAATTTCGGAAGCCATGTCAAATTTCAGCCAGAAGGAAACTTCTTTAAAGTTTCAGCTCGAAATTAACATGAATTTTAATTCCACACCCATATGATCAGAAATATTGTTGTGACCCTTTCTCTAACGGGATTTTAGATTAGACGAAGTTCTTCAGATGATTTGGGATCATGTGAAAGTGGATATTTTCTGTTGTAACATGGGGAGGGCGATGATATACTGTGTTAGAATCGAAAACATGGAGTGAGATCTTAGGAAACATTTATCACATAAGGAAACATAACAAAATGCATGGCGTCGATTACTTTTTCAAATAATTGGCTGAGTTTTTGTGGACTTCCTATGGCCAAGACATTAAGGTGTAAAGAAATTTTCAATGTTTATACTGTACTCTCAAAAAGTATTTTAAGCATTCCAACGGATGAAAATGACAAGGCAATGGTAAGGGCCCTTATATTTCTACGCAAAACTGGCCACGTTAGTGCTTAGGCGGAAAGAATGAAATTTTCATCAAAAAACAATTACTCCTAATTAAAAATTTCTTTACGTTTCGTTTAATCGTTTATTAGTGGAATTTGGATCTTTATTTCTAAAAGGTCTAAAAAAGAGGAGGAGATCCAAGTGGTAGAAATATGAATTTGTTAAAACTGATAATTATTCCTCGAAGCTTAGAATGAAATTGAGGTCGAAGAAAAGTTTTTTGAATCATGAAATGAAATATTATCAGAAATACCAGAATAATATCAGAATGTGTTGCGGGTGCTCGTAAATAACATGTGCATCGGCAGGTCACCTAAAAATGAACCTAAAAGTGGGATACATATAAGATGGCCGATTTAGATACATTTGAATCGCATTCCTTTGGGTTTTTCTTGCAGCATAGATAACCCCAATGGTTATAAATTATAAATTATTGATAAATGCAAAAGGAAGAGCTACATTCACAAGACAAGGATTAATTTGGCTTCAGATGCTCTCCTGATTTTGAGTATTGTGAGCCTCAAGGAACGGTGGGAAAGTTCGTAATATTTTGATGGCATTTGAACACTAATGTCTGGGGTCGTCTCTCGGTCTAAGCAGCACTTTGTGGTGGGGCTTGGTAGCGTTGCGTACAGTGTTTTCTGCTTCGGTCGTTGGATTTTATGCGCACTCGTGGAAAACACCGGACGTGTTCTTGGACCTGTGGCCTTCCCACCGTTAGTGCACTCGATGTAATTATCCTACGGCACACTTCTCGCCATTTGGAACTTGTTTTTATGCGGAATATGACTTTTGGTCTAGCCTGAGTATGGAGAATTTTGTGGCTCAAAGTTTCTCTCGCGTTGCCCTCGAGTCCAGAGGAAGAGCAAAGTTAACAGTCACTCGTCCGTAATTTGAAAATGCTGACCCCTCTTAAATCACTTGGTGGCTACTGTCAGAGAAACTTATATTTTGTGACAGCTCCAGAATACTGGTCGCGGATTAAACGGGCACTTTTTTTATAGCCAACCTCGCCTCTATTGATAATTTTGTCTGTTTTGTGTTATTTTCACTTTTTATCCTTAAAACTGAAGCAGAATTCATGTTATCATCAAAGTTCTCGATGTTTCAGGAGGTTCATTACTATGAATTATGTCCTTACTTCTTACGTCTACCGCTACGTCCACGTAATACCCTGCGAGCCACCACGAGGGTGTGTGGCAGGCGGTGAAGATCACCAAACATGCACTATTGATATGCAACTAGGATACTTAATGGAGACATGCTAGATAATAGGGTCACATGCAACTAGATAATTAGTATCTACATAATATGAAAGGGATTATTCTGATATTGCTATTACATGCATCAAGTACTACAGACTACACTAACTATATTTCACGTACCTATCCCTTTGCTACGCTGCCTATTGTTCTCTCTTGCGGGAAAAATGACATTTTAAACCTATCGGTACGACAATCTATCTCTCTAATCTTGTTAATATAATCAAACCTAGCATAATATCAATATACATCCATAGCTCAATATATAACAATATTGTAAAAATTTTAAATTAAAAAGAAAGATTTATCTTTTCAGTAAAGCAGATTTTAACGGATTTAGGCGTGACTTAAAGACTTCTTTTGAAAAATTCTTGAACATCAGCAAAAATAGTGATACAGACAAAACATGAAAAGAGTTCCTCCAAATTACTTGGTCACTTGTCAACAGATATATACCTCATAAGTATAAGAGTGAGGATAGGGAACCAAGGTGGTAAAACGCGGAGGTTAGAAAATGTTTAAAACGCCAACGAGTTAGCCACGCGAAATTAAGAAAAATGAAGACAAATGTAGCTAATAGCGATCTAAAGAATACTATCGAACATTATAAAATTTGTAAATCAGCCGCAAAAACAGTCCTTAGAAAAGCGTTTTGTGAATTCAAGAGAAATGTATTTGGAGAACAACTAGAGGGAAATCTGAAAGCATTTTGGTCATATGTTAGGGAAGCACAGGGAACTAAAAATTCAACGGTTAATTCCTTGATAAACAATATAGTCGAAATAGCAACTTCCAGTTTAGATAAGGCTATTTGTTGAATTATTTCTTTCTGAGTGTTTATAATCCATCTAAGCGTAGTTTGCACAAAACCATACCAGACCGATTTCAGCAACCAATGCCCCCGATCGATATATCTTGTAGCGGAATCGTATCCTTACTAAATAACATTAGCCCGAACAAGTCCTCAGGTCCTGATGAAATTCCAGCTCGTGTTTATAAAGAATTAGCTCTCGAAATGGGTCCGTATCTTTAAGTAATATTTAATAAATACCTCGAAGAACACGCGGCTCCCAAAGACTGAAGATAGCAAACGTGACCCCAATTTATAAAAGCGGAGATAGTGAAAAGCCATGTAATTATAGACCAATACTATCATGTAAAATTATAGAGCATATAAAAGTTACATCAAAAATGGGACACTTCGACAGTCAGGGTATATTGATAACAAATCAACATGAGTTCAGAAAGGGACGGTCTTCCGAAACTCAATTAGGTCTTTTTGTTCATGATATTTTAGTTTCCGGAGAAGGTAACGTACAGGTAGACGCAGCGTTTCTTGACTTTAGGAAAGTGTTTGTCAAGGTTCCCCACTGTAGGTTACTCGCGAAGTTAGCATCATACGGGATAGACAGTACTATAGTAGGCTGAATATGAGACTTCTCACGTGAACGCATTCAAAGGGTGGTATTAGATGGTGTCAGCTCAGGCGAAGTAAAAGTTACATCGGGTGATCCCTAGGAAAGCGTGATAGGTCCAATTTTATATCTTCTCTACGTAAATGACTTGAATACACTAGTAAAAAATAGCAAGCTTCGTCTTTTTTGCCGATGATGTAGTAGTGTATAAGGAAATTAGAAATGAAGAGAACATCCAGTCTTTAGATAAGGACTTAGATACGATTGATGATTGGTGTGATAGTTGGCAGCTAGAATTAAATTTGAAGAAATGCGCGATAATGAACTTTCGGAAAAATAATGGCTTTCCCCGGAATAATTATTGCATCAAAGAAAAGAAAATATCTAACGTAGAATCTATTAAATACTTAGGCGTCACCATCACTGAAGACATGTCATGGGGGAAACACATCAGGGAAATAACTAGTGTAGCAAATCGTAGATTAGGATTCTTAAAAATGGTTCTACGCAAATGCGATGAGAAAGTCCGAGAAAGAAGCTATTGTACACTTGTCAGGCCTCATTTAGAATATGCCACTAGTATATGGGATCCGCACGAGGATGGTTTGATAAAAGAATTAGAACGTGTGCAAAGGAGATCCGCTAGATTTGTTAAAGGCCGTTATGATAATTATGTAACTGTTACGAGTTTAATAGAAGAACTAGGATGGGAATTACTATCAGAACGTAGGTTAAAATTTAGGTTAAACCTTTTCAGTAAATTCTAAACCGCTTTGTAACCCGCCTTCATGCTTCCTTTGTGAGTGAAGACATGGTGCTGCCCACGGCGATAATTCTCCCTAACCCTATCCACTGCACTCCCACGGACCTGGAAGGAGGAAGACGCGCCGCGAGACGGTCAACGTTCCTAGGACGGCGCCCCCCCCTCCTTCCACTCCATCGTTCACAGTGTACTTCCCTTGGACCTGCAGACTAATGACGCGCTTTCGTACTCCTCAACGGTTGGGACCTTCCCAGGTCGCTTTAATGAGTGGTTTAATCCAATACCCTACCCTCAATACGGAGATACCTTCACCACCCCCTCTCCTCCTCCACATACGTAGTCACCTATAACCAACTTCCACCATTCCCTTCCCCTCTTATCCCCTCCTTACCCCATCTTTCTCCGACCCTCCCCTTACTTGCAATTTTTTATATATACTAGACCATGAGTTATGCTTGTTACCTGATGATGATGTAGTACATCGAAACAGGTCGCATTAAAGTTTATTTTGTGGAAAATTGCCAATTTTCATTAATCAATCACGAAGATTGTTTTAGTGTCATCATATATCTACACTTATTTTTAGTGTCTTATTCTGCCTATTTTTATTTAGATGAGGCGTAGGAGGCACCCTAAATACAAAATAATTATATAATTATTGATGACAGGAAAGCTGTACTTTTGGACTGACGTGCTCAGTTATCAACTTAATGCGCATATTTGATGCCTCAAGTCGAAGTGCGGGTTTCACGGCAAACGCCGCGACTTCTATTACCCACAGATATTTTTTTCTATGTATTATAATTGCTCTGGTGAGTTACAAGTTTGGTTAAAAAATTTCAGAATACATGTCAACTGCACACCGTTTGATTTTTGTTTAATTGAACGCAAACCACGTCTCGGTACCACATAGCCGTGCCCTTGAAAAGCCACTTCGATTGTTTGAGGATAAAAAATCGAAAAGTGCTAGTGGTTAATAATATTTTGGCTAACATTAGCATGCATCCGATCATTTCTTTAATTTGAAGTCAGATTCATATTATATAATGATGAAGTATTATCATCATTGGTCGTTCAATACCAAGATTACTTTACTGCAGCTCTTCACTCTTACATATGAGGACCCCAGAAGTCAAGGGGTCTAAGTAACAAAACCATTGTTTAGAGAAAACTTAAGTTAAAGTTGACAATGTTTGGTACAACCCACTAAGTAGTTAAGAGGAATTACCCTAGATAGCAGCACCTGTCAAGAAAATCTCTTGGATCCCTTTACCACCTAAAAGATTAATATTTTCACATCCCATTCCTGTAACTAACTTATTTTTTTCAAAAATGTCACTTAGACCCCTTGATTTCTGAGGTCCACATATCTAATACTAGTACATTTTCTTCCTGGTGCCTCTTTCTATGTAATTTCCTCTTTAATTGGTTCATGAACTATTCCTGGGTCTTCCTCTGGGGACTGTTTCCCTTTATTTTATCTCAAATCATGCTTTTCACCAACCTATTGTGTCTCAGGGTGTGTACCATCAATCTGGTTCTTCTTTTTTGTACGATGTTCCATGGTGATTGGTGTTATAGTGGTCGTTTCCTCTACTACTCTTCGGTAAACTTTTTTCTTATTCTTCCGTCTTATTTATCTTCAGCATCCGCTTCCAATACCAGGTCTTGAGGATTTCTATTCTTTTCTGGTCGGCTTTTCTAATGGTCAATGCTTCCGATCCTTAAAACAATATGTTCCACGCTGGTACATTTGGTATTGGATTTTCTTCTTAAAAAGCTAAAAAAATGAGGTGGTAACGCATAAAATGACTATCGGTGATAGCTTACAAATAATCATAAGGCTACTGGAGGAGTGCTAATACGGTCGCATGTTTTCGCTTACTCACGCATGAATTCTGTTCCGGGTGCACGAAATCATATTATTTAATTAATCTTATTCACAATCATATGCTCTAAATTCAGGATATACCCTATGAAGGACTTATTGAACATTTTATATAATGCATGCATTGATTCAAAACTATTTTAAAGTATTTGTGGATTAAGAGTGGCAGAGATAAACGTGAGAATAATGTATGCTTCGAATCGGTGTACATTCTAGTTGAGGGCTTTGAAAACAGTTGTCGAACGTTTAAGGGGTTCCAGCGCAATTCTCACCAACGTGTTACGAGATTAGTCTGCTTGCATGTCCCTGTCGACACTCGCTGTCTGACTTATCCGTGTGTTGTGCTTAGTTTGAGCACGCCTCTTGCATACATGTCCTCAGAACCTTGTGGTGGGTATCGTGATTGCTTGTGTCAACGGCACGTCAGCATCGGAGTGTTGTCATTAGAAGTGTGATTTGCAGAAGCTAACGGTCGAGAAAATGGCATTCGAGTGACACGATGCATATGTTGGGCTACAGATAATGTCTTAACAGCACCAAATCACTCAAAGAAAATAGTTATAACAGTCCAAAACATCTTCCTACTATCTTTCTACGTCCGAGATCCCCACTAGCCGCTTTTCGATGTACTTATAGAGTTTACAATTTATTGCATTATAATTTAAGTTTCTTGCTGGCCATTAGAACATTTGAAATGTTATTCATTCAGTTAAAGTTGCTCAGCCCCAATATATTTAGAGATAACTCTAAACATTTCTTTTCTTTGACTACTTTGGAATTTTTTTGTATTATAATGATTCATGTTAGTAGAAAGTACGGTATGGTAAGTGACTTTATTAGATATTTTTGCTGTAGTGTTAGTGAATGGAGTACAAAGTTTTATAAAAAAAGAGACCGTTTAATGTCATGATACTGAATAATTTATTGCAGCTAGAGGTTGAAATAATTGTCCTCACCTCCTCCACCTCCACTTCCTTTTCGTTAAAAACTTCTGCTTATAAAGTATGTGTACCACCTCATCGTTAAACCTGTGATGGTGACAGATTTTTAACATAAATATTTGCCGTGAAAATTATGAAGAGGACATATTCCTTCGTGTATTCCTCATCTTATAGGCAACTTGCTGTTTATCAAGTAGCTGCTGAGCGGATTTCTTCGAATCGTGAGGGTTTTAGCGTATAAATACTATTCAATTTCAATACTGTTTAATTTTATTAGAGATAAATTTTTAATGTTGTTTCTACTCAAAACTTTGCCAATCTCTCATTTAAATAAGCTTCCAACTCTTTTTTTTACGTGCTGCCAGTAAATGGGAGCGCCATAAAGAATCGCTTTTCGATAAACAGTGGCCATTACATGAGTCTCGCGTATTTACTTGCTTACGTTAAGAATTTGATTAAAAATAAAAAGGACATTTAATGTGTTGATATTATTTGCTTGAAAGTTTTTGCACCTGGTCACCACAATATCCATTCCAAGTGTGCTTTGAGATTTGTGCTGAATATTTCTCGACATGCATGGCCGCTGGTTTAAACAAACTGATATCTACTTTCTTAATTAAAGCTCACAGGAGGGAGCCGAATGATTCTTACTGTGTTTCTTTTTTAGGATTAACTTTTAGCCATTTGGTGAATAGCAAACCAATTGGTACAGAGGTTTCCGCGGTGATTTGTTGAGTTCAGTTTATTCGGATTTTTCCCGCGCTGAATCATTTTAACGGATTCATATTCCATCAATATGAATCAACACGGGAAAAAATTGAATAAACTAAACTCAATAGCAAGTGAAGTTTTCCTGGAGTAAAGCAGATAAGTCAATGCGGATCTGTAAGGAATATATTTTGAGTAATCTCCTTGGCAGTTTCGTCGCACCACGCATCTTTGCATCGTTTCATCAAACTCGGCTATTTGAGAAATTTACTTCATCCCTAAAGCTTCACATCTCCTTCGGCCTTTTTGCTCTAAGCTGGCCAAATGAAACATCCATAATTTAGCCTTAAAACGTGATTCCTTTCACCTTCGGTGACTAATTCTCCAAGAGAATTTTTATAAAGATTATATACCACTTTATATTTTCAGAGTTTTTCCCTTAAATCTTCTAGTTGTCAAACTCCATGGCCAATAATGTGCCCAATTGATTTACCATACCGATTTTGAGTACTTCTTCCTCATTTACAGCTTTTACTCTACTTCATACAAGAGTTACTTCATTTTAATCTACAATTTACCTTTGCATATTTCACCCAATTTCGCAATTTAGAAAGAAGAGCTTCTTGCCGAAAAAACAACAATTTCAAATTCATTAAATCATGTTCGCATACCTCAAAATAACCCATCGTATGCCTCTGATTTGAAGCACTTAATCTAACGCTGCACCACATTTAACGCTTCACTACGTTGGGTTATCGCTATAAATGGCTGTTTTAGTACATTTAGGAATCGGTACGTGGGAAGGAAAAACTTGAGTCACTACTGGTGTGTATATAGAAGGGATTTTGATACTTAACAGTTTGGCTGTGTATCTCTATCATTTTGCTGATTGTGTGAATTAACGAGGCATAGTTTGAGGTCTAACTCCCTGATTACTCCCAGAGTACTCTAGCGGTTCCCAAACTAATTCTTCCATCAGATTTTTTAATTCACTAATTCAGGAACTGTTTATACAAGCTACTTTTAAGGAGCTATAACATAATTAGAACGAATTTTTTGCTTACTGGTGGAAACTTTTCATGGATCAACACCGGTCCACGGACTGGTTTTCATCCAGGAAAAATTTCCACCAATAAGCAAAAAAATTCGTTTTAATTTTTGGTTGAAAATCTCTGCATATTAGCCTCTCTGCTTGCTCTGAAACCCAGTTAGCCAACCCACCGGCACACCTCGAACCCTTCTGTCTTCTATCCAGATGCCTCCGTCCGTTCCCCATCAGAGGGTTCCCAATCCATCTCCTCCACCCGCACCCTTTGCGAATCACCCGGCCACTCCCCTCAGGGTGTTCCACCCATACCAACACTCCCCACTTCTCGGCGTTTCCGACCCCACCTCCCCACCTCCCCCACGGCGTCAACCTGCCCCTATCTCTCTCGTTGACCTCCTTGTCTCTTCCTCACTCCCCCCTCCATCCCCCTCACCTCTTACCATACATATTCACACAACCTCGGCCCCACTGTCGTCCTCCGGTGGCACTTTGGCCTCTCCCTGCTTGCTTTCGTAGCCTCAAGCTCGCCTTCCCAAGCCACTAGACCCCGTGGCGATAATTAAATGAAACTGCTGGTGGAAAACAACTCTCCGCTTCTCTTTCCCTCCCCGGCGTTACATTATTTTCTTTTAATGCGTCGCTCCTCGGAGTCATTTTATCCAACTCCTCCCTGCCGTCAACTCCGGCACTCATTTTCCCGCCCGCTACCCCATGCATAATCTCTGCTTTACTCCCTTCAATGACTCACGTCCCTCTCTCTCTCTCAAAAAAAATAAGGCAAGCTCCCAGTAACCCTTTGGTCGACCTTATGCCTGCCCGCTCGCTTGCCTGCTGCGTCCTCATTTGTTGCGTCGGAGTACGTAAAAAAATCATTTGGGTGTTGTGCGTCGCTGCGCTGTGCTGGAGTTGGCGAGGTGATGCGGGCGGAAAAAGGGGAGTTGTGTCGTAGTGGAATTTTCGTGCTTCTGTGCGTGCTAGATACATCAATAAGGGTGCTCTCTCTATCTTTCTCCCTCTCCCCATCCGGACGTCCGGTCCACAAGTTCTCATCTTCAGTGGGGTGTCGCCGGGGTGAAGTTCAACGTGGCCTGACTTCGTTACTGCTCCTGCTCCAAATCCCTAATTCATTTGTTGGCTCACGAACGTCCCCCAATGGAGTTAACCTGATAAAGACAATTTTTGCTTGATGTGCTTTGAATATATGTATGTCGATCCCTCGTTACTTATTTACCGCTCCCTATTTCTTATAAGCATCGCCAACGGTTTTATAATCCTATCTTTTCTGCCTTGATTATTTAATGTAGTTATTGGTGGAATGCTAGTAGAACTGTACATACATTTCAAGAAATCGTCCTCCTGAAATTAAGTTTATAATAAAAATTTTTCATTCATGCTTTTTAATACATTTTTCCTGCTCCAGCTAGTTTTTTATTTACCGCTCCATATTTTCTCTACGCTTCGTAACCGGTTCTTTAATCCGACGTTTTCTATTTCGGCTATTAAATATAATTACTGAAACTTTGTGTATCATGTGTTTATTTGTGTATGCTTAAGACCTAGATTACTTCACCTGGCTTACTAGCTAATTTTTATACCCAGGGATTTTAATGTGATAACTCATTCCCTGATCCAATCCCTCCTGAGCCAATATTATTTAATATCTGTCTCGTGTTTATAATATTATCGATTTCTATGCCTGCTGACTGTTTGGCTTCACTTCTGCGCTTTAAAAGGAAGAAATAAAAACGTAACAAGTCTTGGGTCCCTAGCCGGCTGCAGAATACCTTAACTTTATTTATTTTTAACTTTAACCCTGTTTGTAAATTTTACCTGACTGACGAAGTTTCTTGCGTGATCGCGCCCTTTATTGTGCATACGGTTTTTTATTGCAGGTCTAATGGCTTTAAAATATTTTATTTGTCTTCTTTGCTTACGCTATACGAGTCAAATTTCTATTTTATTTGTATTGTTATATTTACTTTCAAAGGAGGGTCTTTAATTTTAATTTCAACCCGTCCCCATGGAAACATATATCACCCAGCGGATATTTGGAACCCACTTCAATTGAACTGCGCATCTAAGTACTCGTAAACATTTTACTGCGGGACTAGATTGAGAAACTCCTCAGTGAGATACACTGTGCACCTGTGCTCGTACGTTAGAAAATGTGGCGGGGTACTCTAGTTGCATTGAGTTTATTTCCTTTGACCTTGTTTCTGCTTTGAATAATAAGGTCACGAATATAGCGCTTCCCCGTAGCAGATAATAAATGCAAGGGTGGAATATTCTGCGCTTCGGTAAATGATGTGCCTCTTATTGAAGCAAGAGATTTTATTAGATTTGCATTTAGAGAACTTGGAAAATGAACGCAAGGTAACATGGGAAAAGAGATGTCTATCCCACCATGGGATAAGAATGTTTTTCTTAAACTTATACAGGCTCTAAATTTTGCTGTTTACTATGGGAACTTGAGATAATGCGGGAATGTGAAAGATTTAGGATTGGAGTTGAACGAAAAAGAAGTTAGCAAAAACGGTTGGAAGGCGGCCAATAGAGGATAGCAAATATCACCTTTCTTTTAACTTAGCGAAAATCTCCTTTAGTGGCGTGGCCGGCTGGAGATCATCTCCGGTAGTATAATTCGGTATAGTTGGTAATGGTTCCTCGAATCACCCGTTACCTTCATAGACTTTGCGTTCATTGGCACCTCAGGAAGCGCCCGTTCAATAAAGCTAAGGAAATTTCAGCCGTAATATGAAATTTGTGTTCTTTTTTAATTTTTTTTACTTTGAGAGGCATTTTACCGTAATATTTTCCTGGCTCAGGCAGTCACATTTTTTATCTATTTTTCCTCTTCTTAAAATTGTGAAATAACCGATTTTAAGTCTAGAAGTTAAGAAAAATATGGGAACATTAATGTTTTTTAACGTGCACCAATGTTGTTTGGGCAAAATAGTAAGATTTCTACCTAACATTTCCGGGTAATCAATTTTCGGTAATTAATAGTGCCAACCCGTAGTAGCCTCCAATGTGATTGGTAATCACTGCGGTGAATGAATCAAATATGCATCAGCTCCCAAGATGTGACTCTGTTTTTTCACCTTTCACAACTAGCTAAACATTTCGTCTACACAATTAGCATCCATTGTGATAGAAAGGTCTTTCAACCCAACAGCACTCACAAAAGTATACCTATATAAATCCATAGAGCAGCATTGTGTTAGCATAATTTTTACTTCTCTTGGGTTTTGGAAATTCATCAGAGTGGAATATTTTCAAATAGTAATATGAGGTGGACTTTTATAATTTGTTTCCTCTCACGAATTCTTCGGAGAATATTTTAAAACTGGAGGAATTATCGGCCGAGATTAATACTTCAGTAAGGAAACACAAAATGGAGTGAAAACTGCCTTGAAACATTTATGGGGCTTAAGAGATTTATTTTAGCTCTAAGGGAGGGAATAAAGAAGAGAATTGCCCTTGATTTACGTGGATGCAAATTCAAGAAGCAATGCTGCATTTTGGGCGCAAGATGCAGCACATTTGGATGCTTTGGTGATTCACTACACTTGTCCTCTCTTCTCCACCGCTCCTTCCAGTTTCCTCTGGGGAATACAACCGCCCCACACCTCTTCCATCCGCTTTATGTTTTCCTTTTCTGGCTCTTCAGATTTCATTCAGAATCTAGCCGTTAATTAACACTTGCTAGCCGGATATGCGAGGCCATCTACGGGTAAAGCTTTGGCCCGAATAATTAGAATACGCCAGGGCTATCAACTGATATAACTAGTATTTATTACGTTTCAATTAGAACTGAGCCGATTGTAAAATACGATAAAATTATAGACGATTTCTGGCTATCAATATATCGATCTCAGATTAGCATAAATCAAGAATTATTTTACAAATAACAATTTATATGTGCTTGTAGGTATAAATATTTGGACCTTTCAAAAATATCTAAATATTTCATCTTTACATTTTGCATCCATTACGTTGATAAGATCTTTCAGCTCAACAACTTGTACTTCTTCCTTACGCAGAAGGATCATGGAACCTAAACATAGGGAAGCAAATCCTATTTTGATTAAATATTTTTACTGACCCAAAATAATTCTGAATATGTAAGTGATTTATATATCATATTATTTTGATCAATTGAATACAATTTTAATGAAATTTATGAAGATATTTTCGATCCAACTGCGGCTCTATACTACCTCAATATAACATTTATCAGGATAACCGTCATTGGCTCAAAATATAGGATATCAAGCATCAGAGAAAAACCTTATCGCATTACACATAGTTTTTCATAAAAATGGATTGATAAAGAGAATCTGCTTTCTTATAATTTGAAGGTATAAGTGCATATCTTTTTTGCTTACTGTCTATATTGTTATATATATTTCCATCTCTACGTCTCTCTCTCTACGTCTTTACATCTCTACGTAGCTTGTGCGAAATTCTACAGAGAAAAAAATCATTCGCCTTGACCAGGATGGATTTTTCTCTGTGGAATTTTACATAATTGTGCATTGTGGGTGTCTCCGTAAAAGTGGAACTCCGTGGCTAGTCTCAAATAGCTTAAAATCTGTTTACGGAGCTTATTTTTAGACGTTTTTAATAGAGTTTAGAAAAGGGTATTATAAACACGTATTTACTATCAATTCGATGGTATCAGGCTTAAACTTGGGAAAACCCATTATGATAAAATCGAAATGGTTTAGTATATTTTTACTTCTCTTTTGATTCTCAAATGACCGGTTTAATCGTCTTAGTGACATCTTCAGGCACATTTTCAGTCCGGTAGAGAATACATGTGTATACAATTTGGGAAGGAGGGATGGAAAGGGCTAAGAGAGGGGAGGGAGAGAAGAAGACAGGGGTAGGCGAATAAAGGTGGGGGGATGGTATCATGGGAGGGAAGTTATGGTCGAGAGGCAAGGGTGAGGGGGAAAAGTGGGAGGGGGAACTTGAAGTGGACATTTAGCCAGGAGTGGAGGCTCACTTCAAGGGGATTGGTTTAAACTAAGAAGGATATATTAATAAGATTGGAAGGTTGGGGAATGACAAAGGATAACCACAGCAACAGTTTTCAAATATATTTTCGTTTAATATGTATCTCTCTTTCAGGTGCTTCCTTATCTCTGACTGCTGAGTCCATCCTCCATCTCCTTTCCTCTCCAGGTAGAAGAATCAAGGACAAAGTCACTGTTGTGGTCTTTTTCCCAAAGGTGTTGCGCACAATGGGATTTCTTTATTTGTCCGTCCCGCTAATGTCTCTTGTGCTGTTCAACCTTCAGGCTGAATGATTCATCAGCCCCAGGAATATGGATTCACAATCACCATATTTAGTTTATAAACACGACTTTTTTCCTTGTCGTCTATCTTGCCCTTGGTTTTACTGAAATTGTCCTGAATTAGCTCCTAATGTAAAGAGAACTTACATATGCTTTTTGCTAAGTTCGCATTTATCTGGGAAAAATATCCGAATTAACTCACTTTGCACCAGCGACTATATTCTACATTGAATTCAGATGAATTATAAATGAGCTCTTGTGTTCTTTAGGAACGTTTTCACAAAAATATTCTGTATGACACATTTTAACCCTTATTTACTGCAATGTTTTTAGTTATTCTGAGCTCCTTAGCAAAGTTGTCTGCGGACAGGGGGATGTTAATCATTCTGTTCAACGTGGAATGGAATGCGGACATCTTTTGAGAGGGATAAGGGCAGAAGTCGGAAGGGATGACCTGATCCGAGGTGATTCCAACATGTGCCCAAATGTTTCACTTTACCTGTCTATACGGCGAACACGATTTCAACATACCTATACCATAAATTAATTTAATTGGTGTTCATCGAACGCTCACTAAATAAATTTTACTCAAATTCCTTCACATACAGGTCCATCAAAAGTGATGTTGGAGGTGTACCCATTGCTATACCGTCTATTTTTAATAAACATTGACCGTTAGATTGAAAATAATTTTGTTTAACACTCTCTCTTAGAAGAGCCGCGCACTTGACTTCCTTACTAAACATATTTCATCTCAGTATCAAAACTTCCACCTTCCTCTTAGTTGTGGGAGTATTTTTTAATTTCGGCTTTTATACTGCTTCCCGGTTTCTGTGACTCGCATGGTGAAATAAATTTTGAAAACTGAACTTTAGATTCACATTGAGTGATATATTTGTATCCTTCCTTCTCACATTTCAGTAAGCTTTTTCTATCCTCCGCCCACTTTTTAAAATTTTAAAAAAGTCCTCTAAGGAAGGATAATATCTTCAAATTTTCTTCCAGCTAAATAATATTGCTGCTTTGGGTCCTCTTCCCGTCGTACGCCATTATACCTATGTATGGTTTGGTACCTATATACATTTAAGTTCTCCGACCTTGGAACCGCGAAATATCTTCCTTCCGTTCTAGATTCAAGCTTGTCCTTATCTCACATTCATACCATTCAGTTAGACTTCACGCCTTTCTGAATATTCCAATCTGTCTTTGTTACCCTTTCGCCAAATCTGCACCTTCAACCTTCTTCCCATTCATTTGACTCCATCCTCTACCTCCCTTCCTTCCTCCTCTGCCCCCCGTATCTCATTCCACATCACATCTCAGCTCCACCCGCCCTCTATCCATCTCCTTGCCCTTCTGTGCACTTACTCCTTAGCGACGTCGTCCCTCTGCTTCTGCTGAGACTTCCTGGCTTTACTTAGTCCCGCTTGGATTTTCAGATTCCCTATATTTTGGAACCCTTTGGGAATCAAAACCGGGAAGTTGCTCATCCCGATAAGTCGCGTCATCCTCATTTAAATTTTTCATTGACCGTCAGTATCAAAGACTACAAAACCGGACTTTAAATCTGTAACAAAAATTGATGCTCTAAATTCCACATTATTTACTGTCCTTGTCTATTAAAAACAAGCTTATTTGCTCTTCGGTATTGATCTCCGGAGATATTGAGGACAATTCAGCCGAGAATTTGAACTTTTTATGTATATTTAACAGAGCAACGTACGAATACTTAGCGAAACAATTATTCATTGCCATCAAATTGGTGCAACGAAATACGTTCTGGAAATTACTTAGACTAATTGGTGAGATCGGGGGAAATTTTTATCTTTCTTTAGGCGTTTTTCAGTTGCGTTGACTTTTTACTTGTAACAAAATAGCAATGAGAGTTGAGCAAAAGAGGCGCGAGGTGGCAGGCTCTGTCTTGGTAATGGTTTTTTGAGGTTTACGCAAAATGATGGAGACGAATCTCTAATTTGTGAATAGAGGTCACATAAACTCTTGCATATTACGCACTGGACACTTCACGGCTCTTCTAAATGGTATTTGTTGGAATAAATTCAATATATTCCCGCTGAAGAGGAATAACTTCTATCGAGACTCTGGTTTCAACTTCACTACTCGGTTTAATCCGATTTTACAGAAAATTAAGCATAAATATTACATACTTTTTGAGATTATTTCTTTGGATTAATGAGGAGTCACCTAATTCTTTAACCGGGAATGTAGCCGTAACGGACGTACCCTCAAAGACATTCACTCACCTAGATGACGATGAGCGAGTCGCTCTGTGAAACATCAGTGCTGTTTACAAATATTACCCGGTGTAAAGTCGGATACTTATGTTTCTTTTGCTGATAGAGGGTGTGCATTTCGCTAAAAAAAGGTGCTTTCAGGCCAAATTCAATATCTCGTCATGGGTGCATACTAGTACAACATTAAATTATCCTGTCGTGACAAATAGGTGTTTAACATATGGAATAACACCTCTAATATTTGGTTTTAAATCTATCATGTACATTCATAACGTACTGTGCAAGCTATCCAAAGGATTGAGGATTTCAGCCTTCCTCCTATTTTTGAGATTGAAACATATCTTTAAATTTTTAATCGTAATACCCAGGAGTATTCGACTCCTCTTTCTCGGCAGTCTGCCTTGCCATTTTCCTCGTCAGGGCCCCATAGTCCTCCCATCCACCACGTTATTAGCTCTTTTACAAACTGGTTTTCAAATATCACGAATTTTCACATTTCCGTAAATCGACCAATTCCCGCAACCTTCGCCCAGCTGACAAGTAAGCCATAGAGACATTAGGGTTTGACTTTCCACCCTGATGGGAAGCCTGTGATCTCTTTTCTCATAATCATCATGAACATTGATCGTTCAATCCTAGGATTGGTTGACTGTAGCCCACCACCCTTCTCTATCTAATGCTAGTTCCCTTACCTCCTGGTATCTCTTCCTATGTACTTTCCTCTCTATTTGGTCCATGAACTTATTCCTGGGCCTTCCTCTGAGGACTTTTTCCTTAATTTTTCCTTCTATTATGTTCTTTATAAACCCATTGTGTCTCAGGGTGTGTCCAATTCCCACAAAATATGCACCTAGAAACCCTCATCTCGCTGATCAATGTTCAAACTATTGAACTCATGGAGACATTTAATAGTCCTTCAACCTTGTCCAATTGTCCTGTCCTCTTTACGGTATCCCGTCGCTCCCGAAGCTTTCTAGTCCTTAAGCCAGTTCCTACCTCGTCTCACCCGATTAATTCTTCTCGTATTCGACCGTAGAACGGAGATTACTTCATTCCTTAGCCTTCGTACGCCAATTTGCCGTAATGCTTTAGCCGTCTGGCTTTTCTTGATGCTCTCCAATATTTGTCATCCCTTTTCTACCGTAAAAAAAACTAAAGCATCTAGGGTCATTTTATGGAGTTAGATGAATTTTTCAAACTGTATATTCCACAAATTTTTATCACCAACTATGGTTTTGGCAATCACTTTCATTGACAAAGTTATAATACCACAATAATGAAAAACGATTTTTAAAACTTTTTTGTGACCTCTGATTTTAAAGGCATAAGTAATGCAATTATCTTTACATAATCATAAAGAAGACTTATTTGAAGAGCTATAAACAAAGACGTAGCAGTACTGAATCCGACATAGTTTATTGTTGGTACCTTTGCATATAATTACTCCGTTTTTATTTTATTTTAACCCACAAATTCTTTCATATTTAAATATATTTTTAATATTACTCACTGTAACGTATTAAATAGATACGCGGTCAGTTGGTTGATGTCATTGAGTTGGATATATCATTATGGATGATGGTATTACAATAGCTCTATCTAGATTGTTGTGACGGGATGATATTTTTCTTACAAGTTAAATTTACGTACTCTAAATTCTAATGGTAAAAATTCATGTCTTGGGGATAGTTTCAATGTTCTCGGCGCCACTCGAGCCATTAAGCAATTGTGTCTTAATCTAAAAATAAAATTGGAGATTACACAATATCTTTCAAAAATACAAGAGGTACAAGATTTGGTATCATTATTTTTACTGTTTAACACTAGAACGATTGAGCCATTTTGGCTCCTTTTACATTTTCACGAGCTGTATTTTTGTTCTTTATACCTTGATAACCATTATTTTTGCTGACTTTTAATTAATTTTTATGACAATGCCACTGGGAAAATATCTGTGGCTCTTTGCGAGCACTTCTTTAGAAAATAGGTAATTTACCTCGAACAGCCACGAGAACCTTTTTAGCTCCATTAAGGACCGTGAATGCTATTGAGTTTTTAAAGCGTAGAGTTTGCTACGAAAATCATACAGCTATATATTAATTTGCTTCTTTACATTGTACGATAAAGGGTATCTCGGGTATATTTAAGTTAACTTCGAGTCTGCTCCTTTATTCCATTTACAATATCACAACACATATGTATAATTAATTACACGACAATGTCTTTGAAATGACGCCAAGAAGCTGAAGAATCAGACATACCCCAACCATGTTATGACTCTGTTTACTTTGTATCCATTCAGAGTTTCAGAACTCAATTGCTCAAATAATTGGGCAATTGCTGAAATTGCTTCATGCTGGCAAATACATCATCCAAATAGGATTTTCATCATTCAGTCTTCATCTTTTTCCGTGAAATCTAGATCGGTTTGCAAGATATACGAGCTCCTTTTCCGGCAATGTCTTTGAAGCGACGCCTACAACCTGAAGACATCATTAAAATTCTAAACAAGATTTCTGAAGATCAATCAGAAGTTGAAGATGATTCACCTAACAGTGACGGCGATTCATACTGTGGGGATTATAACCAGGAGAAAGGCATTTTAAAGTTCCAACTTTTTTTTTAATCTACCTGTATGGATTTGTAAAGTAGCTAAAATATGAGTGAATTATTATGTACACCAAATAAAAATCATTTAATAAAGTTATTTCTTCATTTCAAATACCCAAGTGCATGATATTAGCGACGGAGCCAAAATGGCTACATTGGCTGTTCTAGGGTGGTAGAGAAGCTCGGCTGTCCTAGTGTTAATATAACATGCAACGGATCCAATGCGTATCCCACATTCATCTTTACCTTAACTGAGATACTTATTTCACATTTCTTAGCCTTCATTTATTGGTGTAACAGAACTACAACCTATAATTCTACTGCATTGGATTGAATGCTTTCTTAGGTATCTACAAACGTTACTCTCTGGTCAAGTGACTTTGGCCCCTGCCTTTGGTGTGAAGATAGTGTCTTTATGCATCATAAGATAATACGTTCATGAAATAGTATGCATGAGACTAATTTGCGTCATTGATGAGATATTTTTAATGACAGATTTGTAAATAATCTTGTTCATCTTGAATGAAACAGACAACGCACTTGTAGATTTGTACATACATACCTATTTCTAATAATGCCATTCTTTTTCAGAGCAGGGAAAGAAAAATAACGGAGCCATTTCTTAGATCTCGGTGAATGGAATTCGATCGAAAATTACCTCCATAATTGCACTTCTTCTTGTAAATATTGTGCTCCTATCATTTTCATGCTTTGCTTTTAATTAAATCTCATATTATTTCCTAATGCTTAAGATTAAAATTATAAGTCCTCGCCATATTGCTCTTAACTGTGAGTCATACCTAAGCCGTATTATACAAGGCTATTTTTGGGAAAGCTATTAATATTTCTCAATTTTTAATAAATAAATATTGATATTTTTATGCGTATCTCTCGAGTGTAAATGTAAAATTTATTAATTTTTATTATGGGAAGTTTTTCAAATATTCAAAGACGTTTTTTCTCTCCGCTTTTGGATTTTTACGACAGCGTCTTGGCGATAAAAAGCAGAACGCCATTTTTAGTCGGAGAGATTCCTGCAGAGTTTGTATATGCTGGCGACTTTTGCAGTTTGTCAAAAAAAGAAAAGACACGATTTTTTAATGCTTCCATTTCCTCCCTCTTCGTTTTCTACCGTAGCCAAGCGACGGCCTCGCGAAGCCTGTCACGAGAAATTTATTACCTTTTCAAAAGTTCTCCAGACTTTGCCTTTTTTGCCATTCACTAACTTCTGGTCGGTTTTTTTATTTTCCCTTGACATTCACCCTGTCTCTGTCGTCTTTCTTCCAATAGGCTCTTTTGAATTGAAACGTGTTTTTAGATCGTGAGAAATGAATTTCTTCTCTTTATTCCCACCTGCCCATTACGACGGATAATTTTTTCCACTCGTGTTTCATTAGTCATGGATTTCCTCCCAAAGGGCAATCATTTAATCAAACCTCATTCCCATGCCTCCGTCATCGACGTCTGTTTTTTTCCGATGTATTCTGAGAAGAGAAGTTTTATTCCATCTTATGCGTCAATTTCTGATGCTTGTGGCTCAAATCGGAGAGGTGGATTGAGTGCTAAATTTCCATACCAAGGTCCCATGTTTGAGACCAGATGGAGAAAGATGTATGTATCAATAACTCTCCCATGTCCTAAGCATAATAACCTAATCCCAGGAACTTTAAATGGGAATACATACGGCTTTTCTCCGTACAGCCCCTGGGAACTCTTCTGTGTTCTGAATAAATAATGACAGTACCAACTATGTTCAGATCCACAGAGATCATTTTTGGTACAAACAGTTTGATACCTGAAGATGACGCAGTAGCGTTGAAACTAGTTGTTCCGATAATAAAATGTGTGGATTCAAA
Source organism: Ceriagrion tenellum (assembly GCA_963169105.1). Taxonomy (NCBI): domain Eukaryota; kingdom Metazoa; phylum Arthropoda; class Insecta; order Odonata; family Coenagrionidae; genus Ceriagrion; species Ceriagrion tenellum. The sequence continues at coordinate 131,708,392 of OY720632.1, read as the reverse complement.
CATAGTTGGTATTGCCATTATTTATTCAATAATGAACTTCCACAAGGTTACGCCTGAAAGGATTGAATTCTTCTGTATTCTCTATATAATGACAATAGGAAAACAACCGTAACGGGTGATGTATGCATCATCATCATCAACAGTCATCAATTCAGTGATTGGTTTGCTGCACCTCATTCATCTACTTTCCTTTCCATCCTAAGCATCATTCCTGTATAATTATCCACTTTGACATCCTGTGTGGTTTGCATTAGGCATTCCACTTTTGGCTTTCCTCTGTTACTCTTCCCATTCAATTCCCTCCCATTATGTATTCTATCAGGCTATTGCATCACAAAATGTGTCCAATAAGTTTTATTTTGTTTTCTCTCACAGTTTTCAATTTTTCTCCTTTTCTCTCCGATGTGCATCATAAAGACGGGCTAGCTTTACTTTACATTTACCTGGCCGAGTGGAGCCGGCTGCAACCATGGAAAATCTGTCTTCCTAGCCTGAAAGGATTAAATTCTTCTGTATTCTCTTTATATTGACAAAAAAAAACACGGCAATTCAGTATACAGCTCGAAAGACCTGTCTTTTCTCATTCATCACTCCGCGTAATTATTCCCAAGAATGATTGGTGGAGATATTTCAAAGGAATACCGACCTTAATGTGTAACGTGGTGGGCAAACCTACGTCCATCGGATGTGTCGTTTTACTCCAAACCTCCTCGCGTCATGTTTGAGGAGGGTACTTATGCCGAAACCTCGTTTCGCTACAACTTTCTTCCATTTTCCAAATATATATTGCCGATCATCTCACCCTCTTTGTACGACTATATAAATAACTTCTCATTCAGGGTCTTAACAGATGAAATTAAAGATAAGGGATTTTCACATGATTTTCTTTGGTGTCGGAGACCTATCTAAATTTTTCCGGCAGTCAACATAACGATTAACCAAAACCTAACCTGTTGTCGCAGCTATATGTCATTGCCAAACTGAAAGTATGGCAAATCATGCATTGATGTAAGCATGCTGGACCTTCATTTGAGTGCTGTTAACTTTTACTAATTTGAACATATGTGTTCTATTATAACATTTTCATACGCAACCTCTCTATATAGACCCTTACCTTTCTATCCTAATTTAGAAATAATAAAAAAACGTTGCCGCGAAATAAAATGTTATTAAGCACAAGATATTATGTTAAAGTAATCGCGTGATGTTGACGTTTAGAAATTCCAAACTATGTCAGATTTAGATGATATTACGAATAAATTATAAATTAAAATGTTAAATGTCTTGTAAAATTAATATTTTTGGCTCAATAACTGATATAGATTTTTAAGGTCTACATCTAGTGTTTTATTACAGGAAATATACTTTGCGCTTTCCAAGTAGTTTGAATCGATCTCAAAATAATTTCTTGCTGCACTTTAAAATATATAGTAAAATCTGTGAATAATTCATAACTAACCATATTTTAGATGGCAGTAACCCCACACTGTTCAGACCTGTTAATTTAATTTTTCTCATTAAACTTTAATGAACGCGTATAACAGGTTTACAGAAAATATCATTTCATTATACTTTGCTATTAAATCTGAGTCATACTGTTCCAGATAATTTTATATTTTTGCCTCTAGTTTATGTCGCGGCTCTTCTTTCACTTTGTGGTTGAAAAATATAAATACCTCCGAAAAGTTTCATCCTCGTTTGGTCGGCTTCCACGAGAGAGTCGGCTATCGTGCCATCTCGCTCACTCCGCTTATTCTTGAGTCGTTCAAAACCGTTAAGTGAATTTATTTTCTTCGGTTCTTTTTGTATTTCATTTTAGGTGAAGCATAATTGGCATTTATTTTAATGCATTTACCCAGGATATATGCATGCATGCATATATGCATACAAGATTTAAGGTATTATAAGCGAGATAGCTACCTAGTCATAATAGAGACCATATTCGAATTACACGTATTAATGTCAGTAGGTGTAGGGAGTATGAATTAAATATTGCATTATTAATGGTGCAATGATATATTTTATAGGACAGAAATAATAAGTAATTAAATGAATATATCTAATTAAGTCTTCAACTTGACTAATTTATTTTACGCGGTAGTTTAAAACGCCATCCAAACGTAAAGTTTTACTTGAACTCGAAGAAATTACTTCGGTGACAATATGATTTATTTTTTAAATGGTCGAGAAAACATACAAACTATACACTGATCATTTTTTGACTAGATCTAGGAGTTAAAAGTTCCTCATTTTTTAAATAAGGTCTCTCTGGAGTGCGCACATCTACCATTTCCTATTTAAAAGGGTGTGTATTTTTCGTCGAAAATCTCGGAAAGTAATTCGTTAAGGCACTGACATTTAGTATCATTGAAAGAGTAAGATTTGTTTGTTAAAATGAGACCAAATTCAATGATTTCTTGGTGAAATGATATTTCACTTAAACTACCTTAAACATCAGCTCGTAGGCTTCCGCGGATGCGGTGTTGACTGTTCCTTTTTTCGGCATTCATTCCGCGATGTATGATTTGAGAACACAATATTTTGCTGGTCCTCCTGACTGGCAGGAGGATCAGAAAAATATTGTTTACTCAAAACATACATCGCGGAATGAATCCCGAAAAAGGAACAGTCTACCTTAAAAATCCAAAATAACTATTAACGGGGACTTCAATTTTTCTTCTCGTTATTGTTGTCTTCTCGTTGATTATCCTTTGCTTGCATTTTGTTGTGGTTTCAATTATGGTTTTCAAGTGATTCATTTATCAGGAAACCAATGTTGGTCGGAATAAATGAAGCGTCTCTGAGCGCAAGTCCTTTAGATTGATGACTGCTATTAGTGATAACCATTTTTAATCCCGCGATTAATTTTTAGGTGGCTATCAAGTGCTATCACGAAATATTTTTTTTAACGCCAAAGGCCACGAAATACCCAATTCTTGACCAAAATTTCCTGTATCTTTCGCTGAGTCGAGGCTTTAGTGTGAATGCAATATCACGGAGATGTTGAAAATTCCGACTTCAGATCAGAATCGTGGTAGATAGCGAAGGTGAACACTTTAATAGGAAACTTATGAAGGCTTCGCGTGTCTTCACCCTATGAGAGTCGTTGAGTGATTTAGAAAAACATCCAGAAAATCCCTTCTTCCGAACACCACTGAGTTTGCGTATATGAGAAATACCCACCACTTCTTTTTAAAACAAATGACTAATGCTCGTGTGCCTCTCTAGTACCCAAGTTATTAACAATTATTTTCACTTTTTTAATTTATATTTTTCTAGTTTTTCCTAAAACTTGGACTCCGGTAATGTTTTATTATTTTTGTGACTATATTGAGATTACATAATTTCATCAGTTTTTTTCCCTATAAAAGAATTAACCATCGATCCGTTCCAAGATCATTCGTTTCTTACCTGAATGAATAAATTGCTCCGTTACAAGATGACCCATTACTTAACTGAAAATGAATTCACATTGATCCGTTCCTAGATGATCCGTCTCATGACTGAAATGAATTCACATTGATCCATTCCCAGATGATCCGTTTCATAACTAAAAATGAGTTCATATTGAACCGTTCCAAGATGATCTGTTCCTTAACTGAAAATGAATTCAGATTTTAGGCATTCGTTACCGCTTCTTCTTTAAATATTAAAATAATAAATAAATATATAATAAAAATAGCCCTCTTAAATACTGCCTTAAGAGCTCACACTGCAAACTTTTTGTTTCACGTTTTAATTCATTTTTGTCTTGGACTTTTGTTTTGAAATAGATCACCAAGCGTACCTCCAGCTAAGTTCTTCCTCCTATGATAACCATTTCTCATTGTTCGGACGGAGTTAACGATTAAACCGCGTCTGAGTCGATATGATTTTTCCTTTGTAGCGCAGCATTTTATGCAGGGCAAATAACCTAAAACTTATTGCAAGGGGCAGCAAATCTTCCGTCTGCACCGGGTTGGAATAACCGAATTCCCTCTTAGAGTTCCATATGAATTTATAACTATTCTAACATCCCTCTGCATTTCATGCGTGGGCGGTATCGGTCCTCCATATTTACAAAAAGGGTCTTCTTCTCTTTTCTGGTTACAATCCTAGGATTGGTCTACAACAGTCTTCCACTTTATTCGATCTTTAGCCAATCTTTTCACTTCTCTGTACGATTGGCAACCGTGTTCCTTCATCAACTGTCCCATATAGTCCAGTCTAGGTCTGCCCCTCTGGTTTTTCCCTCTACTGTACCTTCTAGTATGGTCTTAACCAAGCTTTTGTGTCGGAGAATATGGCTAATCCAGGTGTTCCTTCTCTTATTTAGCATTTTGAGTAGACACCGTCTTTCCCCTATCCTCTTAAACACCTCCTCATTCGTGAATCTTGCCACTCAGGATATTTTCAGCAGTTTCCTATAGCACCACACTTCAAATGCCTTCATTCATGCAGAAAGCTTGCAAAATCCTATCCACCACACTTCTGATCTGAAGAAAGCATGCACAAAGGGTAGGTTCATGTATTTTTTAAAAACACCTTGTTTTTCATTCTTCATTTGGAGCACAGCTATGCGGACCCTTGGGCCAAAAGGCGAGCACTATGAAAGAGTACCCAAACTCCACCTGTGCTGGCAATTGGGCAGATCGAGTAACTCAGGAGACAGTGCTGCCGGTCCCAAGCCCGGATAAAGGAGGAGGGTTAGGCGATGGGCTAACTACCCATACCCATAAAAAAATCTAGTTCAGGAACCTAAATAGAAGTCTCGGAAAAACGGATCGATCTTTTGAAAACGACGCGAAAAAATATGGACCATGCTTTTGGAACGTGGAATATACGGACGCTAAATAAACCAGGTGCTCAAACAGCACTACTTAAGGAAAAAAAAGACTATCGAATTATGGTGACAGCAATACAAGAAACAAAATGGTTAGGTCAAGGGATAAGGGATACGAGAACGCACACAATTCTGTATAGCGGAAAAGATGGAGGTAACATAGAGTTTGGTATCGCATTCATTGTAGACAACAAAATGAAAACCAATATTATAGACTTCCAAGCAATCAACGAACGTCTATGCAAGCTCCGTTTATGTACTCATTTCCTCAACTTAACTCTTTTAAATGCTCACGCTCCTATGGAAGAACAAGAAGAAGGAATGAAGGAGATATTCTACCAGCTTTTGGAAGAAACCTATGATAACTCACCAAAAAATGATATAAAAATCATTATGGGCGACATAAATGCCAAACTAGGAAAGGAAGAACAGTTCATGGGAACAATAGGAAGGCACTCGTTACACGATGAAACAAATGAAAATGGAGATTTCCTGATTAATGTTGCCAGTAGCAAAGATATGATTATAAGATCGACATGCTTCCTGCATAGAAATATACATAAAGTATCCTGGATGTCACTGGACGGGAACACAGCTAATCAAATAGACCACATACCGATAGACAGAAGAGCAGCCAGCAGCATTCTAGATGTTAAGTCAAGAAGAGGTGCATGCTGTGGATCAGATCACTGCTTAATCCAATTCAGATTTAGATGCAAAATATCTAGGAAGAACGAAAGTCAAGGGAAAGCTGAAAAGCTATACACTGAGAAGCTAATGTCACCTGAAACAAGAAAGGTCTTCGAACAAGAATTATAACAAAAAACCAAACAGAAACCAACTGGGTCATACAGTAGAGGGCCAATGGAACATAATTAAAACCAAAATCAAGGAAACGGCTGCAACAACAATAGGCTACAAGAAGACCAAAAAAAGAGCAACCTGGTTTGATGATGAGTGCCATGAAGCAATAGAAGAAAGAAACAAGAAACATAGAAAATACATAGAAAAGATAACCAGAGAGAGAAAAAGGGATTTCAAAGAAGCTAGAAGACGAGCAGATAAATTATGCAGAAGGAAGAAAAGAAAACATGAAAATGACTTAATAAGTAAAATGAAAGAAGATTTCAAGGGCAATAATCCTAAAGGGGCATATCGATATTTGAAAAACATTAGAGAGGACTATAAATCCCGAACAAGTCTGCAGAAACGAAGCAGGACAATTAGAGAGTGACCCCAAAACATAAAAAATATCTGGAAGAGATATTTTTAAACCCTACTAGGAATACAAGAGGCGGAAGAAAATGGGCACGATATGACTCTACGTGATGACTTAAAAGAAAAAATAGAATCCCCTACTGTAGAGGAGGTGAGAGACGCAAAAAGGCCCAAAAGAATAACAAGGCACCAGGAATGGACAAAATACCATATGAAATGTATAAACTAGGTGAAGAACACCTAACTGAACTAATGCATGCCTTGCTTACTAAAATATGGGAGAAAGAGACAATTCCTAAGGATTGGAGAAAGCATCATATGCCCTATTCACAAAAAGGGGGATAAATTTAAATGTGACAACTATCAAGGGATCTCTCTTCAATGCACAGCATATAAAATATTAACATACATTATTAATCAACGACTTATACCTCTGGCAGAAGATATTATTGGTGAATATCAAGCTGGATTTAACAGTGGCAGGTCAAAAATAGACCAAATTTTCACAGTAAAAGAAATCCTGCACAAAGCCTGGGATATATGACATTGATGTATATAATGTATTCATAGATTTCAAACAGGCATATGACTCACTCGATAGAAGAAAACTTCATTTAATACTGCTCGAACTAAAAATCCCACACAAATTAACAAGATTAATCAAAACGACAATGGAGGAAACTATAGCAGTGGTACGTATCCAAAACCAACTGACAGATGTATTCAAAATCTCGAAGGGTCTGAAGCAAGGTGATGGTTTGGCTCCTACCCAATTTAACATAGCTCTGGAGTACGTAATAAGACAGATGAAGTCAGGAAAAGAAAACTTACTAACCAACAAATTAAAGCAACTGGTTGCCTACGCAGATGGTATTAATGCTATGAGCCGAAGAGCAGTAGAGGCACAGCAAACCTATCTACAAATAAAAAACCATGCTAAGAGCATTGGCCTTGAGATTAATACAACAACAACCAAAATTCTACTACAGAAAAGAGGAAACAGGGGCTCACAGATAATGCTAGATGACCCCATTGAGTCAGTGGACCAATTTATATACTTAGGGGTGGAATTAAACGCAGATGGCACAGAAGAGGGAGAAGTCCGGAGAAGAATAGCACTAGCCAATAAAGCGTACTTTGCGATGTCACATGTACTTAGATCAAAAAATGCCCATCGTAATAGCAAGCTAAAAATATATAAGACAATAATAAGACCCATTGCAACTTATGGATGTGAAGCATGGAGTGTGACAGAGAAGACGAAAAGCATACTTGATCGATTTGAAAGGAAAGTGCTAAGAAAAATTTTAGGACCCATTCAGGAAAACAATATCTGGAGAATCAGATTCAACCATGAATTATATGGTATTTTTAGAGAATCCCCTCTGCCAAAATATATCCGACTACAGCGATAGCAGTGGGCCGGGCATGTGGCTAGAATGGATGACAAAAGGATACCAAAGAGGATGTTAGACAGCCGAATGTACGGTAGAAGACAAGTAGGAAGACCACGTAAACGCTGGGAAGATGAAGTACAGGCTGACACACGGAATCTCCTAGGACTACGACTCTGGAGGAGAGCGGCAACTGACAGAAAAACATGGAGGCAGAATTTGAAGGAGGCCAGGGCCTAAACTTGGGCTATAGCGCCATAGGAGAGAGAGATGAAAGAGTACCCAGAGGGTCACCTTTTTTCCTGTCATGAGCATAGTTTTTTAATAGCGATCAAATTGGAATTTGCACGGTCTTGTCAACCACTTGCCCATTATATCAATGATTCCTTTAAATGAATTTTTGCAAATAAATGTTTATATTTCATGATAATAACGTTGCAGTCTAATCAAGTCTATCGTATTGATAACCATGCTTTTTTATCTCAGTCAAACATCCCACATTTATATTTAAAATTCTGTAATATTTTCGGAAATTTCATTTCAATGATACCCGAACTAATCCATCAAAATTTCAATAGTACCTGAGGGAAAGCGTGTATGTTAAAAAGTCATGTTTCATGAAACTCGCATACTGCTAATTTTTCAAAACTGATTATACTGTTTTTCCATGAACAAGGGCACTCGAATCAATAATTTTTCATTTCTCAAGGACATGTATTGTTAAGCTTTGTTGATTCAAATCCGGATGTAATTGCAAACTCGTTTCCTAAAAACGTACAAATTCAGTTTCTCTATTGAATATTTAACCTTCATTAAGGAACTGCTCCCCTAAATGAAAGCATAAATGAACAAAAATAATTTTTTAAATGCAATAATAGTTTACCATGGGTAAAGAGAGATTATACAAATGACATTTTCGGGAAAAAATGTTAACAATCTGCTACTTTTCCCTAGATATTTAAGGTAATAATATTAGATTACCAATAAATATTGATTTTCCGTTATTAGCTAATAACTACAGTAACTGAGACCAACATACTTTAGTTTATGCATGACCTCAGACTTTTCTGGCGAATAGAGAAGATGAAGACCTCTATGATTCCACGCTTGGTAAATTCCTCCATAACTGTTAAAAATTGTTTAGTTAATAAAAATTAGAAAATTAAAAAACACATTAGTATAATATGAATACTTTGTATGTTGATTTTTTTGTATCATCTGAAGGTTGTCATCGGTGAGAGAGGCAATTTTATTAATCGTGTAATCGATAATGAGAAATTCAGTTTCCGTTTTGACTCACATAGTCGCTGTGGAATCTCATATAAGTTGGTTGGAGCATTTGTTGAGGGTAACTGATTATATATATATATATATATATTTTATCACATTTCAACATTGTTATGGCATGTTCAAAATGCTATGTCAAAAAATTATAGGACCGCTTTTTATTTAAGCATCCGTCTAAAGTCTAAACCATTGGGTAGATGGGTAGGGCGCTTGCTATTCTGGCCAATGCTAGAAGCTGAATTCAATCCGTCATATTCGTTAACCTTCATTTCCCAATAGGGCTTGCGGGACAACGCATTAACTATGAAATTACCAATGTTTTTCATCGAAAAATTAATAGAAATTAGCATGCACTAACTTCTTTAATATGCATTCGCTTTGCATATTTTCTTTACGTTGTAATTTTAATTAATAATATTACGCATTACCGAAGAATAATATTGTAAAATCGAGTTTAATTCATAGCACTAAGCAGCCAATATATGTTTGAAGAGTTCATTGCCTTAAATTTCAAAAACAGACGGTGATTCTCTTATTTTACTTCCGCTGATTCGTCCATACGGTAGTGCAATCCGCCGGAAAGTAGAGAGAGAGCAGAGTTAAACAATATGGTTGCTATTTCGGTTTTCAGGCTTCGATATGATGACGTAGTGCCCTCTCCACGTACAGCAATGGTCTAAACGGTGAAACTAATCGCTTGGATATTAATTACATGCATGCACATAGCATGGCATTGTAAAAAGATTGGAACAGAAAAAGTATATTAACATTTTTGTTTTAATTTAAGTATGTTTTGACTATATTTTACAGACCTTTTCCAGTTTTTCCATAGATATTGCAAATAGGAAGAGGTTTGTTAAGTGTTAGACAAACCTACTACTAATCGCTGCAACCACTTAGTAGCCTAGGTGACCCGGGTGAAACTATATCCAATGTTGTAGATACTTTCTTTTGACATATTGTGAACTTTTGGAAACGAGTCGTAATAAATTTATTCAAACCCTACACTCAACGAGTCGAAACAGTACCCATTGAAAGTGAACTGACTTCCTACTGACCATTTCCCTGGGTTACGAACGCCCTCTACAAAGTTTCGCAATGGTGCTCGGAAATGCTACGGTAATAGAAGTTTTTATTTGGGTCCAAGAGATGGAAGCAAAATGCGTCTGCTCAATGAGTGGAGTCAAGAGAAGCGATTGTGGCGACGCCAGGGGAGAGAAAGCATTGAGTGCGTGAACAGAGCGAGAAACAGTGAGCGGCGGGAAGGAGGGAAGGAAGGCAGTAATGGCAGTTTGCCCGCACGCGGGGGGAATTGAAAGGGAGGGAAGTCGAATGAGAGCACTTTCCCATTTCTGCCTCTCGCATTTCTCCGCCCTCCCCGGTTGTTTGAAAAACAAGAAAGCTACCGAACCGAAGCGCTCGGTCCATGAAATAAGAAAAAAGGGGAGACGTTAATACAGAGGGAATTTCCTTAAAAGCCATAAAAAGAAATTTCATGATTGAATTAAATGAATTTTAATAGTTTGAGACCCATTAAATGACAGTTGATTAACTGTTAGAGGTATGTAGGAAAGTTGGACTATATAATGGATAGATAACTAATTAATGTGAAGTAAGATAATTACAATTCGTAATATTCTAAATTTGAGAATCACTAAGGCCAACCCGTGATGGAGTTGTCAGTAAGCATGTCAAGGAATTTCAATTTACATAGGACAGTTCGTAGTCCTTACGCTAACTTTCCTTTAAATAAATATACGCTCAAAGAATGAAAAATTAAAGCAGCATTTTTGTGGAGACATGCTAAAAATATCGATATCAAGGCATTTTGATGACCGTAATTAATGTGGGTTCCAAAATAGTAAAATAAGCTATATTTGGCTAAACGTATGTAAAGATCATTTAACCTATGAAAGAAGTATTCCATTAAAAATTTAGATAAAAGTTATTATTACGGAGCGTATTATACGTTTAGACGCTAGGTGATTTCTAAGAGAGAGTTTAATAAATATTAGTACTAAATTACACAAACAAAATTTTTTTGAGATTTATTTAAAATGAGTTCATTGAATTGTCTGGAAATGAATGTAAATATCAAATAGGATGTTATGTATGCTTCATAAGCTTAATATGAAGCATTGGTTAAACGATTAATTATTACTAATATTATTTCTCACTCAAAGCGGAGATCGAGGAGTATTACTATTTACTCCTATTTACTCCTCAATCGAGGAGTAAATATTTCCGAGCTAGCCCGTTTATTTGGCATGCTTCTTTCGAAATCTAAATTGTCTCTTCCACACTTCCCGATTAGTGAGAGCATTAGTACGCATTTAATTCCACGCTACTCTCATTTAGGAAAGGATATATCGTATACTCACTGCAATTTTAATTACGTCGGTGATTGAGAGTGCAATTAGCGTGATACGAAAGAGGCAAAAGTTTCAATTCATAACGACAACTTTACTTAGAGGAAAGTAAGGAGTATTGCGTGCGTGAGTGCGGTGGTATCAGTTAATACAGACGCGACCTCAGAGAATGAAAAACTGGCGTGTTGTAATTACAAATCTAGAACAAAACATACAGTAGTCCCGATGCAATTTAAACGAAGCCAAGGTTAATCTGTAACCTCACCCAGTTCCATTCCTGAATTTGACGCGATCGCTGCGAAGTTGAATAGGTTCCATTAATTTAGAAAATAATTTCCTAGAAATAATTGTCCCGGGAGAGTTAACTTACGACTCTTCAATTGCGGACGTTGAAGCCGACAGGAAGTACAGCCCTGAATTTGACAAGATCGTGGGAAGTTGGATAAGCTCCATTGAAAATAATTTATTTTATTTTTGTCGTACGCATTTCTTGATTAAAATGTATACGACGTTGATAATTTTGACAGTTAGAATCTGAGTCGCTGAATGCAAATACGTTTCCAAAATTCCGAAAATGTGCAGAGATGACAAAAAATCTCGAGCATTGCAGAGAGCGTAAGTGCTGTATGAAACATTTATAGAAATCGCAGGAGGAAATAAAGTGTCCTCTCCTCGTGAAATGCTCATTTTTTTATTTAATATAATTTGTTTTGTATCTTTTCCTAAGTCCTAAGAAGTCGATTATAATCTAAAACGTCATGAAAATAAGTACTTTCCCGGAATACGATGGAATACGCGAGCAATAAGAGCATTTTTATATTTCAGCCATGGGGTAGCAGATTTAGTACAAATATTTCTCATGCACTTGCATATATTGAATTTTGTGTGTACCTATCGCATTTAAGTAAACTATTTCAATTAAGAAAGAAGTATTCCTGCTGCCGACATATCAAGACGACTTAATTTTTTCTTTTAAAAACCTATTTTCATTATTCAAAGGAGGCAATTATCGCGATATCAGTGGTCTTTAATGTGAACATCTCTTCAGCCGGAATATTCATTTAATTGAATGATACTCTTAATTAATTATATTCGTTATTCGATTAAAAAATATTTTAAGTTAGAATTGTATATAAAAATTCTATTCGATTGAATACAATAATTTTACGCTAAATTCTCGTTTTGGATCTTGAATAACAAGTAATAAGCATGACAATTTGGAGTTTATTCTTGTCAGCAAATATTCCATTGCCTAAAAAGTTGAGCACTTGGAAGCAGAAGCCTTTAAGTCACGTCTTCCACCGCTTGACTGAGCTAATTTAGCTAATGAGTGCTTCAACGACTCGGTTTTGAATTTTGTATAATTTTTCCTTCAACTTTTTGACGTTATTTATTCATTTTACAGCTTTTCTCGGTGTCTATGTATTTTTCTCCTATGTAAACCTGATCTGCACAAAATTTATGTAAATTTGCTTATAACTATAAAAAGGCTGAGGCTAAAATTTTCAACATGCTCTTTTCTTAAAACTTTATAGCTAATTTATTGTCACTGCTCGTGGGGATATTAAAAAGAATTAATGGTATTAGCAGTAACTTGGTGGGATTCCTTCATGATAAAATGATGAATTACTTAGTTTATACTTTACTTTTTTATGTAATATATGTATATACTTAATCCTTAATTATTATATTATTTAATTTTATTTATTTATATTTAATTTTATTCATATTTTAAATTTTATTGTTTCATTTATTTTTATTTATTTAATATTTACAGCTAATTACTCAGTTTTTTACTTTTTACTCTACTTAGCTTCATAATCAAATGATGAATTACTTATTTTTGATTATTTAAGCAATGTGTTTTTCTACCTGTGCCTGATGATGTTGCGCAACGATGAAACCCGGGTCGAAAGAACATTATAAATATTATCTGGGAAACTAAGTAATTCAACATATTAGAAGGATATATAAACTTTTGGCTGAGTAAGAAAATTTAACTTTCGCGCAAGTATAGGTGTGACCATATAATTAACCTAATTTTTACCACCAATTACTCCAATAATGGTTTGCGTTGAATTGGCGACGTTTTTAAATCACCTATATTTACGATCAAGTCATTGGGTAGAACTTTTCATGACTTAATTGGTTTTAGTATACTCTTCGTGATTGCTGAAAATGTTTAACTCATTAAACATCCTTTTTTCCATCATGTACATTGGAGCCATTAAGAAATAAGTATTCTTAGGGTAAATACGTAGTTTCGTCTCCATTCGGGAAACATTTTTTTCAACCCCTAAAAATAAGTGTTTTTTGGTGAAATTTTAGGGGAAGATAGTGCACGGATACGGATTGTTTTAAGGGAGTACAGTTTTAAAAAAAGTGTTAAAATACGGTTTTTAGCGAAAATTGAAGATAAGAGGTGATGATTTCGGCGGCAATTTTGAGGAGTTTAATGAGATTTTCAGGAGTTGGCACAGTAATCGAGTAACATTCACATCTTAAATATAGCCTGCAGTCATGTAGTATCGCGTATTTTCTAGAAAAAATAATCCCTCGAGCTGATTGGTGATTTTATGCGTAAATGTAGCAGCTGCAGCCATTAGGATCGCGTATTTTCTAGAAAATAATCTCTCGAGCTGATTGGTGATTGCATGCGTAAGTAAGAGGTGAAACAAAGTAAGTGTCCCTCTGGTGGAAGCGTTGGGAAGATGGAAATATGGCGTAAAGCGTATCAGGAAAATGGTGATTTTTGATGATTTTTGAGCTAAAATATCCATAAAAGAACCAGAAATTTGGTAAAAAACGTGATATATTTTGAAATCCTGATTCTTTATCTTTAAAATAAGGTATAAATTAGCGCGGTAGGTCACCTAAGACGACTATAAGTAATCTACCATAAAGCCTTGAAGTGCATTTCAAGGTACTATGTAGATGCAGATGACCCTTGCTTAATCGAGTGAGCAAAGACTAAAAAAATAACCTTAGTTATCAGTCTCCTTGATTAGCAACCGGCGAAGATAACGAAGTGGCAGAGATATACCGACCCAGCCTTTTACTATCTTTTACTTCCACCGCTCGAAGAAGAACCGCTAACAATTTCGTCACTGTTCCCTCGTCCTATTTTCCACAAATACGTCCCGTCACCATGACAACCGTTCCAGTAATCGCTACGAGACAATATCCTCCGGCATGTTTCTCTCTCCCACGGAATCAGATCCACTTCCTTCCGCCGTGGATGTGGAGCCGCCCTCGCGTTTCTCGACCAAACCATCAACAGCAAGCCAGCGTGGAATCCTCATCCCCATACGACTTCCTCCAATCCTATTTCATCCCACTTATCCCCTCCACCCCTCTGCTTTTTGGCGCGGGAAAAAAATACTTACCGAGGGGGCGCAAGAGATGGATAAAAATCGTTCCATCCAATGCCGCCGGTCACCCTTCAACAAAAACATTCCATCTCCCTCAACATACATAGGGGGAATCTTGATTTTCCGGAAGCCCATCTCCCCGTTAATTTTGCAAAAGATTTTCCCTTGCAACTAAATTTACAGTATACTTTACTAACAACATCTAGGTTCTATGTCAAATGTACCAACTCTTCAACACACTATCGTAATGTTGTTTATTAAGTTTAGAAAAAAAATAGTTAATTCTGAATAAACTTCACTCCACTTTTTAGGGTGATGGTGGTACACAGGTTTTTTGTCATACAATATCTATTTCAAATGTAACTCACTGGTTTTGTGCTCGTTTACTGTATTATCTGGTATTCATAGGACTCCTTTCTACTGAATCCGTGTCCTTGGGAAACGCCTTAATATTATTCTGTGCTTGTTACATTTTCTATAGTTAAGCATATACCAATTCTCAAAAGCATTATTTGGTAGTGATCACTTTGATTACATTCGCGAGCTTACTGTACTCAAGTTTCCTTTTGTAATAGTACTATCAAGAAATGAAAAATACTTAGGTACATAGGTTTACATTTTCGATCTTCTCCATGTTTAAACATGGAACTTTTCACTCATTCTTATATAAACTCACTAAAATAAACCTATGAACTTTGATAATGCCAAATATTTGTTGAAACCTAGGAATATGTAATAAACCTTTGAGGAAATTTTCAAAGTTTACTTCGTTTTGTGATGATGTCATCCACGATTCATTTCCTCAAGATATCGTCTGATACCTGCATCATTATTATCCTGCATCATCTAATAGTTTCTTGTGCGAGTAAACATACCTACGTTGCAATAATAGTTACCAGGAGTACACCACAGCTGAGATTTGGAGCTGTTATAGTGAAAACGAGATTACAATGTAGATAAAGATAATGTAATCATCTGGAGGTGAAACTCGGAACCGTAGATTAACCACTGACTGGTATTTCCAGTTGACTTCCTGTACACAAACCAACCGCCGTCGCGTCATCCACCACGCTCTTCCGTTAGTCAGCCAATTCATTTGCACCTACCTACTACCCTGCAAGCTACCTCAAAGATGTTTGGCAGGGAACATGAGGCTATTCCTTCCGTAATCGAAATTTTCGTGTCTGCAACATCTTCACCCAGCTTAGCGACTTCTCCTCGGTTTACGTTTCTGTAGACTAGGTGAAGCTTTAAAATCTGCACTAAGATGCCTTATTTACGTCTATCAAAAGAAAATTATTATCGTTCAGCGTATGATTCGTTGTTGTACAATAGTACAAGGTGAAATTAATATAAAAGGTTAGAAATTGGGCATGCAATACTAGTGGAGGTTAGACAATGAGAGAGGGTGAAGGATTTTGTAGGTAAATTGCCACGTCCTTCACTTTAGTTTGGGTTTGTTTGGAATGATGGAAGAAGAGAAAGCGTGTAAGGCTGAGCGTTGCGCCATAGGGATCGATTTGCATGGGACAAGGGGATAGTAGATTTACTTTTAAACGGTAGATTAAGAAGCTAAGGCAGTTCTTCATCATATGACGCAATAAAGTGTATGTGAAACATGTATTGCCCAATTATTACTTTTTGATCGTTGATATGAAATGTAAGTTTTCTCTCATTGATTCAATAGATAAGTATCAGATACTCCTATATTGAGACCAGTCAATGTTTGATTTAAAAGTACCAATAAATAATAGAACAACTATGATTACCCATAAATTTTAGAAATAATTAGTACCTAGAATGCAAATAATTTAGAAAAATAATTATTCTACTGCATTTCTTTGAACTCGAAAAAACTCATGTCTAGAATATCAACCAAACATAGGCCAGCTGACGATTTTAGCGAGATATTAAAATATAGGTTAATTTAATGAACTCAGACACATACTAAAGAATATCGCCTTCGTTCCCTTAATTTTAGAAGTTAAATGTAATAACCAATTCTCACAGACAAAACTTCAGCCATTTTAAGATAGCAATATTGGTGGATAATGGAAAGATATCAGACAGAATAGAAGCAGGCAGTATAACTACCTCAGTTATTTTTTTTATTCAATTGAGAGTACAATACGCCACTTATAACAACTTGTAGAGCGATAAAATAATTCAATACTAGCTTAGTTACTGAAATTTAATCATGACGGAACCATTTAATAAGGATTTACACGGTTTCCGTGCACTTAATTACGGAGCCTATCACCGATTTTATAAAAAAATGAAACACTTCTATGATAACAAAAGTCTCCTGGGAACATGATTTTCCGGATCCATTATCAAGGCTGATAATTCACGAATGAAGAAAATTTACATTTGTGAATTTTCTCCTAAAACACACCCCCTGTACGTACTCCATTTATCAGAGGGATGGTACGGAAGGTTTTGATACTGTTCTCCGGAGAACAGAATCGATATTATCGTTGGAGAACTTAAACAAGCAATGAATATTTGAGTAGGTGCCCCCGTAATGTAAAATAGAGTCGTTAGAGGCATCGCGGGAATCATAAAATTTATCGATTTGACCCAACTTCTTCGAATATACTGCCTATAATGTTTTCCTTCCCTTGACCTTCATGACAGAGAGCATTTTGAGGTTTTAATGGCCAGCTAAGGGATTGAACCATACTGGATATCTTCCAGTTGAGATTTTTATCATCAATATATTTAAATTTGGAAGACTTTAGGGTCAAATGAGGAGAACCGTGAAAGTGCTCTTTTTGGACTATGTTTGTGGTAACGACCTTCTTCACATGTCAAAGGCTATAGTGAAAGAGGAAAAAGTTAACAAATATACCTTTATTTGGTGACTTATTCCATTATTTTACTCCTTTTTACCGTCGAACACCAGTCAAAGATTAAAAATATGGAAGAAATATTTTGAGAAAAAAGAAACAAATATCGTGTTTACATTACCAATGACATTCATTCTGGTCGAACAATATTAATCGAAATTAAAGTCGCTAAATTTTATTTGATCCAACGGAATCGCTCTTATCCACGGCTATTAATACACAATTCACAACGCGTTTCAATTTTGCCTTCATCGGATACAAGACAATTTGGGAATACGACCCTGTATTTGCCTTTCGTTTTCTTTCCGATGTTCCCTTCTTGGCTATTCTGATTCAATGCATTCTTTCCCTCTCTAATCGCCCGCTATTTTTCGGCCCATTTTCCATTGTCCCATCTTATTCCCCTTTCTCAAATTCCGTCTCCTTTGTTTTTCCGAGGTCTATCTTTTAGAACTTCTTTCTATTAATTTACATCATCTTCTGTTTACTCAATCCCGTGCTCCATTATTGATTTACACAAATAGTGTCTTCCTATTTTGCGTCGACTTTTCCTAATGAGCGTACTTCGTAGGTGACTCAATATCAATGAAAAGGTGGAGTTAATTATTTCTTGTTACCATCTAATGCTCGTTGTTAATGCATAATATGTTCACTTGTTTATGAATGGCGAATATAATGCGCAAGCATAAATACTTTGAGAATAATTTTGGATTAGGTCAGCTTTATGCACTGATTTAAATGGACAGGTAGAAACGTTCCTCTATCTGTTTTCTGCATTAGTTGTGTGAGTTTATGTTCATTGCTTTTTATAAAGAAATCTGCACGTCGTGTTTAAATTTTCTTAGCTATACCTCGTATTATTGAAAGCTTTATTTTTAGAAATGGATATTCATTACTGACACTATTATTGCTCTCAATGGGGTTTGAGGTAAGTTTAGTCAATACGTGTTGGGGGTAAATGGTGCTAATGAATTTTTATGGAACTTCTAATCCCCGAGGACCACCACTGTGATTATGATTTGGATCTCTCCCAATTTCTCTCTCTCTCCCTCGTTGATTGTGCCGCCCACCTTATCCCTATTTGCGCGAAAACCCTTTCTCCTCCTTGATCTTACTCGTTCGGCCCAGGGCCACCTCCCTCCCCCACTTCCACCCCTTCCCTCCGTTCCACCCCACGGCACAGTCCCTCCGTACCCCTCCGCACCCTTCTCGCCCCTCTTTCCGTCTTACTCAGAGGGACGTTAATTACCGCTTCCCTTTCGGCGGCCGATTGCGGTCAGCGTGAAGGACCGTCTCCCTTCACGCCCCATCCTTCGTCCACCCTCCAGACACATCCAGCCCTCGCAAATCCTCCGTCCGAATCGCCGCACCCCCCCCCCCACGCATCCAACCATCCCCAGCCCACCTTTCCTTATTTCATCCCTCCTTTCACTCACAAGCATCAGCCCTCAAGGGACGGTTTCCGTTCCGATAGCCTCTCCACCAACACCAACCGCCCATTCATTCGTTCGCCTTACGTCTTCGTCCCCGCTCCTTTTGTCAATCCGTTCCTCCCTCACCATCGTCTTGCTTTCTTTCTCCACTCCGTATTTCGGCAGTACGGTGGCCCATAGACCTCTCATCAGCTGCCATCATTCTCTCTCATTTTGTCATTTGGCTTTATTGTCTCCAAATGTCTTTTTCCCTCACTCATTAAAGCGTTTTTAGTTCACAATCAATTGAGTGTACGTTTGAATGGCCTCTTGTCCAAATTTCCTATTTCTTCGAACTCTTTCATCGCTCAGATCTGTCTTCAAAGTGTTAGCCCAACCCAAATGCTGGTAAATTCTCTGAGGCAAAGGGAAATGCCAGATAACAGAGGTACTGGTACAGAATAGAGGCAGAGGTACCAGGTCCAGCGAAATCTGTATTGAACTTAGTTTAAGACCC
This sequence comes from Ceriagrion tenellum, assembly GCA_963169105.1. Classification (NCBI taxonomy): domain Eukaryota; kingdom Metazoa; phylum Arthropoda; class Insecta; order Odonata; family Coenagrionidae; genus Ceriagrion; species Ceriagrion tenellum. Next base: position 131,689,153 of record OY720632.1, on the reverse strand, counting down.
CATCAGGTTTTTCTAAGTGCAGAGGATAACACAACTACACGAGGTCCTGCTACAGCTGTGGCCTAACTGGAAAACGGCGCGTATTATGAGATACCAGAGACTGAATTTCTCCTGTAAAATTCAGACAAATATCTAGAGGTATAGATAAAAAATATTTTTGGAGCCACAATTCCCTGGCAGTAGTGCTAGAACGTGCATTTAACGTGCTTTGGCGGCTAAGGTCATTTTGCACTCAGTGTTGCCTCTTGCAGACTGGAAAATCATCACTCCGACGAATAGGAGAGTCAGCCCATCCGATTCCCAGCCCATATGGTTGATCAAAAAGTAAACAACTCCTGGTATGGTGTAAGCACTTGCTAAGTTACACAGAGATTTACTTATGATACTATCTTGTGTCAAAACTGGTCGATCCGGATAGTTATCTGTGGCACATAGGCATTGCATTTTCTTTTTGATCAATCGTGAATTAGTTTCATCATGTTTCGCCAGATTGTTGATACCATATGATTGTTTTATGATACCATAAAATCTATGAAGGTTAACTTCATAGACTGAGAAGGCATCGGTGTTTCCATCGTGTTTCCCGCATGTAGCCGTAATACTGGGGAAGGTACTTCCAAGGAGGCCTCTTACTCGAGGATTCTTGGACCTTGGAAATTTTTGCGACCGGAAATCTAAAAAAAACCAAATCAAGATGATTTGGTAGAAAAATTGCAATTAATTTCTGTTACAGACATTAATAATAGAAGCAAGGAAGCCTTGTCTACTATTTTGGCGTCGAAAATGCGGTCTAATATCGTTATTTCCGTAAGAAAGCGGATATTAGTAAGGATAGCGGTGATTTTTGGACCCTTTTATTGCTAATTAATATTGATTTTTTTATGTCGGGGTCCTCTCTTATAGATAGGAATATTGTGGGCTTTATTCGGCATGTGTTTTGCAGAGTGGGGCATTAGTCAATTTTAGAGCAAAAATGTGTGTAACGAATATCTTATCAACGTTCCGTAAAATCCACAAAAGATTATTTTATATATTTTCTCAAAGGAAGACCTGTTTTTTGCTTCTCTTCTTAAATTTTTAGATCATAAGTATGAGTCAATATTTGGCCAAGGATATGTCCGAGTAGGTAGAGTAGGTGATTCTACGGAAAATGGAGAATATTACCCTGGAAAACGATGTACTTTTTTGATACGCTAATTTTTGATACGATTGAACTTCAAAACTCTATCTATCGCATCTATCTACTTTATTGTATTTTTATACTTTTATTTCCATATGGAAATCCATCTTTGAGCAAGTATTGCCTGAAACTCAAAATTAATCAGAGGATGAAAAATAGGAGGTAAAAAAATCTGGAAACTCAATTGCTTTGTAAAATGCAGATTGCAAAGCAAGTAGATATGCAATATCTAAAGTAAAAAAGTAATAAGTTTATAATAAAATAAATAGGTTATAAAATTATATTTATACCAATATATCACAATAAAATTGTTTTATAAATATTGTAAAACTAATTACATTTTAAGGGAATCAATGACACTATAATTTTTGTTTAATTTGGTTGCGTATTCCATAATATTCTAACCTTTAGTTGAAATACCTGTCACACAAAATTTACTTACATTTTATGGGAAAATTGCATTTTATTATTAGGCTCATATTTAAGGTGCATTTATTGAATGGTATTTCGGTGTAGATCTTTCAAAGGTGGACCACGGGAGGAGGGTTATATCTGCATCAGTCTTTCTCTCCCTCGTCTCTTTCCTATTTACTCGAAAAACCTCATTCGTGACAAGGCGTAAGTTTCTCTTCTCCTCCCCATTTCTCCATCTTGAAAGCCTTAATGGATTACGCCCACTTCTTGCGTCCACCGCTCTCTCATACGGTCTCTTTCCTTCCTCCTCCACCCTTTAACTTCCTCCTCTCGAGCGCTGTTGTTCAGGCTTAATTGGATTCATGGCACGCCCCTTTCTCCCCAGAAAGTAATGCCCCCTCCCCTTTAACCAGGCTACCCTGTCCTTCTCTCGCTCTCAGTCGACGGCCGCTGAAGGGCAGTCAATTATCTCCGTTCCACATAAGTCCCCGTCTGCTAGTCTGTCTCCACGATGGGAATTTTCTTTGATTTGGTCTCTTAGTTGCTCTCGTTCTCTTCCTCTACGGAGATTATGATGCTCAATTTGTCGGACGGACTTCCATTTTATCTCTGTTATCAATTCTATTTATGTTTCATAAGTCCAGGAGTTGTTTACAAAACCTTCTGTTTAGTCTATTCATTCTTCTAGCATCTAGCTAGTTGTCTCGTCCAGCAAATTGTGGGCTCTTTTGATGAGGAATGGACGCTTTGGCTGAATTTTTCTGATAGCTATACTTCTGTCTATATTTTTGTCTATTTTTTGTCTATACGTTAGACATTACTGTCTATCTAATGTGAGATATGGCGGAAAAATATACTGCTTGCGAATTCAATATTCCACTTTTTTCGAAGACTTTTAACTTTGCCTGCAGATGGCAATTACTTATGAAGAGCACGATGCAAGAGAGAGAAAAGCATGCAACGGATGTGGGGTAAAGCGAGCGTGTCTTTCTGTAGGTCCTTAGTGAAGGCCCTTATTCATACTTAGGTGCTCTCTAATTAAGTGCTTTTGTCATCGAGTTTTACTTTATTCATATGCTTTGTGCTACTGGAAGTGATAATGGTTCATTTCTGAGGTAATGAAAAGAAACAAATATTTCCCTCTTGACATCATGTTACTGTCAGTGATGACATCGCATCCTTCTAGTGAAGCTGTCTGGGAGATATTGCTTGTTAATATGTACTTAGTTAGGATTTTAAAAATACATTTGCAAGTACTAGATTGAAATATGGAAGCATTGTTAAATATTATGTGGGAACACTGCCATGTCTGACACAAAGCTGGCATACATAATAAGAATTAAGCCGTAAAACATACATCTTTATACTTTTCCATGCACTTAAACGTATTTGCGGTTGAATTTAACTTTGAAGAATAAAAGTTCAAGATTTTAAAATTATTCGTATAAATGAATATTATATATTGGACAAAATCAAATATGACGTTTGTACATTTGTAACGTCAATTAATTTGTCTTAAAGACGTTTAATGAACATTATTTCGGCTATGAAAAGTGCAACCCAACCCACCTTGCATAGCTCAACACATAAATTGTTACTCCAGGAACGGAGGTGAATGGACACAGTGTGACATAGTGACTGATTGACCTCAAAGGGCTGAGAGTCATGGCCAGCACCTAGTGGTAACTTTGGACCATTAAATCCTTGGAAGTTCTTAAGAGCAACGAATGGAACTCCCATGTTCCCGTCTCATTCATTTACTGTAATCACTCAGGAAGTCATTTCAAAGTCTTCTATTTGACGAATTTGCTTAGCTATTTTCGTGAAGAGTAATGGTCCATAAAGATCCTGGGAGAAATAACCTTGAGTGAAGTGCTATTTATTGTTTAGACGAGATGGCATTCAATTCGTGACCATGCGCTATAATGAATGTTCTGTATTGGCAATTAACCACCACTGTAGCCGGAGTGATCCATTATTTGGAAAATATGTGTGAACAAGGATTGTCTAACTTGACAGACTCTAATTAATCCCGTGGCTTCAAATGATTTATTGAAACAAGTAAAATTTATTCCCCAACGCAAATTGCATGTCAAAATTGATCTTAACACTTATTTTGAAGTTGCACGGCATATTATTGTATAGCATTGTGACTATTTGAACTTTTGAAAACTTTGCGCAAAGATATTATAATAAAACTAGCGGACCCGACCGACATTGTCCTGCCCAAATGTCTTTGAACATGGTTCTAAACATGAAGGTGCAGATTTTCAGCGTCGCATATTATATGAAATGAAGTTAAACAGATCTAGAATTAATTTTACACTTTAATTTACAAAAATTCCTCTACCTCTTTTTAACATTAATAAATTTTCTTTCCCTAAGCGAGAACCATAGTTATTTTTTTTTTAAATTTCCCCACCCATAGTATTTTCCCTACTCCTTTACCAACCTCTACCTTTCTAATCCCTAGAACGTGTCACATTTCCTGCGGCATCAGCGGAATTTCATGGCACAGTGTAGGATAGGTTTCGCCAGAAGAAAACTAAATTTACACCTTTTAGAATAAAGCTAAGCGGTAGAGGTGGAGAGAATTTGGTCCAGGAATTTTTTCTGAGTCCTCCTTTGTGAACTTTTCCCTCTATTTTCCTTAATTTTTCCCTGTATTTATTAGTTCTTATCAAACCCATTGTGTCTCAGTGTGCTTCTAATTCATCTTGATCTTCTTTCTTCTATGATGTTTTATATGGTTCGTTCCTCATCTACTCTTCTGTACGCTTCATCATCTATCAGGATAACATAAATAAATTGACTAATTTTAATAAAAAATAACAAAATTTACATAAATATGTACATGGACATAAATAAATTAAATGGACACGTGCAAGGCGTTTCCGCTTATCCTCTTCCTCATACTTCCTCGTAAGTTTTCCTAGTACTGCCATCCTTCGCCATTAGTTTACACATCGAAAAGGAAAAGATTTGCCAGACTCTAGAAAGAGGGTAAAAAATAGATTCGTCGACCTTTTGCTGTGTGAACTCTTCCATTGGCCTCGACTAAGTCAGCTATTTCATGACTCCACTAAAAATACTCAGACCACCTCTCTATCCCTCCGCGTCAATTCACTAATGTCGCTTTCGATTAGTCCATCTTCTCGCATTAGATTCCTGCGGTGGTTCGAGGACTTTTTATTTAAGTCCTTCCCGAGGAAGTGTTTTCTTTCCCTCCGTTGAGGTCGTCGCCAGCGGGTTATGGGGAAGAAAACAGCCGAGGGGGAGGAAGAGGAGCGGCCGCAGTTCTTTCGGAGGCAAATTAAGAAAGTGGCTAGTAATTAAGAGGGACAGAAAAAGAAACCAGGAGGCACAAAAAATATAATGGTGAAGTCACGAGGAAGGGTGAGAAAAGAAGTAGATGGAAGAAATCCCCCGAAGATTAATTTACACATAATTTCAGTGGCGGAAACCGTTTTTGCGCCATCAACCCGTGAAAACATTTATCGACAATAATGGAGGAACCAAAGCGTAATTCAATAGCAATCTGGGACCGAATGGTCTTTTTTTATCCTTTCAAGGTATAAAGTATTTTGACTTAAAGTTAAATAAAACTAATTTCTTAAAAATTTCATACAAAGTTGATTTTGGATACTCGATTTGATGGAAATAATTATTTTTCATTTCATAATTGTCGTTTCGTTTGTTCTTTGTGAACTTCTGTTGCATTGAGTCATATTTGAAACATTTTTGGGATAAGCATCAGATTTATCTGTAACGGAATGCAATGTGCATGAGACCTTCGCGGCATCTTCTGGATTGTCATGTGCTTTTGAACTCCTGGGAAATATCGACCTAATTTGGTGTTCAATTGCTCATTCATAGATGAAACAAAATCAGTGTCGTCAAACTTCCTCAAAAATTTGGTCTGGATTTGGATGAATTCCTATCTTTGTGGACATTTTGGTACGTTTGTTTGGTTGTTCAGTACTTTGCAATTATTATTGTAATGAATTTCATATCATCAGATATTGAAAAATATACTGTTGTTGGCCTGTCTTTTTACTTGTCTCCATCACAAATCACCAGCCGGTGAACATGATGTTAAATATACGCTTAATTTATCATTAGGATGTTATAATCTTGTCTGATGTTCATTCCAAAATCCTTGTGAATTGTAATAAATTTTTTTACCATTACTTTGCATGTAAAAATATTTAGATGCGGTGATAATATTGCCGCATATCATCATATCATCAGTAATGCAATCTGGTTGCTTCTTTATAATGAAAGAGATTCTTTATAAATTCTCTCTGACTTCAACTGCAGTGGCCCAGGTGAATTACAACGATTGCCCTGGAAATTGTAATAACCTCCAAATGAATCCTCGGAAAAAAAATACTTACAGTTCAAGCATTCCTCATGCGCAACGCTGATATGCGAGTGATCTGCATTCCAATATTGGATGATTCCGTGGATAAACTATTTTCACTTTTAGATTACTTTCAGGGGTGAAAATTCTGATCACTCTCCAGAATGCGTGCCAGTGAAACGCTCAATGTAATTGGAATTTGTTTTCAACATTGATTGACGCTGCGGAAAAGGTGCAGTAATCAATTTTGCCCGGAGATTTTGCGGTCGTGAAAAAAAAAACAAATCACGCTGCGATAGTTTCTCCGTGGATTTTTATTCTTAATCCCTGTCCTAGGATGTTGCTGCCATGCTCGGTTCGGCTGGTTAATTCGCTTTCCCGTTGGAATTCCCAAAATGCGTCTCCTCTCAATCTGTTCAAAACTGGGCTGCGTGTTTGCCACTGCAAATAAAATCCGCTGCAATGCGGATAGCGTGTGGGAAGTTTGGAAAATCGCGCTGAATTCTGAATGAAAGAAGGAAAAAACTTTTTTCCCTCTTTTTTCCGCAGCGTGTAGGCTATGCCTGTTTGTGTTACACCTTAACTAGTTTCTATGAGGAATTACTGACTAATCTGGATGAAGGATTAGAGCTAGTTACGGAAATTTGCGAGCGTAGTGAGAGAGCAAGAGTGCATGTGTATGCTGATCAGTGGAAATTATACATGTCCTCAATCCTATACTTTGAAATTCGACGATTTAATCTTTAAATTTAGAGTTTTAATGTTTTCTGTTTTCTAAATAGTCGTCGATACTTAACTGTCGGAATTCATCCTGCGCTCTATAAGTAATACCAATGGTAGGTACCACCATTTTTAATGCATGACTAATCCTACAATACGCGGTCTAATCAGCTTAAATATTGGTAAATGCAGTGCTTAAATTTAAAGGAGCATCTCATTTTATTAGCATAAAATGTCGTCCACGTTTAGATTATATATTAATGCATGATAATTTATTCGTTTTGCGAAAATCTTAATCTCTTTTTGAAGTTACCGATATATGACGCTAAATGCAATTATTCTCGGAACATATTTTTTTCTGAAAACGCGTCGTCTTGTGGGACAGCGTTTATAGCTCATATAGATGAAAAAAAAACTTCCAAGGAAAAAAGGTATCTTATTGCTCGCCGAGAGTAATGCCTTTCCATCTCCACGCATGCGCTATTTGCGTCTATGATAAGTGACATATAAATACTTCCTTGTATCGGCGACGAAAATGCTCCACGGAACGTGAGGTGCTAAAAAGAAATATTTGAATCCCATTACAGTAGCGGAGTAGTCCCTTCGTAACTTCTTTGCAACGTTAACTTTAGAAAGCCCATAAAAGTCGAAAAAGTTGAAACGGGGAGTGATAAAAGGCCATTGTTGTCGGTAGTTTTCTTTTGAACGATGAAATGGTGTGAAGAAATGGATAGATGTTTAATGTAAGACTTAGCGTTAGAGAAAATTCATGTAATATCCTCCTGCTGGTGCGTTTTAGCCATACAGCAATGGATATTTTGAAACACTGAATACGTGATGATTGTCTGTGGCCGTTATTTTTTAAAGAAATTTCTCAATTATTCGGAGATACTTGAGTATGATAGCTTCGTATTTATTTTTTTACTTGGAGGAATACTTACACTTCTCTCTTTTTGACCGATGAAAGCCTTTTATAACTTTTTTAGATAAAAAAGGAATAGATTGTTTAATGTTTTCACCTAATTTATGGAAGCTGGAATCGAAGGATATTGGATTCAAACAAAGGATATTGGATGGATGATGCCTAAAAAATATCTCCGCCTTAGCTCAAACAATGACCAGTTTCCATTATTTTTTTTCAGAAGCTATAAGTTGCCTCGTGGGAAAAGTCATTTATTGATACTAACAAAAAAATTTCTTATGCCTAAAAAACTCTGGCTCTGTTAAATCTCATAATCTATAAAAATACAAACCTTGATGGTTGATATTGCTGATTCAAACAAATTTATTTTTTATGGTTATGGAGGTTTTATGGAGGTTATATCTTGCCATCTGACCTAAGAGCTTCTATAAAATCTATAGCAAACAGAAAAATCACGCCCGTGGGGAGATTCCAGTCCACGACTTTTCGGTTGACGGGTTGCAGCTTTACCGTCATAACTACTGAGGCGACAAGTTTCCGCAAAAAACTGGAATAAGGGGATCATGTGGCTCCTGTGTGACGATAACTCCTTTAGGAGGGTTTGTTTGCAAGTTCCATAGCTCGTGCCCCACGGGAAGAGTAACTAGAACAAAGGGCTGTCTCTCAGACACAAGGCAGTTATTTGATGCGGAACGTGTGAGAGGAGTGAATCACTGCGGCATTCCTTCCGCTCCACACTGCATCTGACGTTGTGGAAAATGGAGAGAGGAAACTTTGTCTTCATATCTTCATTTTTCGGCTGATTGAATGCGTAAAATGCTGATCTGTTTAGGACTTTTTATTTCTATTCCGACTTTTGAGTAGGTACATAGTATTAAAGTTTTTTATTTTGTAATTTTGAGCTTCATCATGCCTAATGCGCACACCCAACTTTTACCACGTAGTTACACACCCAGGGTACCCGGGTGCCCACTTCTAGTTTTTCTTTATTTCTGAGTCAGAATGTGAACAGAATAATTTCAAATTTACACACTTAACTAAGTCAATATCAATAGAAAGTAAATTAGCACGTTGAAGTCCCCAAGCCTTTACAGTTTACATTAAGATAGATAGAAATAAGGCCACGCTAGTCGCAAATTTTTCACCTGTTTGAACCGTTGTGTAGTTATTACTAATTTCCCATAAAATTGTTACAATTATTTTTTTGATATGCCCTATGATCTCAAAAACTCATTTAAAGATGTCATTTACCAATTTCCCAGTATAAACTTCATTTTTCAGGCAGTGGACACTCGGGTACCCGGGTGAGTCCGCTGAGCACATGTACTTTGACACCATTTTGTTTACCATAAAAATGAAAAACAATTGTCAGTGAATATTTAGCTTTTAAAGGAGTTAAATAATGGGGATCCGAAGGCTCAGATGAAAATTTCAATTATTACCGATGCTAAAAGCAAAAATATCACAGGGTGGGCATCCGGGTACCTGGGTATGCAGGTAAGGGTTAACAAAACCACAATATATAGGTTGCTTAGAAAAGCTTATAAATGTTGTCGACTGAATGTTTTCTAAGCCTCTTGTATCAATATGAATACTTTTTGTTGTAATAGTTAGGATAATTGACCACAACGCTCGATGCAAGAAGAACGAATCATTGAGAAAATAAAAATTTGCAACATGCAGCAAATATTTGGGGCAATTTTTGTGTGTAAGAATGTCGTCCCTTTTTAAGTACCTTATAAATTTTAAGCTATCCAGGACTAGCAACGGAGTTCCACTTTTACGGAGTCACCCGCAATGCACAATTGTGCGAATTTCCACAGAGATAAAATCCACTGGGAAATAGGACGCCTCGGTAGCTTTCGTAGTCGGACGTGTTTCTACCGAGCTCTTGTTTAACGGGAACACGAAAGCTCGACCGGCGAGCGAGACCTCGTTCGCCGGCACTCCTTCGGCTTCGGCCCCCGCTCAGGCGCCCAGTCCCAACCATGGCGACTGAACGACGAAGCACCCTTCTTCTCACGACGGAGGAAAAGGACGATTTTCCCTCACCACTGGAGGTCTACATTTTCTTAACGGAAACGCTGGGCCTCGTGGATGAATATATCTACGGAATCCAATTTGGTTTTAACAGAAGAATGGTTTTTGTGAAACTACATACCGAAGAAAGAATGCAGATAATCATGGAAGATGGACTGAGAAGTCTGCCCTTTCCATCAAGAGGAAACGAGAGAACAAAGTGCTCCATCGAGGGCGCAGCCGGAACACCTGTCCAAGTAAAAATCATTGGTCTCCCCTTCGAGATTGGATTGATGGAGATATCGCAGGAATTATCCCAATTTGTAAAGGTTCAAAGAATTTGGGAGAGTACATGGGGAAGCCACCGCATGCAAATGTTCTACACAGGTACGAGATTAGCCCGCATGGTGATAGACAGCAACATACCTTCTTTTATTAAGGTTTGCGGACAACGTGCTCTCATAATATACGAGGGGCAGAAGCGTACGTGCGCAAGATGCGGTCAAGTCGGCCACGAGAGAAAAAACTGCCCACGGAACACCAACGGAAGAAGTTACGCAGAGGCAATGGCTGCCCCCCTCTCCTCTGCACAGCTCCTGGATGAAAGGTCCTTGGAAGAGGCAGCACGAGGCCTTATCGCGCTTGAGACCGCACCGAGAGACGAATTTCCAGCCTTACCCACGAGGCCCCATTGGACCAGACAGTCCGAATCGGACCATGGATCCCCGGATCGGAAGCGACAAGCGCGTGAGGCTCGCTCGGCTTTGCAGGACGCCCCTGAGACCTCGACACCCCCTCCTGCAGCTGTGGCCGACACTTCCCCCTCCCACACTTCGACACCCCCTCCCGCCGCAGTCGACTGCTCCCCTGCCTCTCCCAAGCCGGTAACGCAGCGCGAACGGGAAGAAGACGCCATGACGGAAAATAGTGGCGTAATTGTGGCCTCCGAACTCCCCCAAGTCACGATCATCAGCGAGGACCTATTCCGGACAATGGAGGAGAAGACCGCTAGCCAGCCTGCGGCATCACAGGACATTGATACCCTGACTCTCACACCTGAGGATTCTGAAATCAACATTTCCGTTTCACTCTCCCCAATCAGGGACAACCCGACCATAGAATCCCTTTCTCTTCCATTACTACCTCCGACATCCTACTCCTTGTCCCCTACGCCTGAGGACATGTCCACTGAGCACCAACATGCGAACTCTGACTCCTCCCTGTTTTGCCCACCCGAGTCGAGACCAAGCGTCACCAGAAACCGTTTCTTCATCCCTGTCTCCGAGACGACGTCGAAGACGAGTGCGGATGAGGAGACCTTGGATGGGGCGCAGTTTAGACAAGAGACATCAGCACCGAAGAGCCCCAGGCGACCCGGGAAACGGCGAGGGGAAGCAGGCCGTCGGAAACCACGGCGCCAGGGCGACACAAGTGGAAAAAACAAAGAGAGTAAGTAACACCCCGCCTCACAACCACCATGCGCAGTCTGACTTTAAATATTGCCAGGATTTCAAACCCGATCAAAGTAAAACTCCTCTCGTCCTTTATCCAAAATTTGAAGCCTGATATCGTCTTGCTACAGGAGACGACTTTTGATTTTGTCTGGCCGGACCCAAACTTTCAGATATTTTCTAATAACCTAGGGACTAACCTAGGTGTTGTCACACTTATCCACAATAATATCTCCTGTCACCACATCCGGCGTCACCCCTCAGGACGTATTTTATCACTCGTTGCCGCAGGAACCCATTTTATCAATGTTTATGCCCCATCCGGGGAAGGAAATAGACATGCACGTGACCGTTTTTTCGAAGACGATCTTCTGTCATACTTAACAACCTTCACTGGGAAGGCTGTAATGGGGGGAGATTTTAATTCGATATACAGACGCGAAGACTCGGAAACGAACCGCGAAAAAATCTCTTACCGGCCGAGCCGCTCTCTCGCGCGGCTCATCCAAAGCACGCGTGCCTCTGACGCCTCTCTCCTTCCCGACGCCCGCCCCGCCCCTTTCACGAGAGCAGGATGCAAGTCTCGCACTCGAATTGACTATTTCTTCCTTTCCTCTTCCATCAAACCCCTATTCATTTCTATCCAAACTCTGCCTGTAAGCACCTCGGATCACTGCGCTCTAGCGCTCGACCTTAACCTCACTGATACGCCTTGCACTGCCCGGCATCCCCCCTCTCCATATTGGAGAATGGATGTAGGCATCCTTGGGGAAGAAAACATTCGATTAGCCATTGGAGATCGAATCACAGGCCTAATATCCTCCATCCGCCCCATGACAGGCATCACGAATTGGTGGGAAAAGGTCTTCAAACCTAAAATAGCGAGTTACATAAAGAAACTACAGAGGCAAAGGTCGAAGGAGATCAATTTCACACTCTTTTTTTATAGAAGTGCATTGAATGACCTGATGCAAACACCAGAAAAACATGCTACCTTTCAAAAACTTGCTACGTCATTGAAAACTGCTATTTTTAATTTAGAACTAAGAAAATATGCCCCACGGTGCTGGCAGCGGGAATTAAACCCCGACACATGGGGTCCCCTTACACTTGCTGACCTCCAACGCACTGTAAGATTACAACAAACCCAGACACACTCGCCTCGCCTCTCAAACAACAAAGATGGCCTTCTCCGGGAAGCCACCGCACACCTCACGAACACCTTCCAACGCTACCCCCCTTGGAGTGAAGCCGACATGCCCCCTTTGCCAAATCTTCCAACCCTCCCGCTCGAAGCGCAAGACACACTCACCGGCGGCATCGCTGAGGAGGAGCTCGATGCCGTAATAAAATCGCTACCAAAAGGAAAAGCCCCAGGTATGGATGGACTACCCTTTGAATTCTATGTAACTTTTTGGAATATACTAGGGAAAACATTAAAAAATGTTCTCAATCAGTCATTGACTGATAGAACTTTGACTCCGAGCCAAAGATGCGCCGTCATTAGCCTCCTTCCAAAGTCAGGGCGCCCAAAATCATTCCTCGACTACAGGCCGATAGCGCTCCTCAACAGCGACTATAAAATATTGGCGCATGTGCTTAAAAACCGCATGATCGAAGTTACGGACCTTGTTTTGTCTCCGTTACAATTTGCTATCTCAAGGCAACGAAACATAATAGATGCCACCTTACTCATCCGAGACATAATTCTATCCGCATCCGAAATGGAAAAAGACCCTTGCTCCATACTTGCTGTAGACCTCAAGAAGGCCTTTGATTTTGTTCGCGTTCCATATATTATTGAAATTATGAAACGCATGCTCTTTCCTAATAAATTCATTGGGTTCATCAGCACCCTATATTCAAACGTGAATGCCAGAATTAAAATAAACAATGCCCTCACCCCGGTCGTTGAAATAAAGAATTCCGTGAGACAGGGTTGTCCGCTATCTATGCTATTATTCGCCATTGCGATGGACCCGGTTATTCGCACACTAGAAGCAGCGAACATTGGCATCACGTGTGGAGGTTTTCGTCATACAGCTATTCTATATGCTGATGACATCAGCATATTTGTAAATTCAGACGAGCAGCTGGTGACTGCAAAAGAGATTATTCAAAGATATCAATCCGGCGGGTTAATCATCAATGAGAAAAAATCAAAATTCCTCCATATCAGCGGGCCACGACCAGTATTGCCAGCACCCTGGGCGGAGGTGTCTCCATTTGTGAAGATATTAGGCCTATGGTGGGGCGCTAATCCAGAAGATATGCTTACTCGAAACTGGGAAGTGGTGGAGCGGGCCGTGCGTCAAGGAGTGGGGATGTACACACTCAGCTCGCTGCCTCTCACGGGCCGTGTCCGCGCAGTTGAGCAGGTGATAACGCCCAAGATATGGTATACGGCTCACGTTTGGCCCCTCCCTAACAAGACTCATGCCATCATAGTAAAATCTACGAACGCTATTATTTGGTATAAACATATGCGGAAGGTCTCCCGCTCGCAGCTCTACGGTCCGTTTGATCGCGTAGGGCTAAAATTGACGGACGTAGCGTTAAAATGCGATATACTGCTAGCGAAAACACACGTACGAATTCTCGCGGGATCGGACAATCCGAGGAAAACCTTAATGAAAAATGCATGGGCAAAAGCTGATAATCTCATTACTTTCCGAAAAGCCTCTACAAACATTAAAAAGTTAGTTGAAATTCTTCGTGCGGGGGAATCATTTACTACGAAAATTATTTACGAGAGAGCACTGGGAATTAAATACCCGCACTTTACTCGTCCACCGTCTAATTCGTGGCGGAACTGGGCTGATAGTGGGAAAGATGCTAGACTCATTAGTACGATGTACTGCGTGATAGCCGACCTGTTGCCTATAAGACAACACCTCCACCGTATGCGTCTTGCCGCATCCCCAAACTGCCCTTTTTGTGGGCAAGAGGACACCAACAGCCATCATATTCTTGGCTGCAATGAACCCCCTATGGAATGGCTAGTCTTAAGGAGGATCCTCAGAACTTGGGACACTTTCGGTGCCGGTCCAGATAGTGACGATAGGCTTATTTCCCTAAATTTTCGACTTTTCCCTTCCTATAAAAACAAAATCCTCTCCACATTGATATCCAAATTTGTTTATCTAAGACTGCATGGTGGGGATGTGGGCGGGGGTCTCTCAATGCTGCTCAGCAACCTTCCCCTCCGCGACGCTCCACCGTCTACACGACCCTGGCTCCTAAGACTCTTGAAGGCGAGGGAGTGAGTGTAGTGACTGGACGTCGCCCTGATTGCTCGACGTACTCTTGATGTGGGAGCACACCAGGGCAGTGACAGCTGTATGCAGAGAGGACCTTGAGCTATAGACTACCGAAAGGCAACAGTACTCTTCAAAATGTTCTAATTGTTTTTTTGTCTTTAAAAATATCCAAATGAACTTTGAAATAACTCTGTACATCCATCTTGAAAATAAATGCAATTTAATCGTAGCTTAACTGGCTAAAGCACTCGGCCGGAAATCGAGGGATCCGGGTTCGAATCCCGGTCAAGGCGGATGATTTTTTCTCTGTGGAAATTCGCACCTATCCTCAATGTTGGTGTCCTAACTCTTTTGCTGACGGACACCTGCAGAAACCCGCTGTATTTTATGCAAATGTATATAACAACGCAAACAATTTTAATCACATTTATCCCCTCTCAAAGTTTCATGTAAGTGACTAGAGTTTTTGTGAGTAGAATTGACTTGTTAAAACCAACTTAAATAATAATAATATTCTATTTTAACAGAGCAAATTTTAGGGGAAACCGGGGCACGTTTAAGCACGGGGCATTTTTAGGCAGATTACTTGCGAAGATTGAGGAGTGAGTCATGTGGAAATTTGTCATAAAGCGGAGGATTACTATAGAATTATTATATTCTTCCGTCTATATATTCGAGTCCCATCGATGGTGATATGCACGCCAGTGTAATCAGAGCATAAAAATTTCTGATTTTAATCAAATTTGGCGGTCACAAAGGTATTCTTTGTACTTCGTACCAACAATTCTCTTATCTTGATCAACCTAGCTTTCTGTCCGTGTTAAATGTAGAAATAATTTGACAATTTCTATTTCTGTGAGAATTTTGACAGTTTTGCAACTTAATGAACCGTGAAATAATTGATAAAACATGTCAAACATTTTTCATCGTCATTTTTTAAATTAAATTCGTACAACAACATTTTTCCCTATGAGAAACGACCGCTTTGAGCGTCAGTTTTTCTCTCCATTTTCCGTAGAAGTTGTCATATTTCCTGAAATTAAGAGAAGTTCTTGCATAAGAAAATAAAAAAATTCAAGCATGGAAATGTGGTATTAAGTTTTTCTGCGTTAGTTTTAGAAGTGTTGTTGCAAGACATGTCTTAATGGTTATCTCGAAGCTGAATGTCATTATCTCATTTTGCATGTGTAACTTCAGATGTCTATTTTTCCACTGCATACAAATTTTATTGGTATGCATTAGCTCTTCATGGCGACTCCAGCTAGATCATTGACCTTTGGTGCCAACCTGAAGCTTCCATATGTCCCTCTTAAAGTGGAAGAAAATATTTTATTACTATTATTATAAAATTGAGTGCACTTACTTCCGTTGTGTCATATGATTAGCGGCCTACACTAGAATTACTTCCAAGGATACGGTGGTCGTGTTGCGTAAAGTAAGAATGTCGTCAAGAGCGTAGAGGGCGGATCGTATTAATAAAAATGTACCCTCTCATCCACTCTGTTTTGGGAGAGAAAGCTTTTTTTGGTGAAGTTAGCCATTTAGTAAAATAGAAAATAAGAGTAGTCGGAGAGAGAAAGCAGCCGAATGAACGAGTGAGAACTTAATGGGAGGGAAGGTGGAGAGAGGAGGAGGGTGGATGAGAAAGAATGGGGAGGAGGAAAAAGACAAAAGAGAGCATGTGGTCAACATTACTTTAGCGGAAACACGAGAGCGTGGTTGGGACCGATGACACGGGTTGTTCGGAGCGCGGGTAAAGGAGTTTTGTCGGGGAAAAAAAAGAAAATGGAGTGTGTGTGGCTCTCTCTGTTGCCGCAGTGGTCAAAATCGTGTTTTTGGCTCGCGCGATTTTAGCCTGTGCCCGTGTCCCGTTGCGCTGGGATGCCATCAAACCGCTTCACGTTTCGATCGTGTTGACGCTTTTATCAGCGCAGTCACCCTCTGCCTGCGAGAATAAACCCGCGTAATATGCTCGCACAAAGAGAGCTAAATTGCTACAGCGATGGGGTTGTGCTGTCATTGGTGTTGTTGTTATACCATTGGACACTCTGCATTTATTAGGCAGTATAGGCTCGTATGATGATTTGTTACCTGCGTCAATCTCCATATGAAAGGTAGGCACAATGTTGACATTAGCGCCAGGAGAAAAAGGGTAGTGCTATGCAATATTCTATTTACTCATATTGGAGTCTTCCAATATGCACATATGATATCCGAAAGTAGCTTAGTCACTTTTATCGCTGTGAAAGACACCTTTTACCAGATCTACGACAATGGATACCTTCGTGGCTAAGGGTGAGCGTGCGGAGTGTTTTGCAACTACGTTCCTCATTAGGTCCATGCTATTAAATGAGTGGGGAAAGCTTAATACCAAAATTCCGTTGTGTAACATTGCCGTCCCAATGAAAACCTTTCCAACAATTAGCGTATTCGGCAAGTTTTTCTTTTTGTGTAAGAACCTGTGTTTCATTGTGGGTCTGAAGTGTAAAATACTCGGTCCATGATGTTGCTTCAACCAATTCTCATGGCAGTCAGCTCTTCGTATTCCTCGCATTAGCCTACAGATTCCGTGCTATGAAAGTCATCAGGATTAGACTGTCGGCATTCCATTCCTTGGCTAATGACGGCTATCTTACCCATTTCCCATGCTTTCTTTCATACCAATCAAATACCAATGGGATACTTTAATTTTGAATTTAAAATACAATAATCATTACTGTGTATAGATTACTAACTTAACAACGTGATCAAAGTTTACTTATTTGTCTCAATCGCTACCGTTAGTTTGTGATAACTTATACACAGTTTAGCTTCTACTTTTAAAAATCTCATTTGGTTTCCGTTATATGGGTTTGTTTCGTGCATTTTCATTGTATTTTTTGTTGTCTATTGCACAAAAGCCACTGGAAATATCGAACCTCTTTTTGATCAAGGGCTGTACCTGGAATTTAGATGATGTGAATAAATATATTGGGGTAAACTTAAACTTTACTTATATCGTCTTTGCTCTTCAGGTAAAGACTTCTTGTTTTGAATATTTGTCTCAAGAACTGGAAAACCAAGTGGTGACTTAAACGTAGAAACCGTGGCAGATAAACAGTGCATCAACTTTTCTTAAAAATCAGTGTCTTTCAAATTTCATTTCATTTAACCCTTAACTTTTTCCCATTTTTGACGTAGTTCTCTCCTTTTCCAAACAAGAGCATTGAGGGAAGAGAGTAAAGGAAAGTAGATAGGGGGCTGTTGACCTTGAACAGCGGTGAACATTTTTGTGTTCGACCGAGTTAATGAAGAGACGAACTGAAGAGACGAGAGCAACTAGTTCGAATCAACCCAGGAAAAAATTTGACTTTGGCGAAGGAGAGTGTGTAGGACGCGGGATATTGGGAAGACAAGGCGATATGGGAAGCATTCCAGAGGAGGTAGATACTTTGATGAGAAATAGTTGGAGAATTTAGTGTGCATGCGATAGGGGAGCGGAAATTAATGCTTAGATCCATGTTATGATGCGTAAAAGCTATTTTGGAAGTTGCATCAAAGCCCATGTCACACTTTGGCAAGATTTCTTAGTGTATGCCTGCATGGGCTGAGCGTGCCGATAAAACGGTGACAGTTTGATGCAACAGGGGTAGCATGTACTGATGGGTAGTTCCTGCCAGAGTCCTCTACACTATTCACCCTGGTAGTTTAATTGGCGCTATGCATTAGACGCTAGTTTCTACTGCTGCTCATGACGAAAAGCTTGTGTGGTGCACATTTTAATTTTTCAAATAGTTTTTGCTTACCAAGGAACACTTTCAACCCATACCCTCTCTTTTTACATGAGTTGTTTTTACATTTCCTCATAATTCCGAAACATTGATTAGAGAAGATCCATTATTATTTACAGACTCATTCCAAAGATAGTGTCACCGGATACTTGTATGGCATAAAAGTTATTCGTACACCAAAAATCACTGAATTATCTCGACCTGGAATTAAATTACATCTTATGTCACACTGAGCTCTTTATTCCATAGGGGCTTGTTTGGACGGAGGCATTGAAAAAAATTGGGAGTTTGATATTATTAGTCTCAAGAGGTGAGTAAATACTTTCTCTATATTCCCATCAACTCATCTTGAGAATATCAAAATTGTAATCGTAACCATTAATGGTCAATGAGATGTCCATTGGTCACTTGGGAAAAATATCAAGACAACTAGATTTGAGGAGCCCTGAGCTTTCTTTCGGGCAGTGTTTTTTTATTGTTAATGGAGAGAGTTGCATCAAGGGTCTTTGATTTATCCGTAAATCTACGTTTATTCAAAGTCGTTGAGAGCCTTTAATGTAGATGTCGATAAAGCTGAAACAAATATCATCACTGGAACAAATTCGCATATCTCTTGAGGTTCGCCGACAATGCATTCTCCCTCGCCGCCACCGCCCTAACCCAAGTCCTTTTTTGAGGAAATCACCATTCGATGGCAGAGATAAGTCTAGCTTTTCTTCTTTTCACAAAATATTTCCCATCGTTTCCGTCATCATTGGCATAACATCTCGCAATATAATGTATAATTTATGCTCTATTTGGTAACTTGGATGAAAAAAAGAAAATATGAACTTGGTGAATTTGGCCTCTCTCTCTCTCTGTCGTGTCAACCAGTTTAACAGTCGTTTCTACCGTAACACGAACGAACGGCTCACATGAATGGCCAATATACGTCGTCCCCTCTTCTCCGCTTATCTCCACACCTCCCCCTTTAACCCCCACTCCATACATCCTTCCTATATACGTAACCCCGCTTGCCCTGATGCCATTACATAAATTTTCGATACGGGCCTCTCTCCTCTTTGCTATCACTTCCACCGTCCCCTCTTATTTTCCCCGGGTCCTCAACTCCTCCTGTACCTCACAGTTACTAACACACTCCCATCCCTCTCTTTTCCTCTGTCTACTTTCCTCCCTTCTTCCCCTGCTTCCTGCTCTTCCATGGATTTATGGTCTTCTCACTTTCGCGCCCCACTGTTTTATAGCCCGCCGATACATCCTACCCCTGGAGTGTTTGGTGAACGGATTTGGTTTACCCATTCACATCTACCGGAGAAGCACGGGTGGACCATCGTGAATTTATTGCTTTTTTTTGGGATGAGTACTTTTTTGTTACTTTTCGAACTAAAAACCAACGTGTTGTTAAATGCATATAGTCGGGGAATTCAATTTACAACCTTGCCTAGCCTTTTTTAGTCATTAAGTTATTCTCTTTACCGTACTAGTTTTTAATTGGCGTGCTGTACAATTACAATCCAGATAATAGAATTTGGACGTGGGCTGTGCGAAAACTTGACATGTAGCAAATGAGTCAATGTTATTGTAATTTTTTTATGGATGAGTTAGTTGTGAACTGTTGAGTGGACGATTTTTGGAACTTCTCATACACAGTTGCAGGTGACCTAGACCTAGCAACACTAGATTTTTTGTATAGAGAATTAGAAGTTGAGAAAGAGTGAGATGGCCAGAGCGTGGGGATTAGGCAACTTGTAATCAGGCAAAAGCGAGGAAGTAATGAAAAGGGAAAAGAAAGCGAACCTTTATTTGAGAGTAAAACACAAACGCGGACTTGACTGCCACCAAACATGTCAGCTTAAGCTTGTCTATGGATAATTCCAACTGAATTTACGAAATCTATAATGATTGCGATCTTGCTTTTTATTATCTCACACTATTAATCTTGTTACTAACGAAATTGAACGCTACAAAATTGATCGTTTAAAAGATTAATTTGAGATTCCCTCTTCCGTTACGCATTTCTTCATAAAATTTAAAGGCTGAAGCAGTGACTGAGACAATGCTTTTGTAAGTGGCTGATGTTTTCCATTCGGAATTTTACGGTTTTTTTGTACCTGCAGTGATTCCCTTAGTTTAATTCAGCAAATGTCTTAGAGAACGGACGATTAAGTTAATATCGCACATGAATCTTTGCATGAGATCCGATTAACGACCTTAATATCGTGGATGTCCCTCATTGGCAATGGAATTAAACTCAGGCTTCGCGAAAGTGAAGAAAATGGGATTATCACTACACATTTTACGGTGTAGCATATTTAGTGATCACCCATCATAAGAAAGTCAGTCGGATCTTTTTGTGAACTAATGTTGGGGGGATATTAGGCGATAATATATTGTCTGCTACATATTACAATGCAAGTTGAGTATTCTTAGATAACTGTGGGCTCCTGGTCTAAAAAATTAAAACCTCTTCATTCATAATTCAAATAGTATTTATTGCATTGAATTCGTCTATGATCATTGTGACTTCACATATTTCACCTCCTTCTTACAGAATTCATGTTATTTTCCATATTTTTTTGCTTTTTAAGTAAGTGCCGTAGTACCTATCGTTTTTCACATAAATTTCACTATCCGGATAAAATCGAAGTATGCTATTTTAGGGTACAATAAAAGTCAATCCAATGATCAGAAGAAAGTGGGGTGGGATCAGGATTCCTTCTTTTGCGATGTCGTTATCATTATCCAAGACACAAATGAAGGGCAATGCTTTCTGCTACTCACCTAAGAATCAGCTACGAATGATTGAAAGCAAAATATTGACATTACATTCATGTATCCGCTTTCATGAGCGCATATTAAAAACATAATAACACGGGCGCACGAGTTATCGAGGAACGCGAGTTTTTTCCTCTACACGGCATATCAGACCGAAATAGGTCCTACTAATCTATTTTGTACATAAATTATCAGCAGGTTTCTATTTGAATGCACCCCTGAAGTCCTTTCCTCCAAATTTTAGACAGTCATCGATGAAATCTTCCTTTTTCATGATCAATTAAACCGTGCATAAAACATTTTTCCTTTCATTATTTCTGTTTATTGGCAGGTCTCCATGGAATGTTGTCTCTTGGCATTTCTGTATTGGGCGAGGCTCTTCACTGGTCGTTATATCCCTCCTCTCATTATATATGTCATCCCGTCAAACCTCTTCTTTTCTTTTATTAAGAAGCTTCTACTAGTAATCTATCACGTTTAGTTTTTACAAACAAACGTATGTTGTAAGAAAATATGATAAAATTTGCTCTCAAGAATAGTGTAGCTTACAATAAAAGGCGTCCATAAATATTAGAAGTACGTATTAATTTGTGTATTGTTAGTTGGTAATTTGGGTTTATAAGTAACACCACATTTGTTGCAAAATAGCATCAACTTTTAAATACTCATGAATATATTATGATACATACTACCACACATTTTACCGTTCCTCTAGTGTAAAAAGTCTCTTAATTGTTCAACAAAGAAGGCTCACATGAGTGAAATCTCTTTCATTTCTTAAATTTATAGTAGAGGTAAGTGAATCATATTTTTCACTATTTTTTATTTTGCCATGGCTGAAAAACCAGCCATTTTTTTATATCAGTTACTTTTTTGCTGCGGCATACTCATCCCTTTCTAATAAGGTTCCTTTACGCCTGCTCTCTTAGTTAAATCTAAAATAAATGCTTTTCATTTATGAGAGAGATACTGATTTTGGAAATATTCAATAGAATATCTCTCTTATTCTTTATTCTTCCCTATCTTTAAAAACTGAAAACGATTGTTTGCTCTCGGCCTCCATGACAGTACTCCCAATTTTTTTTCCTGTAAATCAAAGTCTTCCTCGTTTCTTTGCCCACCGGATTCAATGAATTGTACATACGTTTCCTATGCTTTCTTCATTCGTTGTGAGTCATTTAATACGACTAAATATCGATTTTACTTCATATCTATCCATTAGAATGTTTGTGCTGAATATTTTTCTAAACCTTCTGAAGATTTAGAATTTTACAGTGTTCATGCAATGAGAATTCATTCTTATTGATATCTTATGTTACAGACCTGTCAGAACTTTTCGACTTTAAAATACTTCATACCTGTTTGGTAAATTTTAAAAGAATTTAAGTAAAAGTAATGGGCTGTGAATATTTTTTCTCCTTCATTCAACTCCATTCTCATTACAACCCATCTCTCAGATCAGAGGTTTTCCTTAAATTTGCGCTTTAATAGAAATACTGATTTGAAATATTGTACTGGTTTTCTCAAAATTCATTATTATTAAATTGCACCAAATTTGAATTTTACGCGTTTCTTTTGCTAAGGTTTGCAAGGCATATATCGTTAGCACGCAAGATATTTGCTCTGTTTCCATGCTAGTATGTGGAGGAATAGTCGTCGGCAATTGCCTAAGCTCCGATCGAGACGGACACTCCCTGCTTTCCCAGGCCCGACGAGGCCCGATGGCTGGCATGGGAGTTGAATCGGGCCAAAGCCCTTCCCTACTCGTGCTGCCGGACCAAGTTGGGGCGGGCTCTGTCGGACATGCCTTCCGTCGAGTCGGGCCTAGTCGGGCTTATAACTCGTCGGACAGAGTCGGGCTCAGTCGGAAATCGGTGTCGGGCCTAGGTTGCAGGACTCTGGTGTACACCATTTCGACTGTGTTTCTTGTATTTTATTTCCGAGAATGCGACAAGCTACAGCTTCATTACAGCATTTGATATGTTCCGTTTTTATAACAGTGCCGTGAAAAAATATTTTAAGCTGGAACTAATTTCAGACATTTTGAGCTAAATATTTGAGACCCTTGCTAATTAATTGTAATAACTTGTATAAATCACTGGTAACTTTTTAATGCTACTTTAATCGTGTCTTTAAAATAGCTTTTCAATTAACATCTCTTTTTTAATTACGCATTCTGATTTCAATGATGACAGATATTTGTTGCTATGGCGAAAGATGGAACGAATAACGTTTTTACCAATTTATATTAAAATTCTTTTTTTCTGGAAAAATTTTCAAGTGCGATAGAATTAGTGTTTTTTCCTACTGTATTCTCAGTCTCTATTGCAAATAGTCTTTCAGTATTCCGGATGTTATTCCTGAATAAACTAATGCTTACAGATAAAATTATATTAATTGACGTAGAAAGCGTTGAGCATACTAGTGATGTGGTTAATCCACGGAATTAATATTCTGAGGGTTTATATTTGAATAAAAACAAGCATGATCAGAAAAATTCCGATTCCCACTTCACCACCATGTCAAGAGGTTATCAAGACATGTAGTCTGTCCGTCGGATCATCGGGTGTTTTTCCTTGACACCTTGACACCTATGAGGCAAATGCTGACCGTGGATGTTTTTTACCCTTTATTTGCCGCAATAAGTCTTCCATCATTAATATTCGCACCAAACATAATATATCACATGATGACCTTAATTGTCATTCTGTTCTGTTTAACAGCTTCTGCGTTCTAGGGTGTGAGACGCCATTCACCATAACTGTGAAAACATGGCAAAGCTATGGCAGCCATCCTATCATTGTTATTCAGTCATATGCTCTTCTCATCCAATATGGACTGCCCAGGAGGAATGTTAACGTGTTCTGAAATTTTCCTCCCAAATTTTGAACATCATTGTATTAATATCGGGGAACCGTGATAGTGGAATAGGTGTGACAGCCGTGAAAAATTGCGTTGAAACCGCACATTGACAGTATTGGAATAGCATGATTTCCAGTTTTTCTACAGCTATGGCTTTTGTGCTTTTCTATAAATTAAAGTTTCCGAATTTATGTTATCTGTAGCCTTAGAAACCGGGGCACCTTGAAATCGCAGTAGACTTTTGCGTGGTAACCAGTAAATCTCACAGTAAATATAAACGGGTGATAATAAAAACGAGCGACGTTTTCCGAAGAAATGTGTCCTCAAAAATCCTTTGTTTTGAAAATGTTTTGAGCCAAATAATGAATTTCTTGTGTCATTAGACGGACTTTTTTAAAACTTTAACATGCTGTCTAAAACCAGCTTTTATCACGTAGGCCAATGGTATAGCTGTATTTCATGCATCCAATTTAGCATATTGTCAAAGGTACCCGTCTCTTTATCCTCACCTCAACTGCATTGCGTCAGTAGGCTAAAGATTATATGTATCTCTCTATAATTTGTCACACGTTTCTGGGATTCACCTGTGAATAACTTTAATAAAACTTGAATTTTTGTAAGTAAACAATCCCATTCTCTCCATAGGCCTTATTTATTTTAACAGATGTAGGTAATAAATTTTTTATGAAATATAAACGTAAAAATTGCAGTTCCTCATAAAAAATTCTGATCGACAATTCGTAGCCCTACCTACCTTTATAGCCTACACAAAAGCTACTATTGAGCAAGATAAGCACCTATATGATGATTAGGTCATCGCTATTACTGCGTTTCCAGTGTAAAATAGGCAATTTGTGCCTTTGAAGATTTGTTTGTCTGACGGTTGAAGCAACTTGTCTCCTGTCAAGATCTCATGTTCCTCTCCGCTCCACCTCTTGGTACTTACTAACTAGGTCAGCATTCGAAGACCGTAACTGCGTTGCCACTGATTTAATTGCTTCTACGTGTCGGTCGAGTATAAGATGCGCGTCAGTGGGAACAAGCTGTCGAGGTTAAGCTGAATGTAGTCTTTACGTGCGAGGTAAGTTAAGCTGTGTGCTTACCATTGCGTCATTCGTTACGTGTGAAACATGTTAACTAATCATATAGGTGCTAGTGCTGGGCAGTTATTTTATTGGCACTCTTACATGTAACTATCATTCGAAATTTACTATTAAAACGTGCATGGAAAACTAATATTTATCGTCAAAATTTCTCGCCTTTTTTTGTCATCGAAAAACCTTGTTTCCGTTAACAGCCAAATGTTACTACTGTCTAGGATGTATGTAATAAAGTAGGGAGCAGCAATGGCGTAAATTCACCTTACAAAGTGATTAATATCATAGAGTTACAGCATGAAAAGGTATTATGCCTATTTCAACCAATTAATTTATTTAACCCATAACCAGCAACATAAAGTTCATTTCTGCATTTCAGCATGTTTTATTTGGTATTTGAGAAGATGACAGTTATGTTATCGCTGAACACGTGCGGCTAAATTTTAGACCTCCATTGTGTTTTGTTATAGAGTCATTCAGCCACATACTTGATACTAACATATTAAAGCATAAATTTGTTTTTTTACGGAATGCTTTTCCGTATTGTGTGGTAACAGTACCTATCCACGTGTCTGTTACTGATTTTTTTCATGAAAAAAAGTCATAACACTTCGTTATGGATTTGGGCTGGAAACGGAGAGACACGGTTTGCAAATGAGCTTATATAAAACGTCTGCTTAAATATGAGCTCCACTCAGCTCAAAGTCACGTCTGGAAAAGTAAGCCGAATTTAATTCAAACATGATCTAGTCCAAGCAATTTAATCTGCAATTTAGGAATTATTTTGTATAATACCTTTTCTGGAATTGAAGCCTGCATGGAAGCTATACAAAGACAGAAGTATGGACGTAAAATACATCTTCAAGAACGAAATACGGGTTTTCATAGTTATTCGATGAATTTTCCTTGAATGTAATTTTATGTTTCTCATCATGAGATATTTCTTGTACTTGATGACTGAGACAACTGGGATACTATTTAAAATGTTTACCAAATTGACTACTTACCTTAGTGGGACATAGGTTATGATGGTGGTTTCTGCTATAATAAAGATAATTTAATTTAGTAATTCCTGTGGATATTCTATTTGAAATGGTGATTATGCTACTTATTCACATAGAGAATTTTTCGCAACAACACAGTTCCTTGAAGATTGTCAGAAAGTCATATGTACATACATTATTATTGTTGGAGAAGGCAATTTGAGTGTATGATTAATTGGAAACAGGAGGTTAATTTTGGATTAGGATGGAGAAAGGGTAGTTATTTTATAACGTTTTTCTGGGAAAGTTGATGATGATTGAATTACAACACGTGTGTAAATTCTTATAAATCCGGAAAGAGTGAGGGACGAGGTTTCTCCTGAAAATGAATAAGGATTAAGAGAAGATTTGATAAAACACACGTAGGAGTGCTGGTTACAAGGCCGGCTATGTGAGAATGGGACGTAGTAGCTGAATGTAGATTGGATAGGGAAAAGATGCTATAGGTTACCGTCGGAAGAAGAGACAGAAAGTGGGTTGGACGGTGTTTTGTAAGAAAAGCTTGTGCTAGCTGATATTGAGGGATAGAGGAATGTCGGAAACATACAATTAAGAATTACAATTTTTAAGACGGTTATTAGAAGATGAAAATGAGGAAAAGAAATCGAGAAGAAGAGAAATTCTCTGAGAAAAATGAAAATTTCCTTGGATTTACTGAAGGAATAAACCTGAATATTTTTATTAAATTATTGATCAGACGTATTAATTCCCATCAAATATGAAATAGTGTTGAGCAACATATCTCAATTCAATAAATGTTGAGGATATCAGCGCAAGCTAAGGTATAACCTTTTACGAACCACTCACAAGTGCACGCGAACGGGAAAATTTTACCAAGGAAAAATTATTACCCTCGACATCATTAGAAATGATTTACCTCTTTGTATTTTTTCGCCAATTAAAATTTGAGCCTACTTTAGACTTTAAACTTAGGTTATTTAGGCTTGCAATATTTCAGTCTCATAAAGCTGACATAGTCAATGGGAATGAAAATTAATATGAGCTTCCATTATTGTGGGAATGCTTTAATGCACTCCATTCTTGGCTACAGCTGGCGTTTACTCCAAACCACTATCACCATTTGGGAGTATAAAGATTGAAACAGTAACGAGAGTGTAAGGAGAGTAGCTATAGAATTTCATGGTCAAAAAGTAAAATAAATATAAAATGATACACATATGGAAAATAACGAAAGAATGCCTCAACATGCGGGAGTTTTTAACGATACGCGTGGTTGAGGATTTAGGGATGATTTACTGTCGTCCGCATGCTAGTCGTCATGGGCAATTTATTTCGTATACATGGCTAGTATCCTTTTCGACGGTCGGAATCCCTTAAGCCGCCTATAAACCTACGTTTCCGAATCACTTCATGTTATTTAGCGCTCTCCCTCGTCCATGAATCACCCGCAGATATGAGGAATCGTGAAGTATTTGCCGAGTGCTTTTTTTTCTTTCATTTAGTCGATTCGTGGTGTCAAAACTGTTCGCGTTTAATTGATTTGCGATGGAATTCTTCATCATCTCCTCCCGTCTCTTTTCTGTCTCTAATGATCAACTTTCAATCTTTCGGCTTGTGGTCGGAGTGATATTATTTGGTCAGCACAATGATCCGCTGATCACACGCCACCTTATAAATGATGTATGTAACTGCACATTTTCATTTTCGGCGGGAAAATAAGCTCCTCGGTTCACTGCAGTTTCATCGTCGTTTCATCGCGTAATGAAAGAATTCGATGTGCGGAGTTAATACTGATTGCACCGAAACTCAAATATTCCATTTTGAATGCATGAAAACGTATGATTATGGAGTTCACGGTATCACTCGATGTTGCATGCCACCATTAAAAGCAAATTGACATCGACACTCACCCTGTCATTCGCGTGAAAGCTGTTGCTACTGGGTAGTGATATTGTGAGTCTGGGTTTTGATTTAACCCGTTTAGTATGTCGCGTTGCGGACTTTTTTATTTAATGTTACGAATCACCTCATCGGCGATTTATATCCGAATGCGACCTTTAAAATTATGCAAGGGAGAAAATGAGGACTGACTGGTGGTTAATGTCTGATATTTAACAAATAATATTTTATTTATTAAAAAAAAGCATTTAAAATGTGTTCGCACAGTAATTTTGTCCAAAATATCTCACTAGTTTGACTCATTAGATAGCTAAACTACTAATAATTGCCTACCAGAAAAGAACATGAGAAAATCATATAGCAGGGTTAAACGAAAAGTATAGTTCATAAGAAATATTTAGATCATTGAATAGTTCATGAGAATATTCAAGTCGCGAACCTAAAGTAAAGTACAACATGATTCTTCATAAGCATGGCAATCCTGGAAATTATATTTTATTTAGCGCTGATTAATTAAATTTACAGCATGCATTTCTTTCCCTGGAATTTTTTTTGATAGTAGTATTGCGACTTTCTTACGAGTAAAATTCTAACTATGTAATCCTATCTTAAATATGACTCATAGGACGTTACTTGCACAACCATTTTCCAACTGGAGGATAGCCCACCCTGATAGGACTCGATCCCATGTCTTATAGGTTCCAATACGAAGAATAACTCTTTCGTCACCGAGGTCGAATATTACAAATGCTGCATCCGCGGGCTTGAAACTAACCTAAATCGCCCTTCAAGGACAAAATACAAAACCACAATAGATTTAAGTGATCTCAGCGCGTGCGTTGAAATTTTTAACTTAGCCTTTCCTGTTTAAAGCAGGGTTACTCATAGAAATTACTGGAGAATCAGGCATTTGTAATTTGTAAAACTCAAAATT
Organism: Ceriagrion tenellum; assembly: GCA_963169105.1. NCBI lineage: Eukaryota > Metazoa > Arthropoda > Insecta > Odonata > Coenagrionidae > Ceriagrion > Ceriagrion tenellum. The sequence continues at coordinate 131,660,483 of OY720632.1, read as the reverse complement.
TCGTTGTCATCTATTAAATACAAAAACAAAATTACATTATGATTCATTAAAAAGTTGTTCTGGGTACTAAAGCATCATTTGAATCTTTGAAATTATCAAAATTTATTTTTAATTTTAATAGCTTGTTTTCACTATGGTGATCCTAACGCAAGGAAGTTTGAAGTTCTTCCATCTTCAAAGAAGTTACTGCATCAAAATATAAATTTCTTACTGATAGGCAGTGCTTTTGGTGTAGATTTTCACCTGCGTAACTTTATCACTCAGTTTAAATGTTACTTAAGTTAAGTTAATACTTCTGTAGTTTAAAAAATAGTAACTATTAGTTCCCAATTGCAACGGAGTGACCTCGCAACTATATTTTGGAGATAAGAAGTACCTAATATAAAGTAATTCTTGCATTGCAGTGCTGAAATTTAGCCGTAAAAAAGTAGACATATCAATCAACAACTTTTTGAAAAGACAATTTTTCTTTTTCCCTGCGGAAGAATATAGCGTAGAAAAAATATTGACATGCTTTCATTCCTTTAGCAATTCACTCTTTCTTGTTGTTTTTTTTTGGGTCATTTCGAATATTTATAAGCCATAATCGGCTTCACTACGTCAACTTCAACCCTTGACTCTTAATTTGATTCCGTATAATGGTCTATTTGCATTTCTGACGTTATTATTGTCTGATGGGAACTTTACCGTATAATGCTTGCGCATTTGTAGCTGTGTATATTTGTATATCATTGGAATCGACAAGAATAATGCCCATTCCTCTTATCTGCTGCCATAGTATTTTGCATCAATCAATTGATCTCTGTGTGTACTCTGAAACGCATTTCCCGCTGAATACCTGAGATTATTCTCATTCCAGCTTACGTTTCGAGGTCAGTATGGATAGCATAGGGCCTGCCGAAACTGAAGAGAAAATGACGTATAATTACTATGCTATACTAGTACCATGGTGAAGAATTAATTTTTCAGTTATTATTTTTACAGCCAACCAGCAGACAACCAACAGACAGTCGAGAATGTGTAGTGTTGAATATGCATATTAAATCTATTAGGTGGGCTATATTTTCTATTATTAGCTTACACTATTAACCTATTTTTATGCAAAATCTGTAAATAAAAACAAAAGCAGAGCTGCAGAGAGCATGAGCTACATAGAATACAGTCTCTAGAGGGTTTTTGCCCTGATAGCACATACTTTTGAAAATCTCCCTTAGAATAGTGCATATATGCAATTTACAGATAAATTATTTTTTTGTAGTTTTCCGGCTGTTCAAACTATCAAATTATTTCTCGTTTACTGTAAATAGGAAACGAGATATAACGCTCTTGATCTACAATATGCGTATACCATTTTGTGTGAACGTTTTTCGTTTTTATAAAATCTTTTAGTCCTCTTACAAATCTTCCTTAAATTTTAGTTATTGAAGACTGTAAATAGTGTTTCTTTCTATAGAAACCGCTTCAGTAATGATTCACCTGGGTATCTCTCTTCCCCTTTTTAATTCGAAACCTCTCGTACACCTAATCTCTGTGGGCAATATCATTGCTGAACACATGCATGAAATGAATAAAAATGAAAGAATTGAAGACAAATCGACAAGTCCGTAGACTTATGTTTTATATCTGAGCTTGTGACTTCTTTTGACGCCTTCCCCCTTTTACTGTATTTCAGTTCCATTTTATAAGACTATGTTAGTAATATGAAACTCCTTTAAGCAGCTGAAATCTTTTGTCCCGCCACATTGGCCACGCTAGCAATCAAATTTTCTGGATGACTATTATCCTTTGATGCTTAGGGCGTGGATTATGTGGAGACGCGCGGAATTCAAGCCTTTTGAGACATTCCAAAGGTTTCATGGAATTCATCCGCGCTATTCTGCTCAATACGTAGATATCCACGCCTTCTGTTCAACACGACCTGAATTTTACCCTAAGTGCCTCCCTCGAAATGGACCAAGTTAGGATCAATTTGAACGTATCATTTGAAGGGTGAGCCCTAGATACGCGTTCACGTGGCAGTGGAATATTATCTTCCATCGAATGTACACTATCTGCTGAGGACACAGTATCATTGCACGTGCCATCGTGAGAGGATTGACGTATTTCCGGCTATGATATCCCAAATTACCGCAATAAACGTGATGTGACAGGAAGCTAAATCCATTTTACGTGTTTCTCGACAATAGTGCCTTGGAGAAATTTTGTTGAGAGCTTTTATAGTTCTCCAAATCCTTAATCTATCCTCTACCAATTTAGAGAGGAACATTAGTCCTTCGAAAACAATCCCTTTTAAAAGCATTTTAAGAAAACGGGTTCACGTAAAAGCTAATCCTATCGATTTGATTTCATCATAATCTACAGAGTGATAGCTACATTACTCCTAATCTGCAGCTGCAGCTCCTTACTGACACAAAAGTAAATTTGCTTTTCCATTAAAATACATTCGATTCTAGGTTGAATATTTCCTCTTTTGATTTATAAAGGAAAGGAGTTGTTCCAAAGAGCTTTTTAATTTCTAAGAGAGAAGTGTGAAATGAGACACAATGAATATGGAAAACGAAAGAAAAAATTAGATTATCCAGAGGCATGAAGGCGATCAGGATCAATGTATCAGGGCAATAAATGTCCAAGAGAGATATTTTTGTTATACATGATTTCTTCACCTCTCTAATTTGATATCTTTAAAAACTAGGGATGAGTCGATTCCACTTTTTTTCGATTCCGATTCCGAATCTTTCAAATCGTTTCCCGATTCTCGATTCCAATTCCATCTTTTCTTATTGCTAATAACAGGTGAGATATTAATATACCAGAAGCGAACGACTATTAGTATCGTTCAAAGTCGCTCAAAAAGTATATTTATTAAAAAATAGAAAATATATCCTCAGCTTATTGAGGTAGATAAAAAGTACAAATTGATAGCCTACACCCAACATTTCTGATACAAATATGATGTGACAAATGAAATTTGATTTGAATATTTATATATTTGGAATCGATTGAATCGGAATCGACTTTTGGCGATCGATTCTCGATACCGATTTTATGCCTGAGAATCGGTGGAATCGAGATGAGACATTTGGATTCGACTCATCCTAATTAAAAACTTATGTGAATAGATGAGAGTGCAAATTTCCAAAGGAAAAATATTATTCACCTTGATTTCGCCATGCGATTTCCAAAACAAATCCACAAGCTTGGATGACTCTGCAGTAGCATAGCCAGCTAAAGCGCTCGGCAGGAAATCAAGGAATTCGGGTTTGAGTCTCTGTCAAGGCGAAATATATCCTCGATTATGTGTACTTGTATTGCTCTAGCTAACTTTTGAAATTAAGTTGCTTTACAACTTGATTTGCTTATGCTAAACAACTTAATTTCGAAATAAACGACTAGCAACTCCTTCTCTGTTTGGAATTTTAACGGTGTTAGTTTCCAATATTATCCATTCCTGATTATATCTAATATTATGGAGAGATTATCTTTAAACACTTTCTGCCACTCGTTCGCAATGGGGGAGCCGAAGATATCATCATGAATCATGTTTACATAATGATCATGAAAGTGTTAGCAGTTAACCATTATTGTTCATGCTTCCCTTAATACTTATGGTTTTGTTACCCATAACTAGGGAATTTTATTAGAGGAGATAATAAGTTATTTATTCATTCTTACCTTACCTTATTATGGGTAAAAACACAGTAATAAACGTCTACAGAGCTCTTCTCATGAGTGTTAAAATAATACGGGAATAGGTCGATAATTTTGTAATAACGTTTCCCGTCCCGTGGCTCCTCTTGTGATGAATGATTCGCAATATCTGATTCTATTTACAACATTAGCTGTAGTCTTGTGTGTGTGTGTGACCAACAATCTCATTAACTTTCGTGAATGTAATTGAGTTTTGGATTGATTTTGCGACTAACATTACTGAATACCCAAACCGTGGGTGCGGCTGCTCAAATCCCGGCTGGTTCCGAGGTGTTTCTGGGATTAATTCCCGATCCACGTGCGAGAGTCTCGTAAAGAGCATTTCTATTTCATCACGCCTTCCATCAAATGGGATACAAAGCATTAAATAGCTTGGTGTTTCTTACTAAAAGAAGGCTTATGCCACCTTTGTGTTCCATTTCCCTTGCTTCAACTGACAACATTACCCTAACTGAGCAATTGCGAGTGAAAACAACAAAAACAATGACATTGCCCTTGATCTTTCTAATTCCCGCCAAATTAGCGGAGCCATTAGCCACGGAGAATTAGTATTCCGTTTTTCCACTTCTCTGGCCATGCCATACTTTTTACTGAGTTTCAACTTTCCTCCCGTAATTACTCTTTTCACCACATTGTGAATTTATTATGTGTTATTAATCATGACGTAACCTTGAGGGTGAATACACCTTTCCCTGTTTTGGTTTCTATGCCATATATGTCTGTTGGCAATGAATATGCCGGGTTTGTATGGCCGCAGTTTCTACATCAATATTTCCATTGCACAATTGTGATGAAAGAAGTCTACAAAAACTACGAATCGGATATTATTTTGTAAAAATCTAAGCATTGCTCACGATGATTCCTTCAAACGGCTAATCTATGTTTTGCCAAGTTACTAGTCGAATTGAGTACTCGCATTTCGGTGTAATTTTTTTTTCCTAGAACAATTTTTCTTTACATCTGTTCCTAACACCTCTCTTAATATGATAAAAATACTTAAGTTATCTAACTTTGATGGTTCTCAAGATTTCCAATTTTTTTAGTAGTACTTGTAGCGTCGCTATGATATTTTTAGCATCCGCTTGTAACACCACCTGTAAACGCTTCTTGCTTTTTTATACGTATTATAAACCTAAAAGCATATCAAATCTTTTCCTACCAAATCCATTAACTACCAGAAATGTATGAGTGAGGGATGTGAACATGTTTTGCAAGGAATAAATAGTGTTCTGTATTGATCTCAATCAAGGCGGGGAAGAGCTGGCTAAATGGATAATTATTTACTCCTCAGTCAATTTAAATCGGATATTCACTGGCGCGCTGCTACAACTTTTGCATATGTTTATTTTAGAGAGCAGCGAAAAAAATCAGTACATCTTAGAAGCGTGTGACTCCAATTGTTCAGAAACCTTTACTATTTAATGGAGTAGATTTCATCTTTTTGAGAAAAAAAGAATCTTTATTTTCTCTCCTGCAGCACAAAATTTGTCTGAAGCCCTGTTTTGGTGACAAGGGAACGCCTTGGTGAATGAAGCACTAGGATGAGCGTGGTGCGAAGTGTTAGGAGGAAAACATGGGAGTGTCGTTCGACCAAATTATACCGCCATCAAGTCCAAAGTGAAGATATGATAATGGTGCGTTTAGTTCAAAGACTTTAATTACTACTAAATGAAAGCGTTGGCGAGTTGGTTCGGGTACTTGCATTTAATTAAATTTATCGCCACGAATTGCTTGCCCTAATATGTGCTGCTCCTGCAGTTAATGAGATCGGCATGGAATTTAGGAGCGTTTGAAGTAAAATACTAAAGTCCAGCAAAGCTAAAAATAGAATGAAAATTAAATAAATGGTAATTTATTTCCATTTAAACTAGAATTTTACATCTCATGCACCTGTTTTACAGGCAATTTAAACTAAAAACTTGCGTGAAAAACCCTAAGCCTGTTAACGCTCATTTATGCCGAGAATATCACTTTGAAAGTTTTGTTATCAATTTATTCGCTTTTGGCGACGCATTTATGCCCTACTTTGTTATTAACATTCTTCTCTCTTCCCATTTTCTCTTTGATACGATTTTAATTAACTTCGTTATCTGGGAATTGCCATCAATGCCATTCCACTGCGTAACTGTTTTGCACTTCTCATCGTTCCAAAGGAGCTTTTATTTTTACGTGCACCGTATTTGTTTGATTTTCAATTTGTACTCGGACGTCCATCCATTTAATCAATTGAACCCTTTACCGCCAGCCGGCAATTGTCTAGGATCTTGAAACGCAGTCTTGTCCCTCTTGCTCATGGCGGCCCCTTTCTCTACGTGCCTTATGCTCTCCTCAATTACACCGTCACATCACTCTTCTGCGTTTGAAATTTTCCGTGGTGAATTGAGAAGCATTCCAATCTTTCCGCGTCCCACGCAACTGAGGCCACTCTCACTTCGTTTTCGGATGCCTGTGTCTTTCCTCTAATCATCCACTTGTATTTTCTGCAGACCTCGCTCTCTGTGTAGTTTTGACTTCTTTAAGCAGATAACGAAGTAGCTCGAATTATTTTCAAACGAGCTTTTTGTGGGAACTGTGAATTACTTTCTGTATTTTTTTCCGCATGTGCAGCTCGCACATATGAACCAACCACCTAGGTTGTCCAATACTGCCGTTGCTACTTCTTTTCGGGTCTCAAAGTCGAGGAAATTGAATATAAATCTTTCCCAATCAAAGCAATCTCGATTGATTATGCTCACTACGACTAGGGATTCGCAATAATTGATTATACTACAAAATTGCACCACGGTGTATCTGTTCCTCGTGAATTTTTGATACAATTTCATTAAGATAAATTATTTCAGATAATCCTACTGGCTCTTCTTTGCCAATCTTTTGTGCCATTCCTACCGTAGATTATAAACTATCCAGACTAGCTTTACTTTATTTCTCTCCCATCAACAAGATACAATTAAGTTGCGATTGAACCAATTCTGTAAATTGCCCACTCAAGAAATTCTTCTTTTTCCTTTGCTCAACTTTCCCTCCCTATTTTTCCATGAAAGATTTTTCTTAATTTTTTGTGATTTACATCTCTCATATTATGACCAAAATGCTGAAGATCTCTAAATGTGATGCTTCTTCAGATTTTAGATTTTTTAAGTAGCGTCACTATAGTATTTTTAGCATCCACCTGTACCTCTACATCTCTGAGACTTCATGTTTTTTTTTCACATTGCACTGTGTTAGTGTCCAGGTTTCAGCAGCATGTAATAGGGTGAAAATATCATTAAAATGTTTCATACGTATTGTTAGTGCTATAGTTAAATCATGATTGCAGAGGAAGTTGCTCATGGTACTAAAAGTCATCCGAGTAATTTCTTAGATAAATAATACGACTTCTTCATTCAGCGTCACCACAGGAGCATGTATTCCATGCAGCAAAACATTTATAGTAAAGTACTGTTTAAATTTGTGTATTATTTACCATTATATTGAGATTTTTTTGCAAACATGAATTAAGTTTTTTTAGTCTATTTTAAGTGCATCCCCGTTGCATTTTAGGTTCATGCATTCAACCACGAAAAGCGAATCTTCTTTCGTTCATGCGAGGAAAATTGTGTCATCAGCATATATTATATTGCTTAAAATTTTCCTATGGATAATTATTCCCATTATAATTTCCTGCATTGATTGTTAACCGATCATTTCAATGTACATCATGCATAAAAGTGGAGATAGTAAGTATCCTTGTTTCCACGCCTGATTTCAATTTTATTCAGTCAATTTATCCGTATTCGAATGTTTTGCTTTCTGTTTCATTGCTTATATCTCAAATATCAATTATTTTTACTTTCTAAAATCTACATTATCATTTTATTAGGGGCTTTGTCAAATTATATTTCATTTGTCATATAAATTAAATCGTGCTTCTCGAGTTCCTGGTTCGTTTATATGTAATATGTGTGTTCGTGCATGTAATATTCCCTCTTCAAATTTTATCTGCATTATAATTAATTATTTTCAGATATGATTTCACAGTGTGATTATCAAGTATAATGCCTTAAAATCAGAGCATTTTCATCTGTTTGGCGTATTAGATATCGTTATCAACGTGGAAAGGAGCCATTCTGCTAGTATTGGACCTGTGATATAAATTGTGTTAAAAATATTTAATAAAACACCATGGCTTCGTCATCCACTCTGAGCCATTGAACATGAATTTCATCAGGTCAGCTTGGTTTACCAATTTTACGTTTTGAGTGAATATTTAACTTGCCTCTTTAAAATTTCTGGTGTTTCTTCTGGATATATGCTTGCGATATCACCACTTTCTTCATCAACAAATAAACCGTGAATGTATTCAGTTAAATGTCTTAATTTAGCTCCAAAATCTATAATATCTATAATAATTTTACATTCTTTATCTAATTGAATAATTGCTTTTCTTCTATTATACATTCGTGCTATTTCTTAATTCTTTATGTAGTTTTAAGAATAATGTTTTCTCATAGGTCTTCAATGTCCTCGCATTGTGTACTTGGCCACTTTAATTTTTCCCAAAATGTCTAAGTATTTCTTTATATTACAGAGAAACATTAATTTGATATATTATTTGTTCATATATCAACGAAAATAAGTCATCAGTCATCCACAATTGGCGTTTTTTCTCCAGAGATTTTTAATCCTCTTACTTCCCATTACAAATTGTTTAATTTTTTCCCATTTTTGTCTTGTACTATGTATATTCAAGTTTTGGTCTTAAATGTTTTTTATGTTGTTGTTAATCTCTTCAACTATTATCCTTTCATTTATTGACGTTTCAGTATGCTCAGATCGAATTGTTTATGCTTCTGTTATCCAGGATTTTAATTTTAATCCTGATGACAGCTTTAACAAAGTTGTGACCTGAACGAATGTCATCTCCAGGTTAAATCCTTGCTGATACAATAGCTTTTCAAAATCTTTGTCTGATGAGCATGGAATCGATTTTAGTCTTTCATTAATGTCTAGGGGTGGTTTCCATGTATGCAAGCGTCATTTTGGTAGTTTAACGAAGGTGTTTGCAATAGTGATATTATCTTCTGAATACAACCAAACCAGAAGGTCACTTCGTTCATTACGTTCTCTTAACCCATATTATCCATATATTATTTTACTATTCCTTTCCCTATCTTGGCCCAGAAATTATTTATTTCCAAAGTATCATGTTGCCTCTTAGTCACCTTCAAAGCATATTCGTCGGTAAAAAAATCTTCGACTACTCCTTCATCCTTATATGCAGTAGATGTAATGGAACAATGCTAATCACGCTTTTGTTAGCTTAGAGTGATATAATCTTGATTCTGCTAGAAAATAGGACAGCATATCTGACTGCTCTATTGATGCTATACACCATATAAATGTCTTGGGTAGTTATTTTCCGAGTAATAAAAAGAGTTACATTTCAAGTTGTGATTTTTAAGGTTCACCTTTCCCTCTGATTCGTTGCATTATTTAATCATTTGAGGATACGAGACAGATGTATGACGAAATTCTTGCCCTAAAAAGTTCCTTCAGTTAGTAGAAGCTTTACACTGACTCATTGCCAATTATTCTATTCCTGTCCTTTTTGATATCGCCAAAAATGTTTCAAATAAACAAATACTTGTAATTTGTGATATATTTGATTGGTAAAAAATAAATAACTTTCTTAAGGCCCTCGTAACTCTAGGGTACTGCCTCATTTTACTCGAATAAACTGTCACTTTGGACGAGATTTAAATGAACGTTTCATTTTTTTTAAATATGGCTGATTTTCGGTGTTCCATTTTTCTTATTTCCATGTAAAAAATAGAGCTCTTTAATTCTATGAAATCATGTCCATGCCTCAGAATTCTCATTCATGGAGGAAATTGGGCCCTCGCTCTGTTTTACTGAATTAAAACTATCCAATTGGTGAGGGCGACTTGAGCTCAAATACGCTAACGCTACGCTAACGCTAAGCCGTTCAATGACTAGAAGACTAAGGTGGGTCAAGTTGAGTTGACTTAGGTTTTCCGTCTACCTTTCTTTCTCTTCAATTCCCAGTACTCATGAAAGTTCAACTCAGACATGTACTTAAAGGTTTGAACTACGGATGCCACATCGACTGAAAAACATCTCGTGGTCGATTTTTCGATGCTCATGAAAGTACTCACCACTCACTCAATTTTCATTGGATTATTTTACTACTCGATGTTTCCGATGTCTCGGCCAAAAACCATTGAGTAGTCTTATTCATCGATATTAAAAACGTCGAATAGTCAATTTTTTTCGATGTTTAGAAAAGATTTCACTACTCACTCAATTTTCATTGGATTATTTTATTATACGATGTTTTCGATGTAGAGGCCAACATGAAACGTGAAACATCGAGTAGTCCGATATACCAATGTCGATGAGGCATCCCTAGTTTGAATTAACTAGTTATTTCATACCTCCATCATCAGCATACCAAAATTGAAAGCTTGAAACTATGAGTTTTTCCTAAGAGAAAATACTAAACTTGGTGCTGTTGATTCAACTGCTTTATGCTAGCTTCTTAAGTAAAAGGTATAGCAGGAATCAACACGAAATTTACTTTGACCAATTTACCTAGGGAGGGCCATTTTAAAATCGATGCAAAACTTACGAAAATTCATGGTGACATAATGTGATACTCCGCTTTTTGAAACCCCCATCATATCTCAATACCCAAAATTTAGTATAATATATTGTTTAGTCCCTTACACGGGTTGTGTTTTGTAAATTTATTGGTCATCAAAGAGATGAATGGCTTTTATATAAAAACTGACTAATACACATTAAAAAACAGAAACATATATATTGCAGTGGAAGCGTTATCTATGAATCGCTACCCGTATGTAGAAACTATCAAATCTGCTCCCGGCCTCGCAGGTTGAGGTTCGTTCCTTGGTGTTTCAAAATTTTTAACCAATAAACGATTTTCTCGACTTCTATTTCTATTTTATAACAATAATTTTATGATTTGTTGACCATGGGATGGGCATGACAATTTGCCATCATTGTCTACACTGAAGCCCCTCAAAGGGACATATGCATAATATATATGATACATCCACGGTGGAATGTATGGGTTTAACATACATATTTATCCAAAAAATTTGCATTAATCATATTAAATGTAACCCTTAAAGTTACCATAAATCGGTACCCGACGATAGGTTTTCTATATTTTTTCCTGTATGGGTATGTATAAATACTAAAATAAAGCTGAATATTGTTAATTCAACATACGTATATTCGACATTTGGCTACATACATACCTATTCCTTGTTTTGTACCATATACTTCCCATACATTGATTCATAAATGTTCAGCATGTTCAATTGGGTCAATTTTTTATATAATGCATACATATCTTCTTAAACAACTCTCCATCTATCTCACCAACACGCCGCATGGAAGAACTTTATGTACCACACTATCGAACATCTGCATACGCCAGATCTCTCCAAGTCACTTCATGCGTAGTGTGGTATCAATCGTCAGAAAACGTAAACAATCTGAAAATGCAATTAAATGTAAAAATATACATTATGAAAAATTACCTCAAGTTAACTAAGTATTGTGCTACACATTACGATATCGAATGTATTTTTATAATTTTGCAGTTTTTCTAAATATTATATCGGATTCTGTGATATTATTATATCTTGTATATCTCGCTAATGTAACTTTTGTTTGACCCTAAAGATATGTAAAATCATATATGTTTCTAAGGAACACAATTTTCTCGGAAAAAGATATTTATATTTCTATTTTTATACTTCACGTAAATGTGAAAAGTATCGTTGTACTTACCTGTACCATGTATTGGTCTCTAGTGTCGGCGGATCAAACTTCAGTCTTTTCTTCACTGCTGCTCACCCTCCACTGTTAGTGGCTTATTCCACTGCTAATCGTTGACCAATTGGAAGTAGCCGACTTTTACATTTCTTTCACGATCGATAGTTTCAAGGCCACGCACGGGGAGTTTTTCCTTCATTTTGTTTCCTTTGTGCACCAAAGTCAACATTATATTATAGTGAATTCCAGAATCGGTTCCATTTACTTTGAGGACTGGCCTTTTGATCTTTCGGAAGCAATATCGGCAACCAATAAACGCGCTTCTGCTGAATTTTTCGTGAAGTAGAAATCTTTTCAATATCTATCTATCAAATGGTATATATGGTAGAACGTTCATTGATCATGTCACTGGGGAAAGATATTACGTGGACTCCATCGCTGCCCGATAGAACACTGGCCCATTCACATTTCATTGATTGAAATACAAATAAAAAGCAATGGAGAAATCTTTATTACCTTAACGAGCAGTACTGCTGCATCTCCGGCCGATTGGAAGCAGATGAGCGGATTCCGGTCCGCGGAATTTCATTTAATTTTTTTTATTTTGAGGAATAGAATTGATGCCGTACATATATTCCTTCAAACTCAATCTTTTCCGGCCCAATGGATGCAGGTATTTTTGCTTCTCTTTTCCTTGCGTAACGAACGAATAAAAAGGCAAATTGCTATGGTGAAGCCGGGTTAAGTTATTATTGATCTGCCTTGAGGGGATTTGCAGGAAAATCAGCGGCCGAGAATGAGAACCTGCACGGTGAGGGTTAAAATAAGCCGTGTAGGAATCGACCGAAGGAAATGAGTGCGGAGAAAATAGCCTAGAGGAAGAACGATCATTAGCTCGGCAAGATGAATTTACTTTTACGTGGAAACTTGTGGCGCGTGAAATTACCATTTGAAGAAGTATGATAGGAAATTTAGTAGTAGAGCCTCAGTTAATAATAGTAAAAGGTACATAATTTAATAGTTAGAAAAGGTACAATTTAAAAAAATAATAATAATAACAAGACAAATAATTTTTACAAAGAAAAACGTAAAACAATAACAATTGAATACCATACTAATATCAAATGCACAACAGCTAAATTATCTTTTAAAATTCTGGAGGCTTCATTAATTAATTTAATTAATTGATACAATTAATATAATTAGTGTAGGCTATCTTTCTCCCATACAAAACAATTTTTCTGAAATGGGAGCATATGGAGAGAGAATAATTTGGAAGATAATTTATGAAAATTTGATTTCCCAAACGCTACGAGAACGGCGCCTTGGGCAGGAACACAAAATGTTTGGGTAGAAATGTTAGGGGAAGGGTGAACCCAGGAGGAATTTGCGGAAATAAAACCGATATTCAGGCAAGTAAGGTCATTCATTTGTCTTTAAGCCCAAAGAGAGATCAAGAAAGACATCGATGAACTCATTCCCCGGGTAAGAATGAGGCCACTGAAAAAATCTAAGGAATAAGTCGCAATCAGGAAAGTATTTCCTCCAAGCATGAGCTTCTATGGGCAACAGAAATGAAAGGAACGAGGGCATACAAAGCTTCTAGTTACAATTGACTTTAATTTCACGTAATTTTCTTTTTTTTCTTCTTTGTTTAGGACGGGTGGCACTTTATAAGTTATGAGAATTGTAAGATAAATTAGACTGAATTTCTAAGTAGATTAGAAATTGAGGATAAATGCGGCATGCGTCTGTTTATCTTACGGTGCACATTTGACATCGGAATCGATTCATGTTAAATCTTTCATGGTATTTATTTCCTGCAGATATTGCTATTTTCCTAACTTTTTCATTAATATTATTTATTTATTAATTTATTTTCACGATCCCGAAAACAGCACATCAAGGCCTTTTACATCGGGCGATCAACATTAACATAAGACGGAACACCCAACAGCCATGTCCTGAGTGATGAAAAACCACTCAGGAGGGACTCGAACCCACGACCCTCGATTTGGCATGCGAGGACTTAACCCCGTCGCAACCTTTCTTGATACAATATAGATTTTGCTAGCTTTTGATTTTCTAGGCGATGGTAAAAGCAAGGAAGAAATAATTTCCACAGTGGCAACACAGTCTCCTTAATCTTGATTTCTAATTCCTTCAATGGTGTGAATACGATAACTCCTCACATTGTATCATAGTTTTATTCTATTTTCGATTGATGTAGGTAGTCAAATCTATAAGCCACCTCTAAGATAAGTGCCGTAGTGCCTGTATTAATCCTAATTCTTAGAATAAAAATCCTTTCCATATAGTAGAGTGCCTGTAATAGCATTTTTTTACGTTCTTTCGACATTTTACAATGGATTATTTGCTATTGTGATAGTCGTTTTGTACTCTTGAAGAAGGCCGCGGAGTTTTGGGTGAATAGCCGCACATCATCAAATCATCGTGAATATCAGCCAATGATTTATCTTCACCAATTGTGAATAGTTGTATAACTATGAGGCCCAGTGTGGTAATGTCTGTCTAACGTTACTACGATATTACGTTGCTTTTATGTTTGCTTAATATCAATTGTGTATTCGGGTTGTGAAAGGTTGTCGGTGAGTCAAAATTAATGTAACCCATGTGAGAAAGTTGCAGCTTTGGTTTAATTCCAATAAAGCACTTAACCAGAATTTGTAAAATAGTTCCTACGCCAACAACTTGCTAAATGAGGATTTGGAATCCGAGTTTAGAATAAGGCCAGAGATAACGATGTCATTTTTAACTTTTATGCGTCATATTCTACCATAGTCATTCCTCAGTAAAAGAGGAATAGCAAGAATCAAAAGACGTTTTAAGCGAAAACGTGAATGACAACCACTCACTTCAAACTTTTTTTTAGCCTTTCAATAACATCCAAGTACATTCTTCCTGGCGGAAGTAATCACTTTGACCGCGCTGTTACAACTCGTGCTAATATGACTAATGAATTAGTAAATTTATGATGAGTGAATTAATTACCTTTTTTTGTAAATAGATCCGAGACTAAAATGATCCCTCCCTATTTATGTATTTTCTTTATTATTTTAGATTTGGTGACCATTAATTGTACCAATAATTATTTCTATTGTATTTTAAAATATTAGAAAGCATGGTGTATTTTGTAATTAGCGTAGATATTTCCTGTTAATAAAGCTCACCTTTGCCTTAATCAGCATGATTGGATACTGTCTCTATTTGATTTATTTATGTACCAATTAATCATAATTTGGCGATTGTTCTTAATTAACAGATCGTGGCCAAATTTGTTCCCCTTATCAGTGGAAGTTTGTCACCACATTTGCTCATCATATGGTTCTAATTACGGAGAAATCAATCAACCAAACCGTGCGTATGGAAATAAAATTGGCAGAATTACAATTCTTCCCGCTTGAGGACCATATAACTAGCATTATTATTAGTTGCCATGGATTGGCGGTATGATTTTTTAATATTTTGTACAGTGCTTAACTTCCAGTAACTCAAGTTTTTATCCACGCATAAAAATGTATTTAATTAACGAGTGGAGCACGTTAGATGCACCTATTATGTAGCCTCGAAGTGTGGACCATTTAAAGAGCCGTGCAAAGAAAGCTAAAGTCATTTAAAGTTTGGTGCAATAGATTCACGTAAAACATTTGATAAAGATATCAGGTGTGAAGTCTTACTCAGAAGTTATTAACAGCAGTACCGAGGTAGATCTAAAAAAATTATTAGTGTGGACATATCCTGTGACATAGTTGTATGCTATCAGACGAAGTTTCAGGGAGGAAGATTCCTGGACAGAATCGTAGCGGAACACACTATAATGTAATTAAACGTACAGCAGGAGAACAGAAAGTGTGTAGCTTTACACTTATTCAATCTTCGAGTTAAAAACAACAGAAGCATTTTTAAGTCTTGTTAATAATACTATGTTTGGCAGGGCAAAATAGTTCTGAAAGGTTTTCAATAGCATTCCACTATTTGATTCTCTTGAGTCTGTAAGCAGGATTCTGCGAGGATAATTCTTTGGGAGTTTCTTTTCTACTTTGGGACTTTTTCACGTGGCATATTAGTATGCATGAACGATAAAGAACTGTTAGACGAAAAATTTCCCATTTAAGCAAACAATTGTAGTGTAAAGGTGGGGAGTGAAGTTTTAGCCCTCAGATGGGAGAGAGATTGGAGTTATTTACTGTGTTAAAGCATCACAAAATTACTTAAGTATCACCGAGGTTTTGTAGCGTCCTCAATGCAATCCAAGATTTCTACATTACGGTCTAAAAATGAATAGCGTTGTTTTCCCTGTTGCAACTTCGTGAAAGGATCAATGAACTGAGGAAGTAAGATGAGTTTATTTGAGAATATATTTGGCAAAAAAAGATAAAATGGTTAAGGGTGCACGGGATATTCCGGCGCGTCCATTTAGCGCGGTCGTTTCATCGCAAGGACATTTGGGTGCCTGCCGTTTGGCCGCGAGACCGGTTAAATATTACGAACGACGCTACTATGCTATGATTTTGTTCTTTACCACTCGTTCGGCTTATGATTTTATGTTTCATCATCCCTTCTGATACACTTAAATGTGACGAGTGGAAGTAAGCAGAGCTCGTTCACCCTCTCACTTACAATCTCCCAATATATATATTCCAG
Source organism: Ceriagrion tenellum (assembly GCA_963169105.1). NCBI lineage: Eukaryota > Metazoa > Arthropoda > Insecta > Odonata > Coenagrionidae > Ceriagrion > Ceriagrion tenellum. The sequence continues at coordinate 131,644,304 of OY720632.1, read as the reverse complement.
TTAAGATTGGATTTGTATTTTTAACATGTACTTTAAGTAAACAAAGTCATTGTTGAACTGGATTTATCTTTATTTGAACAAAAAAAGATAATATTATCCCCTATTATATTGTTTTTGACTACCTGAAAAATTTGGGATTATTTGCATAGTATATCTATTGTTTTCAGAGTGATTTTTAAAGTTTTAGACTTTGATTGTCTAGATTAACACCTGTAACATTAAAAATTTTATTTTAAACATTTCATATTTAATCTTCTGCACTATATGTACATGTAAAAGCGTCAATCATGAGTGCTTTAAGGGGCTGTTATTGTCATACTAGTTTATCTTGAACATCAGTAATCAGCGATGAGATATCATGAAAGCATAAGTAGAAGGAGTGAAATGCAAGGAAGCATGGCATAGTAGTATCGTCCGAAATATTCCGCAACGGCTTGCGTTTAATACGCCGCGCCCAAATGTCCAAGACTTTTTTATAGATGCCGTAGGTTTTGCTTGCTTCGAGAGTTTATGTAATTACAAATTAATAATCCCCTTGCTACAGGGACAAAGGTGCCCGAGGCTAATGGCAGGATCGCCCTTCTATAATAACTATGAATGAGTTTCACAGTGTCTTTCAACCTGTCTGGATTGCAGTCCATGAGAATATAACCTCCTAAAATAACGTGATAAACTTAAGATTTAATACGTGCACCATTCAATATAAAAAATGAGATTTGGATTTTAGATACTGGAATGACCACGCCTCGGGCGACGAATTACTTAGCGATCGCTGAAATTTCAGCTAAAAGGGTTTTGCTTCTTTAAAATTGATTTTGCTGCGAAATCCACTTTTGCTAAGTCTTCCCACCAGAGGGAGGGAAATATTCTAAAGGAAAAGCTGTGGATAGCTCCTCTTTTCCTCATTTTATTTGATACTCATCCCATTTCGCGGAGTCCCATGACAAATGGAGCGCACTAGGACCAAAATGCCTCCATGAGGAAAAAAAAAGTTAAATAACGAGATCTTAAAAAGTAGGTCACAGGTCAAATGAAGTTGGGAAGCAACAAAAGGTCTTGGCCGTCTTTCCAGGAAATGGCTTAAAATGGAAATAAAAGATATTAGGAGCTTAACCTTCAAATTTAGATTTTTGCGTCCAATAAAATACTTTTTCCTCCGGAATTCGTCTCATTGGAAAGCTTGAGATTCTCTCATTTGACGGTTCTTCACCTCGTCGATTTTTTTTCTATTCCCGCTCTCTTATTATCACGTATTATCCCATTGACGTAGAAAGAGAGAAAATCTTCAGTACGGTGCTCGGAGTCCATTGAATCGATCGTCCTCATTTGCAATTAGCAACCTGCCCTTTGAGATCAGTACGGGGATGGTGAGAGAATTCCATATCCTCGTCTCCATAATCAATATTTTTAGAAATAGGACTGCTCTTCATGTCAGAACGGTTACTAATTTAGCTTATCATACCCTGAATAACTAAAATATATAAGTGAGCTGTAGAATGAATTGGACTTCCAGGTAAATTTGACTCTAGCAATTAAATAATTGCTGCATAAAATAAGCATTATACTCCCTTTCAGCCTATTGCTGCCATTTTTTAGAAGTTCTAGTGATCATTATAGGAATTAATCATTTTATTCTACGCTATTCTAAACCCCTCGAAGTACCGTTTTGATAAATTTGCACAATTTAATTTTCATGCCAACGTTGTATTACCCAGCGTACCCTTCTTTTGACTAATGTGAAACATCCATTGTTTATAGCCAGTTAATGATCAGCTTACTGCACGCCAGGATGCACGCGTGGAAATGGAAAATATCTGTGGCGTACGGTGAATAATTGTTTAGACAAGTCGTTTCCAGACAAAAAAACCGCTTTCTACTCATGTGTGTAATTTGTGGTGGCATATACATATGTTATCGTATGTTTTTATAACTGGTGCTCAGAGGTATAAATTATTTAGCTTTGAATTCCAACACCAGTACTTTTGTTTCTCCGTTCTAATGATGAGAAAAGCCCCAGAGAAAAATGAAAATATGCCTCGACCCTCTCATAACGCCGTAGTCATTGACCCGGATTTGTGAGCTCGGGGAGTGGACGTTAATGCCACGGATTCAAAAATTAACGCCAGCAGCCCATTCATGCCATGGAGAAAAATGATTCCACTTTTCCCTCTTTCTTTTTATTTACATCTCCAAAGCGTTTTTCCACCTCTTCTCTCGCTGGCAACTGAAAATTGTTACCATTGCTTAATTAGCTCCTTATATGAAGCTTAAAAGGCTCTTTTCCCCGACTATGGTCCATTCGTGCTCCAACATCGTGTGATAACTTCTTTTTAATTTCAATGCCGTAAATTAATTCCGAGAGTCAAGAACTGGGAGCCACATTTATGATATAATATTGTTTTTTTTCGAGTGCTTGTGTTTGCGAAACGTTTTGTAGTGCTTAAGATATTCGCGTTATCTCAATATTTTCTTCTACGGATGTAGAATGGACACTAATCTCGACGTGATTTTTAAGGAGCTGCCGCAGGTGGTGTCTACCGGTAGAATATGTTATGAATGATGAATTGTGTATAAAGTATTGCCCATTTGTCTTAAATACCTTTCTTTTTAAATGAATCAGTATATGAGTTCTTCATAAATGAGTCAGTTTTGTATAAATATGAGTCCAAAATTTATACACAAATCGTAAAAAAATTGCACACACACACAATTGCAAATAATATATAACCAGCCTCTATAGTTATCTTGCTGCGGAGTTTTCCAATCATGAGTGAATTATATGTACATGAGCTAACGTGTTCCGAATAATTGTAGCTTACATAGTTTCAGAATTGCGAAAGAAATATTTATTTCCTCGGCATTACACCTTTGCTTCTGCAAAATTTATGCATGACTTCATATACGCCTTATTCTTAATAATCTGGTAATTCTTCCACTTTATAGGCTTTTCCTCCTCATTAAACCATGGCTTTCTCGGTCAACGACTTCCTCTTTTACTTCACTATCATATATTTCTTTAGTTATTTGACTCTCATTAATTCTTTCAGAAATGACAAACCGGCTAACTCTTTTCATTTGCATCAATTACCAGAGCATCTGTCCCCTGTATATATAACCAGCCTCTCACAACCACGTCTATCTCTCCTATTTTCACCGCAAACAGTTCTCACATAACTCATAGTCACTGTATGTAGCCTGCATATATGTTTATCCTGGCATACCTGACTTTTAATGCCTCACAAAATATGAGAGGAACGGTTTCATTCACTGCGTTTTTCACTTATTGGGACAAACACTCAATACTTGAGAGGATAATATATTCAATTTTCATGTCAGTTGGAGGTGATTTATTAATTTTATTGGTAGATAAAAATAAATATTGTTAACTGTAGTGATTGTGCATCCTATCTTTAACGCCAAATCAAAAATATTGGAGACTCAAATGAGCAAAGAAGTCATAAGTTAGCCGTTGATCCTGAGTTAACCGATAATTCATCATGCCACTTGGCTTGAACGAGTTTCTTGCACACAGTATGGGTAGATATGTTCCTCGAGAAGGAATGTGGCTCGATGGATGTCTTACTGTCTGACTATTTTACTTCTCATTATTCAATTTGGAACTACTAAAATTTCTCTAGTCAGTTTTGTATTTGCGGTCATGAATGGCAAAATATCTACTCTCTTGTGTATTTTCCTTCTCTTTCACCTCATTCCACCTCAGTGAGAACAAATATATCGAAAATGTTTTGTATCATTCCCTAAAAGTAGATGTTTTTTAGATGTTCTGGAATAAAATACCACATGCTAGGTAGGAAAGAAACCTTTTTGTAGAAAGTTACTTTCAGTTAACCTAATCAAGCTGCCATTCAGGTGGCTAGGTCATTACGTATTTTTTTTTATTTTTAATTACGTATCATGCAAATAAAGTTGGTTTGAAAATATTTTCTTCAAACAATGGCTCAAACAATGGTCTAACAAACAATGTGGATATTAGAGTGATTTCTGGCCTAATATTTCAATTCCAACCAGCCACCTGATGTTGGAGGCCTCTACTCATATATTAGTGATCCTCCTCATCCTGCCACCAAATCCTACGGATAAGTTTCCTAGCGCTCAGTTTATCCAGGATTTAGCCACGCAAGAAAAAGAAAGTTTCTCGCCTGAATTGAATTCTTGACGTAATTGATAACTAAAGTATTTACATATATGGGTCCACCATCCTTGGCACCTGCTAAATATTTCCTCTAGTTTAAATTTAAATTTTTACGGCAGCACTAAAGAGCATATCATTACTAGATGAAAGTAGTTAGTACGCATTGTTTTCTTTTGACGGTGAATCTTAGAGGTGAGCCCAGCATATACGGTGGCGCAAAATCTTGGCAAATGTAGATTATAGAAATGTCAAAGAAAGTTTTCACATTTTTACAAAGCCTTAGATCTCTGAGGGCTAAGTTTATAGAGCTTGAGGTTTTAAGGTAAATGTTAAAATGTAACTCATGTGTACGACTTAAGTCTGCCTTAAAAGTAAAAAATATAAGATTTCGATGTAAAAAATAATGACATAAAAAATAAGGCATGGAGAATTTGGGCGTAGAGAGAGAGAGACTGAGAGAGATAGAGAGAGAAGGAGAAAGGTAGTTACCAAAAAGAGGGAATTAAAAGAAAATTGCTCGAGTGAGGAGAGAGGGAGAAATAAGTAGTGGAAAGGAAATGCAAAGCAAGTAGATTATCTAGGGGTGGAGTGTTTGTGAGTGGGGGATAGCGAGTATTTCCCACTCCGGAATCAAATCAGTGGGGAGGAGAAAATAGAAAAAACGTGTTAACGGCATTGTGCCGTTGGAGGAAGTTAAGGAAATAGGATTTTTTGTGAAATGATCCAAGAACAGGTGAAGATTTTCGTGGTCGGAAAAGAAAGTAGAAAGAATTGAAAGGAATGGGCGGGAAAGCTGTTGTCGTTTTCCTTTGGAAAGGGTTCATTTTTTAATGGAAATTTGAATTAAGTGAGGGGTTTCCGTAACCGAGGAGAACGTGAAGTTTGTAGGGGTAGTAGGCATTGGCAAGTGAGGAATGTACGGAAAGAAAGATTTTTTTTCTTGAATGATCATAAAAAAATGTGAGGACAAGTTTTGAGGACGACATACTTATGGAAAAAATGTAACCGTATTCTCGTTCTGATTCGCGATTATTTCACAATTTAATGGAACGTTGAACGAGACCGAATGAATTTTTTTATTCATTTGGGAAACATGGAAAATGGAAACTTGCTTTTCAGTTTTAAGTATGTTTCGAGTCCACATATTATTTCTGCAACCTTGACAAAACATTTAATGGGAGTTATAGTATTTCACTTATATGCTAGCATTAGCTTACCGTTATAATTTAATTCCACTACTTAGAAACAATTTATAAATCCATTCGGCTAACAGAGTATGTCCTAAGTTATAGATTAAGTGAAATGAAAGATTATAAAAATAGCATGGAAAAATGTAAGAAGGAAATAGCCCTCTTATTTTTCAGTATTTGTGGAGGATTTCAGTGGATACCACTTAACTTGGGGTTAGAGCATACCTTGAGAAATACTTAAAAAAAAAACAATTATCTATCGCCATAAGTCCAGAAATCTCAGCCCAAACCTGCTAACCGTTTCACATGGTATTTACTATTTACTAAGGCGTATTTATATCTCTGTAATTCTGCTGTTATAAAACAAAGTATATAAAGGTAGTTTTCTGGCTAAAAATGAATTAGGGAGTGAAAATCGTAATCATATTGCTCTTCCAAGTGAAGTAACCAGTTTTCGCATCCAGGACGTTATTTTTCCATTTTGATAATTTTAATCAAATACCTAATTGTGCTAACACGTTTAATTTCAGCATTTTCCCCCATTAACATGTTTCCCTACCTTGTTCCGCTCCAATCCAGTCGGAGCGATGTCGCAGCGGAACTGCTCGCGGTCCGGTACATCGGAGCGGTCCGGAAAGAACTCATATGGCATATTTACTTCACTCTGGGAGTTATGTCTTCAAATTTATAATTGCTCACATCATTTAACGGCTGGATGGAGTGGCAACTACAAAGATGAGACCCAATAGTAATTTACAAAAAAAAAGTTTTTTTCGGTTTGGTACCCCATTCACTGGACCGTTAAAGGTACGAAATGCAATGCACAATATAATGGCCTGTGCGAAAAGGCACTTTTCTTATCTTTCATGTTTGAATATTAATATATCATTTCATTAAGTCTCGGATCGTTTGACTTATTCAGGAGCATAGTTTTGGACGGACAGGGAACCCTCCAGCGGGCGCGCTGTGGCACAAAGTGCAACATTTTGCCGTTTCCTTGTCACGTTATCAATAGCGGAAGGTCAATGACCCAAACGCATCAATTATTCCTTCTTTGTATCACTGTAAAGATATCTGATAGTAATTATAGCGCAAGGCTTAACGTATTTCGTCATAAAACGAATTAGTAGCTAAACTAGTCGTCTTTGTTGCACTGTGCAACGCGCACCTGGTGATAAAATTCGATCCCATTGTGACACGTGTTGATCAACATTGTTTCTTTCCGTACAATGTAGTATGATGTGGATAGGTAGGAAAAAATTTGCTTCATTCCTCCTTTAAATCAGTTTAAGTTAATAGCAAAACGTATGATGTGTAGAAGCAGCTGTATATGGAGAGAAAACCTTTTAGAAATTGACTAATGGCATTCTCTCCAACGCTATGATGTGAGCATATTTTTAGGAATAATTTCCATTGCATAATGTTTTGCCCTTTTACTTTATGGTTTTTCAATTATCTGGAAAAATTCTGAAGGTATTTATCATACTGCGTAAAGTACGAAGATTCATTACTGAACTAGACTATCTGAGGGTACTTCAACAGCATTGAGACGAGGATCAGGAAGTCGGCATTGAGGAGAGTGACGATAGAGATGAGGAGGAAAATATCCCCCTTGATGATCACGGCAGAGACTCTGATGAAACTTGCGTCTAATAGTAACAATGAAGAACCTACTACCGCTGAAGATTGTGATACTGATAGTGTGAACAATTATTTTTTTGGAAAGTTTGATAAATATTGCAAGTGGAAAATATCTTCTTTTTCCGGTGCTACAAAGATCAAGCGCAAAAACATTATAAAATTACTCCCAGAGACAAAATTTTGTGCAATATTTACACCTGATGAGGCCGCGGCTTTTCTAAAATTTATAGATATAGACATGACTCATGAAATTGTGATTTAAAAAAATATGCACATTCAAACTGCATTTGCTGATGTCCACTATTCAAGGGATAGGGATTGTAAAGAAATAACAAGAACCGAATTTTTGGATGTGTTGGGTACTCGATTTCTAATTGGGGTAAAAAAAGGCCATCATGCAAATGCTTTAGAATTGTGAAGTGCAGATGGTTCAAGAATGCAAACTCTAAGGGCTGCTATGAGTTACAAGGTTTTATTGTTTATTTTGCTACCAGTAAGATTTGACAATAGGTCAAGTAGGGAGTTGCGAAAACAAACAGATAAATTAGCTGCAATCAAACTAATAATGGACTCTTTCATAGGAAATTGTCAAAAAACATGTAAGTTCATTTGTTCTAATTGATGAATTGCTATATCCATTTAGAGGCTGTTTCAGTTTCATTCAATTTTGGCCGAGCAAACCCACGAAATACGGGATAAAACATGTGTGCAAAGCAATGCTAAATGTGCGATGCCAAAATATTCTTCTCCAGTAATCTCGAAGTGTATTGCGGGAAGCAGATGAATGGTCCATATTTCGTGTCGAACTCACCAGTAGACGTTATCAAGAGGCTTGTAAGATCAATAGAGGAATCTAACTGTAATCTAACGACAGATAACTGGTATATTAGTTATCCGTTGGCCAAGTGCCTCCTTACAAAAAAATTACAACCACTGGCACCCTGAAAAAAATAAGAGAGAGATACAGCCTGAATTTCTTTCCTAACAAGACGCACGCTGTGGAGTCATCTTTGTACGGGTTTCTGAAAGACATTACTATTCTTTCATATGTTACAAAGAAGAACAAAGCAGTGTTGTTGCTTTCAACAATTCATGATGAGGAGATTACAGAAGGAAGGTCGAATTCTTTCATATGTTACAAAGAAGAACAAAGCAGTGTTGTTGCTTTCAACAATTCATGATGAGGAGATTACAGAAGGAAGGTCGAATAAACCACGTAGTAATTTAGATTACAATTCAACGAGAACAGGTGTTGACACAGTTGACCAAATGTGTAGTTTGTATTCTGTATCCAGAATTATAAAATGATGGCCATTAGTTTTACAGATTTGTGGACATTGCAGGATCATATATTGTACAGAGAAAATAATCCAACAGATAGACATTGCAGTAGAATATTCCCGAAAACTTAATCATACACACTAATGACCGCACCCTTGAAATGCAGAGGAAACATTATCTCTACCACCTGGCATTCAAATATTCTTGTTAAGTTTTTAAAATGAAGATTTGCAAGTTGAAGAAGGTATCGAGAAAGCAAGTTTGTAACGCCTCCCGCGTATTGTGTGGCCATAAAATGAACATATCAACGACAATCAAAATGTTGGAAGTGAAATTTCTTACCGAAATTCTTTTCTTACCGAAAGCACTGTGAAAGAGTAACTACGTGCAAAAAGTTAACATAAATGACGTGACAAAACCTTTAGTGATATATAAACTAATATTCTAACTAACATTTTGGCATTTCTTTAAAGTTAAAAATATAATAACAAATGTTTTGAATGGTAAAAATTTTTGAAAAATATGGATTGCATGTATAATGCAAAGTTTATCAAGCAAGAAAAGGAATGTACACTTCTTTACTCCAGTTTTTGTAATTAATTTAAGCGGAAAACCAAGTGTTGCACTGAGTGCCACGCGCGCCTGCTAGTGTCAGAGAATAGGAGCGTTGTTGGAGGTTTAAATAATGTCAGTGGAGAAATAAAATACGTGCAGGTTAACTTTATAGTCTCAATTCAATTTATCATAGATAAATACCAGGGACTCAAAGTTTGGAGGATCTACGTGCGTGCGCAATTTTTAGTATAGCAACCGTCAGAAAAATTATTCCCTTTTATTTAAAAATTCATAGGGAAAGGTTTTAATACCTCCAAAATGTGGCTGCAAATTGTCATAGGAGTTTACTTCTTCTCTGTATAAAAAATTGATGCCTTTAAAATCATAGTTTAGCTCAAAAAGTTATTAAACAATCTTATTACATCGTTTGAAACCTGCATCATATGACTTACGTTCTCAAGTTTTGCAGCCGAATTTTTTCAACACATCCTGAATGATTTAGTGGACCTCGCGAAGGATTCTGATTTTATTCCATATTTCTATTACTTTCTATATTACCGAATTCATGTCATCTTTACAACTTTCAAGTATTTCCATTCATTCACAAACTGACCCTGGTCAGGGAAAAACTTTTCTCTATTCCCTGAGATTAATTCAATATATCAAAACTTAGAAATATGATTAATTTATTCGCAGTTATTGCGATCCGTTGCTTTTCTGTTAACATTGATGCCTTTGAAATTACTTTTATTTGTTTAATCAATGAATATGATTGTTCCAATACTATGTCAGTATACGATATCCTGATGAATTTAGAACTGGTGCTTTTGGTACATCATGATTCCATAGAAGCACATTGTAAATTGTCTAGGTTAATACTGGTTGCATGTAATGAAATCTTACAGTATTTATAACAATTCCCTTTAATCGTGCCTTAATTGCATGTGGTAATTAACTTAATGCATCCCGATTTTCTATCACTTCAGCTGTTGTCCACATTTAAATATACATTATAGTAACTGTAGAGTGTTTGATCCCAAAAACCTCACTCATAAATATCTTATCCATGGAAATAAATATTTTAAACTTGTTCAACGAAATGTCCTTCATACGCAGCAAATGTGTACAATAAATGTATGGACTTTCATCTACTGCTTGCTAGAAAAATTCATTCATTGAGATCAGACCATTGAGACAGTTTTTTGTATTATTTGGGTTTTTGTAATTATCATCGACTAAAAATATACAAGTGCCTTTATTCAGCATGTGTCACACTTTGTTATAAAGCTTACTGTGTGATATCTATTTAAGGTCCGTGGTTCGACTCCCATTTCAGGAAACTACTTTCTCCTTTCCCACTTTTGACGGACTCTTAGCCGATTATGGCTGCAGTGGAGAAAATTTTTCAAGGGTGATAAATTATGCACGTACCGCTGTATTAATACAAATTGGCATGGGATGTGGAATAAGTCTTAAGGTGTTCGGGTAACAAGTTATGGTTGGAAATGCCAACAGCAATTTGGTGCAAAGAGTTTGTTGGTGAATCATGTAAAGAATCCGTGGGATATCCGTAAGCTGTTAAAAGTGTGGAAATTCTTAATATTGTTTCTATTTCTTCAAATTAGATAAGTCCAGTTTTGGTGTTGTCATTTAGTGCTCCTTCCAAAGTCAAAAGAGTGCCTCGATTCCATGGAAACATATTTAGGAAGGCATCGAAATCCATTGTTTAATCTTTTAAGTGATATATTTTTCAATAGGAGGACAAGTTCGATCTTCAGTTTTTCTGCTTGACTGAAAAAGGTCAATAATAGATTTTGCATGCAGAGTAAGCAATATTTTGCATAGTTATGTATAAATAGAAGAACAGCGCAGTAATCGGATATGAATGTAGAACATAATAAGGAGAGAGCCATCGGTTACATATACTACGATTGGTAAAAATACAATCTAAATGACCCAGTAGGCGTGATTGACATAGGAGAGGCTTTATGCGATGCAAATATTGTTATTATTTTGAAAATTTAGATGTAACCCTGCCAAAAATAAAATTAGTTCCGAAATATATTAAAGAGTTCATAGAGCAATGAACGTGTAATTTGATAAAAAGACACCACAAAAACAGAAGAAGTGCTCAATGCAAATGCTTTTCTTCCATCGACATTGGTCTCGAAGGAAAATTGCTTGGTAATGGAACAGGGCAACACCGGAAACGGGAGATCAGGGTTCAAATCTTGGTCAAGCCAATGATTTTTCCCATTTAATCCTTCGGTGGAAACGCTTTACTTATATCCTTAAGCTCCGTGGTAGCTGGTGGTGTGGGAGGAGAGGAGTATTTCATAGCCATGTTCACCCTCGCAACCTTAAATCCAATCTTGAATTTGAGGAGAAGTGTTTTATGCATCCTAGAGATTTTATTAACTCTGGGAACGAGGGAAATTGACGTTTAAACGGCTCAAGCTCAGCGCGCGGTTTTGGCGTGGGCAGGCAAAGCTGAAGAGTTTAATTTGCCGCTCTTATTTACTTTGCTTACGTACGTATAGAGACCGAAGGCTCAAGTTGCTTCTCCAAGAGCGGCATTATCCCACTCCCGCAAAAGACGCCTGTGTCTCTCCAACGCCACCGCGTCCTGACGGGGCTGAGCTTATCGCGCAACGTAAGGTTTTTTTTGTTGATAGAACCACCAAGGACTCACCGTTCATTTGCTATGGCTTTATGTCCACCACCTGTCTCTTCCCTCCTCCCGGATGAAAACACTGCGGAAGGTACTTGGGCGTAAAAGCGTTGACCGGTTGAATGTGGTCCACGTCGGGAGGATGGAACTTGATCCTCATCTCACGCCCCTTGCCTCCCCTGTGCGCCCTGCGGCTGCGATTTACTCGCAGCGTTGTCCGGGAACACTACGGTGAGGACATCTGGGGATGAAACTGGAAGGGTCCGAGTTGACAACCTAGATCTACCTCTTGTACCTCTACGCTTGGTATACGGGACGTAATTTTAAACTTTGTGGAGGCGTGTGGTTTAGGAAGGTTTTCAGAACTTAAACCCTATGTGAAAGTTTGATTGCGACCAGATAAGCATTACACAAAGAAGTAAAATAGGAGCTTAAAATTATACCTTGATACTACCATATAAATTTTCGTCATTAATTCTGGCGGTTACGTTGAGCTACAGTTTTAAAAATCTTATATCGAATTTGCTTTCCCTTTGTTAAAATTATAATTAAACTACGTACTCATAAATACCCGCATATTACCTCAGTTGTGGTATTTTCTGTTTCAGTGGTTAGTATCAATCAACCTTAAAAATCAATAATACATATACATATATTTCCTACGAGAGTTATCATTGCCATGAACGGGTCATAGTACTACAGCAAACATTTGGCAAGGATAATCTGTGAACCTTTGCAACAGTATTCTTCTTGCTTATATATTCGTATTAAAATTGGAGTCATTTTCAAATTGAACGACCATGTGCCAGGTATTTCTCATTGAGAGCTGTGAAGCTATGGAGTTTTCAGTAAAGAAATCTTACTTGTAGTGGCTTCCTCGCGCTCTAAGTTGCTTGGTATTAGATTCAAAAGTTTGAATTCCTATTAGATTTTTCAGTGAAACATTTGTGCTCTTTCCTCCATTCCAAGGCATTTACTCAGACATACTTGCTCAAATCGTGATAGAGGTACCTATAATCCCTTCTTAAACAGATAGCATAAGGGAAACCTTATTCTGAGGTCAAATAAGTTCTGACAAATATGCAATATTTGCTGGAGTATTTTGATCAAAGTGATAGACTTTTCGCGAGTACCACGTATTTGCAGTAGAGGGAGCAACACTATTATGAATTCGAAGATTACCCCTCCAGATTCGAGCTAATCCCAGCGAAACTTAACTTTGGTGACTGATCGGGAACCGGTATTTTTATCGTCGTGGACCGTATGCGATGCAATATCGAGTATTGAAAAGTTACCAGTAGGAAAGTATCTTGCAATTAGTTGATTGGCAAGGTTATGAAACTGTGAGATAAATTTTAGAGACACGGAGTTGCGATGAATTATTTTCTCCATTTCTAGACCTTAACACAGAGCTGCTCGCATCAATCGTGATTGAGATATCTTTCATTCCTTCAAGAACTGATCGGTAAAAGTGTAAAAGAGAAACAACAGGATTTTCGTTTTCCAAATCTCTTTTCAATAACCAATTCTCAATTGCATTCATCGAAATACTCTGAAGAGGGCTTTAATGATAAATACTGATCTGTGCTTATCTGTCGTTGAATCAATGGTAATTTGACCTGAAATTAAATCCTTTTGATGTACATTCTGTTTCACGTGGCTACTTTACTCACAGTCGTGGTCATTAACGTAAATCTCACCGAGATAAAGCCGCCTGAATTTTTTTCACGCCGTCGGTGAAATGGGGATCGCTTAACGGATTTTAGTTGTCTTAGCCTTTTCTCATATTAAGGTGAGGAAGTGTGCCCACTCCGTTATTCTTGCGAAGCTATTGGTTGACGGAGGCCATAAGCTCCGGCTCAACGAGGGACTTAATCTTAGCCCAAGCTGGCAGCGCAAGGTTCCCTTAATTCCAGGGATGAGGACAATGAGGTTACTTGGCATCCCGGTGAAAGGGTTAATTTTATGGAAAAGGTTTCTTAATTCAGAAAATAACTGTGAGATTAAAAATATGTAGCATAGGTGGATTATAACCATTCGTATGGTTAAGTTATAATAAAAATAAAGTAGGCATGATCATTCATATATTTTATAGTAAAAGAACAAATGAAAGTTGTCTATGTTCAGAGAACATCGTGGAGGTTGGTGGAAATATGTGATTTTCAAAGCAAACAGTCATTTTCATAGCTGAGGAAATTAAAAGTATTGATTTAACGAGCACGTTATAAATAATTCAAACATTTTTTAAGGGGAAGATATATAGGTTTTTGAGTCTGGAAATTCGTGTGAAATAAATTCATGTAGGTAGATCAGAGGTATTTGAAAAGAACACGGACGAAGGATATTTTACGTTTGAATATCAAAGGAGGGATAAGTGGAGCAAACAGGAAATTCCTGAGAAAATCAAGAAAAACAGAATGAATGGAGAAAAACTAATTAACTTCTCAGATCTGGTCTACAACACAAAGATGCGATTGTAATCACAAGAATGCAGGAAAATGTGAACAAATGCCATGAGAGAATCCTGGGAGCGGTATAATGAATTAATTTGGGAGGCGCGTTCTCATATATGTTTGGGACTTTAACTGGAGGTGCTTTGAGGGGGTACTATTACGTTTGGGAAATGCCCTTGATCTACATATCCGCTCGCGGTTGAATAGCTATAGTGATTAAGCTTATAATGCCATAAAGAAGGAAGTGATAATAAGAAGGGAAATCTTTGGCCTAGTTGTTGATTAAAAAATTAATATTCTACACACACAAAGAAATGGCTCATGCGTATATTCCTTCTTTAAAGGGTCGGAACATGAATTTCCTACATTGGTTTATTATATTTCCCTCGTTGACTCTTTTAAAACACCCTCTATATTCTTCAAGTCAACTTTTTGAGAATTACACCTAAACTTTGATGAATGCTGATCTATTATTATATATGCTCTGATGATTCTTTAGGGATATTTTAACTGCTAAGTGTTATCATTCCCTGGCGCGTGGTTGTGTTCTACATTTCTTGTATATTTTAACAGGTACTACCGATTAAGATAACAGGAAAAAGGACATCTGTCCTTCTTTTTGTGGATAAAGGGTTCCTGTCTTGCTTTACAAGCTCATGGCATGTAGAGGCCTGAAATCAAGAAATGTTAATTCGGTTTAAAATAATATATGGCCGGAAGAAAACATTCCCGAGTTTTTAAATGATGAAGATCTTACTTCTTTTGCCTGTTGATGTCCTATTAAGGGCCAAAGGTATTAATGATTCGGTTTGATGAGTGTGGTATAACTTTGATCTTGAGGGAGCGGAATCAATGGGTTTCTCTGAATATGGAATGGGCCTAGCAACACACTGAAGGGGAAGGGCATGTCTTTAGAGGCAGTGGAACTGTCCTCGTATTTGGGATGCCTAATGGACGAAAGTGCTTATGATGAACTTAGTGGACGAGGGAAGTGGATGAGCGTTAATTGAAGGCTGTTGAAGTGTGGGTCCGCAGACGGATGGAGGAAATTAGCTGGAAAGAGGAAAAGACAAACGAGGAAGTGTAAGTTGTGCCTTGAAATTGGAGGAACTTGGAGACGGAAAGTCAGAGGCGGAACAAATGAGGGCGTGGAGGACTAATTGATAGTGAATGTTAATGTAAAAGTTTGTGATTGATGTACGATTGGTAAGTAATTTTGAAAGGAATAAAATAGTCCTTTTGTGTACATAGCGTGAGCGTGGGTTGAGGTTCATACATAAAGAGTAATTGGATCAAATTTTGGAATTAAGTTTTATGGCAAATTATGTGCAATAGGATGAAAAATGTTGTCAAAGACGCTTATGCAGAAAATGTCTTAATATAACGGCATACATTTATGTTCTTCAAACGACTTAGAAGGTTAAAAGGCTGACTGCAGAGTAGCTGCTGTCGAGTACTGGAGTTTCAGAACAAACTTGATTACTCGTTGTAATAACTGTTACTCAGGTTGTATATGAATAATTATGAATGAAAGTAACTTTGTTAGAATATGCTTGGGCAAAAAATTTTCCATTTGGAATACAGTGAAAGCCATTCGTCAACGCCAATTTTGCATTCAAATTATCTCATCGACGGATTTAAACAATTTTAAAGCGGCCACAACAATTTCATTTCAAGTAGCAAATTTATGCTAACCAGCAAGGAAACTCCTTTGAAGCCTCCTTTGTTACGAAAGGTGTTTAATGTTATGACGGAGTTAATTATATTTGGTAAAACAAAAACAATATCCAATGGCGTTAGCAAGAACCATCACCAAGGAAAATTTCATGCATAAAATCCAGTGATCAACGTGTGATACCATTATCAAAAGTCGCATGCTTTGAGGTAACGGCAGGAGAATTAAGCATCTTATGCTGTTAAGATTTATATGTAGCATGCACTTAAATAATTACTCAGCATATGTATTTTATAAATAGTTTTTAAAGTCATTGGAGCTACCTGTGATAAATATCACTTACCCGCGTTCTGTGCGCGTCCGGTATCTCTAGTTTATAATTTAGCTTTCCTTTGGTACTTAAAAAGCCTCACCTTCGCGATATTCATTCTCTGCATTTTGCGGAAAGGAATAGAGCTAACCAATGACTTTCCGCTTGATCTGGTCCCGGATTCACTGAGCTGCAAAAATTAGAGATGCGCAAATCCCTGTGTTTCAGCGTTGGCACTATGATTTTGGAATTCTCTAATTGAACAGATTTCACCAAATGTGAGCATTTGCTCAAATTTTAGCTTACTGAGGCATTTTATCACATCGAAAAACCTAATTTACATGATAAAATAGGTTTACAATGTGCATGAATGTATTTATGTAGAAGTAAGGAAATTAATTCCCAATGGAATTCCATTTTTGATTAAGACGTTGGATAAATTTGTGGAAATCGCACGGATGATTTTGCATCTAGGAATACTTTGCGGAGGGAATTGGGTCAAGTAAGAGATGAAATTGGCGAGGTAATGAATGTGTGCCTACAAGGATTGTCTAAAAGAGTTTGCGGTGGGCCCTACAGCGCATGCAGGAATATCAAGTCACGAATTTTATAAAAAAAAAATAAAGCTCTAAAATTATATGTAAACTGTGTTCTTTGATGTTCGGTTGCGTTTTGTTTCCGATAGAAATAAGTAAAATATGGACATATATGGGCAGTAAAGTAGTTCATTGTATGCTTTCAATGCCAAAAACATTTTTGGTATCAAATGTTTAAGCCGGTTTTGTACAGCTAGGTGCGAATAAACTAAATTTAGAGTACAGCGACAACGAGATGAATTTAGAGCACAACAACAATCTTAGTTTCAATCTTGTAACTTAAGAGTTACGGGAATATATTATTTAGGTAAAAACAGCTGAATTCCTATCGCTTGAGCAATCCAATACATTTTAAAGCCACATTTTCTATGGAAAATAATTTACTCCCTTAAGAGATGGTTATTTCATCAATATAAATGTTGAACCTTTGGACAGTTCGGTATTTTAGCATGTTTGTCATCCTGATCACTTGTCGTCTCATTTCGAAAAATATTATCATAAAATGCTTTTTTAACCAAGTTTGGAAAGGTGCTCCACATGTTCCCAGCCACTGGACACTGATTAAATGAACACACTACAATTATTTATTTATTTCACCATACTGCAACCGTTTGTCACTCTAACAGCTGGAAAAAGTACGTCTGCTCTATGATTGCCAAAATGGGACTAATCAAAAGATTAATTCGATTGCAATTCCTTCGCATTTTCCGCAACGTCCCTTCCATAATGCAAGATTTACTGTAGGCTTTATGCAAAATGTTGCATGAAATTAATTATCTAAAAGAAGGCCGTAGATGATTTATACTTTCCACAAAATGCGCTTGTATTTAATAATTTTCACAAAATGAACAATGTTTTTTAATGTAATAGTTTCATGGAGTTTAGTTTCATTGGCTAAACTTGGCATTCAATAATGGCCTTCGCTATCCATCATGCCTCATGCCGCCCGAGGCTTTTGACTAGTAGAAGTTATCTAGACGTGTGGCCTATTACTACTAATAGCTCCAGCGATTCCGCGATGTGTTTTGACACATTCCAGATAGTACACGTGACATGGTGAACCATTTACTCGCTTTTCCATGGGCCAGGCTCATCTAATCAACATATTATATCATCCATCTCGAAAGGACCTCCTAGACTATTCAAAAAATACCTTAACAAGAATTATTTGATGTACAGATTGACTGAAGTATTACATATAACGAAATGCTCTAAATGAAGAGAAATTAAAAACGAACATTTTAATTTATTAATAAGCGTTTAAAATGCATGAGGCTTTAAAATTAATACAGATGTAAAATTTGTATGAGGTTAAATCAGAAATTCTAAACACTCGTTTTTATCACACCACCACCTTTAATGACTCAAAATTAATGACTGTAATCAATAAATTCCGTATTAATGCTTAAAAAGTTACAAGGTAATATTAGATCATTTTCTTTTAATGTGAAGACAAATACTATTATATTGTTATATCTTTTCCGTCTTGAAAGATTTCAGCTTTCCCAGTGGATGTATTTCAGAAAGGCTTTTCGCGATTCTAGGTTTATGTCTAGTTTGATAGGATTCATAGTTACCTCATGGAATTTGAGATCATTATGGGCCATGTTGATCATCATGAAACTTTTTTTCCTCTCTGCCCTATTAAGTATAAGTTCAAAATGTTGATTGTAATAGTACATTTAAACAAACATTTTGATGCTACCGAATTAGATATTATTTTTTCGCAGATTCTCATGATTCCAAGTCTTTTGGTGCATAGAAAAAATGGAAAATATTTTGAAGCCATGGATATTGGAATAAAACGCTATATTTCGATTCAAACAGAGAGAAATGGACATTAAAGAAAGAAGACGTAGGTAAGTTTTTTGATCCATTCAATAATAAAATTTGATACCGAGTGTGTCAAGAGAAATTGATTAAAATATTTTTAAGAAACATTTGAATTGGACTCAATTCAAATGTTTCTTAAAAATATTTTAATCTTCCATAATGCTTACATTTTAAAGCCACATTTTCTAATCATGCCGTTTTGAATACCTTAATAATTTACAATAATTATACCTTATATTTAAATTATGTTAATGAAATTTACCAACGATGGGAAAAAAACTACCTTAGAAAACAGTTTAGGGCGGCTATTTCCAATTTTAGGCAGAAATCGAGTGAAGACCTGCATTCATGTCAGTATTCTAATTCCTAGCTTCTCAGAAAGTCATCTGTAACAAATATTTCAATAATATTTTGTCTTACATTCGTTAATTTATAAATAAATATATACAGTTTATTGAATGAGCGTTACAGAAACGTGGTAGAGAGGGAAGAGGTAACACATACTATTGATTGCTTATAATTCAATCTCTCACAATGTTTCCTTTGAAACAAAACAATTGGGATTTTTGGTCCGTTTATTTTTACGCCATTCACTACCTGGGTGCGATAAAAATGAGTTTGGAATTTTTTTTCGAAGATCATAAAACTTTCACATATATATTTATTTTAAAAACCTTCACATTTATATTTATTTATAAATTTATTTATTATCTACATTTATTTATAATGTTTATAGATATGTAATCATTTATGTTTTAATTTTATCTTTATTTACTCGTTATCTTAACGCTCCACAGTACCAGCTCAGCCAACGGTCCTCCACAAGTTCAGTTTTTAATAGTGCCAACAGCCCTTTCTATAAATGGATGATAAAATATGTTGATTAGTAGAACCCGGCCTAGTAAAGAGAGTTTTCCATTTCTTAAGTTATGCATACTATCTGAATCGTGCCCAAACTCATTGATTGAAGTGCTGAAGCCAATAGCCGTAATAGCACACTTGGCTTAACTAAATTGTCTAAAGCCTTGGGCGACCTAAACCACGGTGGATAGCAAATATAATAAACGTTTGACCTACACCAAAATGGCTAATTAAGTGAAGCTGAACGATGGATGGGCCAAATTTGAGAGGCGTGCATGGGAAGCAGTCTGAAAATGTATTCAAGGAGGCGTATGGGTGAAGTACGTATGTTAGCCGGCGCAGAGAGAGGGATGACGAATTTTTCAGATGGGCGTGGATAGTAATTACTCGCTATTTAGGGATATGTGAGCAATAGGTTGGATGTAACTTACTTTGAAGTCTTTTATACCATCCAGTCTTTGGAACCTTACTCCAGCCTTTTTCACGTATTATTTTGCATTCGGTTCCTCCAAATAAACTTAACCTGTTTCTCCAAATTCACTTTAATCTGTTGGTGTTGGGTCGTTTAAACTCTTTTTCGCATCTTTAATGTAATTTATTTTCCCCATACAGATATATTAATATCAGATTCTGTGTAAAACTAAATAAGAAATCCAGTTTGTCTGGAAATTTATCCTAAATTTATCAAAAATTTAATAACTTATATTATATATTATAATTATACCTTAATAATATACAATAATTATACCTTAAATTAAAAAATACAAATCTACGTAACCTGTTACTCCAAATTCACTGAAATCTATTGGTACAGGGTTGTTCAAACTCTTTTTCGCACCTTTAATATTATATGATTTTCTCAAACATTCATCTTGATATCAGACTCTGTGTAGAACTATTTAAGAAAAATAATTTGTCTGAAAATTTTGCATATGAGTCACTTACATCTTTCATTTTCTTTTCGCCCATTAAAGTTAATGATGATGGGCCGTTTCACACATGTTACGTTATGCAAAAAACATTTCCCCATGACTCACTTCCGTATATCATTATTAAATTTGAACGACAGTGCAAGCAAATGTTCCAAGAAATTTACAGTCTTGAGCATATAGTGCGAGCGTTTCAAATTTTGCGTAGCGAATTAAATAAGCCTAACGTAAATGGTAAGCTCTTTGAATATGCGTCACGGATGATGGGCGTAGACCAAATTCCTGGAATGAAGTAGGATGTCGGATATGGAGAGGAGTCGGTCCATTTACCCTTCTCGTTGACAAACACGACTACGTAAGACAAACCGAAAGAGCTATCTGCAGTCGAGGCGTTTGCAAGCTCTTCCACCAGATGGCAGTCGCGCCGTCGGAGCTTCGTGGCGAAGGGCGCTCAAATCAAAACGACGAGGAGGGTTCCGCCAATTCGTTCCCCAAGGTAGAGCAATCCAAAGTCTCACTTCCTATTTCGCGTCGGGGAATGCAATTCGATTCTTCCCCTCTCCCCTCCCGGTCTGACTCTCATCTGACCTGAACGAAGAGAACCTTCTTTTTCCATTTGGGCATCAGATTCCGTTGAGGACTTCCCGCTTGCAGGAAACCAAGTGCATATCCTCGGAAATCGAACGACTTGTGTGCACCGCTAACAATTTCCTCGGCTTCTCGTTTCCATTTCATGAATACAAACGGAACACGTTCACACCGCTAAAATTTCTTCGGGGTTTGCGTGAAAACTTCCTTCAGATGGGGAAGTCGGAATTGGGACTCTCGAACTAACTCGCCGAAAATCGCCAGATGAAAATCAATGCGTCATTTTCACCAAAAACGTTCCATATTTTTTCGGGTAACCGTATTAAGCTTGCTTGAATTCGGTTCTTTAAACCCTCATTTTCCGTGTAAGTTAGATTCTCTGAATCTTATGTTCAAAACATTGCACGGACTACAAAGTTTTTTTACTGAGTCCTTCGTATTGGTTGCTTATATGATTCTCTCCTAATATCTGTTAGTTAGCCTTCAGTATCCCTAGTAATGGACTTTCCATAGACTTAGGGTTGTGGTTTAAAAAAAGCTTCAATTATTCAATTCACTAGCTTAATCATCCTGTACTTTGTAGTGTCCTTTATCTCCCATATTTTCATACCTTCTTTTCTTTGGGTCATTCACTTTTTCATCACTGTTAATGCTAGAACAGGGTACCATCAACCCAATATC
The DNA here is from genome assembly GCA_963169105.1 of Ceriagrion tenellum. Lineage (NCBI taxonomy): Eukaryota > Metazoa > Arthropoda > Insecta > Odonata > Coenagrionidae > Ceriagrion > Ceriagrion tenellum. Next base: position 131,622,887 of record OY720632.1, on the reverse strand, counting down.
TGAGAGTAAATTCCTACTTTGGGAAATCCACCCTTGACTGATGAAAGAATAGTTGAGAAATTAATAACTATTGATTTTAGAGTAAATAGATGTTTACGTGGAGTACATAATGCGAAGTAATCAGCTTCCTACATCTGCATTCCCACTGAAACTGTTGAAATAAAAAAAAATTGAGGATGATCCCTAAAATAAAGAAAAGGTTCAAAAACGTTCATCTCTCCGCGTATCTCTAGCGCTAACACAAATTGATCGAGACGAAAAGCACAGCGCTAACGTAACTACTCTTACTCTCGTGGCCATCTGCACCCAAGCTGGGATTCGTTCTCATCCGCAAGTGACCTCCATCTGTCTCTGTCCGCTGCCTCATTCACTGTTCCCCTTAGCCAGTTGATTCCGAACTTTACTCCTTCCCGCCAACTTCGTCTTGGTCTTCCCGGAGGTCTTCTTCCCTCTGGTCTTCCCAGGCCTACCACCTTTAGTAGTGTACCCTGCTTACTTTCCTTTAGAAATCCAACCCATCTCATTCTTATTTTTCCTGTACATGTCAATATGTTCGGTCCTTGTAAACATATCTTATTTCCTTGTTGTGCTTGACTCTCCTAATCCCATTTTCAGTTGTGAAGTCAAAAACCTTTCTCGGGATATCGTTTTCAAAAACGATAAGTATTATTTTTTCCTCTCATTCATTAGCAATGCTTCTGCGCCGTAGAGAACCATAGGGCAAATTATTGACTGATATATTCTTATTTTTGTCTTCTTAGATATTTTTTAAGTTAGTATCTTATTACACGCATAAAAATTATAAATGGTTAGAATCATTCCATTCGCTATTTCAGATTTTTGTTTGATATTATTATTCCAAGGTAATTATTTGTTACACTTTCTCAAAAATGTGCCTTGATCATTTATTTTCCCTGCATATTTCTATTTTTTATTTATTTTTTTATTTTTATTTTTTATTTTTTTTATTTATTTTATATATATATTTTTTTTATTTATATATATTATTTAAAAAAAAAGTTTATTTCTAGTATCGTGCATAATTTTTGTGTTCCCGTCATTAATTTTCAATCCCACGTGTACCGTCTCGAGAAGGAAAATTCTTGTCAATTCTTCTCCGTTTTTTTTGTTTTCAGTCAAAAGAATCACTTTATCCACGAATCTAAGTGTTTTAACATTTGATCCAATTTGTAAACCTGGGTTGATGCTAACGGAAATTTTACTCAATTCCCTTCACACTTCTGATCCTTTTTTCTTATTTGATCCATTTCCATGGCTGACATAGTATGACTCCCTCGCACATGCCCTTGTGACGGCTTAGAGGGTATTCTGTGGAAGTTGATTTAACAAATATCTACATGGATCTAACTTTATCGGATTGCATTTCTATGGTATAAAGAAATATTGCTCAGAAGATACAGTATAATTTAAAAATCACGAGTAAATGGAACAGCTCAGAAATACGAGTGAATTTATCATTGTAAAATTGCGACAAAATTGTGTGATCATGACTCAAGAACTTTCTAATCAACCAAATTTTCACATACAAGGTTTGTCCTGAAAGTAATTTCAGTAAGTCTATTAAAAATCATGTATTGAATTTTTCGTTACAAGTGTTTAAAAATCTTCAAAATAGGCTCCTTTTGCGTCGATACATCGGCTCCAGTGGTACTTCCAGCTCTCGAATGCGTTGTGGTAGGCCTCCTCCGGAATGTCCTTTAATGTCGCGGTGCAAGCTGCTTTGATCTCGTCCACTCGCTTGCCTTTCAGGGGTGTTTTGAGGCGTGGAAACAAAACAAAGCCGGGGGGAGCCACGTCCTGGCTGTACGGGGGCTGGGAGATCGTTGGCACCCCTGCTTTGACCAGGTAGTCGGTGACGATGAAGGTGCTGTGGGCCGGCGCATTGTCGTGGGGCAACTTCCAGTTGTCTGCGATGTCCGGCCGGATGCGTTGAACCCTGCGTTTCAGTCTTTTGCGCACACCTTCCGCATGCCAGTATGATTCGTAACGATCCCATAAACTTGAGTTTTCGTAATGTTTAACATATCGGCAAATAAACGTACACTTAATCGTCGGTCTGAGTTCAACAGTTCCCTCACTCGCGTCAGATTGTCGGCCGTGGTGGTCATGGATGGCCGTCTGGCGCGGACTTCGTCGTCGACCCCTTCCCCGACTTCCAAAATGGCCTTGTGCCACCAAAACACTTGCCGATCTGACCGGGCATCTTCTTTGTAAGCAGTCTTGATTAGTGAAACAGTTTCTGAAGCGGTCTTGCCAAGTTTCACGCAAAACTTGATCGCAAATCTTTGTTCTAACGAGCGCTGCTTTTTCACTTGCACAAGATCAAAAAACAACTCTTACAGACAGGCCCTTTCCCTCTCTCCGGATGCCAGGAGCACACTGAGCGACGAAACGCTACATAGCTGGGTTCCCCCACTACCAGTTTCAACCTGTCCGATCGCGCTCCGACGTACAGTCACATCACAATAAAATCACTGACATTACTTTCAGGACATACCTTGTATAATCTTGACTTGAATCTACTTCATGCCTGGAAACATGGAAAAATCATTAAAAACTAAGGTTACTTTCAACTGAGGAAAAATCATATCGGTCAAATTCTTTTTAATACTGAGGAAGCGTGCAGATCAAATATTCTGCGCGTGGTCTTCATCAATTTTTTACAAAATTTCTCATGTGCCCATTATGGCACTATATGAAATAGAAAACGCCTTTTTTCCGACACAAATGCAGGAAATTAACATTTAGAGGGTCAATATTTTGGTAACATTGGTAGAACGACCTTTCTCTTCATTATCAGGCCAAATTCATTGAAATTCGTAGAAAATGATATATCGTCAAAACTATTTTTATTTGTGCGGGTCAACATATGTGAAATTAGCCGTTGAAAAGTGTAAGTGGCTTAATGTGATGATGTAAAAATCGTTGATGACTTGGTAAATTAGTTTCTAGTCCAAGAACACGTAAAGGAAAGGAGCAGGTAGGAATCGGCGGAAATTTGATCGTGGACGAAGTAAAACTGGTCAAGAAAGCCTTGAGAGAAGACGGATGGATTGGAGCCAGATAATGAAATAAAAAATAAATGAAAAAAGTGCACGCAATGTGGAATGGAATCGAAGGAGGCGTAACACGACGTCTCTTAAAAGAGTTTACTGCGTCGTTGGCTCACTTGAGAGGCGCGCAATGGGGTGACCAAAAAGAAATGAATGAATGAATGACTTCGAATAAGACCCTTGATCCGCACCGGCCAGGTTACGTGTCTTCCATTACCAATTGGAAGAGGTTTTGTTGTTTCGATCCAATAAAAGATCTAAGATACTGCTAAATAAAATAGGATTTGACGCGCAATGAACCCATAATCGCTGCATTATCTTCGGCCTTCGAAGGAGTTTATGGTCTCCATCAGGGTCTGATTTTTACGTTGAATCATTAATTTGGTAGGCGAGTATAAAACAGAAACGGGCACTCGCTTTCTACTGCCATTACACACCCAAGGAATTCTGCTAATATGCTGCACAAGTTGTCATTTCGATTACAAATGCACTGCCAATTCAACATATACGTTGAACAATCTACGCTATGCTTATGGAGAATACAGAATAATTACCGCATAAATGGCGGATTAATATACGTTACGAAGACCTATATCGAAGGAAGAACACTATTGATATTGAACGACCTTGTTGTGGACCCATGCAGTGCAAATTTCGGACCGCACATCTCTCTCGCACAAACCGTTCCATTCATCGTGGTTTGTGCGCGCTAATGCGTTGTGACCTGGTATAACTGCGACATCTGGAATGGAAATACCCTCACGTCAGCATCAGCAGTCAACGATCCGCTGGTTATTTCCTTGCTGCGCTCCGCTTCGCTTTCATTTCCATTCAATGTTTCATTTCTACTAAATTTTTCATTTCAATGTCACGAAAATTATTGTTAAATTTCCCTAATAATTCTTCCCCCTTATTTATACCTATGTGATTATTTTAAATAAATTTCCGCCGCAAATGATATCCTTTGATTCTTCCATTTTGAAGTTTTCGTATAATTATTTTTTTTATTTTACCAATCGTATGATCGCTTCCCGCTGTGCCCGTTTGGTCGTCATATTTCTTTCATAACACTGCATTTCGATCGCTTCCTATCTTATTGGACGTGAAGCTGATTTTCAATGCCATGAATGAAGCCCTTTGGCGGAGTTGTGCATGTGATTGTGTGATATGTTGTTTGCATGGAATTTTGGAGTATCGTATTTAACAACCGAGCTTCAGGATCCATAGCACTAAAATGTGTTTTTTATGTCCCTACTTCCTAGGTTGTTTTGCTGGCTGGTATTAGACTTTACATAGGCTTAGTGTAGTGTCGTAAATACAATGTTTCTAGCAGTTTAGTTTTCTATGAGCTTTTTTCTAATTATTTGTGACAGCAACAAATGAGTGATGGGAAATCGTGGAGTAAGAAATACATTCGTCTATAAGGCTAATATCCTAATCGTTAGGATTTGGTGAATATTGTGTTCGACATAAGAGTTCCGGAGTCTTGCATTAGCATTATTTTGGATATATTTCTCTTACAATCATATCTGTTTTATTCATTACAAGCTCATCTCGTTCTGATCTGAATCGATTGAACTAATGCTTCACACGTTCTAATCAAAATAACCCTTTGCTAGAGGCTTTAAATTCAACAAAATGATATTTATGAGCGTGTGTTTGGGACAAAATATAAGGCTTTAAATAAAACTTAGACAGAAATAATAATAGATATCATTTTAAAATACAAAAATTTAATGAAACACCCAATTTTCAAATGAAAATGCCAGAAATATAAAGCCTAAACGAGTCTGAGACAATAACTTGGCCGTATGCTCGATACTGCTTCACTTTATTGACGTTCATAGACCAAATCTCGTTGTTGCAGTTTTGAAAAGACTATATATCCGTTGTAAGGTGATGAATATGCACTACTGTTTGGGGAGAAAAGCATTTTTCTATTCAATTTTTCATCATATTCGTCTTATATTTCTTCAGAAATACTTAAGACTAGTCAGGCGGTGAACGACGGGTCTCGTGACCTATATACTGAATGCAAAATGAATGGTTTCACTCATTTTGAGCATGAACAGACTCATAAGTTTTCAACAGGTGAGGTGAGGGCCTGCTTTAGATTTCGTGGTCGAACAGATAGGTTATTTAGGTCATAAAGATGCTTTTTAAGGATGCGAATTTTGCCACCAATTTTTGCGTACAAAACTGCGTTAGACAGACTAAGTCTTTAGATGATTTCATTTTTGCACAAATATCGCCATAACTATTGTTTTTATCCCTTTTGTGATATAATTTTTAAGTTACATGAAAAGTCTTTTTTACTAAACTTTACCTTTTTTTACTTAGAAGAAATAACCACGATCACTCACAACGAGGAATGAGTTGATGCAGTCTCCTCATAGTAACTTGCTTTGATATGTAATTGTTGTACGAAAAAATAATTACTTTGAAACTATTTCCAGTAAATGATGGCAACGTTGCTGGTAGCATGATCCCGATATGCCGATCGAAACTCATACTTAGGGAACATCTGATAATAAACTATTAGAATCCATATCTATCTGAGAACTCACAAAAAATTATTAGGAATTCTGTCGAAATTATTTGCCATAGGTAAAATAAATAGTTTAGAAGTATATATTAGAACGACAGTTGTAATTTCAATTTTATGATGATTCATACAGTGTAGATTGTACGCTGAGTAGTTTCCAAGCTATACATTAATTTAAAATGCAATACAGGTTACTGAAATCTAATTTCACACCTTATTCAACACCAATATGGTTGACATACATTTGCAAATTATATCGTTCCTACTTTAATCCGATTTTGGCGTCGTTATCGCCATTTTTAGCTCAAAATACAGAAGTTTTCTTGCATTTTCTTTCGATGAGTATCATATTTATCAATCACATATAACCTTGAGAATATTGCCTGATTACATCTACAATACGATCATGTTCTTACATATCGAGGCCCCAGTGAGGGTGAGTTTTCCTTTTCCACCACCTCTCATTTCAGGTAATATAAAGTGCATACAGTTACAATATTAGAATCAGGATTGTACCCATAAGCAAAAGGGCCGATCATCGATTACCGATTAATCGGCCACGTGTTATTTGCCGATATCGATTCATCGGCCGATTAGTTAACACATTACCGGCCAGAGATATACCACGACCGATGAGGTATTACTTATAACTAATTTTTATCACTTTATTATTCCTCGAAGGCTATTTTAAATATTAACCATTGTTGAAAAAGAGAAAATTGTGAAGTACATCATTTGAATGTCAAATTTGCTACAATAAATGCTATTAAAAATTTTTGGAAAATAAATAATTTTTCCTCAAAAATTAAAGAGAGAAAAAAGTACTTAAATTTTCCAAATACAGCCATGACATCCTGGTAAATTATTATCAGTGATTTACTATAACATCCTCTGGACCCTATGCAGAGTCAAAGTTCTTGAGATATAGCCTCCTCTGCTACACGCACCAGCAGGACTTCAGGGTGTTCAAATTAAGCTCATGAGGATTAAATTAGCTTTCCCTAAGTAATTGAAATGTAGTTTATTTCACATCCATTCAGATTTTCAAATTAAAAGTTGGTTTAGGTTAAAGTAACGATGTATTTGCATGCATGGAATATCTAATTCCATAAAAATTTTACACCAATATTTTCATTATTATTTATTTGGAAGTCAGTACATGAGATGATCAAGATGGAGGAGAACCTCTAACTTTTTCAAACTTTTTGAGGAGTTAGCGTGTGGCAAGCGAAATAATTCAAAAGTGCATGTTTTTCAAAAAATGAAAAAGAAACGAACGAGCAAAAATTTCCATCAAGAATTAGATAAATATTTGAACATGCCCCTTATTCCAAGAAAAAGTGACCCATTAATGTAGTGGCGAAACTCAAAGGAACTTTTTTCCTAATTTAAGCAAATCACTTGTGAAATATTTAAGTGCCCCAGCTTCATCCATTGAAAGTGAACGAATTTTCAGTGCTGGGGATAACACCTATGAGCCATCAATAAATAGACTGTGCCCTGAAAATGGGGAATTTCAAATATTTTTTCATTACATTTAACCAATTTTAAATTCAGAATATTGAATTTGTTAATGATTAATATAAGATACAATGTATTTAAATTCTAGAAAAAGATTAATAGAAAAATATAAAAGACAGATTTATGGATCAAAATATGAATATGGGATACGTTGATGGTGTTGCTATTTTTCATTTTTACATGAAACTTCTTATTTAGTAGTTTACTACTTAAAGAAATTTATGATTTTGACCGAAAGAGTTGTCAGCATTGAATGTGACATAGATCCGCCAGAAAGAAAAAGGTTCTGTCATGAAATTGGAGAATTTCATATTTTATTATTACAAATTAAGGGTTAAAAATTTTGAATGTTTGTAATGTCTAAGAAAATATGCTTATTATATTCAAGTGCTAGTAAAAGGATAAATATTAAAATAATAAAGACCGACTGTTTTCATTTGTTATAATATGTTTATGGAATACTTCGAAGGTGTATTGTTACATTTAATATTTTTATTATACTACTTACTATGTAAAATAAATCTTTTATGTTTATTACAATTTTTATTTAAAGCCCTTTATAACAAAAGTATCTTTATTTACAATATTAACTACAAAAAAGGCCAATAAATCGACCAAATTGCTAATACCGATAAATCGGCAAAGGGCCGATAAGGCTGAATACCGATTACTTGCTAATTTTCCGGAACAACTCTAATTAGAATCTATTCTCCTCTAATGTCCTTAACATAATTTTTTATTAATTAAAATGAATATTGTAAATATCAATGTGCCCATCTAGTCCAACTCACTACTCCTCAGCTTATGAGAATATATTTTGGATATGTATGATTTTACATTTTCCCGGCGAATAATATTTTGGATATATTTACCTTTCTCTCTGATTCATTCGTTCAGTTATTGAATTAAGATATCCATTTGCATCTGATGTTACTTTTACAACTACCTCCATGTCTCTCTTAACTATGCTACCAATTGATCTATTTTCAAAAACCCTTTCTATCGTGATTCCAAATTCAGTTTGATTTGTTTCTCTGTGGAGGTAATTTTGTTCTAAAATAACTTTATATCCATTAATGCCTTTTATAGCACCAATATTGACACTCAGTAGTTGTGTTCCACTGTTCAAATAATTTCATTTCTTTGATAAAAGTATCATTTCCGCGAATATCCAGGGCCATCTAGTTTATATCATAACCTGAATAAACAGCTGCTTCCATATACACCGACGTTTGGTAAATAAGTTGGTTTAACTCCGGTACTACCTATCAATGGTAGCGTCGATGAATATATTTTAAATGCTGATAACTGAAATTACCTATATAAACTTGGAAACTAGATGCAGACCCGATTTCCTAGATTCTTCTGGGTGTGATAGGCGCGAGGGGCATACCGGTTATCCTTTTACCAATTCGTTGCAGATGACTTTGTGATGCGCATTGATGATTCTACCACATTAATCTCTATCTAACAAAGATAAAGAAAATTACCCATTTTTTATCTGCTATAATCTCTGGTAATTTCTCATGGTGGGCGATTTACTGACCACCTCCAAAATGACTCATGCCCTATTTAAAGATACTATATTTTATAAAAAATATTTGACAAAGTTAAAGAGTATGCAAAAATTTCTTTATGTTCAATGATGCCGATTTTAAAAAACTCTTAATCGTTTTATTTGTATTCAACTTTCTTAGGTTCGTCGGCAAAACGGAAACCAGTGTCAGCCCAAGTGATGGCAGCGTAGTAATACTAGCAGGGTAAGCGCCAATGCGGTTTCAAATTATCATCAATCTCCCAGGCATGTTAGTTACCAGTATTTAGTGCGGTGGCATTCAAAACCACAGAAACCAGATGGGATACAATTTTTCTCCTCGATAATACCATATTAGTTCGAATCTTGTGCTGGTTTTAGAGCTCTGTGTCGGTCGTATTTGTGATTGAAGCGATTCTGCTGACGAGTATTTCTTGCTAGAAATTTTTCATCAATAAAATGCTGTTAGAATTAATTACTTTAAAATCAATACCCGTTTAATTTAATAAAATAACTTAAATCGCAATGGCTGCTCGTGAAACGCATTTAATTCGTACTTTAAGAAGAAATCATTGCCAGATAGCAATTGAAAAACCATAATAATGTGATAAAATGATTTTTTGATTCCGATTTTCTTATGAAAGACTTGACGTTTTAATACTTATGCGTATTCATCTAGAGTAAAGGGAATCTTCTCTCACGTTTTTTTAAAGAAATGATACTAAAGCGTGAAGACTCGTCAAATTATTGGTTAACTGTGCGTTGCGTTTCATTGAACGGTTATCGTGCTCTTCCACTTCGTCTCTCCTGAATATGTTGACTCTTTTCTGAGTATTATCTTAAGAATAAGAAAGAAAAATCATCACCTTAGTTTGTCAAGGGTCTTTCAAATAGCTTATGCTATAGCAAAAAAAATTTTTTAGACTTTGGCCCATAAATCACGTAAAAATATGACACTGCTATATTAAATGTGGGCTTTAAGTACCAGTAATGGATAGGTGTTCCATTTTTTTGTCACTGTATTGTTCGCTTTTGAATCGCTCAAAACTTGCCCATACAAACTGAGTAGGCTGATCTCTCTCCGTTTTCATTACTGTACTGACGCACCAACTGAAGTACCTACATCCGTAGGTTAATGTCGCCGTGAGAATATGCGTCCGTATGGTCGTAACTCCTTTTTACTAAAGTTGCATACTTACCGTCTTCCTCAGTATAGGAAATCAAAGTTATTAAGTACGATAATCAGAAAAGACTAACAAAAGGGAGAGTGGAAAGTAGCCCGTAGTTAAATGTATGTATATAGAAGGGTACCTCTTGCATGAGTGACCATTCCGTTAATTATCGTAAAATGACTCGTTGAGCGGGAATAAAGGTTTAGTTTAAAATTAAATGCTTCCTGTGTCCCTGCTCGAGAGAATTACTGAAGATGTCAGCTCATTATTTACTCCTGTCGCACCAAATTAGTGGAATCTCTTGTGTAAGGATTTTTTTATGCCGGTCCGAGAGTCAGTTGTAGAAACAGCATCTGCGCCACGCCCGAAATAGGACTCGAAATGCATGTATGCGTGCGCACGCGCGTAAACATATATTTTTGGGGATTGCATCCGAAGAGGAAAGCCCGCATAACGCCTTCCGCATTCAAACATGCGGCGACCCCTGTGCCCTTAAGTCTCTAGGGGGGAGAAAGTCGAAAGCGGTCTTAAACCTCTCTCTCGTCCACCGCCGTGTTCCTCCGCCACGCGGCGGGCGGCGGCGGCGGCGGTGGATTTTTCAACTTGGCCTCCTCAATCCCTTGCGGGATGCCTCCTTCCCCTCTCCATTCTGGGGTGAAAGGGCTCAGCACGGGGGAGGAGGCGTGGGCAGAATGTATCGCTGAGGAGATCTCTTTCTCTCTCTTTCATTGTTGTGGTGGTGCGGTCCTTTATTTATATTTGCTCATTTTTTTCGGTCGTTATTATTTTTTTTCATCTCTCTCGAATAAAAATACGTGCGTGGCCGGGCCGCAGGGAATGGCGACCGTGAAGGTTGTGGGCATAAAACGGCTGGGTCTAGTTGGTGGGTGATGAAATAAAAGTATGCCTCTGTTCTTGGGGTGGAATGGAGGAGTAGAGGTGGAATGAGGGTTAGGTATAACGTGGTTGGGAGAGGAGGGCAGAGAAAGGGCTTTTGAGAGTGTAGGATAAGGGCTGGGGAGCCGTAAACCTCGGTTCTAAACGAGTGGGAAAACTGCCGGCTAAATGAATGTTGCTTGCACCGCGAGGAAGGGGGCCGGAGGTAGCTGGTTTTGAGGAACGTGGAGTTAGTAGGTAATCCGGCTGTATGATATTGTGATGCGTCGAATTCCACGTGTGATACACATGAGGTATCGCGTTACGATGTTTATCCATTGGGCCACGTAATGAAATGATTTGCGTTATCTTGTGATACATGAAATAGTATGAGATATCTTGGATACTCCGATACCCGCTGGACTACATCAGTCAACATGTCATTTGGTATTCACCATTGAAAGTTTTCCGATTGGCCTTAACCTAATTTAACGGCAGTACTCGTAAATCATTACATGAGCTTAAAAAATAGGAATCACATTACTTGTCTTCGGTCAAGATCGATCGCTATCACTTACATTTTTCTTCTATAAACCGTGTAAGATCTAAATCAGACCAAACGACAAATTCAATGCGTAAACGGCAGTTTAGATAATACATGGTAATTGGATTTATATTGATTTAAAATTTCTGCAATTGAAAGGAACGCTAATACTGTGCTTGTGCCTAGCTTCAGAGATTACGGGTTTGAAGTTTGAGGTAGAAGCAAGCCATAAGTCGTGGTCTCTAGACATAGCATTCCCGTTTGCCACTATCAAAACCTGTTTTTTGCACTCAGTTTGGGCGTGAGGACTAAAATCCTTCATAACCTGGTGCTGGAGAAGGATGCTGAAGATAAAATGGACGGACAAACTAAGAAAGATGAAGTGTACTGAAGAGTAGAAGAAAAAAGGACCAAATGGAAAATCATACAGAAAAGAAGAACCAGATGTTTTGGACACACCCTGAGACACAAAGGGTTTGCAAAGAAATTAATTGAAGGAAAAATAAAGGGGAAAGTCCCCAGAGGCTGACCCAGAAATAAGTTCATGGATCAAATAAAGAGTAAATTTCATAAAAGAGATACTAGGAGGTAGGGGAACTATCATTTGATAGGAAAGGGTAGAGGGCTGCAGTCAATCAATCTTAGGATTGAACATCCAGTAATTTGGGCGTGAGAGTAAATGAAACGTGCATCTCAGAAAGCATGCATGAAGTTACAATTTTAACCAATTTAAAATGTAATAAAGTGTTATTTTTTACTAATAAAGACGCACTTTGCATAAATTATTACGATTGTAACTCACAAAATAATGGCAACATAAGAAAACATAAGCGGCTTGTACGATATGCATCATCATTCTGTTGACCACAGTTGCTGGGTATCAGAGTCACATCGATGCGTGATACGGAGGAATTCGAATATCCCTGAGGCTTGTGCGATGTAGTAGTTGGACGCGATGGAGGGAAATGGGTTGGGAGTTGGAGGTAGAGGCAAGCCGTAAAGCTGAGTGGCAGGACGGTCTTCATCTCAGGGGTTTTGAGGATAGATCGCGGCTGGAGGTTGGGTAGAGAGGTTTTAGGAGACATTGGGGAGGAAAAAAAAAGTCAGTGGCGTATGGGATCAAGGAGAGGGGTTGGAAAGGGCTGTTGGGTATGGAGGGTGAGTGAGAAGGCTTAAAAGCGCTTGGAACGAGGATAAAGTAATCTCCCTCCTTGAGGAATTCAGGGTCGAATTTTTTCCTTCTATTTCACCCCTACCTTTCCTTTCCCCTAAAAGGCGTAAATAAATCGGCATGCTCGAATCTTTCCTCTATTGTTCGTTTACCACCCTTTCTTGGCGTCGTCCAGCAGATTAATCTCCTGGCCCTTTTAGATCAACCTCTTGCTTATACTTTACTTTCATGGTCCCTAGATTTTTACATCAAAGTCCCGTCGTTCCACATAATATAAGTCGTAGGGAAGCCCGTGGTTTGATGTGGTCAAGCACATGATTCCATTAAATGCGTTAAGATTTTTATACCTGTTAACGCATCTTATCATCATTATTGGTCATTTTATTTAAAGAAATATAAAATAATTAGCTCTAGCCTTCCATTCTTCCCTTTTACCGGCTAACTCCTTTGTGTCTTGATTCAGATGGCTTAGTATGTATTTGTCCCTACGTCTTCTTTCAACAGCTTCAACTCTTATTTTCCCATGTATACCTTAGTCTCTAACAAATTCATTTTGTCTCAAACTATAACGCTACCGGCTGTTTTTTGTCTCTCTGATAGTGCTGCAACATTTTCTCGCTTCACATTCAAATTTTCTATTGCAGATATATGTATTTAGTATTTTCCTGAGGCAATAAGTTTCTAAAGCTTCCATTCTCTTCTGATACAGATTTCTCATTACCAAAGTCTCCGAGCCAATTATTACAAAATTTTGCATAAATGTTGTCATGCACTGCTTTCTTATTAGTAATCCTATTTTCTTTGAGCTCACCCGTTTTCTAATCATGAATATTTGTTGGTCTGCGCCTCGTGACGCATGATATACGCTTCACTTCTTTCATCGCGTTTCATACAGCTTCAAATGTAGTTGAAGGACTCCACTCCCTGTTACGCCATGTAGGCCTTCAGATTCTCTCCTAAAAACACTTTGGTTTTCATTTTCTTCCCAAAATATCCAAGCGTTATCTTTGTAATATTAACTCCACTCACTGTTTAGGTATCGACATTGACTTGTACACAATAGCGTGTAAAAATTATCCGCTGATGGATGCTCGAAGTGTCCTAAATGCTTAGTATCTGGAGTGAAATCACCCTACTACTTTCGAAATCTCACTCTCCCTCGGAGCATGGGACCTGAAGACATCCGTATTGGCTGCGGAAAATCAATTAATACCCATTGCAAGGAATAATTTATTTCCTTAATAAAAATAGCAATTTTTCTGTGGTGAAAATATCAATTATTATTTCCATGAATTATGTATTGTTTTTCTTATTTTTTCTCCTCTTCTGCGTATCAAATGACACATTTTTTAAACGTTTCATTTTTTAACTCTATTCATGTGGCATTGCAGATCATGTAATATCCAAGGAAAAATATGGTCCACTCAACTTTTGTTCGACTTTCTGAAATGATGAATGTGATTATAATAGATAACTATAAAATCAGCGCCTGCGAAAGTTATAACGGAATATTTATTCCGTTTAATTTTATAATTAGCTATCGCAAACGACGATCGTACCAATTAATGCTTCGCAGGCCTTTCAACGGTCACTTTAATCAACGGTATTTATGTATTCAACATATTTATATTTCATGTGAAATATTAAAGGTGTTTAATTATTCAACATTCAGTTATTTAAAACTAATGAGGTATACGTTTTTGCATTTAAGATTAAAATTAGGAACTTGTCCACAAAATAATTGAAATATTTTTCACCTTTTTTGTTTCACCCATTTCATAAATTAAGCTGGTGGTCTTTTATATATTATCACTGTACTTAATCATGTGAAAAATATTTTGCAGACGTTTACTTGCATTACTAACCGAATTATTTTACTTTCTTATTTATTTTCCTCAACCGGGATTGTGAAAGGTCAACAAAATTTTCCTTATTGTTTTAAATTAACTTCACATTTAGATACATCATTGTGTAGCAGCACTTTGAAATCTCTCATAATATATTAAATACATCTAATGGGCAAGAATAATTTCATGCTATACTATTTTTAGTTTTTATTTCCATGTTTATGTTGGTGGTTTATGCTTATATTAAATTAAGGCTGTAGAAATTGGAAAGTAAACCACAGAAAATTCCAAACCGCATTCAAATTTCGAAAGGAATTCCGAGGAGTTTGAACCGCATTACGGATAATTGAATACGACATTGTATCGCCTTTCTCCTTTGATTATGGAAATTATCCGCAAATTTAAGTCGACAGAAATTTACCAAGCCTATATTCTATTTAGTATGATCAACATCTTCACCGCCAATTTAGTTGGTCAAATGGTGTTTCATTCAAGACCTGCGGTTGGCTTGACAAGTGGTGTACATAAATTATTAGTCTGTGTATTTTAACGCTCAAAATATATAAATGTAGCGCATATATCAGTAATTCATTCGATTTATTAAGTTATTATGAATGGAATGTTTGAAGATAATTAATTGCAATCCATTGTATCAGTGGTGGGTTTTTTCTTTAGTTTTGGTGGAAAAGTTGCGCGATATAATGTTCATCGAGATTATGCATGATAACTTGAAAGCATATGGAAGAGAACGGGTGTGAAAAATGTAGTGCACATGCAGAGAATTTTTAAAATTTCCATTTTCTAGGAAAATGTGTTAAGCAGCGAGTTTGATTGGAAGAAAATACATTAATTATGCTTGATGTAAAATAAATAGGATGCATTTAAGCGAAATGGGACTACTGGGCAGAAATTAAGAAAATATTGAAGATGTTTGAGTTTTTTTGTGAAGCAGTGTGGGAAAGTTTCTATGAATACGAAAGGAACCATTTGGAGCATTACTTAGCATGAAAGAAAATGACAGTAAATTTCTTGATTATTAAATACGGAATTGTATTAACTTATTTCTTTTGATTATGGAAATTTTCCGTAAATTTAAATCTTTGGATATTTATAAATCCTATATTCTATTTTAGAAGATTAACCAAGACCAATGTTCACCGTAAATGTCGTATGTTGAATGGTTTTTGATTCCAGACATACGGGAGGTTTGGCGAATAATTTCTACATCAACGAAGAAAAGGAGAGGGAAGTATTTGTATTAAGTTGTGAGAGGAGATGGCGTCTTTAACCTCAGTAAGGGCGAAAGTACTCCAGTGGGGATGAGGAATTGCCCATATTGCATGCAATTATTTCTGTGATAAGGATCATACTAAGCTCAAGAGAGAGAAAGGTTGTGGACAAGAATTATTTTTGATAAAAAGTGGAGTAGAAACTGTCAACCATCGCGTACTCTAACTGGCTGACA
The DNA here is from genome assembly GCA_963169105.1 of Ceriagrion tenellum. NCBI lineage: Eukaryota > Metazoa > Arthropoda > Insecta > Odonata > Coenagrionidae > Ceriagrion > Ceriagrion tenellum. The sequence continues at coordinate 131,607,138 of OY720632.1, read as the reverse complement.
GCAACGCTAGTATTGATTAAATTATTCTACGACAATGGTGTTGTTGTACTTTAAGTTATCAAATTTCTATGTATAATTGTACCCAAATATTGGCCTCTGTAATACTGAGATGAAGCTCTTCTTCTCTTTTTGCGGGAAAAAGTAAACGGTTCTCATTCGTAGTTGTGGTAATAATTATACTGTTGTTGTCCCAGGTGACCCTGAATTCAAACCTTCCTAATGATTCGTTCTCAATTTGTAATTAAATATTCAATTAAAGTTTCTGGAGACTTATGAGTTAGAATTAGGTAGCAATTTAAAATCACAAAGCGTTTTTGATGGACGTTTTAATTTCGAGCAATGCTACTTCCAATACGCATTTCTGCTGATAAACGTAATGATTATTTCATTTCGGCGTCCCGTAATCCAAATGAACACCTCGTTTCCCCTTCCACTCCTGAAGGTGATCATTTTGTGTCCTTTAATGATGATGGTTTCTATTTCCAATACATTACTCACGAAATGTTATCTAAATATATGGCCTGTTCCTAATCTCCCTCATCCGCGGTTGATGAAATTTTGAATTGCTTCATTCGTAAATTGCCTGAAAAGCTTACATCAGTACTGCTTGAAATATTCAACTTCTGTTTGTCCAACTCAATTTTACCTACCATATAAAAAAATGCACACGTGAGACCAATTAAAAAGTCAGAACGCCCTCTTCCCCCGCAGACTTCTGTCCTATCTCCATTCTCTGTGCCTTATCCAAAACTTAGAGAAAATTATCCATCACCAAATTACTGATTACCTTTCCTCCAAGGAGAGACTTGACCCCTTTCAATCTGGCTTTCGTAAAGGTTTCACTACACAGTCTCCATTACTCCAAGTCACGATGACATTCGTAGTGCAATGGATAGTAGGATGGTAACCAATATTGTTCCTTTTTGATTTTAGTAAAGCCTTTGACCGTGTTAACCATGAGAGTCTATTGTAAAAATTGAAAAACCTCGACTTTTCTTGTCCTGTTTTGAATTGGATCTACTCATATCTTGATAGCAAAACTCAGGCAGTTCTAGGCGCAAATAACAACATATCGTCTTGGTGAACTGTGCCATGCGGAGTGCCTTAAGGGTCAGTTCTTGGCCCTCTTATATTCAGCCTTTACATTGCAGAGACCCTCAGACACCGCATATATATGCTTTATGCAGATGACTTTCAGATTTATTTTCATGCTGACTTTCTGACATGCTGGCTGCTGTGATTTCCCTGGTCAATGATGATGTCTCAGTCATTTGTGGTTGGGCCCAAGAAAATTTATTGGTCGTAAACTCTTCTAAATCATAGGCAATCATTTCAGATAACTCTAAAATTCTTAGCAAAATTAATTTTTCTCTTCTCCCCTACATTAAAGTGGGAGACGCCGATATTGGATTTAGTAACACTGTTAGAAACCTTGGCATTAAGTTAACTAATAACTTCTCGTGGAATCATCATAATAATTGGAATCTCAAATCAGGTTAACAAAACTTTATATCAGTTAAAATTACACAAATCTCTTCTTCCCTTTTTCTACCCGTAAAATGCTTGTTTCAACGCTTATAATCCCTCATTTGATTATTGCGCTTTGGTCTATAATGACATTCCATTGGAATTTAAAATAAACTTCAGCGGCTCTTAAACTCTTGCGCAAGATTTGTCCTTGACATTCGTAAAGAAGAGCATATCTTCCACCACTTTCACAACTTGTCATGGCTTAAAACCTCTATTCGGCGGAAATATTTATCCTCTATTGGGTCATTTCTCTTCACTCTTTTCTGCAATTTTTTTCTTCTCTTTTTAATGTTCAATTCCAAATTAATCTCTGTTCTTAGAACCACTAGAACTGACCCCTCCTACCTCTTACGCCCTTTACCTCGGACAAATACATACCTTAAATAATTTCTCATCTCTGGTTCTAATCTCTGGAATTCCTTGCCATTATCTATAAAAAATTCCTCCTCGCTGTCTGTTTTTAAGGAAAAACTTTTTAATTATTACCATAAGCAGCATATATGCCAATAATAAAAATATGTATCCTGTTATAGAATTATACGTTTCCAAAGTGATCGGAGAAATTATTGTTTTTTTGTTATCTCTTTATAATTGATATTATATTTTCCTTTGTTATATATTATATTTTCCATAATTTTTAGTGTTAATAGGCTGTAACTGTGAATTGTTTTTTATTTTTCATCACTAAGAGATGTTGGCCAGATATTTGTTGTTATTTTTTCGCTCAATGCAGAATTTTATATGTATTTCCTTTTTTTTGCCATTATGGAGAAACCCAGAGCATAATTAAACTAATTCTATTCTATTGTATTTATCTCGCTGCCAATTGACACTTAATAAAACTATGTATATGGTGTTTACCTTTAAAAATGTATCCATTGAGTTCAGTCCTTTTGGAAGTTACCTTCTAAAAGTCCATAATTGAATTAATAATTAAAATATCAACTATGTTTCAATCCCCAGAGTTTTTCATGTAATAAAAATATTTAATAAAATTTCTGTGGATTGAAACATAGTTGGCATTGTCATTATTATTTATTCAATTTATCCATTGTTTAATAAAATGTCATATCAGATGGGGTCGTGGGATTAAAGATTTCACCTCTAGGTGCGCAACCGATTTGGGGCTGGGAAAAAAGGAGTATCCTAGCAATTGCGCGCTTCGTTCTTCTCTCCCCAATCTAACCCTCCTTCAAGAGAATGGCTCTCTCGACCCACTTCCGCATTCTCGCCTAGCGCCACCGCTTCCGAAGAGCGCGACGTGCGAGTAAGCTCCTGAGTATGGGCTCCCACCACTCACCAGCGCCTCTCTACTCCCGTGACTCGAGACTTGAGTGAGGGAGGGAGGCCAATACAGAAAAGCGCGGGAAAGAAAAGAAATCGAAGGTGTCCGCCCGTGAATCTCATCAAATGGGCTTTGGGCGACGGACGACGGAGCGGCGTCTTCGTTTTATTTTTATTTTTTAATCAAGTCGCGCTTGGAGGGTCGTGTGGCCAAGACGCCGTCCTCCCGAAAAGTGGACGACGCGCCACTATTGACGACATGCGGAACGACCGGCCCCGTCAGAGCTGTGCGTAATTGCGATTCATAGAATACGATACTCGATCCGCTGGAGATATCGGTTCATTCGATTTGTCTGATAGCAATGCAACCTACGGTATTTCTTCATGTATGATATAATGTCTAATTTGTAAAAACTAGTCATTTAAACAAAACAGATGACTTAGCACTCATATTAATGAGTATGCTGTATTTTCGACACTGATTTCACAGCATTCATAGTCATTTTCATGCTTGAAAAAGTATCGCTTAACATCCTAAAAATGGGAAAAAGTGGATGATACTGAGGTTGAGTATGAAGTGTGTGCATGGATCATAACTGAGCTGTCATTGTTATCAAAAGTTAATAAAATGTTGTTTTTGATGCATTTTGAAACTTGTTTGATTGAATATAATGCGTTTTGGTGCATAATTTAATATTATATGCGCGAGGCATCGGCAAGTTATATTTAGTAGTACATCCTGCGATGAGTGATTAAATGTGATGTACGATCCAGTTTATTAAATAATGTTGCAGTAGCATGAATGCGGTGTACAGGAGTGTCTACTCAAAAGAAGTGACTTCTAAGGAAGTGTTGAACTTTCGGGTTCCGATAGTACTACTTGGAGATCATCGTTCTGCTCACATTTCCTTTCCTGTTTTTCTCTCTAGCGAAATGAACGACGAAATTGTACGATAAATAATCCAATTTTGAGACTCGCAAAATCTCAGGAATTATTGTCCAGAAAATCGCTCAGTTTGAGTTCCACAGGCATTCGTACACCATTTATATAACGTTAAGAATACATGCATGTACATACAAAGTATTCAGGCCAGCCGCAAGTACGGTGGTAAAATACAATGAAAATTCGCTTAGCCCTATATAGCGCATCAGAAATTAAATTATTATAGTCCTCCTACGTATTCGTATGCCAAAAGAAACTTATATTAAGGGGTCACCTTCGGCTTATAAGATAATGGCCGCTTAAGGGAGGGATATTTTCATTGCATATGTGCATGGAAAATTCATTGTTTCCAAAAAAAATAGGCCGCTTAGAGAGGTTATGGCTTAAGGGAGGTGGCCGCGACTACAGGTTTTACTGTGTTAAGGCTGTAAGTAATCTATGACGTTTCCTGGTAAAAATAAATGTTTACATTTCAACTAAGAGTTCTCTGGAAAATTTTTGATCTCCATCCGCAGTCATATGATTAGGATTTCAAAGGATTTGATGCGGCTTTACTGCACAATCAATGTGCTTGCTTATCGACGGGAAAATTAATTTATCAATATTTTCCGTGCAAGTGCGAATCATGGAATATTACTACCTCTATTGACTTCTGCGCCATAGTAATTCTTGGTTTAAATTTTGAAGTACCTCTTTCAAGCAGTGGCCTCTATGTGCAAAGGAGGCTGAACGTGATATGGCGTGCGCGACATCATCTTGGAATAATCTGGAGATACGTTTGCTAGAGCTCTTTACTCCGACCTCTTATCAACAAATCGATTTATTCCCTAATTATTCCTCTCCTCAACTCTCATGGTAGCATATCCTGTTGTTTTATCATGCGACGTGATGTTGAAACTTTATTATCGCATATTCCCACGCTCACAAAGGCAAACATGAGTTTAGAGTGGCCTTCTTCGCTGCCAGCCTCCTCTATCATTTCTTCTCTCGTTTCCTGCTTGTGGGTCGTTTTTATTCCTCGGCGACCTTCATCAAGAACTGCAGATTCAGCCCTTCTCTGCCCTACTTGCTCCAGTTCCCTGTTCCATGATTTTTCCTCGCCTCTGCCCTCGAGAGTGTAAACATCCGATCGCTTATTTTCACGCCTCGCTTATACTCTCAGTCACCAGCAATCACAGCGTTCCTGTGCATGGACCACTCAAAGGGGCTGGAGTGCAGACACGTAGGGAAAAAATCTTTGAGTTGTCTTGTCTAAGCGAAGAGGCGATTCGAAATCTCGGTCTCGCTTCATGTGTGGCCGTCGCGTTTCCGAAGATAAGTCCTCTTGAAGACCAAATTTTCATCTTTCCCCTTTCCCTTCTAGGCGTCTTTTACCCCGAAATTTAATATATCATTAAATGCCCTCATAACCGTATCGCTTCCGTCGGCTAATCATTTCCCTCAGAGAATGGGATCGTTCATTTTTGTCTCCACATACGCCGATGGCCATACACCGACTTTACTCAACTCATCAACACTCGGTCATGGTTGGTTCAGATATTTTGGAAGAATTTCAAGTTCATGAAGTCTTGCATACATTTTAACACGATGCTTTTGTTCAAACTTAAGTGCAGTCTGTTAAAAAATTTATTTCATAACTTTTTAAATGAAGCGGCAGTTCCTTTTGACGAATTTCAGACTTGAGTGAGGAGTCGTTTTAAGCAAAAAGTAGTTCCTTACCAACCTGCATGATGCGGTTCCAGCTCACTACTCCCCCTCTCTATTTTTCACTTAAAAAGTTATTTAAAAGCGAGTGTTTGTTTCACTTTTCCCGAACAATTTCGCGAAACGGAGATATCGAATTTCCGCTGCAGTTGCGAAAGTGATGCATGATGTACTCCCTGCAGTTTGGTAAGCAATCGTCTTTAGGTTGGCTGACGGTCATGTAACATGCGGTGTTTAGTAGTATCTCTATTGAATCAAAATATCAATGAATATGACAACCTTATGTGTTTTTAAATAAACAGTCACTCTATCAGAGTCACTCTGTTATTGGTATCGATTGTTATATTCTCTTAAATTTGCGGAATCTGACTCTAAACACTCTTTATAATATTCTAGTGAAGGATTTTGCGACGTTTTCATAGCTGATCGTAGAGGCCATCCATAGCCTCTCCGAGTTGGTTGTGCGCTGATGACTACATTAGCACACAACGTGGGGTAATATTTAAGGTACGAGTTACGAATAGGATCGAGTTGACCTTTAAGTAAATCAGCCTGAAGATGCTCATGACTAAACGTATGTCGTCTATTAAGTGACTAAGTGTCGTCATCTATTGACTACTATTGACTATTAGTGGGATATCAAATTAAGCGTGGGTCAAGACGGGCTGAAATTAGGGAAAATATGTTTAGTGCATTTAATGATGTTTTATGAATTTCATGCAAATTTTTTATCAAAAGAATCTTTTTTGTGACAAATTTCTAGTTTTCATGGATCTATATTATATTTGCAGTCTTCGTTGAGAGCATGCTTTGAATAACTCATTATTTATAATATTTTGAGAAGTAGAGATAAACCTCTTTAAGTTTGGGAAGTATCCAAAACTTACATTCTGCATCCCTCTTTATGACTTCTAAGTCTGTTTCAAAACTTCCAATTTGGTTTGGGATGTATCTAAATTTTTATCAACTACACCCATCATTAAAACTTCTAATTTAAATTTTAATGTAACCAAACATAACATCAAGCTTTTTACCATAGTCTTGTAACTTAAGATTTAGTTTAATAAAATGTTCTAAAAAATTTGCAAAATAAATCAGTTAACAAACCTACTAAATCCCCGACAATTCAACGTGAGATAATTATTTGTCAGTCAAAAAGAACATTATATATCTCATATAATCATTCAATAAATCATTTCCGGACCAAACTTCGACTGAGCCAACGACCACTGTTGTAAGTTTTCAGCCCCTTGAGCTTCAAGTCTACCTCTTTAATCGAATTTGAATTCGAATTTTATCTAATATCCGAGCGTAAATTTAATGAACGTCCTTGGTAACTGTTTGCATCTCTTTCTGAAGTTCCCTAAGACCAGATTTTGTACATAAAGTCTTCTCATGCATGATGCAATGAAAACCTTTCGGTGGATGACCAACGTTTTTTTCCCCTTTCCTGGGAGTTATTTCCCAATTATTTTTCCGGAAATATTTGCATAGGCGTATCACAAGTTTTGATAACGCACGGAGAACAGAGAATTTAGCAAGGAATTATTTCACATGCCAGGTAGAATTCATCGATAAGCCGCGTTTGGCTCACGTTAGCTATAGTTAGGCAAAAACACGCAAAAGCAGGCTCTCTTTTCTCTTCAATCCCTCTCTCTGTCTTCTCTATCTGTTCGGGATTCCGGTGTCACGCGACTCCAGGCTTACGCGAGATTAGAAGTGTTCTACTTCAGTAAATTTCTCTCTAGGTACTCATCGTTGGAATCAATGATCTTACCTTCCCAAATTTTTGTTTAACTTATTCTTTGATGAATCTACCGACTCACTTTATAACAATAAAATATAATTATTTTGCCTTCATACACTATTCCTCTCTCTCCACACCCAAAACTACCTCGCTAGTCTTGCCCGCCACTCAGTTTATGGACGTGGTACGACTTGAAGAATGGCTTTCCCAGCATATGGGGGTACAGAAGGTTATTCAGGGTTTCAACGGGGTCTAACTATCCATATCTTCCGACGTTTCGATGTACCAGTCTGTCATCAGGGCATGTCGTGCCATGCAACTGGCCCGTATGCATTAGCTAGGCTTCAGGTCAGGTGTCTTGTAATTCGTCCGCTGAATTCTTGATAGCAAAACTTGGTGGCACCAATCAGTGGAAAATTTTCGGTCAGTGATGGTGAATAAAGTGATGGTGTAAAACAGAATAAGTACATAGGGTTGTTAGTGAACTTCTGCAGGACCTCTGGTGAAACGCGTAGTCCCTTGTTCCACATTGACTAGTAGGCTTTCCTCTCCATGGCGTACTACTTGTCACAAGAAAGTGCCCCTAAGTTTTATTTATGATCATCTCAATTTTCACAAGTGATACATTGATTACTTCAATATAAGCTACCCCTTTTAATAAAACAATATCATTCTCGCATGCAATGTGCGATAGTGACAAGTATATCAAACGCAAACGCCAGGCGTAGTTTTATAAAATCTTGAGAGCAGCGTCATTGTAGCAAAGTAATTTAGCCGGAACGTTTTCTTGAAATCCATGTATATGCCTGTCAATTATTCGACCAGACCATCCAGGTACGTTTATCGATTTCCATGGCTTTGCAAAAAATATTGGCGCCCAATCAATCTATCGTTTGAATTAGGAACCATCGTCGTAGTGCGGGCAAGAATGCTGGCCCCAAGCCAAGCAGACGGACGGACGGACGGGTGGACTGGGGCGATCGAAGCGTTTCTGCATGCGGGTTTCCCTCTCCCATTTCCCCATTCCTTCCACTATTGAACCTAAAGCCCTTCTCACCAGTCCGTAACAAAAACGTGGCATTTGATCCAAGCCCTCTCTCCGCCCTCCCCCTCTTAGTCTGCGTAATCCGACCGGAGCGGTGCCGTCCAAGCCTGATTCCCCTTGACCTTGTCCCTCGTCTCACAGGTCTCTGTCTCCCTCACTGCTTGATCCTAACCATATGTTGGATTCGAACTTAACCTTGCCGAATTAACTGGATATCACGACTGGAAACTGCAGCATACGTGTCCGTGGCCGACTTGAGCCCCACATGAGTCTTCGCTGCGGAGAGAAACTTGCACAGGTACAGGGACAAGGGCTGTTCTAAAATAATGAAGTATCGCTCAACTGAGGAATATATACTGCGACAAGATATATGATGTATAATCCAGCTGCGCGTACCATAAATGTGCGTTTATTGCCTGTTTTGTGGTGTGGCATGTTATTATTATGCGGGGGCAGTAATATCGGATAACTGTGACATTATACGAGTATACTGGAACATACACCTACATACTACCGTGTTAACTACCAATGGAGCATGTGGTCTGGAGAGTTATGGCAACAGCCGTATAAAAAGGGAGAGGGTAGGAAAAAAATAAAGGGAGAGAGGACAAATGCGAACTGCTTGATAACGTAGTGTCCTTGTGCCGTGATTTGTTTTAAGGATACATAACATTGTAAGAAAAGAAGTAAATTTTTGCCTTTACCTTTTGCAGGATGAATATTTATTATTTTTTCGTATCTTATCGGTTCCATAAATATAGTGTGTGGTCAAAATGATGACTTACGTGTTGCACTAAATTTCATAAAATCCAAATTTTACAAGTATTAGGATGATATTATTATTTTTTTATTTATTATGCCACGTATAAACTTTAGGAGATTAGAAGCGGCACAAACTTATTGCAAATTAAAATAACTGAAATTGTTTTTATTTTAAAGTTTGCTATGAAGTGCCCTGAGGTTTTCTTATTTTATTAATCATAGTATAATGTATGCACATTTTTGATGAATTATTTGTGTACGAGACAAATGTACTTTCAATATAATTCCTTCGTATATATAGAAAAAAAAATCATTGTTATATACCACACACAAGACGCGTGAGATTGTACGTGACTTTCCGAAATTATAAATGGAAAAATTTACATTTTGAATAATTTTAACCGAACGCTTATTGCTTTAAGTCGGTGGGCTTTAAACGTTTTTGGTTCACGGAACATTTATAAGCGCAAAAATATTTTTTAGAACCTTTCGGATTAATATATAAAATATTTGGAAAAACCAAGGCTCAATAAAAAAAATTTCATAGCAATATTTTTGAAGGACATTAAAACAATAGCTAACCAAATTTTATAAGCCTATGAGGAGCTAAATCAAGTGTTTTTATCCCTCATAGGTTAATAGAACATGGAGTTCTTACCTCAGATTCTTTCGAAAACGTACTTTCTCTAGTGATACATTCCAGAAGTTCAATTGGTAAATAAAATTGAAAATTCTTTTCCTGCGTTGAAACTACCAGAACACGTTTGGTAGGGGTTTCCCATTCATTAAATTTAGTTGACAAGAAAATTTAGCTTCTTTAGGATGCAGGTTCCTTTAACCTAAGGGTAGCAGAACTGTAGGAAGATGATTGGATAGAATTAGATACACATAATTAGTGATTCATCATTTAGTGTATAGCAGGCATGAGTAAGAAATGGCATTCATTACAATATTCAAATAGATTCAAACTATCTGAAATAAGGCAGTAAAAATTCCTATTATTATTATATTTTTGTGAATATTATTTCTGCTAAGTGATACATTATGGACGGCTAAAATTCTTCAGAACCCTGCAAGTTTCTCCATAATAAATTTTCAAGGCTCTTCATTTCAAACCCAGTCTTAATCCAGCCATTTTGGAGAATAGTTTATTTTTACTTACGCTTGATAGGTGAATAGAACCTTAATAAATAGTTCCAAACAAAGAATTCAATTATATATTAAATTTCGTTTCTCAATATGCTATTTAAGTATTGGTATTTTCGGGAAAATATGATACGCTTCAAGTATTGATTGATTTTCAGTTATACGTATAAGGCGCGGTTGCGCCGGACTCCAGTGCTCAATGGGATACTGGCAGTGAGGCTCAGATCTGAAGTACCCGCCTGCACACTCCGATCGAATAGACCGGCTCTTTCAGGTTAAAATAGGAAACTCATGCCAAGCGTTGAAGCCACATCTGTTCGGCATGGACTCGATGAATAGTTTTGTTAATTACAATGTCGCAGGCAGACCGCCCTTAACTTCCGCCTCACAGGTGAATGAAAAAACTAGCCTACCCGCCAACTGCTGTCGGCTCCGACGCCGGGCCGTGCCCTTGATGCGGTGGGCGTCAAAGACCTTACACACCGCCACTGCGCGCTCTAGTGCGGGCGTCGTCTAGGGCGGGTGGAAAAAGGGGGGGGTGATTTTTCCATCCGTGAGCGGAGCGGTCCCCTCCGACGCGAAGCCTCAAATGAGGTCGCCGAGGCGAGCGAGGGAGAGTGATGAAGAAAAAGTGGGCGTGGTTCGTCCGAAGGCGTCCTTCACTTGTGCTTGGTTTTTTTAATTCTTATTTTTAATCGCGCAAGTAGCGCTGGAGGGATCCCCGTGCGACAAAATTGTTCACGCCGACTGCTAGTCTTTTGTCTTTTCTTCTACGAGCCTTTGTGTGCACGCGGCAAAGATTTTTTGTGGTGGCCACCGCCATTGCGAATTTTCGTCGAGTCGCACGTTGAGTTCGTGTGCGGGAGAATGGATGAGTATCAACTTTTTCACTCTCTTATATTTCTCGTGGATAAAGGGTTCGATAGCAGGGAAGCGTATGATCGAAAGACGGTCAGAATAAAAGTGCATTTTGACGATGGAGACGTACAAAATGCGCGAGACAATACGAAGAGTATTATCCGCACTCCATGCTGTATGTTTCTTCCATAGATGCATATGAATGAAAATGATGCAATATTCATTATTGACCTTAGAAGACTAAGAATTGAATGACTAGTAAAATATAAAATGTTTTAATAAGGAATCACATAGTTCTCATCGCGGTTGGTCTGGTCTCTAAAGAAGAAGAACTCAGACTGGAGAAAGTGCACCATTAAAATTACTTAGTAGCGCGTAGGAAGAAAATGGGTAGCGTAGAATTGATGTTGGAAAAATAATTAGGGCTAACCATAGAGATGGTCCTTACAAATAGAATAGATTTGATGGTGGGGTTTGGTTGATTGAAAATGTAAAGAAAAAACGAACAAAGAATTAAATTTGAAGTTCCATGTTGTAAGGTGATATTTAAGAGTATCAATACCCAACGAGAACGGTATGCGTGTTCATTGATTTTTCGTATTTGATTGAAGGGTATTTATTTATTTTATGTGTGTGTATAGTGTGTGTTGCTGTGTTTGGGGAGTAGGGGTGGTAAGTCTAGTGGACCTTAGGAAAGTGTATAACTATCATACTTGGTGAAAAGGTATTTGTTTCATATGCATGTATAATTCAGTATTTTTAAGTGTTTTGTGCAAATTTGTTTTTGATCCATTGATGTTCAATTGAGGGTGTTTACCAGTAGCATGTGCTCTCAGGCAATACATTTTTCATGAAGTATTGTGCATCTTGGCACCCAGATTAATTATATATCTCATTTCATTCAATCATCTTGTTTAAAATATTATATTTTGGCACCCAACGTGAACTTTTAGTAAATAGCATTTGAATAGGCTGCAGGGTTTGAAATGAGAGTGTAGCGGAGAGCGCAGAATGTGCTATAGATGGAATAAACGTGCAGAAAACAAGCTTTGCTTAATATGGTGAATGGGAAGAAAAAAATTATGGTGGAGACTTGGAGGAAGAGCAGGTAGTTATAATCATTAATATAGGGCGAAGCATTGGTGAAGGGCGTGATAGGAGGTGATGCTGGGTTTGTGGGGATGCGGAAGAAAGAGGGTAGGTTTAAATAATGGAATGAAGTTGAAAAGATCGTATATTTCAAAATTGTGCAAGGAAATTGTTAAAATTCCAGGCTATCGTCGTTATCGCAATGACCGCATCGTAAAGGCGGTGGAGGCTTAGGCGTGTACGTAAGAAGTCATTTAATTTGCAAAGTAGCTGCTAAAAGTAATTCTGTGTACAAAAAAGACCAAAATATCTCCTCGCATAAGTTAAAATAAACTCGATCGAAATTCTCTTAATTACCAAATACAGACCTCCGAAAGTAGGTCAATTATCTCATTCGATCCATTTTTCATGTTTCTGGTTATTTAGATGAAGTTATCTCATATAATGCGGCAGAATACGAACATATAATTCAAACAGGAGAGTTTTATGCTAATTTCAACGCAGTTGAATACGACACGAACTTTCTCCAGCGAATAGTCTCAGTAAATAATCTTAACATTCCCCCATTATCATCAACTCATACCATCCTGACTACCTCAACGTTGATTGATTTTTGCATTACATCCAATAAAGAAAAAGTAATCTCACACGGTCAAATGTCAATACCTAGAAATTCGTCCCTTCACTTGATCAACCTTGTATATTCAGTTAAACCTCCTTAATTCCAGCAGAAGTACTGTAGTTTTATTTTCTTCCATTTAACCCCACTATAACCGTTAGATCACCCATTAGAAATAGTGGTGAATTGAGAAAAGAATCGATGGTGGAGACCTAAAGCTAGTCTCCTTAATGATGACTGCTGCTAACACGGCAAGTTAAGTATGATCATATGAGCTTGTTCCAATTTCTTCTCTGTTCACTAGAAGTCAACAATTTCCTAGATAATAATTCTGTGTTATAAGGCAAGCCATCATATTAGCTGTTACTTAATCCCAATAGGGTGAAGGCATTACGAGGGTGAAATACGAAAGCTTTTCGCAGCCATGACACTAGTGCGTGGGCGGACGGTTTACGAATGGAAGATGGAGTGAATGTTTCGTCAGAGAGAGTGTAGCGAAGGGAGGACGCTCACTCCCTTACGTTAGCCGAGGGTGCGTGGGTGGTCAACCGCAGAGGGAGCACGATTCGGCCGAGACCCGCTCTTGGAGAGATGAAAGACGGGGTTAGCCAGTCAAAGGAACAGCAGAGGTTCCATTGTGTTTGGAGGGAAGCGCCCAGGCCACGAGGATGAGTGGGTGTTGGGCACCCGTTTCGCTGCCTGATGTAGCAAGGGATGATGCAAAAAAGACCGCCGCAGGACTCATAAGTTCGGTGACCCGAGGGGATGGGAAATTGTCGAGTGTGAAAAAAGGGAGATGTAGTTAACAGGAAGGCAAAAAGTAATGACAGTTGCTGATACTTGGAATTGGGCTATTAAAGTTGTCTGTGGAATTTTTTTTGCCTCGAGCGTGTTAATAATTCTCAAGTTGGACTTGTTTTAAAAGACATGAGATGTGTGACATTTCCAATATCATTTTTGATTTCTTTCCTATATTTTGCTTTTATTTTAAATAAAAAATAACTCTTTGTTCCCGGGCCATTACCATATATCGTATTGGTGCAATCATGCAAACTTAAATCCAGAACTTATGGGTATCAAATGAAATTAAAGCAGTTGTCTTATACTAATGTATTACAGGAATGTTGAGCAACGGCATATGGGATCTGCTTTGTGTCCCATTGCATTGTTGCAGTTCTTCAGACCCTCGCATTCCTACAAATATGACGTTTCATGTACCGTGTAGAGTCTTTGAAGACTGTCTCTTAGCTCAAAGAAGTGTCTCCCTTGTGGAGTATGGAAGAATGTCTATTGTGCTAAGTATGACTTTTTTCTGTACTGATACGTGTCTCTCGGTTGCCTCCAATTAATATAATATGATTCCTAAAATTATTATGGTTTTACAAATTTTTGCTTTACTGGCAGTGATGAAGTAAATTGTGGTTTACGTCTAAAACAAATCCTGCTCTGCAGAATAAAGGTGAAACTTTCTAATGGAACTTTACATTTTACTGAACACATAAAGAATTTTATTTTCGTCATTAAAGGTTAAATTTGCTGTAGGGATCGTAAAGTTACTTGTACAATTTTATGCCAGGGTTTTTTTAGCGCTCATTAGTTACGTGATTCGTGTCATTGTTCAAAGCACCATGAAAGCACCAGAAAATTTAACGGTCTGTTGCGGCTGGGAAACTTTTTAAAGGCATGTGTATAGAGTCTGCCGGTATTAATTTGATACTAGCCAGTCGAACATCATAGGCAAACTTTATATGCTTCAGACTAGACGTAATATGCTGTTATTTTTATGAGTTCAACATAGCATTAGGTGTGACATTGCAAGCTTGTCTTTTTCACACCACAGAAACGGTAGCGAAATATCCGAGCTCAAAAGCAGTGAAATTGTATAATTTACTGCCTCACATTCCCCAGGTAAATTTGCCATTTTCTTTATATTTCTGTATTTTTTCCTATTTCTTTCTGTATGTAGGAATCTCCAATCGACAATTCCTTTTTTCCTCTTATTGACTCCAATTTAATTCCAAGAATCCATTACTTCAGGAATCTCACTTTTCAACCGGGTCTCTATTGGTGGATAGAGTGAACGTAATATTGAGTTTTTAAGAGTGAATTGTTCAATTTATGGCCTTGAAACAAATTGAGCTTAATGAGGATGGAAACCGAATCCCTTGTATCCACCCCCTCTACCTTTTTTGGAATTGTGAAAGAAAATCACAAACAAATATATGGTAGAGACAAGAATTCATATATACGGATTTTTAATGCAAAAATATGATTCCAACAATCCACCATCTCCTCTGCTCTCATCATTATGCGTGATGTCCTACTTGGTATTCAGCACTAGAGAGGGATGGGAAGACAGGATTGCTTTTTAATTCATCTTTTGAAATCGACCCGTTGAGCCGAGGCAGAGAAGTGTGTGGCCTATAGTTATAGTAAAAAATCATTATACTCCTGTCCTCTTCCCCTCTCCCTTAAAATTTCCGTGGCCCTCTTTTATTCTCTCTCCTTTATTTTCCGAGCAAATAGAAAGAGAAATAAAAGGTGATGCTCGCGTCTGGGTGCGAAAGGAGAGCTAACGTATTCCAGGGAATAGAATTTCGTAGGACGTGGAAGAGGGAGAGAGAGAACGAAGATTTTTTAAAGGACGAACGGAGTAGATTGGTAGATTTGTGTGAATGCGTGCTGCGAGGGACGCGCTTGAGCGATAAGCAAAGATGCTGGGGACGTCCAGAGAGGGATGGAAAATGGAGGCCTGGGGTACTTCGAATTCTCAAAATGTAATAGGGACCGAAGAAAGGGGCAATGTACGGAAGTGGATGGATGGGAAGAAAGATTGGGGATGCTGAGAGCGAGATTGAGCGAGAAATACGTTTTGCTGGGCAGGGAAATGATGTGACAGTTCCAAGCTGTCGTCCATATCCGAAGCACGCATGAGAAAAAGGCTATCCAATATTATTATTGTGAGATATCTCATCTTGGATACGTGTCTTGTCTTCGGTGCTTTGGAATCCAAATAGCTGACGGATGTGTTTCTGACGTGGGAGAAAAAGTTTGCTTCTACGTTTCACCAGCCACTGTAATTTAAACGATTTGATAGCTGCCAATTTTTTGGCCTGACAGAAAACATAAACTATGATATTCAATGGAAGTGGAAAGTGGGATTCGTCGTTTATTTTATTACTTGGAAAAATGAACATAATTCTTAAAGAAAGCGAGGGTAAGAAATGATGATGAACGTTGAAAATGTTCTGTGAAAGCTTAGTTCTTTGTTTTATTAGGCAAATTTTTTTCTTATTTAAAAAAATGAAATCCCGTTCGTATTCTTTTGTAATATTTTTGAAGTTTCTCATAAAACTCCAGGATCTGGGTCTTTATGAAAAACTGGTGATCTTAATTTAAGCTAAAGAAAAATGAATATGATGCCTATTCTGCAGAATGTTTTTGCTGTATTTAGATCTCAGTTTTTCAATCAGTTGTTATAATTAACTTTCTTGGACATTGATGAAATAGTCAGATTTCAGTTTTTATAAATTAAAACAGATTAAATAAATCTATAGTGTTTATACCGGCTACATATTTATTATTTGTTTTAATTATTAAGGAATAAAATAAGATCTCTTTCAAACTGAAGTATAATTTGAGTATTGTACGGTGGAAAAAAATGTTGATAAGGCTACGAGTATCATCCATCTTTCGATATCATCAGGGTTGTTGTCCGAAACCGGTCGTTGTATCCAAAATTGTGTGAATTTTTTGACAGTTATTTCATTTGCACAACGATGAGATTTCACGAAGTTAACTTCCTCGAAATCATCAAGTATTTAAGGTTAAAGGCGGAAAATGTTTCCTTTCACATAATCTTCTAATCATTTCTTATTCAACAATTGATAAACGCATGCTGATTAAGATCAGTAATTTATAATAGGAATATTTACTCAACTGACAAATTCACACCAGTTTTACCATGCATATGACGGAGTTTAATTGGTGAGACTGATCTGACTTTGGTGAACTTTTTCAAGTTCTTGCTTACAAACCTCCCTTCCAGCGTTAGTTTCAAATTTTTTTTTAAAAATCAAAAGTGCTGCTCGATTTCCTCGCCTTTGACAAGCTATAACATTTTTCTCGTGAATGCTTGCTTTTCAATATTCAGAGGGTGTGCCTGTCTCCTGTGTTCCGTTATATCTTTTGATGTTATGACTTTGAGGTAGTTAAATTCAATTTTATGACGTATGCATCGTTAAAACTTTATTGATGATCCCAACAAGCCCAAAAGTCAAAAGAAAGTGACACACAATATTGTTACAAATTGCTTTTGATTCATCGTCCACGCGCTACATTTTTTTTTGTTAATAATCACAGTGATTGACTTACACGGAAATTTGAGAAATTTCATCCTATCAAACTGTTGCCGGCAGCGGAGGAAAACCCTTATAAAGTTCTAAAGGTGAAAAAAGAACCAAAATATCTTTTGAGTGAATCACTATTTTTTGTCCGCGTCGACAAATAGGACTTTCTGTTTCGAAAATCACGACAATACTGAGTTTAGAAAACAATGAAAGATTTTAGTGATTGGTCGAAGAGGAAAATCATCATGTTCTTACATTCCTGAAAAAATATTTTAGATGTTATTTTATTCTACCTCTCCAGTTACCCTCAGTGAGTTGATATATGACCTCTTTTAGAGAGGTTAACGGAGCAAACTCTACGTATATGAAGGAGATTTTCATTTAGAATAGAGAATGTGAGCTACGAGTGAAGTCAGTCGCATGATTTAGAGAAAACATCGGAGGACATCTTTTTAATCCTGTAATATCGCTTTTGTTTCCCAGTTATTTCGTAATAATGACGGCATTTAGCCAAAATAAGGGCAAGTTAGGTATATCTGTGAAACTGTTCTGAAAAAATATGTGACAAATGATAAAAATTGTTAATGCAAATGAGCAGGTGGCATTTTAGCTCAATTGTGCTACTGACTGGCAATTTTGAGGTTTTATTTCGAACCACGTTAGATAAAAACGTTTTTTGCGCGAATTACCTATTGTTCGTGGTTACTTACCGCTCTAACTGAAGAAGTTTTTCTGTGTGCCTCGGTGGTGGTACCTCTCCTGTGATACTTTAGCTTACAAAATTTTTATGCGATGCTGAATATGTAATATGGAGGAATTATCGAGATAAGGGGTTACTGCAATGAAAAATTCCACAAGCCAATAATAGGGTGTGATTGATTAAGCTTCGTTTCGAACTATGCTAAATTTAATCCCAAGCGTTGCTAGTTAGCCAAGATATCTCGAAGGAAATGATGTTGAAACACGCTTTCCCATATCGTCCTAGGCATAGACGTTTGTTTTCCTTGTTCATTTTCCTCGTGGTGCCAATTACGTTCCTAGGGTAGAGAGAAACAATGGCATTTGATTATTGTCAGTAACAGCTTTTACTTTCTGTCATCGCTTGCTGGGTCTAATAGACTCCATCAATGCTTTGTTAGCAGATCTAGTGTTCTCTCTTTGATGGCAAGCCCATCGAGGCACGTCCAGTTATAGAAGGTGGATTAATTGCTGACCGATGTGGTTTTGAAACTAGGGATGTTTATTTGCGAATTGATTTTCCATCCTCCTATTTGTAGTAAAAACATTTCGGTATGCAAAAATATTTGTTTTTTAAGGACAATAAAGAGGTGATACGGAGAAACATGAGTAAAAGCTTAGATACAAAATTATTTTACTTTCCAAGGTATGAAGTATGTATAAATTTAGGTGGAAATAAGCATATTACATTTTACTTCGTTCCTTATCATTGCTATAAATAAAAATAAGTGTTCAAAAAATTGATCATAATCCTGCGATGATGACCAGATGTGACATAACTAGAGTAACTGATAACTTTACTTCATTGCAGTACACATTGAAAGATTAGAAATGAATAATATGGCCATAGGATTACTGTAAAGTTTACACTGCATCTGAAATGTTAAAAAAGAAACTTCAGCTGAGTATGGAGTGCAAGTAAAAAATTATATAACAGTCGGCCTGAAATTTATTTTATAGTTCTGAATAACTTGATGATGGATATAATATACTCTGGTTTTGCTGAATTACAGAAAACATTTCTGGCAACTTTCATTATTATTACATTTATACTTTCAGCAAAAATTGCCGTTTAATAACTTGATTCTTAATATACTTTTATATAAAATATGCTCGCAGTGAGAAGAAAACATTTTGTTGTAGTATTTTACAAAAAGTTAGTAATCCAAGTCTTTAGCGTTTCAGATTTCTTAGTTTAAGCAGAATACATCTAAATTTACCGATTAACGATTTTACGTTCCTGCTGAAAAGTAGTGCATTCCGTTTGCAAAATAGTTGTTGTAAAATTCACTCTTCTATTAGGTTCGTCATAAATTTGAAAACTAAGTCCCAGTTAATTAAATGTGTGCCAAGGAAATGTTTTCCTTGACATCTGACGACTTAGTTGTCTAAACTTGTGATTTTAAATGTGCTAAAATTATATACCAATGTGTGACACTCTTTGAAGTTTGATATAATACAAGCATGTTTTATGTAAAAATATTTCTACACCTCCGATCTTTAGTCGCAAGGGCCTCTTAAAAAGAAGAAATAACAGAAAATTGTACGTATTTCGGTTAATACTTTTAATGACTGGTTAATTTTGAAATAACTAAACACTTGCTTCACGTGGTGGGAGTTTAGGTAATCTAGGAAAGATATTTTTTTATATTTCCATCCGAAGCAGGTGATCACGACTCAGAGATCCTTTGACAATTATTCAGATGTGAGATGACTTTTAATCTGTATTTTGTTATGTAATGTTACTCCTGTCACGCATCAACTATAATATTCATACCTGCAATAATCTCCGGCTGCAAATTTTTTATTATTTTATTGCTTTGTTGCATTATTATCTAAATATGCCTATTTAAACATGTGTATTTTTAAATACGTTTTATATTTTTTTCAATATGAATCTGACTCCTTCCTTGAAATTTTTCCCTCGAGCATCTTTTTCGATATTAATGCTATTAACTATATGCTGGCTGACGTACTAAGGTGGCAATGTGCTTGGAATAAAGAGTTCATTTATAAAAACTTCATTTTCAGAGAATCCCTGGAAATGTATTTTTCGAAATTAGAAGGAATCCCCCTTCATATAGAGTAATAATGAATTTAGAATCAACCCATGTGTTGCTATCTACCTTTGATTAGTTTTTTTCGCTTCATTAGAGTCTTTAACTCAAGCCACAAATTTTGTAGATATCAACTTCAGCCTAAATGAAACTTTAAATAGTGATCAAAAACCACCTAGTAATGAATATTATTACCTGAATTAACAATTGATCTCAAGACAAGCTCCAAGGAAATGAGTCGAGTGGATGGCTAAATAAGATCGTTTTGTGCAAGAAATAATTTTAATTTAAACTTATGTTAATTTAAAGTATGTGTAATTCCAACTACATTACCATATTAATTTGTAAAAGGTAACAGTGCTTCTAAGTTGAGAATTACTTTTTGCTTAGCGAGAGTTTGCTAAAAGTATAAACGGTAATATACTTGCCATTTTTTTCCAGTCTGGAGTGCAGAATCTTCTTCAATTTTCAATGGAGGACTTGCCTTTTGCACGATTTTTTACATTTGCACAATAAAAAGGCTCTATCGAGTTATGCCCAAGGACATAAAAAGTCTTTTCAAAAGTTTCGAGGCATGTTTTTAGATTGAGCATACGAATTGCTACCTTAGCCAGCGGCATTGTGTCTACTCATTTTCTTGTCAATTTTTTGGAATATAAAAAATTATAAGATGCTCAAACAACTGTCAGCACTCGAAAGAAGAAGTGGTTGGGTTGAAGTTGTTCTATCATATCTTTTAGTTATAAAATTCAAATAGGGCAGCACGCGCTGTAATACTGATGGGTTACTGTTACTGTGACATTAAAAGGAGAAATTCCACCTATGTGCAACGTACTTCCTGCTTAAATACGTTCCATTTCATACCGGAAATCTTTTAAAGCCATACTTTATCCCCGCCTTAATTATGCTTTGATCAACTTGCCTTTTCATAATCAAACATAATCAAAAAAATATTTTCTCTTTCTCTACACCCTTGATCTCATTCTCACATATGACAATAATATACTGGTTACGCAAATATAATATATTCTGTATAACCTCAATTGAACAACAAATTAATTTAATATTTCCATATCATTTTGAAGGTTTTAGATATCTTCAAATATACATTAATTTTTTGTTGGCAACAGCAACCTCAAACATGAGCGCTACTCATTATCGTCGATAACGTGTACACCGTTTCCCTATAAATGCCTCAACGAGCCTCCGAGGTGGCAGACAGCCTTGTCAAACAGATGTGCCTGAGTTGCGACCGGCTCTGGGTCCGAGTAAACAAACATTCCGACGTAAATAGACGAGAAGATCGTTTTCCATCTCATGGAAGGTACTGGATAAGGGGATGGAAGAGACGCAGCACTGAAGAACCCGAATGAGACAGTGGATTGGGTTGACGGGTCATTTGGAAGAAATTGAGTGAATTGATAAAACATCTCTTCCCCTACGGCTCAAGGCATTCAAAGGATCCTCCATCATCATCGGTTGCGCATAAGTGAAGCAGGCAGCAAGAAAATATGGGTATATGGTATTATGGGAAATAAGAAAAGAATTGTAATCATTTGTTTTAAATGATTCCAGATTGTGGTACTCATGTGCCCATTGTAGTACTATGCCCATGAATACCTCTTGCTTACTATTAGATTAGTGCAACATTACTTTTTCATGACTTTTGATTTTTAATTCTCAAAGTTAAATGGGAATATCCAAGCTTTCTCTAACGAAACCTTTAAAATATAAAATAGCGCGTAACTCTCATAGTGCTTGATGGGGAATTGAAAATTCAAGCATAGAAGAACATTTAGTTAATATTGGCTGCAGATAAGTAGATCAGGCATCAGAATATTCTGGAAGTAAGCGTTGCAAGGAATGGTGCCGTATTAAATGACTTAATGCATCCCAAATAAAATTATTTGCACTGAAGTAGTTCAACTTTTTATAGCACTGTGGATCAGTTTTGTTCCAAATTTTGGTAGTAGATAGATGAATCACAAGATAATGTGGGACGAGATTGATGCTCTTTAAAGTCCCTTTTGCTATCTTGCTACCTCGACGAAAACGGTAAAAGCAATTAATACAGATTTCTACTTTAGACCTTTGCAGTGCTATAGTGCATATATTTCCATTGTTTCCGGGTTTCACTGCGTTACATCATCTTGATGATGACGTATCGTGAACAATTCTGTCTACATCTTCAGATCAGGTCGGAATGCTGAGTATTGGAATTGGGCATGCATTTATACCATCCTCAGGGACGCACTACCAGAAGGCCACCTTGAGGATGGTGTAAATACATGCCCAATTCCAACAGTCGACATTTGGACCTAATCAGAAGATGTGGACAGCATTGGTCACGATACGTCATCATCAAGTTAATGCAACGCACCGAAACTAGGAAGCAATGGAATTACCTTAATTACAACTGGAGGAAGTGAGTTGTTATCCCCGAGAAAAGAGTATTACCGAGCTGAAGTATGTAGAAAATAAGGAGTTGCGTTCAGCAATTTATTCACTGCCAATAGAAATATATGAATTTGGGCAAATCATGAAAGTTCCCTCTTAATATTCACATCACCAAGTTTATTCTCTATAAATAAACCTGATATTAAGTACAAAGTTAAACAGAGAGATATCATCAGCACGTGTTGGAAGAAATAAGGAGTTGGGTTTACTCTTTCGTAATAAAACTATTATAAAGAAAATATCCACTCTCGTTTAGGATAAATGAGAGTCTGCGAAACCTAAGGACTGAAAATCCTACTTTACTCCAAAGTAATGATAATTGGAGGACGGGATCTCATTATGCCGTCACTTCAATGAATAGAGCTGCTACAGCGAATACTCCAATAACTGCAAAAATTATTACAAATACCAAATGAATTTATCGATAATGAGTAATTGAAGAAGGCTTGTTGAAAAAAAAAGAAATACAAGAGCATCACTTGGGTGAATAAAAGACGGGCTAAATCCTTGCTAAATCGGTAGAGTGAAATGGATTGAAAACTTTTGGAAAATTTATGGAGCAAACTTGCCGAGTGATTCACTTTTCCTGGATCCTCACTGGTAACGATTTAAACGCACAGACTGTAAATTAATGTAATAACTACTACAGTTCGTATAATTCGTATAATGGGAAGAATGCAGAAATCGGTTTTACAGTCGAATACGGAATAGCCAAAATCATTAAAGTTGTTAGTGGAGTGTTTCATTGAACACAAAATGCTTGAATCAAACACAATATCACATAAATGTAGACTTTTTATCCTTGCCAATAAATGATTGGATTTGAAAAGCGGAAATCAACGCAAAGGGGAAGGAAAAAAACAGATTTGTACGTTGGCAAAGGAAAAGACTGCTTCATTCTTGACGCCCAGATTCTGGAAGACCAATGAATCCTTAAACGAGAGGACGAATCGAATACGAACGTAATATTGTATACGTAAATAAATATAATACTTTTTTTGTAAAATATAGAAAAACCGCCATGCTAGAGAAATTCAAAAGTATCGGCATCGTCTTGAGCTCCTGAGGAGTCTGAGGAAATATATCAGCTATCATGATGATGAACACGTACTGAATTAAGTCAGTTACATTCGCTGAGGTTCTTGCAGGACGAGTAATCAACTTCAACCAATTTATCCGGTCTACGATTTTCCCTTTTTTAACCATCATAAAAACAACATATACAGTTATAAACTGAAAAACTAAATAAAATTGAAGTACTAATATAGTATTGGATAAAAATTATTGAAAATTTAATGATATAGAAATTAAACTATTTTTTTCCGCGGTTATGCATTACAGCAGGTTGTGTCACTGGTACGAAGCGTTCAAAAGTTTACTATTATTGGTCATAGAAAATATATTTTCATTTCTAATAAACGAGCGGTAATTATCAGGTCAAATGAATTTCATTTTCTGAACAGCAGTGTAGACAATTTTATCGTTCTATAAAAGTTGCAAAATTGCTAAGTTAAGGGTTCAGGAACAGCCAATAAGGTCTCAGCTTAGGCGTGTATGCTCTTTTTAGGTCGAAGTCTGCTTATATAGGGCACCAAAAATTTTCTTTTAAACTAATTTTTGTTTCGGTTAACTTGCATGCAAAGAGCAAGGATAGGGAGAGCTGTGAATATTGGGCTTTTGCATCCTGGATGGTAGAGCGTGGAAGCGAGCGAGTTATCTAAGGCTTAACCAAGTACACTCCTCATTTTCAAATTATGATCGCGTGAGGTTAAGTAAATCCCACGGGTACTTTCCTATTTTAGCCTTCATAATCCCAATTCTCATCGACGCTGCTGTAATTTAACTCCTGGAAGTTGGTTCCTCATGAGGAACATAACAGCGCTTAACATAATAGCTCATACGTAGGATACAGGAATTGGGAAAAGCATTTAAAACGAAGGTAATTTTTTTCATAAAGATGACTTTCTAATGTTAAGAATCATTTGAAGATACTCTCTTGGATACTTTTTCACCTTTATATCATTAATATGTACTTTTACGCGCCATTTGTGGCATAAATAAAAAATTGCGAGGGATAATATTTATTTTTACAATTTTAGCGGCAAAGAGCGACCTATTTGCTTTTAATCATAAAAAACACAATACTTTAAGAAATATGTGATTATTTTAAGTACTCTTGGCTGTCATAAGTTACCAATTCTCATTGAAATATTAGAAGCCGTCACACATTATTTCATCTAACTCCTGAAAGTGCCCAAGTAGGAATTGTTACTGCGCCTAGTTACGTATATCTTCTTTTGCAAAATATTGCAAACGATGATATGTTTTCATTCAGTTTTCAAGCGTATGTTATAAGTAATTTGCACTTACTTTATCTGATGGGTGAATTTAATGGCTAAATATTTGAAGTGCAATTTTCGGCATTAAATGACTGGATATAGCATTTTACCACACAATTTTATCTCCTAAAAGCAACCGGTTTCGGTTTTGATACAAAAAAATTAGTTTTCATTTCTTAATAGCACATGGTGGTCTTAACTTTCCCTCCTTAAATTGATAAATTGTCATTAAAAATTAATATATGTTACCAAGTACTCTCACATGAGGATTAAAACGATTATATATATTTTGGTCTTGGAGAAATTTTCACTACAGATTATATAATATTTAATTTTTATTTTAACTTTGTAGTCTTTAGAGGGCATTTTCAAGTTTTATTTCCCGTGCTGCATGCCAAGGAACCCGTGCAGACAATTGCCCGCTTTAATTTTGGTTAGATCTGCAATGGCCGAGTTTTCTCTCTTATTGAGTGAAGTGTGACTTATCCGCCATTTCATCCGTTGTGACAGCTTGTTTCACTCCTTCGCTCCACTTTTTCTGAAAACATAAAGGGGCCACTGAAGTTTAACATTCCGGAAGAAATTTGCTGGAGAAGAAAAAGGATGACGATAAACCCATCACTCCAAAGTAATTCTTTTCAAAGCTTTGGTCACATCCAACAGCTTATCTGAGCACGAAAAGTCATAGGAAGATAAACATTAAAACAGGGGACCGGAATGTGATTTTGACTAGCTATAATTCCCCAGACGATGCAATTTTTATTTTTCTGAAAGAGAAATGACTAAATGTTACTTATCTGAATGTTTCTTATAATACTTACGTATATAAGTAACAAATTTTCAGCGTACATTTGCATGTGCATCACTTAAATGGCGTATACTTGTAAAGCCTAAAAGGAAACGGTCACCAGCGACAAATGCTGTGACAGAAAGTTCAAGGTTTCAGTCATCCAAACTTAACGTTCATATATCATTAATGTATATTTATTTAAGTTCCCCTTGTAGGGACAAAATTTCATATTTAAGGCGTATTGGTTCTCAGGAAAAAACATTTATGAAATTATTTTGTCGCTAAACTAATTGTGAAAAAGTGGAAGCTGTTTTTGGGAAAAATATTTTACACACCCTGGAAATATCCTAATTAACCATAAAATGCTTTAGCAATTTAATTCCTTTACCGCTCAAATATTCCTGCCTATAAACAATGCACTTTAATTAATTTTACAATTAGTAGTATTTTCCCTCGTCGAGTATGCTTTAAAGAACGACATTGCCTATTGGAGAGAATGCACTTATCGTCCTTAGGAAAGATTGCCTGCTGAAAAGAGTGTTAGAAGGTAAGATCGAGGGAAAGAGAAGGAGAGGAAGACGAAGAAATAATGTTGACAAATATTATCAATGGAAGGAGTTACGAAGAGCTAAGAGAGGCAGCACAGAATACACGAGCATGGAGGAAGCAGTTCAATTGAAACCAGTCTGAGAACAGATTCACCTTAGAAAAGAAGATTCATAACATTTGATTGCCGGCTGAAAGCCTTGTTGGTGAACTTCCTGGAGAGTTAAGAGTTCTCTTATTCATCATTTTCACTATGGTATCTCACTTGATGATTTTTAAAATGTTGGTCTTCACTTCCTAATTGAAACTGTTACTTTTACCTTAAAAAATCGTACGGAGAAACAACTGATCTCACTTCATTTATCTCTTTTCTTCTCAACTCTTCCTTCATTTCATCTTTGAGAATATTGAGAGACTTGAGTTTTATCAGAGAAAACGTAACTAGTAATTCCAAAGCATTAAAACTCTAGGACATCATTGAGATTATTTGGTGCGGTATTAATCCTTTTCGTTAATTAATCCTCAGGGTGATTGTTTTCTCTACCTTAGGAGAGCGATCCCGGATTCAATGTTAACAGAATTCCACTAATTTGGCAGTTTTCAATGCCTCATTGTCTCCAAACCCATTCCTTTTCAGCTTCTGATATCTGTAATCAGCGTTTGTTCTTCCATTTCCCCTCAATACCTTTCTTGGAGAAAATTTGCCCTTTTCACCCAAGGTTCAGTCTGATTGCCTACCTTGAAAGCAAGTCACAATGCCAACTCACCTCACCCTCACCCTTTTGGTCTGTATTCGTCGCAGGTTTGCGGTTGGAGAGGAATCGAAGTCCACTCTTAAAAGGTCTGAGGAGGGAAGTTCTTCTGTGACGCATAAGAAAAGAGAAGGTGGGTAGGGAAATGGTTGCCTAGAGTCCTCCTTACTCCCTTCCTTATCCATCTTCCTTTTTTTACTTCCGCCGAGGGCTTTTAAGAGAGAGAAAGACGCCCTTAACCTCTCTCTCCCTTCCCTTTTTCCTTCTTGGTGGCTGTGTTCGACAGGCAAGGGATTTGAGTGAAGCGCGGGTCGCCCTTACCATCCATCCCACGCGCCACTTACTCATTCCTTCCCTCCCAATTTTCTTTCCTTTTGCTTCAATAAAACCCCATAATGGCTCGCCTCGAGTGGAGGGTGGATACTTCTCATTACTAAAAAGTCACCACTTCACTCCCCTTGTCTGGCCCTATACGCAATCACTGGCCGAAGTGCGTCTGTTTTTCCCTTCCATGAGGGTGGTCTCGACATCATTGCGAATCTCATTTGTGGACACTTTTATCGAACAGCTTTTGGCATAGATAAATTTTACTGTAATCATGTATTTGATTTTTTATATCAAAAATACTGTTTTCATTTACTTTACAAGTACTCCAGTAGATCAATGCTAAGGCTACATAAAAATGATGTAATTCAGAAATGAAAACATAGTTTTGCAATTCAATACAGAGTTAATTTTTTCAAAAGACGAGTTGCGGTATTTCTTATAATTCCGTTCAGATAACAATTTTTTTACTCACCAGACGTTTAAAATACTACGTATAATATAAAACAGACTCTACCCAGGTTTCGACGATTGATCGTCATCATCAGGTGAATTTGTAAAAATATCTCTCTATATATACTTCTTGACAGCTGGCTGGAAAAGCCAAAACACCACCAAGTGACAAAAGACAGAATTATATCTGTTCAATAGTGTATAAAGGTTCTGTTGGAATTAAAATGTGTATTTCATGGTCACTCGATGAAAAAAAATCCATGAAAATGAAACTGAGATGGTTTCTATCTATCGAAATCGCTTCCAAATTAGTCATTAAACATATCTAATTCAGGTGAAAACTGCGACCTTTTTTCTCTATTTCGGTTTCTGATGTTTAACGCAGATTACAAGGTATATATTTTCTGGAGATCTACTACTATACCATTCTATTACTTATGAAAATACGCCAGGCATTGAAAAAAGTTGTCAAGTAAATATCTCTTTTCGGATTGTTCGGTCTGTTTCACTACCGTTATCATTACCATACCGATACTATTACCATACCGATACTATTACCATACCTTTCCTGTATTGATACACTTTCTGGCCTTGTTAACTTCACCAGTGGCTTTTTACTGACTTACTCCCTTGAACTGGTATTAGGTAAGGTTTAAGATACTCGAAGGTTAGATTAAATGTAATCAGCTGTATACCTTAACCTATCTCAATTTGTGTTTTTAGTTTCTCTGGAGAAAAAGTACCATTCTGCGTTAATAAGAGTAAAAAAGGTACCACGGAATTCGATAAGTCACATAAAATTAGCCCAACCTCGTATTTAATGCTCTGTGTCCATCCATCACCGCATCACACAATGACATATCCTGACATTGCGATACCAAACCGTAGAGGAAAATTTTTTTAAATACATGGTGAATATGAGTCTATTCTTCATTTGTTGCACAACATCATCATTGGGGCCATTGGTCAAGTATATCATCCTGCGGATTCAAATAATTAGTTTCAAGTCATGATCCTGTGTGTATCGGGTATTAACCACGTTGGTTGTTCATAATGGATATGGTTCGCATGGCCATAACACAACAATGTACACACCAGCAAATTTTTTTCACCAATGTTTGTTAACATTTTCTAAATTTTTATCAATTTAGAATATAAGTAACTCATATCTTAGGAATACAGGTAAAAGTAGTGACATATGTTTTAATAGTGTCATTAATTTTATCTCGAAGGGAGAATGGGTCCTTGGCACCATTCCTTTGCTGTGCTCTTGAAAAACGGGGACTTTGGTTGACCGACAATCCTTCTTTGCGGCAGTGTGACACATTGTTCCATATTGTCCGCTATAATATCTCCGCAAACTTATCAGTTCAGTGGACCACCTAAAGTTGAAATATTACCATGGCCACTCACCCCCTCTCCAACCCTCATGCCCACTCAACCCCCCCCCCCCCTTTCGGCCTCCATTGTAGAAATAATGGCGCTGGTTCGGACATTTTATTGCTTCTCTAGAGATTGGACAGCTTCCAGTAGTATTTTATTCCCGACGAATTCACAGCAAAGCTGTTTTCTCCCCCAGGCTGCTGCATTGTGCTAGCCGTCAATCCTGCTTCAATTACTCCATGGAGAGTATCTTACTGCATTTTCATTTCGTGCTATCGGCTATCGTTTTTCCTATTGCGACAAAATCCAGTGCAATGGATGTGCCCCAATGTGTCTTGGCCTAAAAATATGTGGGATCAGTTTCCACGAGTGAAATAATCAGTCACAAAATATTAAGGACATCGGATAAAATCTAGCAGATGCTAGCGTAGTCTATGTTTATTATCATTAGTTGTAATAGGTTGAAGTTCGTGTTATGCCTCGTTCGTTTTTATGGGAATATCTTCTTTTTGCGAATCACTATCTATGGGCATATTTCTAGATCTGCACTCGGTTGTCAAGTCGATTACCGGAATATAATGAATTTATTTCTAGTGGCAATATCATCAATTGTAACTTTTTTGTATTTAAATAATTACAGCCCTAGTTTAAATGAAATTAATTGATGTGCCCAAAATAAATCGTCGTAAAATGGTGAGCAGTAAAATTTAATGAAGGAGTTTACCAAATGGACTCAAGCAAACTAAAAACTTTTGTGTCTCTTTGTTTTCCTATTTACTGCACTTATTAAATTAATAGGTTCAATCAGTAGTAAGTCAAATTATCCCAAAGTGCCGCTTGAACTATCCATCATACCATTGTATATTCAACAAGCGTTCAATTTTGATCGTCCATTTGTTCAAATAACATCTTCAAATTTTATCTTCATTAGATTAAGCTTTCTTCATATTCACGAGGTTGGGTCCTCCATATTAACAGAATTGGTGGTCACCATTAGTACCCGTCTTTAAGGGGGCGCCATCCAGGGCAGACATGTAAATGGACGAAGGCGCCATAATTTAAAGGGAGTCTGGGTATGGATGAGAGTGCTAAATGAAGAGTTTTTTCTAGGCGTGGAAGTGCCAGTCATCACCTTTAAACGTGGGGTCGGCTGGGAATGAAAACCTCTCGGAAGGAGCCTAGAATATTTGGGCAGTTCGTGTAAATATACTCTCCAAGGAGCAATCAGTCCAATTATACCAAACCTTGATTACCTCAATGATTTTTAAACTGATTTGTTCATTTTTAAATCACTAGTTAAAACCAGCAACTTGGTTATTGACTCTGCAAACGTGTTTATGATTAGATGAAGGTGGCATGATGGCAAGAAGGGATATATTGTAG
Organism: Ceriagrion tenellum; assembly: GCA_963169105.1. Taxonomy (NCBI): domain Eukaryota; kingdom Metazoa; phylum Arthropoda; class Insecta; order Odonata; family Coenagrionidae; genus Ceriagrion; species Ceriagrion tenellum. The sequence continues at coordinate 131,576,840 of OY720632.1, read as the reverse complement.
TCTAGTAAGAGAGTAGGCCTAGTAAGATACGCACATGAGCAAGCATTGGTTCATCAGGCAGCGAAGGGATTGCAATCAATTATGAGTACTCCAAAGATACAGTGTAAATGATATGAGATTATGATCAGTCATAGTAAGACGTATGTAATGAGTTTTTATGGAAGTAATCGGTTTAGGCTGGATTAGAACCAGTTGGTTGATTAAGTGCATTGTTACATAACGAGGAGTAAGCATGGAGCCTCTACTTCCTTTAAGTATTATCATATTGTTAACTTGTTTCTCTCCATGGGATCTCATTCATGGCTGCTACAGAAAAAAATGCTGCAAAAATATGGCTGCTGTAGCTTAAAATTGAGAAAAAATTATTTCATCGCTTATGTCCATTAACAAGAGATGGGAATCCGTTGATGTGAGAAGGCTACTGCCGTTATATCTTAATGCCAAATGTGATAAGCTAATGAAAGCCACGAAAATAACGAGCGATTTCAGGATGCCTTCTGGCCGTATTTTTCCCTCTGCGATAATCCCACCGTATTGTGAGATAAAATATCCTGAGCCATAACTCAGCCTATCGCTCTCCGTGGGCTCGTGGCTTTATGTAATAAACCAATAATAATTATATTTTGGTGAGTTAAATTTTTATATCGGACGTTGAAATTTTATCCAAAGTAGTCACTTTGAATATATTAAAGTTCGTAGGCTTCCTATTTAGTTCGCGGTGGCTATCTCAGCAGCCTACCCAATGGCGAAATGTACTTCCTTTGTATTTTACGTACTTATACAGCTATTGTTTTCATAGGTTATGGAAACAACCACTAGGGATGTGATTGCCAGTTTAATTCCATAGATAAGTAAATTAAAATGGATTTCGTAGCTTAGTTTGATCTGATATTTATACTAGCTAGTTTTCTGCCAACATCCGCAATTTGCTATTCTGTTAGTGTTACACCGCATCATTCCGCGATTGGATAAATCCACCTACTGGATTATTCTTGTTTTGCGGATCTACATAGATGGATAGAGTTTGCTGAAGTTGATTTGATAATTAAGTTGGATTTACCCAGCAAATCGAAAGAATGTTTCGTCTGTCACGTAAATCTTTGAACCTCATTAACTAACAGCATCAGGATTTTTTGGGGTCTCCTCGAAGTATCTTCTTTAATGATATTCAAATTCTCACATAAAATAATTTATTTGTCAGTAGCTTCCATAGGGGTAGGTATTTAGTGGCAAGTTACACCGGAAATGTTCTTCAGCAAGGGCTTGCAGGATATTTTACTATGACAAAATATTAACAGTAGTCAGTACCGAGACTGATAGGTTGTATTTTACGGAGGAAAAATAACTCTTTTCATGGCAAAGCCTCATTTCGGCAGATGACAGTCCGGAACTCTTGAAAGTTCTGCATTCGGTTTTACAGACCCTTAAAACTTTACGATTTACGTCTTAATTCGCTTTCTGCAAATAATTGGCGTGGTGAAATCGCGAGTGTAAATGTATTCCTACCTTAAAAATTACTCGAAAACTGGAATTTTCGTTCCTTTGCAGTCTTTTTTTCTCCTGCAAAATTTAGTTTAAGTAACCTGTCTCACAAAATCTGGAGATGTACAATTTGAACAGGTATTGTGTGAGAAATTTCATTTACATCATGAAGTGTAATTTCTGAGAGACAGTTGCAAAAACTGTAAAGAAATGTTTTGATGTTTTGAATTTTTTGCGTTTTTGACGCATCGTTTACATAATGGCCACTTCTAATGTATTAAGTCGTGGTTTCATTTATACCCATTTACTCTCATTTACTCAACCTATCGTATATTAAAGAATGGGCTAAACCCCTCAAGTAAATGTCAGCCAAGTTACGTCTCCGAAGACTTTTTATGCTGATATTCATGAGGTACAATTTTTTTCAGTGTCTCTCTCCTTTATCATCCTAATTTTACCCATATCCATTCTATTTATTTTGTTTTGATGTTTGATTTTTTGCACTATTTCAGATTTTTTACATTTTTCTTCTTGCCGTCTTAAATTTTCCCGGCGCCTCTTCTTTTTTGCTTCCGTTTTATCAGTCTTTTGCTGTTTCAATGCTGTGGCTCTTTCGTCTCTGCCCTTCAAAGGTCATGGCAAATTTTATCTTCCTTTTTCTATAAATCACGGATCCCACCGTAAAAGAAACCTTTTTACGATTGGACTTCCGAAACTTTCCTCTTCGATACGTCCTTGGTATTGATCACTTACTTTTGGTTATGACCTTCAATGAACATTCCATTTCTTCATTGTCCATTTTGCAAAGATAAAAATATTAAATAATTCATTCCATTGTGGTAGGATAGATCGTCGGCAGACAAATTAAACATTCAGATTGCTGAACGGACTGGTTAAAAATTTAACGTATTTCGTGAGTGATTTGGAATCAAAATAGTCACTACCGCAAATACTTATTGTGGTAACGAAAGGTAAAGTTATTATATATTATGTATGTATGTATTACGTATGTATGTATATATGTATATATTTCTTTCATTTTTCTATGCCTGCAGGTGTTATTCAAATTTTATGCTTCTAGATTTTTACAATTCTGAAATAAATTTTGCACGTCAGCTCAACTCATGAATAATAATCGTGGTCTCCGAGTCCGTGTGGTCTGGTCCTGCGCGTGGTCTGCGAGTACCATGTGATACCCGCATAAGTAGAATAATAGCCAGTAGCCGTATTTTATGCAAAATATCTTCCTCGTGTTCCTCGTGAGCAGCACTATATGCTAGGGTGGTTGACGGTTAGTGCATGCCAATTTTTGAAGCCCTGACACACTTCTTGTGTTTTCCTGCTGGATTCATTTTTATATATTGCGATATATGAGTTGTTGGCCCCTAAAATCCCTTTCATAATTTTCGACCCAAAAGTTAATGATCACAGGGTGTACACCAGATTGTAAACCCTTGCATATTATAATGAATTCTATCTAGAAATTGACTTGAAAATTGCGTGGTTTTATTAAAGGCCACTTTAAGCGGTATATTTTACTCTAAAACGAATGTATGAATATTTTCATGAGGAAAATTGTACCGCGTATATCAGAAAATTGGATGATTGTCTCAATGACTGAACAGAAAATAGAACCTGCTCTAATTCCATTCATTTTAGTGTGCAATGCATGTTACATTTCTTTTTTCAATAAAATGTACCGTGTAAAGCAGCCTTAAGGGTTTCAACGGTCCATGAAGTGAATCGACGGCATTGAGGAAGTTCTGCGATTGGCCGTGGGAGAGACCACTCTTGCAGAAAGGTATGCCTTAGGGGTGATCTCGGCGCTGGTGGCGAAAAGAGGCATAAGAAGAGTCTAGGACGAATTCTGAGAAGGAAGGTCGAATATTGAATCTAAGGTTATGGAGGAAAGTGGTGTGAATTTGTATCGGAGGAAATAGGGAGATTGGAGGATTACAGCTTCACGGAGAGGAAAGCATGGAGAGAGAGAGAGCAATGAAGTTAGACTTTTGCAGCTCAGAGAAATCAGCCGGGAATTCTTTCTCATCAGGAACTCTCGTTTTTTCATTGAAAGGTGGGTTGGGAAATCGAGAAACCTTTTCCTGTGACTAATAACATCGTTTACATCATGAGAAAACCCCACCATTTTACCATCAAAAAAGGCAAAAATTTAAAAACCCGAAAGGATTTTTGGAGCTCTGTGTAAGGGACCCATATTATCGAGAAAATTTTATATAGCTCAGCTTATTTAATCATTACGTGTGACTTTTTGAGCAATTTTCATTTGGAATAGATTATATTGGAAATATTTGGCTTTACATCATGTGGCAATCTGTAGAAATGAGATAAAACTGTTTGGTTGACCCACTGAGCTTGTTTTAACTACTTATTTACAGTTCTAACCTCTAATAGGTTGGTTATGAATACTTTTAGTATTCATAATCAACCTTTTGCCTCCAATCTCGTTTTTCACCGTCCAATTACATGAACGTTATCAGGTGTTTATCATTTGTCGTGAGAGATTAAAACGTGAGTTCAAACATTACCACAGAAATTCGGTGAAGTTTGGTTGAAGCGTTGTTATTCCATTTTATGTAATAATTGTAAGTATAAGTGCATTTTATTTCTACTCAAAGCCTGGTGAGAAGCTTAAACGAAGCTGTGTCGGAAAATTTAAGTTATGAAAAGTTAATGCCGAAGATATAATTTTCTACAGTTTTGGGTGACTAGAGCGTACCTGTCATGCGATTTAATTAGGACTAAGATCTTCTGAATATCCTAGCTTGGCCGTGCGTGCCCAAGTCATGTCTCTCGTTTGCTTTGCCCTGGCTACGGCTTTACAACGAATTAATAGTCATTACTGGGGATACCAAAGGATCGTGCTTCGTTGGTTTGGACTACTTGTGGAGAATTAATTAAATCCATGTGTAAGAACCGATTTATAATAAAGGAGTGAGAGTGATAGTGGGAAAAAAATGGTTTGAAAAATATATGGTGAAATTATTGGGCAATTGGGCTATTTTGCGTAATTTGGTCGATTATTTTCGAAGCATGGAAGAAGAGATAGCGAGAAAAAGAGGCGTTCCAATGTGGGAAGGATAGTACTAGTATGTGATGCATTTAAAGGAATTAATTTTTGGCTAAGGAAGCAAAAACTTCCGCACTTAGAAGTGTCCTCTCAAATTAGCATTACATAGAAGTGTAGCCTGGGTATGTGTAGCAGAGACAGCAAAATACTCAGGGAATGGGGTACTCAGAAGTATTTATGGCCAAAATAGGAAATATGTGGTCAAGAATGAATATACAATGTAAGTTTGACTTGATACTGTAATGGCGAAAGTAGTGTTTTTGTTTGATCTAGCTGAGGGAATGAATGAGAGCTGAATAATGAAACAAATGTTGGTGATGATAGTGTTAATGGTGGAGGAGGGTGTCGACTAAGAAAGTCATGAGGGACTTTTGTGGAATACACTCTTAAAAAAAGGAATTTTTGCAGTCGTAGAAATAGAAGAGCGTGTATTGAGCAAATCATAAATGTGACAGGAGCGAAAGACGTGTGCAATGATAGGGCATCGTGGAGGAAATTCTTGAAGGGGAGTTAGCTGAGTTGACCTGATCTCATAATACTAAGCGCGTTTACCTTTTCTACCCAGAAATATTGTAACATGATGGGTACATTGGACAGCACAATGAATCTGTGAACAATATGTGATAATTATTCCTGGAATTCCCGAGTGTTCACGGGATATTCCGACTTCCCTGTCTTCATTCCCGGAGGCACCATAATGTCGGGGCTTCCTCGGGAAGTCCTTGTGGAGAGCATAGGAAGTGAGGGGTGAGATTAATGGGATTGGATGGGAGAGAATGCAGTTAGTGAGCAAAGGGAGGAGAGGAAACTTAAAGAGAGGAAGCGAGATTAGCGGAATGGGATGAGCGGAGAGGTTAATCCGAGGGTTTGAGTGAGGTCGCTTTGATTTTAATCCGGGAGAAATTTTGGTCAAAAACGATTGCGCAGGGAGTACAAGGCAGTTCTCCACTTGAAAACGGGATTTGGAGGAATTATATAGATCGCGGAAAATCCAAGGAGCCGGCAGCTTTTCTCCATATCGCGCTCTGCTCGAGGTGAGCCGTGAGAATGAGAGCAACACAGAATTTCACTCTATTCTTGGTGCAGCGTACTTAGTTGAAGTATTCAATACCTAAAAAGAGGCTAGTTTATCTATTTTCCCACAGGTTTCTCTTATAAAGAGCGGCAATTAAAGAAAATTTACTGAATGAGTCATCTTTGAGTCCATATTCTTTCTAACAAGGATGTCAAGTTCCTTTGGCTACGACTACAATGCAGATTGAATTTTTCTACAACATCTCCATCCAGCAATAGATTTGATGATTTAAGCATCGCACTGATGCAATGAATCCCGTCTTTATTTGTTAAATGAAGAAAAAGTGTACTTACGGGAATAAATGCACTGGTGTGTGCTTAACCTTTTCTCATAATTTTTCTTTTACATTACCTATTATTGCTATAAACGTAATACACATAATTTAAAAAAGGTTCAAAAACGTGAAATTGTAATTATGATGGCGTGAAATCGTTCCGAGGCGTTTAAAAACCGATGACAAGGTAATAATATTCCCAAAACTATAAAAGAATTTTCTCTCTCGTTATTGAAGATTTTTGCGGCATTCATACTCAATACCTCTTATTATAATACGATTAATTCAGAGTAAATATAATTTTAGGGATAATTGAATGAGTTTATGCCTAAATTTTCCATCTAGATATAATTTTGTATCCGCTCTCGGTCGGCGGTCATATCGTTGGTAATTCTTCCAATTAATACAAGGTCAAAGGTATGGAAGCCCTAATGTCGGAATTTATTTTTTTCCGTTCTTGGGGAATGGTGCTTAAGGTTTAACAGTAATTTTGGAGCACAGTAGTGCTTCTGTCCCCTGTCTTTAATGGAAGGGATAGTAGTGGTAAATTATTAATTTTAGTGCAGAGGAATTTAATCATTCATGTGTAATATTCAGATTCTTTTGGAAAAGTGGTAATATGCCGAGTGACGGAAAGAAATGCTCGCCGACGAACTAAACTATTACACACTACCCGTGTTGACCCCACTACTAAGGGGCAGCAGTCTCAGCAGAAGGCATTGATAGCGCAGTTCAAGAAGATCGGACCGTTATCAACAGCCACTCGGGCGAGAGAGGCGTTCACGGAATTGGCCGCGGTATTGCGATGTGGAAGGTAAACGGGATACAACCATGTTAGACTCCCTGGAAGATGCAGCCGAATTTGCAGGCGAAGCGATTGCGGTACATCATTCAGGAAGTACAATGACATCTACATCACATTGTTACCATTTATTTTTCGAGTATATAATTATTCTTTAACAATAATAAAACAATCCATTTCTGTCTTCATCATGCCTAAAAATGATCGGGGAAAAGTTAATAAACGGAATATAGCCGCTTTGGGCTTCGACCAAAAGCACGTCCGGAAACCTGTTTGCTGCTAGCCACCGATGCCATATGTTATTCATATTTGTAAGTTATGACGTCGTAATTTTATGTATGGCGCCGACATCATCTGCATTTCTGGCCATTTAATCTCACTAATACGAATTTCTTGCTCGAGTTGGTCAGCGTTATGCATGGAGTAAATCATGTCCAAAAGTAGGAAGAATTAATCAGTTTCCAGCATCGATTTAGCTATCAACGCAACATATTATCAGAACAATAATATTACGCCTTGAAAATTACTTCATTTTCAATGTACGATACTGTCGGGTTATTGAGTATTCTATAGTTCACAGGTGGTTTGTTTGCAATGTCGTTCTTTTAAGTCCTGATACACACGATCAATACAAGCCTGAACCAACCCAACCAAACCCTGAAAGTGCAGGGCAGTGTCCAAGCTAAATAAACATGCATAATTTATGTCAATTAGTAATACATCCTACAATATATAGCTTATTTCGATACATACTAAAAGAATTTATAATTCTTATTGCCTTATTTTTAATATAAAGGGAAAAGGTTTTCTTTGTTAATCAGAGTGTTTTGTATTGTTTGATGTGATAGTCAATCATCAAATCTAGTGAATGCAGTGTAAGTCAATAATGTCATTAGTGACCTCTAAAACAATTTTGACCCAGAATTTTCACATAGAAAGTACTTCATCTCTCTTAATCCAGTGGAGTTGAATTTGTTGTCATAACTTATCGACTATAGTTTTTATGGCTAACTTTTTATAATAAACCATCCAAAGATACTATTTTTACAGATGGAAAAACTGTTGCTCTATCTAACACTTATATACCTTGTAGTTAATCAAGGTTTCCTCTCGTTATTTATTTTTTTATTTGGTCCCATTAATCGTTTATGAAGGTCAGATGTAGCATTGTCTCTTTTTCAATGTATCTTTTTAGGTTTCATTTCTTGGAAATTACTGGCTTTGAGTAGATGTGCAAAACGGTCAAAGATCAAACAGCTTTCTTTCGCATTTAAAACGGGTAGCCCAAGAGGTATTATTCCCTATATGTCCATTGTTAAAAGTATTCGAAGTTAGTTTAGCCGTTATTCGTATCCGCTGTCCTAGGTAACGACGCTTTTGCTTTATTTCCTGAGCGCAACGGTAGTTCCGTCACTTCCTGTGAGATCCATTCTGATCCTTCGGACGTCTACTGACATAAATCCCCGAGTACAACGTGGTCGCTCCCTTAGCCACATCTCTTGTTTTTGTCCACTCGTGAAACTTAGGCGTCGGAGGAATATGGGAAGTAATGCGAACCACTGCAAAAATGAGAAACCAATGTCTCCGGAGGCAAGGTAACAGATATCTGCATGATTACAGAAACTCACTACTTTTTCCAAATAACTGTCTCCATAATTTTATTACGTCGTTTAAATAAACTTTAAAGTGTTGAATGCTATAAGTTTTCATTGCGCATGTTTATTCTTACATATAAGTTCTCTTTTTACAAGTGTTTGTTCTTATAAAGCTGCTCGTTTTCTTCATGAATCAGTTTCTTTTTGCCCCATCTGTTTTCCTGAGCTCCCTTATCTAAAGAGTTTGTATTTATTCTCAAAATCTGTAGATTTAAGTTAGAATATAAAAAATTTAAATTCAAAGAATGATCCCACTTTCGAAGATACGTAGTATAGAATATTCCTATTATTAAAAAAACAGTGGTTTAGCCAATGCTTGAATAGGAAAATCTGTTTTCTTTAAACGATTCCTTAAACCTTCCCTGCCGCATAAAAATGTACTTAAAACTCACGCGATATTTATTGGCCTTCGATCAATTTATTTTCATCAACCATTCTAAAATAATTTATTTTATTCACATGCTCTCTTTTCTCATCTTTTTCTGATCTGTTTAGGTACATATAGCTCCATTCGTTCCACATGTTGAACCGTTTTTTTGCTGTCTTCTTGTTCATATTTTTTTGAATTGTCATCTTGTTTTAAGAAATTTTACATAGCGCAAACAATTTGCGTATATTTTTTAAGGTTATATTGCATAAATTTATTAAATTAGTTGCTGATGGTAATTTTTTCTGGTTTGGTCTTTGACCTCACAACAGTTTATCGCAAGAAGTATGCATGACTGCATTCTTTTATACATCGCCGTTTTGAAATAATTTCTCATTTTCCCATTCAGTTACTTATTTGCGGAAACCTGCATCTGTAAACCAAAATAATTAATTCTAGCTCTCAAAGTAGAAATTATTGCTCAAACAGGAAAATTGGAGACATATTTTCTATTGATTTCGGAGCTACGTATGCTTTAATCTGCGATTTCCCATCACTCGCGTTGCGTTCTTCTACAAAGAGTGTTAAGTTATTTGCTTGTTTTACTTTACTCTTGTGACTGCTTGTGCTTACTTATTCTGATTCATTTCGTTTGATGGTAATTATCTATTGTATTTATTATTTGCGTTTTTTCTTCCTCAGTTAACCCAAGACCTGCATTAAAACTGTAGGTTGTATGCGTTTTTCCATCGATCCATTCAGATTTCTTTCGCCCTTGAATTCTGAAATGCCTTCGTTTCAACTATGAATACTTTTGGAAAATTGGATTTTTAAAATTCAAGTCCTACCTTCACGGTCTCTTTGGTACCGACCATGCCTGGAATTGTACATTAGTTTGCTTTGGATTCTAAGGCCTTTATTTTGCTGAGTGGGACGCTATCTTAGCATTCAGTGCCTATAAAACCAAAAACAAATTATTAAATTAAACACTTATATTTTCCTATGCTTAGCTACCTTTTAGTATTTCAGAAATTGATTTCAACGACATTTGCATTATTTTTTTGCAGTCCATATCCTAAATCTTTGTTGCTGTCATTGTTCAAGTAGGTTTGTAAAAACAGTCTGCATTTACTTTTTAAATTAGCTGATTTTTAAAGGCAAGCTCTTCCAACTATGAAGCTGGGGACAGATATTACATTCAGTGATATGGGGAACTAATATGATAAAAATAATAGACAGAATGTCACCTCCCGCTTAACTCAGCGATAGAAATGATGGTGGTGCCGTTCGCACAAAATAATAAAGATCTTTGATATCCTTAACCTAATTAGCACCATCGGAGTGGGGCCTAATCTAATGAGTAAACTCCTAGACTAAATTTTTTCTTTTTGATGAACCGAAAGTGCTCGCCATTTCCACAAAAGGGCGTCGCAAATTTCACGTTTTTACAAGATCAGAAAGCTTTGGAGTCTACAATGCGCCTCTCAACCTTACTCCACAATTATGAGAGGGCTTAAGAGAGGGAAGAAGCTTTCGCCACCTTTCACAGCCTCACTTAAGTCCCTCGGAGGAAGTTTTCTCGGGCTGGTGAATTAGAGTTCCGGAACGAAGAGCACTTAATCAAAAGACGCGGGAAGAGGGGATACTTAAAGAGGACAGACGGTCGAAATATCTGAGTGTGGCGAAAACAAATGGCTGGCACACCCGGTGACAGATGTAAAAGAGGTCCTATTTGTAACTGCCGCAGTTTATCGTGGCGCTTATTTGATTGCTCTAAAAACTGTTTAAAAAATTTGGTAACTATGGATGTATCATTCTACAAGATGATAATTACATTATTTAGTGGAATTCTTGCAGCATGATCCATAACAGCCGTGCCATTAATGTAAAAAGTTGGGCATGACTGCAAATGACGACGGTAGTCGTTGCTCAAATTGGATTACTGGAAATACTGTAGTTAAACGGTTATATAATGGGGTGGATTATCTTCTATTACGCTGACTCTAGTAGTCAGAGGAGATCTTGCAGCATTATCCGTCACAATCATCCTACCAGGCGGGTAATCAGTTTAAAGGGCTAGTTCTCATGAGTACGATACTATCTTAAGGCACTTCCCTCTGTTTTGTAGGTACTGGGATGCGGCGCATAAGTACTGGCAGCGAATCCATTCTACGGTACAAGCAGTCACCTCTCCGCCCGTGTAGAGCAATGAATCCGCCACAGAGATTGAGGCTTGAGTTTTCTTGGTATATAAAACTGGAATGTTCAAAAAGCACAATTTTTTGTGATATCATCATGTTAAAAACTGAGCACTTGACTGAGTATAACTGATTACGCAAGAAATTTTCTTGCATTTATGAAGTATATTTTAATACTTCAATACCTTCAATGTCAAAGCAAGTTTTTATTCATCATTCTATGATGTGAAAAAGCATGGATGAAGAGTTATAAAAAACTGACTCAGTACTAACACAAGAGAGTGACTTTGTTTATAGTCCTTATCACTTTGAAGGAACTTCAATGTCCTGAATGTTGCTCAAAGATTGATATGTAGCACATTTTAAATATACTTTATGTTTCATGTGCAATTGCTTCTCTCTACTTAGATTGGAGACTGCTAGAGATAATTTCATATTCTCCTTACATTGGGGAAGTAGTAAGAGTAACTGCAATTTGAAAAAGTCAGCAACTTCCGCTGTGACAGCATTTAATACGACCGCGTTTCGCTTTATACAGCATCATCAGCATCTAAAAAGCGAAACCGGTCGCAATAAATTCTATCACAGTGGAAGTTGCTCATTTCTTCATTGTGCAGTCATGTTCCTTTTCCATTCCATCAGGCCTGAAATCACAGGTTATATAAGTAGGAAGAGGTTAAATTGGTTAGAGGAATGGGTTTTTTTCATAGTAGTGTGTGATGCATATCTCCTCTAATCCGTTATTATTTTACCGCATTTAAATAAATCATGCCCCGAGCGCTAAAGTTGCTCAATAGTTGAACTGGATGAGTGTTATTAAAGCGAAATTATTCTTCCGATCGCATTAATTGGAGTTGGAGGAATTTGCCTCGTTGGGCGCACTTTTGACTGGTTCGTTGCTTAAAACTACGAATTTTCAGGTATATTTTAGGCAGTGTTACTGGAGTCTAGTCACAAGGAAGGAAAAAATATTCTGAGTTTATTTTGTTAGTTGATTGAATCTAAAAATGAAAACTGACCCCGTGACATTTCCTTTTTTTTCAAAATTTTGAGAATATATATTATGAACAAATTATATTAAGGAGTGTTGTTCTCTGATTAATTGAATTTTGTTTATTGAACGACAAATATTTATTTCAAGAGCTTTTCGAGGAAGTCTTATTAGTATACGCCACAAGAGGCCTCATAAGAGACATTTTTAATTAATATTTAATGCTTATTGAGTTAAAAAAATTACTAACTCGTACAGTTGTAGTTTATTTGTTTTCCAACTTCCGAGTATTAAATGTCATGCGTATTTATTTACGGCTAAAAATAGATTTTAAAATTGTACCTTATCTGAAATAACTCGATGGAATGATTATTTTGTGTGATCATAAACAAGTTGGTTACATTTCTCTATAATCTTAATTTTCTTCAAATTAAATAATCTTGAGGCCTGAGGAGGAATACATTGTTATGTAGAATCCCTCATGTAAAACTAATACTCAAAGATTTATACCATTACGACTTACACTGCGCGTGAGTTAAATTTTGTGGTACAAATATTTGGAACGAGCAATTAACTTAAAAATAAAATTATGAATAATAAACGACAGATGTGTAAATACCTATTAAGAGGCATTGAAATACGTTCATTTAAGCCAAAGGTAATCATATTAAAGCTTTTGTTGACAAATGAAACGGAAGCAGGTGTGAGGATGTGGTATGGTTAAGGAGGATGAAAATGGTGGGATAGAGTAATGTCCGAGGGACTCGGTTGCAAGTTTAGGTCGACACATTAGGTTATGTGTAGGATGTGGGAGCGTGTCATGTACAAAATGCTTCTATGAATCTTCAAAGATATTTACGTAAATATTTACCATTAGAATCAAGCTTTCAGAAAATACACCGATTTAGCTTCTGCTTTCATCTACTGATACATCGTAGACCCTCTTCTTATTAGAAATTATTTACGTTTATGATTGCCGTTTCCAATGTTTTACTTTGATATCGGCTAATGCTTTGCCTTAAAGACCCTTCATATCCTTGTGCTGGCTCTCCTAGCTACCTCAAGATTTTCATTTAACTTTTGTGCCACGCCCTTCGAATACTTCTGTTTCTAAGCCAAATTTTAGATTTAGTTCCACAGAAAATTTTCTTTGGCTTTTATTAAATTATTTGTGAAAGAGTAATTTTGTTATCCAGAGCCACATCCTCGTTTTTTTCCTCTCTGCACCTACATTTCATCACTTCGTTAAATTGTTTCACTCTGTCCACCATTTCTTATTTTAAACTTTTCCTTACTATAATGGCGCCCCTATCTGTTGCATCAATGCTAACTATTTTTGGTTACTTCGATGTTTCTTTTAATGGTGTCACAAGCTGCTAAATGAAAATAACAACTTTGCTGTATCAACAGCATTGCGCGAAATCGGATAGGGGCTAAGGGAGAAATAAATTGTATTATGGCCTAGTAGCTTAGAAAAGGAGCCCTGAATGTCAATAACGTGTCGACTTTTCTCCGAGTGTGTACAAAAAACGTGGGGGTAAAAATATGCTTCAGGATATTATTGCCTAAATTTTGTGTTTAGAAAATATCACAAGCTCAGGATATTGTTATTTTGTAGGATATTTTCGCGTATTTTATAGCTCTTAAATTAAATATAATTTACTTTTTTTTCAGTGGAAAAATCATATCTTTGTGACGGTGATGGAGAAGTTGTCATTGGCAGTACATTGGATTATGTATCATTGTTTGGATATCATTTAATATTATCATCATTTAATTCTGTGATAGATATATCATATATTCTTCCGAAATATCATTTAATTAACTGAAATTGATTTTGCTGCAAAGAGATGACTAACAGTGAAAGCATATGATATTTACTCAAGTGTTTTTTATCCAAACCTTCAAAATACGGTAAAGTTTAGAGCCAAGTTATTATTTACAGTAAGCTTGAATGGTTTTCATAGTATTTTTATGAAATACTTATATAAATATCTATAAGGAGTCGCATCCTTTCCAAAAATGAAGGATGAGCACTATAATTTAGATTGAATGAGGTCATTTTGTTTCTGTCATGACTGTTAGTTTCTTACAGGACGTGTAACAATGAATTAAATTAGCCATGAGCTTATCAGCGGAATTCTCCCAATGCTACGAAATTCCCAAATTTTAAGCCAACCTTGAAATTCTGCACACATAAGTTTTTCTGGCGGGTAGATAGGAAAGTGCCCTCAGGGGAAAAGCTTGCCAATCCCTCAAACCGTAAACGCCTTAGCGCCCTCGGAAGTTCTCCGTGGCTGCGACCTCTATCATCTCGGGACCAACGATCTTAAACCTTAAATCAAATCTCTGCGTCAGAATCTCTCTGGGTTCCTTTCAATTGCGCTCGGAAGTCTGCCTCATCTGAATGGCACTCTCATCTTCTTTATGTCATCTCACTCTTCCCTCTTCCTCATCCCCTTCTAACAGCCGTTTGTACTGATAACTTTTATTTTCAAATTCATTAATATAAATATATACACTCACCCTGTATATTATATATCGAATTGAGTGAAGATATTCAATCCGTAGGCTTCAAAATTTTTCACTCTCCCGTTCATATGCCAACGTTCTCCAAGAATGTTTGGTTTCAGTTTGAGGAATAAGCTAAACGCTAAGAATTTCTCGACCAAATTTCTCATCTGCCACGTTTGCTCTAAATTATTCTAAAAATGCGTCTAATTTACAGTTTAATGACTTAATGGCGTTTATTTTACTTATGAGTATTGATATTTTTCATTATTGCTCATATTTATGCCAAAAAAGTATAAGTTACTGAAATTCTATCATCTTATCTAAAATACTTAAAATACAAAGTCTCCAAACCTGATATTTTTTCATTTACCTTATAATGGCCTGTATTTGAGATTTAAGTGAATAGCGGGGAATAGCGGAAGTGCGATGGACGTGAAGGAAGACGAATGTGGAAGTTCTTGATGTTGAGGGTGAGGAAACTTAGGAGGATATTAGGAGAAGACAGTTGAAGAGAGGGGCAAAGGGATTTTGGAGGCTGTTGTGATGGGTAAGCGGGGAATGGAAAAACTTAAGTTTCAGCCTCAGGCTCAGTGATTATATTCAAAGACATTGCATTTTTATAAGAAGTGAACTTTTTTCCTTAAGCTGCATTTCATTTTTATTTCTCGTGATCTTCAATCATGTACTCATTTTGAATGAAGGCCTTGATTTGGAATTAAAAATTTTACATGAAAAAAAAGCTTATTTACGAAAGAGGAAAATGATTCACTCGTCGATTGTGAGACACATTTGAAACACCCTAGAGTTTTTGCTACCCTCAATGTTTTTTTCATCTCAATAGAAAGCCTCGGGAGTAGGCTTCAGCTGGTGTTTCCAAATGGAAATGTGGAAATACCTCCTGAAGACGGCTACTACAACGCGACAGAAACATTGAGCTTAATATGTTCCTAATACTTCATGAATTAACAGGGCCATCATCATCGTATTTAGGGAAATAAATACTAATTTATTTCTTTTCTTTATAATTGCTGTAATTGATTAATGTGTTTTGTGTCTCCATTTGCCTAAATATTTGTTACATGGTAACCTTAAATGGATAAATAATTTAGAAGAGTAATTAAAGTGTAAAAAAAAATACTTTTTATCATTTCATGATTTTATGATGCTTGGTAATATTTAATTATTTTGTTTGTTGTACCATCTATATCATCTCTCCCTATGTTTGTATGAGAAATATGTTTCCAAGGAAATGGTCCAAGAACAATTAATATATGCATAGTTAAGTTGCTTTGAATACACTGCCATTAAGGATGTAGCTCATTGTATTCATTAACAGTAATGTCAATCATGTCTTTTTTCAGAGTATATTTTGAGAATTCGTATGAACTTATTTCATCCTCAGAGATGCGAGGCAATAATACTCCACTAAATATAATGGGCCTTTTTCCTGTCAATAACTTTTATCGCCTTTCGTGATAGACATTTTGGTGAGACATTAACACTTTGACTGCGATTTTTAAAAGTTGTATAAACCCAAAATGCGGAATTTTTTTTTCTCGTCAATGCACTTCATATTGGACCTAATAAGCAATGGCTATCACTATTATTTTATTTTCAATTATTTTGTTGGTAAAATTAAATAAATCATTTTCCACGTCTATAGACGTGGTCCGCTATGAGGGATGACACGTAGTTATGCAACCCAACATTACTCAGTTTTCGGATTTATCTTTTCCAATTACGAAAACGTTTTACCAGGTATCATTCAGATTCTCCTCCGCTAACCACATTCAGCTATCCTCCATTTCCGGTACGACATTCTTTTTTACCAAGTATTTGTCACATAATCTATGAATAATAGTGAAATCTGGTGCTGGAGGAGGATGCTGAAGAAAAAAATGGACGGAAAAAATAATAAATACAAAGTGTACAGTAGAAGAGGAAAGGACCATATGGAACTCCATAGATGAATGATGAACCAAACGGATTGAACCCACCCTGAGACACAATGGGTTTGTGAAGAACATTATTGAAGGTAAAATCGAGGGAAAAATCCCAAGATGTAGACCTAGGAATAAGTTGATGGACCAAATAAAGAGGAAAGTACATATACAAGTACAGGAAAGTAAAGAAGAAAGTACGAGCTACCAGGAAGTAAGGGAACTAGCATTAGATAGGGAAGTGTGAAAGGCTGCAGCCAACCAATCTTAGCATTGAACGGTCAATGATGATAATGAATCTATGATTAGCTCTGGTTCTGCACGATTTGCGGGATAGGTTGTACATCATGCCGTTTATCACTGGCGGACATTATTCACCGGGGGAATAACTCTGGGGTGCATGCCTTTTTCTGCTTTTTTTGCGGCTTGCATGCCTTCCCTACTCACCTTTACCGCTCACTCATCCACGGTGCAGTGTAATTATCCTGATGATCCTTGACGAGTTTTATATTGATTACAGGTAGTTCATTAGTAAACCGGGATTATATAAAGAAACAAATAAAAATTTTATTTCGTGAAGTTTATATATTTTTTTAGTATTATAGTCACAATTGAAAAGTGTTTGTTCAGTATCTATAACAATTTCAGGACGTACATA
The DNA here is from genome assembly GCA_963169105.1 of Ceriagrion tenellum. NCBI lineage: Eukaryota > Metazoa > Arthropoda > Insecta > Odonata > Coenagrionidae > Ceriagrion > Ceriagrion tenellum. Next base: position 131,559,796 of record OY720632.1, on the reverse strand, counting down.
TATATTTGCATTAAATAGCCATTTTGCAAATAACACCAATTTCAATTGAATGATTACATTAAAATTGTTCACAAGTATGTCACAAAATTTAAAAAAATACATAAAATTTGGCCCTCTGGCACCAGCAAAGAAATTACTTCCAGCCAACTACCTAGGATTCAGACCATCCTCCCATGAAACTCTTTGAAGCATTTGTCAAGACAGAGAGGGGGAATATCCGGGCAATCAGGACAGTAATAAATAGTCTGCTTACGTTTACCATTTTTCGTGCAAATTCGGCAATCTTTTTGTTTTCTTCTATCACCTTTGGTCGTCATGGGGCTAAACTTGGGGAAATGGAGTTCTAGTGAGAGAGTGTTTATTCTGGGAGGCAAGACATTTTCTCGCCTCTGACCAAAGTCAACGAGTTTGCCAATTACACTCAGTCTGAAACTTTGTAGATTAAATTTCTCCCCCTTAGAATATGTTTTATGCAACTGAAAACTGTTGAGCAGCAGAATTTGGACAATATGGAGAGCCACTTTTTTATACCAGCGTAAGGTCTTCCTTGATGTTATGTGATAGGACAAAAGCTGATCTAATCTATCCACCCCTCCCATGTATTTGTTATATTCCAGGACTGCTTCGGGAACCCTCCTTTCGATATTTCTCCTACTGACACTGTTTATCAATTCCCCGGAGTACTGTGTACTAATCATAGTCACGTCTCTCTTGTCCTTCCATTTTAAGACACATATCCCGTCGTCAGACCACTTTTCTACCACCTCTCCTTTTTTTAATTTTTTTGATGTAATTTCCGCGGGATTTCCTTTTCTGTTCGTTCTCAGCGTGCCAGTGCATAAAATTTTGTTAGCTGCTAAACTTGATATTATGTCAATGCTGGTAAAGTAATTATCCATAAACACACAGTGGCCCACTCCTCCAAATTTCTGCAAAAGTTTATGAACAACGCAGCCCGCGTGTCCTAATCCTCCCTCGACAGTTTCACCTGCTCCAGTATAAACTAAGATTTTCGCAATGAGTCCGGATGGCTCGGCTAACATGTACAGCTTGACGCCAAACTTATGCTTCTTTCCCTTAATATATTGCCGGAAAGCCAATCGCCCCCTCCATAAAATCATGGACTCGTCGATGCTCAACTCTCTCGACGGGTAGTATACTTTATCCATTATATCCTCAAAAAAATCAAGGAGCGGCCTTATTTTCTGAAGCCGGTCGGATGAACGTGGCTCTTGTAGCTCACCGATGGGTGCAAAATGCAAAACCCGTAAAATTATCTGAAAACGATCGCGGGACATATTTGAAGAAAAGAAAGGTATATTATAGAACCTGTCTTTACGCCAGTAATCCTGAATTTGAGATACTTGTATCATTCCCATGTGAAGTAATAACCCCAGAAAAACATAAAATTCATCCTTTGACAGAGGTTTCCAATCTCCAATACGCGCACGCGGAGATGATCTTCCTTGGAAGAAACGTTCCGCATTTTTATTTGTTTCTTCAATAATTTGATTGACAATTTGGTCAGAGAAAAGCAGATGAAAAAAATCCCACGGAGTCTCTCCATCCGGTCTAACTTTCAAAGTCCTTTGTCGAGTGAATTGAATTTCGCATACAGCCGGTCTTTCCTCAGACCAAGTGCGGTCAGTTCGTGGTAGGTGGATGGGAAAAGCCTGAGTATTGGTTGAGAAATGGGGCTGTGTACTTGGAAAATCCTCGGACATACCAAATGATGAATCTGGAGAAGACTGAAGAGCATCATTCTCTGGACCGACAAATTCTTCCGGGCCACTGCTTCCATCACTCAACTCGTCGCTGCTTAGAACAAAGCTGTCATCACTGTCCTCTAAATCTGAAAAATCATCCTCCAAAATCGCTTCAACTTCCTTTTCTGCTAGTGCTCGCTCTTTCCATTTACCTTTGGATTTATGTAAATGGGTTCCTAATAGGGTAACAAAACACGTAAAAGAAAAATCAGAAATTGTATCTATGAACAATATGGAGATTCATACATGCGTAAATATGTGAGGTTATATTTTATACAAATTCTTATATATATCATATAGCTATTTGGTCAAATTTAGAAAGTTGAACTAGTGTATTATGTCGCTATTAATTAATTATTGCAAAAGTTTACGTTGTTTACCTAATCTTGGTAGACGAGCCTTTGAGGGACCAACGGTTGACTCTTCCGATGGATTTACAGGATCTGAAGCCGGGCATGAGTCTAAATAATAACGTTCAAAAATAAATAAGTGGTAATCGCAATAAAAATATTGTGGTGACAAATAAAGATATTTTATCAATAATTACCTGAAGTTGAGTACTCCTTAGGATTTGTTGGGATCTTGGCTGAAGAGAATAGAAAACGCTATGTTAGTATAAAGGAAATTTAGCAGTGAGAAATAATTAAATAACATTGTAATTTAATTACAAACTTACCAGAAGAAGGAGAAAATATTGTTCCCTGATGTTTTCTTTTCCCCATGTTATCACAGTTCAAACCTATTATATTCCACTGCCTGATGTGAGAACCTCTTCTCACCACGTCCACCTTCAATCTATGTTCGACACGATCCTTTTCCTGCTATTTTCTGACGGTGCATTAACTGTCCTTGTATCAAAGTATCACAATGCTGCTGGCACAATTCTCATTGAAAAGGAGGTTTCACGAACATAAATTGTCACACACAGTCGTATTCATCAGATGGCACTCACTTGATGACGATGCAAATAATGACACCGACACCAGCATTTCCTTTCACATTGTGTGGTGACCCTATATGAAGGTATCCTTTAGATTGTATTTATTCCAACGCCGTCGATCTTATCTTACCAATCCATGCCTAAGAATTGTGGTGTGGAATTCTATCCCCAGCTTGAATTTCTTCTACAACTTGGTCGTTTTGGAGTGAGCTCAGTCAAAACTTTGTATTCATTCTGCAGCCAAGGAAAGACCCTTCGCTCACAAAAAGTTGCGTCTACTAAATTAGAAGCGGAAGCATACTCTGATAATGGCGACAAAAAAACACCCGTATTCAAGTTACAATGAAGGTCCATCGGAAGAACAAGAGAATTTTTTAAAAAATTTTCTGTAGCTAATCAAATCATGTAGATACATTTAAATGTAAAGCTTATGAATGGAGAATATGCCAAAGGGATAACCTCATTTATGAATGTAAGGAGAAGGAAAATATACTTGCAGATAGAAGGAAAAAGAAAAAGTTTTCGGCATCTATACGCGCGCATCCGTTTTTAATGTTTGTCTAACTACACGCGCATCACGAGGTATTAAATTATTATAAAAATATTCAATATTGAAAATGAGGTATTAAATTTCCAATACATCTCTATGATGATAAACGTACCTATTACTTTGAAAACTCAGTTTCCAATGAAAAATAACCACATTATACCTCGAAGAAATCACAGAAAAATTATTTTAGTAATTCGAAGTTTGTTTAAACATAAGTTGGACACAATGAGATGCTCAAATAAACGGATCCGTTTTTTTAACACCCTAACTGTAGAGAAGAGGCAGAGTGAAGGAAAACTGGTTACAAAAAACTCTGATCCCACCAGGTACCGTTTCTCATGTAAATGACTCAGCACGTCGATCGACGTGTTCCGCCGCCAACCGCAGTGCACGAACACGTCGATAGACGTGGTCCGCAGTCAACGTGTTAATGAAACTCATAAATGGAGAATGAAAATGAGGTTCCCGTCTGGGAGGAATTAATTTGAAGAAAAAAATCTTAGGAAATTATAGTGTGACAGTTATCGCGATCAGCTGAGCTTGAAAACGAGATGAATGAATACAAGATAATGGGTGTCAGTGAATGGACTCAAAAGAATGGTGGAGGGAATCGGGACAACGGGACGAACGTAACTTTACGAACTAAAATGGAAGCATTACGACTTGGAGTGGGTAGAAAGTTTTTGTCAGGAAAGGGTCGCAGTCGAGTATCCTTAAGGAAATCGAAGAATGGTGGTGCCACCTAGGGATGGAAATAACAGAAGAACCCTCTGAAAGACGTAACTACGGAAAAAATGAGTATAGGAACTTGAAGGTTAAACTTAGGGAGAAATATTTATTAATAGTTGTGGAAGAGTGGAAAAATGAGAAAAAAGTGATTCAAGTGTCCCAGCTTTGATCGAAGTTGGACTGAAAGCAGTATTTTTTTAAATATGTAACATTCTTACAAATACTAGCCAAAACAGTGTTATGGATCGATTACTTACTAAATGCTTCTTTCGGATATCATTAGAAGGGTCATCTATCGGAGTGTGGCTTCCTATCCATAAGCTATTCTTCAAGTAGAAATACATCAATTCATTTTTCTCTGAAGAATGATGACTATAACGGTTTTAAAAGCCATGGTACAAGATAAAACAGGGAAATTAACTCAATTTTGAAAAAAATTTGAAGTTTAAAGCATTATGATGCTGAAATGAGAGAATGTCATTGGAAAGGATGAGAGTCATTTACCCGTCCAAATGGATCGTATAGGTAGTAGGTTGAGTAGAGAGGTATGATATAATCAATCAAATTGATCTTATTGGAATGTACATAAGGCTTTTATGTTCCATTTGCCTCATGAACCCTCGTAAAATATACACGGATCCCTGGGAAAATAATTTTTTGTGAAAAAAACAATAAATTAGAGCTGAGGAACAAAATCCAGTTCCAAAATACATTTCCAAATCCTCAGTTCCAAAATACATTTCCAAAATAAAAATTTTTCATAATATAATACAAAAACAGACCGACCGACAAAATATCACCAGAAATTGTGAAGAAGATGGGTCATACGCTAAAAAGATTAAAGGATTGTTGGGCTATCATACTTGAAAATAAATCACTACAGGTAAACATACATAAATACAGTGGCGCGTCAAAAATTGAAAACCAAACTGGTTGGTTAACTAATGTTTTGTTTTTACAAAAACTAGAAAGCTTAAAGGCATTAATTATCTCTGCTCTCATTGTCTAAATTATGTCTTTGATCAATCCTCTGTTCCACAAATCTTCTTAAGACGATAAGGGGTGTGCAGGCGCGATTTGACTAATTTTTAAGATTTTTGACATTTCTTTGAGTCACTAGGGACTTAGGTTGATGATGCATAGTATCGAGGAAGTAAACGTTATTACTATAATATTGCTGCTTTATAACGTTATGCTTCCTCTTAAAGTTCCTGAAACCCTAACATGCGCGTTCCAATTCACCGTTCACACCTATTCTGCTATTGAGGGTTGTTATCTGCTGCTTCATAAAGTTGTAGCACACTCCTTAATAATAAAAAAGTGTTTCCTGTTTTATGATGACGTTTTGACGTTGTCTTACGAGCTCAGTTCACGCCCCAAGTTTCTTGTTGCTCTTAAAATCTTATCAATAGCACAATGATGCAACTCATTCTACTGTTTCGTGTTTTTTTTAGTTCATGGTTTTTATAATGGCTTTAGTTATAGTTTGGAAGCTTTGTTATGCAAAACATTGTCTCTACTTTAGACTTGCTTCAAAAACTTACAATAAATATATTCAATACTCGAGTTTCTTCAATTTCTATATATGTTAATTTATCTCCATTCTTTTGAAACTTAAATAACGATTTAAAATCAGTATGTTTATCATTTTCACCGCATTTTCTAAAGAGTTATTGTTAAATTTAAGCTTTCAGTGCCTAAATAAGCTGAATAGAATTTGATTTTTTAGGCAACCCTGAAATGGAAAGACTAAACGTCGTATATAGCGAAATATTTTCATATAAAATTTTAAAAATTACATGTTTCTTCAGATATTAGATTTCCTTATTACTCGACTACGAAATTTTCCCAAGCACTTTGATTGCTCTTATTTGTGAAACGTATGGTAGTGTGAGTGATATATCACGTTGTACTATCCTTGGTTGTATTCTCTTGATTTATTTTAAAAAGCAAGCATTCGTAACACCCGCCGTTGGCAAAAATCAATACCCCTCTACTTCTAATATTCTCTAAATTTGTTCTTGCCATAGATTTTCCCAAATTAAGATCCGGATTATTCTTGAGTGAAGCCTTTTTCTGCTTCTCTGATTTGGATGTCTGTAGCAGTTTCTTTTCTCTCAATACAACGTAGGAATCATGTTCTGTTGAAGGCTTCCGCGGGGCTTTGATGGATGTTGATTCCTTCTTTCGGGTTTTCCGCCGCGTTGGTACATGTTGGGGACGACCCCATCGACCGACATCGTCCCCAACATGTACCAACGTGGCGGAAAACCCGAAAGAAGGAATCAACCTCCAACGTAGGAATCATAGCTGTTACAAGTTATCCTTAATGTGTTCAGGGAGACAGGGTTATTTCTTTGTGCTTTTTAATATTTCAATTAAATGAGAGCGTCTTTGTTCTTCTGTTCCTTTTGATTTTCTTTAAATGCGACTTTTGATGCGATGATGCGACGATTAATCAAGTTTACATTTATTCCCTTTTCTCCATTGGTCTCCATTTTATTACAGTTTTGAATATTTTCTCAATCATTGCTTAATTTTTGCGCGGAGATACATAATATAGAGCTTAATGATTACCTTATGGCGTAGAGACACCAGTACTTCTGTGTTTTTTTTTAATTTATCATTTTCTATTATCAGTAGCATGCCAATTAATTCATTATTTACATATGAAATTAAATCAATTAGCTCATGTATGCTCATTTTTCGTTGTCAACAAGGACCAACTGTCTTTTTCTTAGTAGATGCTGAAATAATTACTGACAGAAAATTGAGTAGGAATTGGCAATCGGAAATTAAAATACTCTAGTAATGGTCCACTAAAAAGCAATTTACTATAATCTAAATAGGTATTTAACATACTCGATTTACATTCTAAAATACTCTAATAATGGTTCAACTACTAGTCTGTAACTAATAGTCAAGCCTGAAGTTATCAGTTATATTTAGGAATTATTAAGTTGATGACCAGCACATGTAATAGATTGGCGCACCGATCTTAGCGACATATCCATTTGCGAGCTTATGTATTTTATTTTAAAACTTCAAAACCATTTACGAATAAGCATCACTTGATATTACAATATACATGGATGTTAGGCATGCGAGGAAAAATTCTTGAGTCTACTATATCATTTATATTTTTGCTATTGATGTGTTCTTGGTTTCTAATCGTATAACTTTGCCCTTTTATGCAATATGGCCCTTTGAAGATGAATGAACATATTCCTATCTTTAATGTTGTGTTTCCGGTCAGCTGGTCTCGCTTCCTATATTAAATATATAAATTTAAATAATTTATTCGTGTATTTTAGTATAAGATCTAGTTTTTAATTAAAACGGGGATGTAAGAGAACGTAGATGAGAGGAAACGATGAAAACCTTTCATTTAGTTGAAAATAATGTAATGTAATAATGTAATAAAATGAATTACATTTAAGCCTTAGGGCTTTATTTTGAGCCTTAGAAGAAACGAATGTGAAAGGTTCGAAAACACTAAGCCAAAAACAAAGGTATTCAAGACAGAAATACCATTTTCATTTCAGTGAATTACCTCTGAATCGAGAAAAATTAAAGGCAACAACAAGCTTTATATATTATTGAAAAACTATAGGCCTTATTGAAGTCAGAGGCATTTGAGGCAAAACTCTGTCTTTATAAATGGAATTTCCTTTGACTCTAGATTAATGGAAGGCTACAATAAGCTTATTACGCTATTGAAAAACCAAAAGAAATATTTACTACTGTTCCTTTCATTATCTGGCTAGCATTATTTGGAGGGAAAATTACTCTCTACATAATTGGGATATGTATGCATTTAATTCATACCGGTTTTCCTTGTTCACTATTATTTGCTAATGCTTATTAAATGGAAGACAACAAAGAACTTTCTAAAAACATGGGGTAGATAAAAAAGACAACTGATTATGTGTCTTGATAGGTAAAAGGTGAGGTGATTGATGTCGCATGATTCTCCTGGAATAAAGTATTTAGAGTAGGTTAGATGTAAGTTTCATCATTTTTGATTTATCGCTGGTTAATAACTATCATCAATTAACTTTTCAAAGTAAAATTTTCCTCCTGATATAGACAGGCACCTGAATTTTTGTGAAACACTTATTTACCACTAGGAATGGAGGTAGTTTATGTCCTTCTATTATATTAAGTCGAAAATTTTCTGAACACTTTTCGGAAAGCCCATGTTTCAAATAGAGTGATTTATAGGCATGATAAGTGTCACTTCTGCCTTTTTTTATTCATTACCGTTTTTATGTTGCCTTTCCTTGAGAAATATCAGCGATGGTGATTTTCTACTTCACCTCTGCAATTAGCTCTTCATGCTTAATTCATTGAATACTGTCGTTGAGTGCCTTCAATTTTCCAATCACTTTTCTATAGAAAGCCAATTGTTTTAGCTATTTAATCCTCATCCATCTGCGAGGATAGGAAACAAATAATGGTAGGTGAATTTTGCTTTTCAAACATTTGACTACAGAAGACTTTCTTTCATGCTGTACAACATTTCGGTTTAATTATTCATTGTCTTCTCCTCTTGTTGATTGTGAGTTCGTGCTCACCATCTTTGGGCCCGGCTCAGAGATTTTTGAGTCTACTTGATGCGCACAAAACGTCCTTTTGGAAAACAGGCCCCTGGCTCTCGGAGAAATTCTCCTCCTTTGCCTCGTTGGATGGAATGATTGAACATAATGAGGGATAAAGGCTTGGAGAATAAGAATAAAACTTAAAGAGAACATAAAAGGGAGCTGAAAGATTAAAGAACCACAAGGGACGTGCTTGAAATTGGGTGAAAAAGACTTGATAAATTGTTAATTCCTTCAAAGGATGGGTATTTAATGTAACATTGAATTTTCTTTGGGTACACTCTCCGCTTTCTATTGAGGAATCTCTTTTGTTTTACCTTTTCATATTTCTCTGAAACTGTCATCACGTCATGGTTTTTCTTTTTAAAGGAGTTAATTTTTAAATTTATTCGAGAATACTGTTTGAGAATTTTAGGCAAGGAACTCAACTAACTTTTTCTCCGCCATAATAGAAAATTGAGTCCGCCATTCAATAATGAATCTATTTCTTCTTAGATCTTGTTACCAAAGGGATTGTAAGCTATTTTACCTCGTCATATTTTTCAAATCAGTCAATGGTTATGCGGATTTTAATGAGGAGATTCGTGACAAGTCTATTTTCCTTGACGGTGTGGCATATCTTCATTCCTCCAATTGAAAAATAAAACAACTGTTACGTCTATGATCTGTAAAGTTAAGAGAAGATATTTTGATGCTCGATAACCTTGAGTTGGGCAATGTATTTTCCGCGACTTTTCAAAGCGAGGAGAAATTTTCAAAGGGAAATGCCTTGACGAATGGTATCTACTTATTTGATGAATGATATTTCTCAGTAAAAGTAAGTTTTAATTCCTTGAACATGCCAACTCTTAAGTTTGTAAAACAATACTATATTATTTTATCGGCTAAGCCTTGGTTCTATGATAGTATGCTTAAGTGTTGTGCTAATGTTTTTTCATAGTAATCATTTTCAGGTTGAGCTACCGTATTTCTTGAATAAAACTGCCTCAAAATTCTAAGCTTCCACAGGTACAATTAGGAATGTGTATACACGTAATGTTGCTTTGAAAGAAGTTTTATACTAAACATAGATTAGTATAAATTATATTTATAAATTTATTAAGATCATTAACAATGCCATTCATTCCAACTTATTCTACTGAGTTTATTTTTTATGTATTAATTAGCATTTGATATATGCATGAAATGTCTTTTGAAACACATGAAAGTCGCAACATTGACTTCCTTTTCCTATTTGGGGTTATTGATTAATTGAAAATTTTTTGATGTAATGCTTTCATTTTCTTCTTGTGGATCATAATATGTAACTTAAAGATATCATTGGTGAAAGCAGCCCTCACGAGTCTCAGCCACTTCTCAAGCCGCAGCTGTGGTTGAGTTCAAGTTTTTCTCCGCACAAGAATGCGTCAAGAAACAGTGAAATGAACATTGGGCGTAGGGGAACGAGGGAGTTGAAGTCCATTGTATTAGGGTTAACCTCCGACCTTTGAGCCACAATAAGGGGTGCATAGAGGTTAATGTACGCAAATAATTGAGGTTGTGGTTCAGTGAGGTCTTGGTTTTCTCCTCGAAATCCTCTCCTGCTAAGGCTATGCCCCCCTCCCTTTCCTTTATTCAGCGTGTTTATATTGCTCATTCAAGTGAGGCGAGGTTTGTTGGCTCAATATCTCACCCATTCCTTCAGTGGGCTTCCTGTGGAATTCATTGTTAAGAACCCTAAGGAGATCTCACACTTAAACTTTCAGCGTGGAAGGCTGCACGCATGCACGGAATGGTCTATCTGCCTCTCTTTAAGGGATGGTATATAAGAAACTTAACAGGTTTCGGTGGATCTTTGATAAAGATGCATACGTGTAGGTACTCGGTCCTGAGACTTATTTCATTCACACCTCAGTTTCATTTACCCAAACTTCAAGTTTGAATTTAAATCATTGAGAGGATATAAATTCAAGAAAAATGTCAGGAATTTCAAGGTAGGAGAATTAAAATTTACCATTAGCCATGTATTTATAAAAATCGTATCATCATGAATGCCTTAAATTAGAGCTTTTTGAGGATTATTTAATTGTAAGGAAATCGTCATCGTTTAATTTTTCCCATAAATATTTACAGAACACAAAAAAATTGAAATAGTGTTTCGTGTTATCTTACGCCTGACCTTTCAATTCGCCAATACTTATGCTGCAGTTGGGATAATCTATGAAAAAAATTAAGCGTAGCTGCAATGACCTTTTTCCTACATCAAAAAAATAGGCTATTTAATAACCGTAAAGTATGTTGTTCCCTCTTCATGAGGACTTTTTAAGCCAGCGGTATCATGCTTTCACTGGGGTAATTGCCCTTGAATGGATCCTTGATTCAACGGTCATAGAATGCTTGCTCGGTCTTATGCTTAGTACTCATCTCGTATTAGCACTGGGTAATTTTTCTCATCATTTAAGTCATTAAGTCATCGTTTGCTTGTCTTATATTTTACTCCTGCAATGATAACGCATAGACCGATATGGTGTGGACCTCTTCTTGGTGAAAATGAATAACTCCTTCCTATCTATTCAATTTTGTGGACTATTATAACGATTTAACCCTTACCATCGCTTCTTCACTCCTTTCTAGTTCTTTTGCATGCCTACTCCTTTTCTGCAACTTAAATCTCATATTTCTCGTTCTAGGTAGAATTTATTCGTGTTTGTTATATGTTCAATGATCGGTATGGCTTTATTTTTATACGCTATTTCGAATTTCACGTCCAGACTTTTGAAATAAGAAAATATTTTTACCTTTCAAATTATCATTTTATGACTACTTATAACCGACGTAGATCAATTGCTTGAAATAAAACTTCTACGTAAAAATTAATGCCGATAGTTAGTGTATACTCTAATCTATAGTCCCAAAACAATTGTTTGAGTAATCAATTAATTATTCCAACTGATATATTTAAGGATAAATTACTTTCAAATATAATACTATACTCTACCTTTTGAATAAGTGGAACTGGGAAGATAAACTCTGCCTAACCCGGAACTATTTTACTCACCTGGCGTTTTATAGCCATCACTGTGATCAAATGTCTATCCTGGAGCTAAATTGATGTTGATTTAAACATTATATATATATATATAAGGTAGATCTCTTTATGTACATTAAATAGTAAGGAAAAAGATATCTCACGTAATTTGGTGATTTGAAACTAATTCCAGGCCATTGTAGGCGAACAATTTGTGGGAAATAGGCATGCGACGATGGAAACATTGGTTTTCGCTAGATCATTTGAAATATGTATTGTAGAGCTTAGCTCAACGATGTAATTGCTCTGTTAGCATTGCAATAGGCAGTCGTCCCATTCATCTCTGATATTGTAGCACATACGTCTACATACTGTCTGTTCATCCATCTTTCTGTTATGTTATGCTAACACAGCGAATGACGACCAGATGGTACCCCTTTGCTTGACGTCACACATGGAACTCCAGTCACTTCAAAGTATTACATTTTATATCCGCAGGAGACAGATCGTAAGTGCTAAGTGGTTTGAGATGTCTCAGCTCATTTTGAGTAAGATTATTTTATCCATGGTCATCGTTTTGGTGGGATGAAAGCTAAAATTTGGAAAAAAAAAATCTGTTTTTGAATTGTTGCCCACGCTTTTTAAAAATGTTTGTGCAATATTTACTCTTTTCTGTGAAAAATGTACCGAAATCCAATGGTAGATTACTCGTTACTATTACGTCAAAAATTATCATAATTTGTTTGGAAAAAGGAGGATAAATTTCATCATTATTTTTACATTAAACCATGTAATTTCTAATAATATTATCGTTCCATTATTTTTGGTGTGACACGGCTTTGACCGCTTGCGTTCCAATAGTGCTCTGTCTGCGGTTGGTCACCCGCGTCAAGCGTCACAATGCGTTTTCTTCTCGCTCTCTCCCTATCCTGCTCCCATTGGAGGTCCATGCGCTTGAAGGTTGACACATTTTCACTTGAGGCTTAATGGTCGACGTTGGTGACACTGTGACCTCGAGGGATGGACTTCGGATGGGGATTGCTCGTCTTTCCCTATGGCCACCAATGATGGCAGCCAAGTGATTAGCATTGAAATGCGTTGGTTTTACGCCTTTCTTTTTGGATCATATTTTAGAAGCGTCACCTCATTTAAAATAGGGGCTCAAGAAGGTCAAGTAAACTAAAAATGAAGCGTGTTTTAGTTGGCTTAATAAAAACATTCGTCTTGAAAACTCAACTAGCCTTATGTAGCTTGTTTGCTCATTAGTTGTGATGGGCTTTGTAGTTTTTATGTAGTTTGAGAAGGATATTTCCCTTGATATATTGGATACCATATACGAATTTTACGTTTTAATTTCTACAGTTCTATGAAGTTAATACTATAATATTCATGCTACATTAATATATTTTTATATGACTGAAATCCTCAGTAATCAAATAAAAACATGCAGAACTTGAATGATTTTTTGTTCGTTGCTTTATAAACTCCACATCGAATGTTTTTTGTGATTCTTAAAATATCACTGTGGTGATTTATTTTTTGAAACATTTGGGAAAACATGCAAACTACACAATGTTAAAATTATGACGAGATCCGGTGGTTAAAAATCTGTCATTTTTTTTCAATTATGTCTCTCTGGAGTGCTTGCACGCGCCATTTTCCTTGTAAAAATGCCTTTTTTGGTCAAATATACCGCAAATTAACGCAGTTAGGACATGATATATTGGTATATTTGGAAGGGGGAGATGTTTTAATTTAAGGACAAATTTATCGATATCTCAGTAAAATTATGTCCCGCTCAATCTTCCTTAAAATGGAGATGAACATTAAATTTGATCTGTCTCGTTTTCCAGATTTTTCTTTGCGCTTAAATATTATAAAATACTCTTTTATTAGCTCAAAGTTTATCGTAAAATTCCTCTAAGTACAATATTGTCTGTTCAATAGGCTGACATGGAACCCTCTTTATTAAAATGACGTGGAAATAATTAATGAAGAAGGAATGCCCAAAAATATGAGAAAATATGGAGCGGGAAGCTGAAGTTCTCTGGAACGTCCACGCAAGCGATGGATGGATCAAGTTTGAAGAAGCTCGTGGTTTGGCCAAAGCGAAATACTTGCAGAAAGAAGAAGAAAAAGGTGAGTATTAAAATAACCTGAAAATTAAAAATCACTCAAGTTACAGGGTGACAAGGATAATATATTTTCATCCTTAAACTGAATCTCTAAAACCGAGGGAAAAAATAAAACAAGAGAAATACTCTTCTGGATACGTTAGCACAAAAACTCTATTTTCCCCCTTACCATTAGAGACAACAGCAAAAACAAGAATGGGTCATCCGTCAAGATACATCTCAGTTTCTTTCCTTTCACTATTTAAATGACTTTTTCCAAGTTCCACCCTTTCTTATGCGTGGTGTTCCAACATCCTTTACCTTTAGAGTAGCTCCAAGAATTGCATATCTCTGGATGAATTTGATGTCCCTTTGGTTGTATAGGGCTAAGAGGCATATCCAGAAAGTAAGTGTACTAGGGTTTTTATGGGCAAAGGAAATTTGTTTTTGTTATGTTGGTCACACTGCCGTGTAGGTTAGCTCCTCCCCTTTCCAACAAAACCACGCAGGTGTCACTACATTCAGAACTGTCGACGTGGCATCATCTTACGTAAACAATGTCATTGCTTCCTTCCGCCAGGTGCCGAAATTCTAGCGTTATTCGCAATCTCGTTGTGAAGGGAAAATCACCGTCCAAAGCTTTTAATGAGATTAAAACGGTTTATAGTGAAGGAGGTATGAATTGTACGAGTGAGTTTAAATGGTGTCGTGAATTTAAAAATTTACTGACTTTCAGCACCTCATCATCCTTAGCGAAAACATTCAAAACCACAATTTCAGCTAAAAAAAATCATGGTATCCGAGTTTTGGGACCACAAAGGCATCATTTTGATTGATATTTTACCTTAGGGTGGAATCATAAATGCTTCACGGTATTGTGAGACCCTAAAAATATTGCGGAGGGAAATGCCTCAGAAGGGAGTTTGCCCACTGCACGACAACGCCAGCCCGAACACGGCCAACGTCACATAGGAACTTCTCAACTCGTTTGGACAACTCGGGATGTTTTGAACCACCCCCCGCATTCCCACCGATCTGGCGCCATCATATTATCATCTCTTTACCTCCCTAAAGATACGTATGGGTGGAAAAAGATTTTCAACCGACCAGGAAGTGAAAGAGGAAGTGAAAAAGTGGATGAAAGAGGTGACGGGAGAGTTCTATGACCAAGGTATCAAAAAATTGATCTCTCGTCACGCTACGCGCAACGCGAGGGATGATGACTACGTATAAAAATAGTTGCCTTATATAACTTATATACTGATGTAATCATGTAAAAAGAATTTTTAAATAATTTTTTTGTAGCCTACAAAAATTGAGTACACTCACTTTCTGAATATGCCTCGTATATCCTCTGAGGTTGCATTTAAGGCAAAAATTGACGTTTGTAGTGGGCTATGCGTCAACGAAATGAATTTAGGAGATGTAACTTTCAAAGAGGGCTGAAGAATCTAATACAATATAAATATGATTTTACATTCTTGAAAGTTTCTTCTAAGCAGGGCGTAGCAAAGCAATTGCAAGTAGTATTGCTTGAGGATGGGTGAGAGGTGCTTAAACTGCTATGGCAATTCCATAATGCTGGACCAAAGAAAAGTACGTTAAGGCATAAGCGACCTTAGTGCCTAAAAATGAATTCAAATCCGTGATCTCTGAGTTTACCACTGGGCTCGTTCCATGAATGGCCACCGCTAGCCTTAGCTATAGTTGGCTATCTAATATTTTTGAACTTCATATCATTTCAATTGTGCACCCAATGCATTCTATCGAATAAATATCACCTTTTAGGGTGTACTAATATTATGTTATAGGTGTATATTAAAGTCCTGAGAGTTGTTTCTTTAATGCTATTATTTTTTCTGTATGGGTAGCTGAAACAGGGAGGTCTTTGGTAAAAATGTCTCATTATAGCTTCTCATTTGGATCCTGCGTCAAGAAATCGACTCTAATCCACTACATGATCGATAAATTCAGGTGTCTGCCAAGCTGTCATTCAATCTATTATTGGAGTAGAAATTACCATAGGTGTTCTATTTTGCATGAAAATTTTCCATTACCTTCCCTTCCAATATGATTGGAATATTTTTATATTCGTTATATGAATACGCAAATCATTTGTGCTGGTGAATGTCTGAATGACTCTGAAAAATGACAGAGATGTTAGCTGGTTAAGAGAATAATGTTGTGAAGACTCGCGAAATAAAACATTCATGGATTTGAAAACCACTAATTAACATATTTGAGAAATAAATAACCGTAATTTCAAATCCCTGTTGACACATTGAACTCGGGAGAATGAAAAAATAATAATTTATTTGAATATGTAATCTGATATTTTCATAATGATGCTCAGGGGAGGGCATATTTCAGAAGCCAGAAGAGAAAAACTCAATCACTCTTATATCAGTTGAAATATCATTTTCCGTTGAGCCAAGTGTGCACTGATCAAACGTAAAAATACAAGCAAAATTGCAGTAAAATTTGAGGAACATATTTTTCAGAATAGTAAAATATGTTTATGTAGTTTTAAGTGATTTTTGTTTATACTCGACTGTCATTGTATTTTTACAATTAATGACTTAATTATTAAATTTCACCTTTGCTTCGGAGGGATGGGAATTAGTATACGATGATCACTGCTTTATCAAATTCAGGGAAAAAATTAGTATTACTAGTAATCATTACCTTCACACGCTCCAGTCATTTTTCATTTGTCATTCAAGATCAAAGTTTTCGTCACATCGTCTCTTCTGTAGCAGGTCCATACATAGCATGCTGTCATTATTTTCAGACGCATTTGACATTAGAAAGTGGTCTTAGATAAATTTCTTTGCCATGTAAATTTTATTTTCAGTGTGAACGTTGACTTTTATTTTAGAAATAGATTTTTTATCCTATCTTAATTGCACATATTTCATTAATTTTATTCTGAGAAAATGTCTTTCAGATACACCTTGGGCGTTGGGATTCATCTACGTTCGTACTGTCACGTACCGTGCGTAGTCAAATGAAGCCCTTCCAAAGCCATTAATCTCACTTTTATTCAGTTTTACTAGCTCTCATTTCCTCGACTTTTTCATACAAGATACATCATTTTCTCACCATCACCTTAAGCTACCTAACTATCTGCCTCCATGCTTTTTTTTATGATCAATCATTTCACTATGCTGCCAGAGCAATAGAAAGTATTTCATGGGGACCAGAGTATTACTTTCCCGTTCCATAAATTAAAAAGAACACATTATATCCTTGTCAGTCGTATCTCCTCAAGTATGACGCTCAATGAAGATATAATGTTCACATACCTTTTTTTGCTATTTTCTAGTTTCTCCCTCATCTCTCCCAGCAAAGCTACGTTTCTCCATTTCCTCAACCAGTCTTTATCTGGAAATCCTAACAGAAGTCCTCCTTATTTCCTTTCTGTACGGTGAGATGTTTCACCATCTCTGCGAAGCAATGTTTTCATGATCAACAAAACCACATAGTTTCATTTAAAAACACTTTAAGGCAAAAGCATTGCATCATGCGGTTTTTATTTTAAAAAGTAAACCCACACTGATTTAGTCTGCTTGGCGAGTTCAATAGGGCACTAAGCTTATTTTCACCATTTTGCGATACTTTATGGCAGTCAGAGTCTACTAATGGCCATTAAAATCCTTCATTTTAGTAACGATACTCAGTGTTGTTACCATGAAGACGTCATTGTAGGTAACTACTCCTCGAGGTGGAAGCGGAGTCATTTGCTATCATCATAATAGCGTTCGCATCTTTTCTTGATTCATAAGTATACCCGTTATATCGTTTCAGAAACCGTGGACTAAGATAATTTATGCTAACAAGGTAGAGTCGGGCTCCCCTTTGAGTAATTGAGTAAGTAAGGTTACTCTCTAGATTTTGTAAGTGAACTTTCCAAACTTAACTTAAACTTTAGGTTGAACTTTCCTGTAGTTAAGTTCTCCACACGATGTATGTGGTGACTTATGACTTATTGTTCTGACACCTTCACTCAATTGTGAGTGGTGGGTGTTCTCTGTTTGACCCATCCAGTAGCCATTGTGATAGGAGTCATGAGCACCCAAAAAAGTATTGGATATGCGCCAGGGGCTTCAACGCCGGGGTATTGAAGAGTGTGTAGTGAGGGATAGTTTGGCACCAAGAGGTGAAAGGGGGATTCGTATTTCATCCGTTATCCTTCCGAAAGGGCGATGATTTGAGAGATCTCTATATCCATCTGCCTTCCCATCATATTCAGTTCAGTGCTGTATCCACGGCTTGTGCGGCGAGGAGTCACTCTTCCAATGAAAAATTTTTCTCGCTCGACCGGATATTTTACGGCCCTTGGACAAATACTGAAAAATGATAGTGTCAAAGCGCGAAGGAAGAAAAATTGTGCCCTTTTGCGTTTCTCTGTACTCCTTTTGAGCCTTTCAACCGTTCGTTTTTATTATCCTTTGTAGTTTACGAGCATCCATAGAACTCTCTAGAACGAATCACGGCGTAAACAACAAATTCTGAACGAAATTTGATAAGCCAGCAAAATACTTGGAAAGAAACGTCTAGAATCAACCGCAACTCCTTTGTGAAATTGATATAAGCATATATACTGGAAACCGAAGTAAATAACTATATGTCCTAGTAAAATTACTTGCTGGTACTTTCCCTACATACCTTACGACGAAGGCTTTATGTACCTTATTGGATGAGCTATAGTAAAAAATTAATGATTAATATCATAGTTATTTCAAATGCGTGATGATTTTTTCAAACTTCTGGATAAACAAACCAAACAAACCAAAAATTCTGGATATGTTATAATTGAGTTAAAATTATAGACATGTTATTAAGAACCAAGAGCAATAATTTTACTATGATGCTCTCTATGATCTTTTTGTCATCAATTTTAAATGGAAGGATGAATTTCGCACTATAATGGTTTTGGAAGAGTTTTTTTAATGCAAAATATCTAAAAAAAGGGATTTCTCATCATAAAATGCCCTCGCGTGAGGAAGAAATATTTATTTGGTGAGTAAAACATGATGCTCCACTTGTAATAAATTTGTATAAATTGAGATCTATATGATCCTCAATTATTTTATATATTATAAATTCCTATTATAGCCTTCCCTTTTTCCTCTCTATTTGCATTAAATAGGTCAACAGCGTTTTTGTTTTTCATGATAAGGATAAAAGACTCTGCATGAAGCAAATCAGTATAAACCTTTGCGGTAAATGTGTTACTCTACAAGCATAGATTTTTTTCTGACTTTCAATATTGGAGAATTTTTAAGAGTAGCTACATTTTTTTATGCTAATCGTTATGCTATGAAGTTAAACAATCATAGTTTTACTTCAGCCTAACCATATTTTTACCACTGTTCACAAATAGGATTGTCTTTTTTTCGCCTAGTCTTACGTTAGCTTCCTTAATTGGTAAGAAACAATTGCTGTTTTGTTTATGTATATATCAAATGAAGAAGTCGTTGATGATTTTATAAAAGTTATATTTTTTCAATCGCGCATGCCTTTTGACAACAAAGTTGTCAATGACGAGTTTCTATGAGTCAGCTTGATGATATCTGCGATTGATTCTTTATGCCTATCAGTGAATGCAATTTCAGTGCATAAGTTATTCAAGCTTGCAAATTGTAGTGGCTTATGTACTGTTTTCCTCTAAAACATACTAAATTTAGGTCCAAGTTCATTAATTATTTTCTCTAGCCGCAGGGCTACTAGCATATTTGAAATATAAAAGTTTTACATTTCAACGCAATGTTAACGTAAAATATGTTAAAATGCATCATATTCTGCCTTTTACTGATTAGATGCCGCTACTTCTCGCATATATTTAAGGTTACCTGTCATGGCCAGATCCGTTCGGCATTCTCTATTTTTTTAGAAAAGCTTAGTATTCTCTGCTGTTGATATTTTAGTAGCCAAGTTCTCATATTCCTATATTTCAGAATGTGAAAGCAGTACATCACAATATAGGCATTTGATCATTAATTGACGTTCGTTAAATGGAAAATCCTGCTGGTACAACAAACTAAAATAAATAAAAAAGCGATGCCTGTAGCCAAACAACCGAGGTTCTTGATGTTGACATTTTGAATTTATTTACTTGTGGAGTAGGCTTAAAAATTTCGCTCAGCCGAGTGGTATGTACAAGTCGCGTTTCACTGATTGTTTGCTTCAACTCAACTCAAATCTGGGAAAGGCTTGATTTTCGGAGAAAACAGGAAAAAAATATTTTTTTTTCATTCCAAGATTTAGTCGACTATAAGTTGTTCAGGTCTTTGATCTGCGACAGGGAGTCCATTTTGTTAGAGGTGTAGTTCATAATATGTCAGAATTGCTCATAAACAATGTTAGTTTATAAGATTAAATTAGGTTTAATAATCCACTTATATCTGCTCTGTGAATACTCAACATTTCCCCGTTTGCAAAAGGTTTTCATCAACGTTGCAATAAAAGATTTATCATGATCATATTTGCATGTGAAAATTGATTAAGAAACGAAATTCCAGTGTTGTTAGCTCCGAAGGTTATGCTACTATAGATTTTGCGGCATTCAAATTGGATTGTTGTTGGTGATTCATACCTGTTTCATCATCAGCAGTCATCATTTCTCGCGTTGGCTTGCCGTAGCTCACTTTTTCACTTTCCCATAGGCTAAAAGTTTCATCTCTAGAGATTTATTCAATTTGATGGCCTTATTACGTGTTCTAATCCTACCTAAACTCTTTCCCATTCTTCGTCTTCCTCGGATTTTATGCCTTAAATTTTTCTCACGCTATTGTTTTCATGAAGTATCACAAAAATCTACCAAATCTATTCATTTTTTGTGGTTGTTGTGTTCTGTTTTAGCTTTCATTTAACTTCTTTTTACTCAAACTCTTCATAGCGTTTTGCTTCTTCTCATTGCTGACCATCATGGTGGTGCAAGTTTATGTTTAAAAAATATATTTATTCAGTTTCCTTTACTCTTTTCCATTAATAGAAATATTACATAACTACTGATTCACGTTGAAATTTTAAGCTGCTCTTCATCAACAGCAGTCATTCACTTTTAGTGTCTAATTTTTGGGCAACAAACTCCCTCTAAATCCAAACAGCACCCGTTGCAAAGGCTAAAACGAGCGGTTTTTAAAAAGATTTTGCAAGTGCTCTTTATTAAGTATTTGGCATTACGCTTTGCAGAAAAAGGCCGCAGAAGAATGCCTGCTATATGCTTCACTTAAGGTTAGCACTTCAATATTTAATTTTTTAATTTTTTTCCTTAATATTGCATTTATTAAATACCAATTCCTTAAGATACATTAAAAATTTATTTAAAAAAATATTTTTTTTTAAAGTTATGACACATTTTTGCTTCACCACACACTTTCTTTACTTTTTGTCTATCTTTCACTCATGCTACTATTGTAGTTAAATGCAGGTAATTGCTTAAAGCAACCAAAAGTACGGATTTTTACTGTTTATTGCGATGAAGGCGTAGAAATAATCGGTAATATATGTATCTATAATCATACAAGAGTTTGTGAAATGACTGTACGTTTTTCGTAACGTTAACCAATGATTTTTGTCCAGTAACTTTTGATGAAAACTCCACTATACCTTTTACATGGGTTCAAGATACACGAATCTTTTCCTTGAGTCAATAAATGGGAGTGTGTCGATATCATAATGGCAGATACGCAGAAGAAACAAAATTAATTGAAAGTTACCAGAGAAAGATTCCTTATATCCCGGAAGAGATAATCCCCCGCACTCACCCTGATTTAATGTGTGCAAAAAGTTTATTCTATTCAATTTCAAGTTTAAAGAGCTTTATTATTAACACGAATTGATTAATTTCAGTAGAATCTGATAAACCGTGCATTTTTAAGTTCATTTCTATGCGTTTAACTTTTTTTCCGATGTAGTTTGTAATTTTTCTATATTTTTCTCTAAACATTTTTGGGTCTTAAAAGTCGGTAGCCCCAATTAAGGGATCACCATCCTGTTAATGTCATTTATAGTTGTATGCAATTTTAATATTAGCCAACAACTTGTTGAAGATTTCACTGCGGAAAAACTTTTCTCATCCTTGAATCTGCATGACCTATAGAAAAAGTTGTACGCCTCTGCTAGCATCAAAATAAACAACTGGATTGAAATTTAAATTGTACCTTAGTCGGCAGAGTTGATATTGACTCGACTAGCATGTATGCATACCCACCAATTTTTATGTACCCACGTTTATTGCGGGATGCATTCTCCGGGATGTATGGTGAACAAGTGAAAAGCAAGCATTAAATTTCTCAAATGTGTTCATTTCCCTTCATACTTTTATTACTACGCATCACATTTCTGGTTCCCAGTCCCCACATGGCTTGCATCAACCACTGTAAGTTGGCAGCTTCAGGAACTAAGCGCCACTCTTGTGAAATTTCCCATAACTTTTTATCTACAGGCGTAGGGTCCTTGGTCCGTGAGGCTGTTGTGGAAACTGGGCGTAAAACAGGAAGAGGAGCGTGACACGCGCCAATCTTCCTCTCATGGACCTTGACGGAGGTTTTTCTCTTACTCGGATTCCTCTCTCTTTCTATCCTTCTGTCCCCCTCTCAACGAACCAGAGGCTTGCGTTCGTGCGATTTGTGCGTGTGTATACGTTAGATTAGGTTGTGGGTGGGTCAGGAATGTGTCATGGGTGCCGAAGTCGGGAGAAAGGGGCTAGTAACGAGGATGGAGGGAGGGAGTTTACAGAGGCCAGGAGAGCAATTAGGGTGACAGGATACAGGAAAATAACGATTTCCTGTGAAAGAAAAGAATTAACTTTTTTATTCTGGTTGACCGACGTAATAGAGCTGAGGGGATTGAAGAGGTTTTGGTGTCTGGTGCGGTTGAGGTCTTAGTCTAGGATTTTCAGAGAGTCGCCCAAATTCTGTCCCCGTTTTTTGTCTGGTTAACGTTGGCTAAAAGATAATGCAGCCTTAACGTAAACTTTGTATTGAACGAGAGCTCAGGTCTTGTACGTTACCTCATACTACCGATCAGTCACTCAATCCGAGCACTAGCGATGAGAGAACGTATTAACAATGCTTTCCATGTCGTATGACTATTCATACATACTGTTCTTACCTTACTATCGAGTCCAGAAGTCACTATTGTCCCCACGTTAGCCTTAACAAAGGAACCTTAGGCAGTTTTAAATATCAAAAATGAAATTTCTTAGATCTGTAGAGGTCTCAATCGCTCGAGACTCGAGGTCTCTCAGTGATCGTGGCTGTACACTCAGGGTGGTCATCAAAAACAATTTTTACCAAAATGTTCTAAAACTGTGAAACCTGAACTTGTTGGCGGAACCTCAGGACATTTGACAAAAATCCTAAAGAATTCCTGCATTTCATTGTGGCCCAAAGGCAACTTTTCTGGCCCCAAGCTTAAGGAAATCTGAAAAAAGCTATTGACCATCACCCCTGCTGTAGACGTCTGGACCTTTTAAGAAATGTAGAAATGCGGTAATAATTGGAACTATTATCAGTGTCAGACGTGGTGACAACGTATAAAAAATACGTGGAAAGAATGGTAATTACATGCTTTTGATAGAGTTTTCAAAAATGGTTTTAGCGCATAAACCACAATAGAGAAGAAGAGAGCTATTTTCGATTCAGCCCAAACCTATGAAATCATCTCAGCTTATGTACCAACGCTCAATGTGCCAAATTCTGTGTTGCCGAATTTTTTTACTAATTAAATATAAAATATTTTATAATCGCTTTAGTTTTTATTTGTGACTTTCCTTACGTAATGACTAAAAGAAGAAAATCTTTTCATATCAATAAAATTTTGGTCTGAAACACATTTATTTAATCCTGTCTGGACGCAGGTCCCAGAGGACCAATACAGTAAGGTTATTTTACCATGGTAATAGTGTACCAACTTTTTGAGAGAACAGGAAAAATTTTAGAAGTTTTATCAATTGTGAACAAAAATGTAATTCTTATGAAATGGGACGAACGATATGTGATGAGAGAGGAAGAGGTATTATAAATAGCCTGGAAATTGAGATTTCTGGAGTTTAATTCACGTTTAAAAAAAATAACACATGTTAGATATCATTCTTCACTTACTACATATATGCCATACCTTGCCGAGCAAATGAGATAATTTTGACAATGGCATGGCATGGAGATATGGCAAAGCCAAGTAATGCCAACAAATATAGCTTCAAAATGTAGTTTGAGAAGCCAAGTTGGCTTTGGCGAAGAACTAAAGCATTTCAACAAATTCAAATTATTGCGATTTGAACAATGCTATTTCTACACATATGATACGGTTTTATTGGCATACGTCAAGTATCAAGAACGTTTAATGTTATTTTGTGAGTATATTTGCATTGTATTTTGTTACGGTCCCCTACAACCTTGAGACGGCAGGTATCCCTATGTGTTAAAATGAGTACATCCGTAACCAAGCGTTAACACTATATTCAGCTAACAAAGTGTTATTCACTACAAACTTATTTAACTAGGTTAGCATTTACGATCTGTTACTGCGTTCCACACAGCAGTTGAAATTGCTGATGAGAGGTGATAAATTTTTTCGCAAATTTTTTTCTTAACGCAAAATGTTAAGCGGGACTCTTTTGGATTAGCTTGGGGATATATTAAAAGGCAAAATAAAACAGTAGTATGTTCGGTAAAAATGGGACGACCGTTAGACGTAATCCAAACCCTTTTTTGCTACACCCTTAGCCAGCGGCTAGGGCTTCGGGTTTTATTTCAGCCGACGAATCGGATAAAAAGTCATTCGACGTTCTAATTCTTCGTCTAGTGGACGGCGTTCTCTGAGCAGAGATAGAACGTCACATGCCTTCCGTAAGTTTTTTCTCAGAGGATGGCTCGTCACGTTTTTTTCCTATTCGAGCACCCTCAACGTCTTATTTTTTATGCATTATACTCGTCAGAATTTTTTCTTTTATTTCTCGCTCAGATTTCCGATTACGCCGCTTCAAAGTGCCCGTGACAGTTCAGGGCCAAAGGTGGGATTTATGGACTGGTTTTTAACATCCTTTGTTTTTATCCATATTAAGTGCCCGAGATCCAGGCGTGAAAAAGGGATGAGAAATAATGTTGACCGTCTTTTTATCAGCTATCATTTAAGCCAGTAGCCACATTACCAGTACGGTTTTTGTAAACTTGGTTCATCTTCAGAAAAAGCGATCAATGCACTGCACTAATTTGCCCTAAGCTTTTATTTTCTGGAGTTTAAGTGATAAGGGCTTGAGTTACTGCGAAGTATTAAACGATCACTCCATGCTAATTTATTGTTCAAAATTTATTTACAATTGTTTCTCTCGATTAGGGTGAACAGTGAAGTGAGTAATAGAAGGCTAACAATCTGTATAAGAATCAAGTCAGCTAGAGTTCCAGTTGGGGAAGGAAGTTCTCATCTTCATCTCGGGTTAATAATCCCGTAGTGTCGCAAGCGCAGTTTTTTTCTTCACAAACACTTAGATCTCGGCATTGCAGAGTGAATAAATTTTATCTGAAATAGAAAAAGAAAATTACCCGTTTAAATAGGAGTACATAAAAATCTAAACGGTATGATAGTATGTGATGTCTTTTAGTAAACATAATGGGTTATTTAAAATTCCTTAAGCATTAAATTCGTAACCCCTCACGAAAAATGTGGAAAATCTTGTTAAAAAAAGGCATCGTTCTGTTGCTCTTATGGCCCAGTTGCGATAAATAGGTCAAGGCTTGGTGACGCATGCTTGTATATATAGCTGCGTAATTGCTTTAGTTAAGGAATTAATACATGATGGAGACATAAACAAGCTTCGGGCATGATAGAAGATGAATAAAGTTTTAACGACTCCGTGTATTCCTGTCTTAACTTCTTTTGTGCTGCGCATATTTTCATGTCGATTTTATTATTCTGAGTCTAAACTCACTATATTCCATCAATTTATATTTTCCGTTTTGAATTCAACCATAATGCACTAGAAGAGAATACATCACCACAGAAATTTCCCTGCATTAATAGTCGATGCTTCATTAACTTTTGTAGGAAATAGTGAAGTCTGTATTAATGGAAACTCACCGTCAGTCTCACACCCCTGTGCTGACTTGCAATATATACTGTAGATGTACACTTACGGAATGTCGTATGTGTGTGGCACGGGGTGATTTCACACCAGGCAAGCGACGCTTGTCTAAGTCCTAGGTCGAACGAATCATATTCTCCGACCGCCAGGGGAACAATGTACGATTTGACCAGAAGCTTAGGTATTGCTTTAAGTAAGGTGCTTGCTTTAAGTAATTGCTTTATTGCTAGTAATTGCTTTAAGTAATTGCTTTAGGTAAGTTAACAAACATTCTCATATGCAATACTTTGGTTAACATACTACTTCTGATTAAAACGAATCTAAATGTTTTTTTTATCCAGAACTTCAAATTCAATTGGAAAAAAATGCTCTTGATATGCAGACGTATGTGAAGATTCAGTAATTGGATTGTCACTTTTCTAATAACAAAATACAATAAGATCTTGCCATAACTTTTGAATATGTATTGTGGTTTTAGTTTATGTTTCAGTTAAAGAGAGTAATGTGCTTTTTATTGCTATGGGTGTGAATTGGAGTATGTTTTCGTGGTACACATACACATAATCTGTTACTGTTCATTTTCCACTCTTTGCCACAATAAAGAAATGCATACCTCTGAGTAGAGCTCATTTTTATTTTGATTGCTATATAAAGTAGAGAGAATAATGTATTTTTATAGTAATGGGTGTATTATAGGAATACATTTTTATGGGAAAAATCTGGAACTGATCATTTTCCACTCATTGTCACTACGAAGAAACACACTAACCCTGATATAGGAATATATTTTCATGGTAACAATGTGTGACTGATTATTTTCTACTCATTGTCATTATAAAGAAATACACAAACCCTAAAAAACGTTTCGCGACTAAAAACCAGGACTATCTTTCAATAAGTAGGAAAGTTTACTCCGAAAGATTTTTCTGTGGAAAAAAAGGTAAATGGAAGCATCACTATGTCAAGTATTAATCTTTTCCGGAAATGGAAATGATTTTTCATGAATTCCTTTTCACCGCAACTTAAGTAAATGTTCCACCCACATTTAAATTAGAATAGCCAAGCAAACGTTTTTGATTCAACCTTATCCGCTATATGGGCCAAAAGTCAGTTACAACAGGCGCTGGGATTCATCGATAGGAAGGATATTTTTTGGAATGGAATGGAGTTGTTTTTTTATCTTACGTAGTGATGGGAGCGTGTATGTATTGATGGATAAAACTCGACGCAACGAATGCCTACCGGATTGGCGGAAACGGGCGAAAGTGTGCCTGTTTGTATGCGTGGGCCGTTCAGTTTTGTGGTTCATCATCAAGAGTTGCATGTTACCGGTGCTGAGTCACTCGATTTCTGCAGCAAGGCGGAAGCAAACAACTCTCATGGTTCATCTCTCTTGCTCGTACTTCAAGCTGCCCGTCATCAAAACGGCTGGCTATGCGGCGTAGCTTTATGTTCAAAAATTACTCGCTGATGGTAGCAACGTGACAGGGCCCTTTGTGTATTCGCAGCCACCCACTTTAAAATGAAACGTACTTACTTAACTTGTACCCTCCCTGGTGATTGGAAGAATGGGTTTCGTGCTGGGAAGGATTCCTGTGGTTATTTGGGCTCAACTACAGCGCAAGGAATAGGGAGTGGTCTGTTTGAGGCTTGTGACATGTAATATATTATGCATATGTAATGATAATGTAAGGCGATAGTTGACTAGAATCCCATCAGTGGGCACTTATTAATTTTCGAATCCAAAATAAATGAACCAAATAACGAAGTATTCCTTAGACTGGGTGCCCCAGAGCGATATATTTCTTTTCTTTTCCAAGGCAGTCGCGAAGCATCTGAGTGTATTCAATGTGTCTCCTTAGCAAATACTTCATGTAGCTTCACGCTTCAGCATCGTCTGTGATTGCATCTTGCTGCTCAAATTGCATCCGCTTTTAACAGCGCAGAAGAAGGGGCGGAAACTCTCGCTAGATGTTGTGAGTTTTTCAGTGACAGTGATGAGAGAAGTCAGGGAGTGGGAGAAAATACAGTGAGCTGCACCTGTCCCCAGTTGGGAGTCGGCAGGAGACTGCGCAATAAATGAGCACGACTGGCGATGATGGTAACCATGGGTACACCGCGCGTATCAGTGTGTAGCGAATGATACTTCGGCTTGTGGGAGACCGTAATTTTTTTCTTTGACCAAGAGGCTCCTGCTTCTAGCTGAAAGACGACGAGAAAAACTTCAATTAATAGAATGTGTTTGAGGATGCCTTGAGTCATAACCTTAAAAATTGTGTGAGTGTGCTCGAGCACTAAAATTTGGGTCAGGGATGCCCAAAACCGCATCCTAGTTCATCTTCCTAAGTCCTAGACTACGGCTGAGACACACCTCTTTCACCTGATATCAGATTCAATCAGATATTTGAAGTACACTATATTCATCACCATGAAGCATTTAATTAGGTATTTTGCAGATTATTTCGGCATAGATACTCGGACTCTGTCGTTACTTCGTCAATGCGTCTTTCGTTCGTTCATCTGCTCCATTACTCTATCGCCAAGTAAACTTGGAGATTCAGCATATGGCCACGCTCATTCAATCACTGTCTGGAGTTAACAGCTCCAATTTATGTGATCTTACGTAACTTATACTTCAAGAGACGCGATTGCCTCCCACCAAGCCCAGGAGCTGTTCAGGTAGTTTGGTCGCACTTTGCACTGAATACCCACCCTCGTTCAGAAGTCTTTTTAGCCTTTATCTTCTAAGAGGGGAATTCCCTGTTTCCATCGAGCCGCCTTCATCCTATTTCCCTTTCAGCAGGGCGGTTGATTGTGCTCGCCAGGCATCCAGTTGCCTTAAGGGAGCATACAGCACACGGCTGGGCGCCTGTGTGACATGGCTAACTAAGGTACGCCCAAGGGCCGGTCTCGCACGAGGGTCGACTATATTTCGCTCCGGATTGCAGATATCGATAGTTTACGCTGCTTTAAATAACTCATTACATACAGAATACTAAAGTTTCACAGATGGTAAAAAAATCACACTATCGGATTGAAGTGACCATTTATTAAATTCCTTGAGATGAATTCTCTCGATGCATAAAAATATAGCTTTACTGGTTACTATAAGAATGCTATTATTATAAGAAATATAATATTACTATAAGAAAAGAAATATTGGAAAAAAGTGGATTCAGTAACCGTTAATGGATATTAGATGAATTGAGAACATAAGAAAGCTACGAGGAATATGCATCCATTCAAATAACTTCCTCTTGGGACCAGGAAGATTTTCAGCGCCTCATCAAAGTTGTATTCTCTAATCAGTACATTAAGATTGGCATTGAAATGTATTACCAATATTTCTATTTCTATATATTATAAACATTTCAATAACTTAGGTAGCCAAAGCATTAAAGCATTGTGGAGCTAATACTTACCAATATTTCAGCGAGAGATAATAACGTGTTCGTACATTTTATAATTATTGGGTAATATATCCACTAATTTGTGGTAGTAACGCTTATTATAAATCAAGATGGGCGCTATTTTCGATGCAAAGTAATCAATCATACTGCTGAATTTGCTTATTCCATACAAGCGTAGTAACTTATAAAGATTGGTATTGATATCATATGAAGATGAGAGGGACTATAGTTTACCACTGAAAATAATAAACATTCAATTTACTGATAAGCCTATTTTCACGCGTTTCTTCTCTCCTAGCTATATATAATTCCCTTATTTCTATTTATTTCTTTAATATTCTGTATATGTTTGCAGGATGTGTATTGGCGCTTGTAGATGTTACACTTGTTTTGGGAAAAACTATGTCAACTTCAGGAAAATGTTGCTGTTCATTTGATACTCTGAAATAATTTTTCTTGCTCAATATTGTTCATACTTTGGAGATATGGTTCCTGTTGTTCACCCCTCTATTTATCAACGATAAATGAACTGAGTGTTTAATGTTCGTGCCTCAGAATGGTGTTAAAAATAATCACAGTTTTGAAACCGAGGAGCTTGAACATCATATTTTACTTCCAAATATATATTTTTAATGGATGGGTTTATTTCATACATGTACTCATCTTACCTCAAAGTATCATACCTTTCTAGCGTTCTTTGAGTTTTAATAATTCGATCTCTACCTTCTCCCATGTGAGTTCTACCTAATCGTAAAAGTCTATGTGTTTCCCTATTGTATCACATTATTCTAATACTTGGTGCACTATTCTACATTCATGAGATACCAGATTCATAGCCACCTGCTTCTTTATACAAGAAGAGAAAGAATAATGAGGGCATACATTTTTTACTCTTTCTTCAAAGAGGAAAACTGATACACATCCCATTTTATTGAACAACCGACGATAGTTTCGTATTGATATACCATTAAAGTCGTGGGGTGGTAATGGGGTTGTTTCGTCATATTTTAGTCATTTATATCTTTTAAAGATGGATATTAAGATATTTGCTTAGTTTGTAGTATCACTCGTTCACTGGTGATGATACTTGAGTTTGACATTAGTCTAGTAGAGTACTACAAATATTACATCTATTCTTTACAGTAATTTTATTTCATTTCGAGTCAGCTCAATATTTTTGTACTTCACGCTTAACGTGAAAGGAATCTTTTCTGGAGGCAGTAATGACTCTTATTCTACGATATCTATGGAGACTTTACTCTTTCAAATGAATTGATGAGCTTTTGTAAGACTTTTTTTCTTTTATTTTTTTATTTTGCATTAGTCATTAATGGTTTTTTTGGGCAGTAATATTCATACAAGTAACATATAATATTGATGCTTCCAAAATCTAATTTTTGTATTTTGATATTTTAACTTCAGGAATATGTTTTTTCCATGAGACCCTTGGAGCGCATCTTATGAGAATTAAATTGTTTTCTTTTCTTCTTCTTCTTCTAGCCATAATTGATGGTTTTTGCAGAAAGAACCATCATATAATCATCAAATATTATAGTTGTTGGATAAAATCTAAATTAATATGTCAAGTCGAACAATTTCTGGTAATAATGTAAATACTTTCATATAAATATCGTAAATTTCCATTGAAAAGTTTGAAAAAAAAATTACTCGAATTTTATATAATAGCTCAACGTATTATTGACCTTGAGCAAATTTATAAGGTTGGTCAAATATAAGTTTTAACTCTTCTAAACAAAACTTTCAGGCTCCTTTTGTAGCTGCCTAGTCAAATGAAATTTATGAACGAATGTTTTCTATAAAAACCAAAATCAATAAGATGACTATTCGAATGTTAGGCTAGGGGACGAAATGTTATATTATACTTGTATATTTCACCATGCATAGTAAAGACACTTTTTGTGAAACCATAAAAGGTAAAGATCGATGGCTTTTGTGTCATTGACTAGTATATGCGTCCGAGACTTGTATCATCTCCGTGTTCTTTCATTTTCCCGGGAAGAAAGAGATGGCGGGGTAAGACAATGGAGCGCAGGCGATTGGAGCGCAGGAGAGGGAGACTGAATAGAGAGGGAGAGAGCATGTGTTGGAAGCGATACGTCGGATAATGGCGTCAGTGGGATGGATGGGGACGACAAGTCATGAATAAATAATATTCCCGGTCACATTTGTTTTCTTGGCATAGACATTCCATTAAGGTCTTGATTTCTTCAATGTCCCACAAGGCGTGATAACAACATTTGTTTATCTTTTGCTTCGAATCGTGGGAATCGAAACCATTGCTCTTAATTCAGTGGACGTGAAAGAAATGAAAAGCTCTAGAAACGAAACGTCCCGCAGATAAAATATATAATACCACATATACAGGATGACTCTTGACTTTGCATTAGAAGTCGGGGAGAGAAACGTAGCATTGAATACACACGAGGCATGAAGAAATCAGCCGATATCACCTGCTTTCGATTGAATGGATTCCATCTAAAAAATTTCACCCCAATTTGTCTTTTTTGCCTAGTAATAAAGAGATACTGTGTCACAATGTGAAACCGTTATTGAAATGGAAACTTACTCCGGACGTTTTGCACTGGAACGCTCTAGTTTTAGTATAAAGAACATTCCAAATAAATTTAGTAAAATAAATTTTTGTATAAACCGTAAAGCTCATCAATTCAGATATATTTTGCCAATCACACTCATTAAAAATATCAAACCTTTTAATGTATTATTCAAGACAAAGAAAATTTGTCCTTAAAATATACTTGCTATAAATTGTGGCTGAATATTAATATCTATATCAGTAGATACTCTAATAAACTTTTATACCCTTTATATTCTTTGATTTGGTGGATTCCGTATATTTTCTTAACATCTGTTGAAGTTTGTATGCTAAGTATTTGTAGAGCAGTATGTGGATATACAATTCACATAAAGTTAATGAATTTATATGGTTAATGAAAGTTAATAATTCTTCAGTCAAACACCCATAAGAATCACCGTAGTTCAGGAGAGAACTATAGCACAGTATCGTTTCACAGATGGTATTTTATATAATTTGGACAACCTTCCTTTTACCAAGGTTAAAAATAGGCTTTTATAAAATTAAATAAATATAATAATAAATATATTATATAAATAAATAAATATATTATATATAATAAATAATATAATATAAAATAAATAAATAATAAAATATAAATTAAAAAAAAATAAAAAATAAATAAAAAATAAAAAATAAAAAAAAATAAAAATGGGAATCGATCTTGGTTTTTTAAACTAAGAATTTGTACCGCGATCAATGGCGTTGAATGTTTTATCCTACTTTCCATTTTTATGGTTTCATTCCTCTGCATTGAAACATTCATAACGGCTAAGTGAAGTCGCTTGGAATACAGATAACGAAAGCTCTTTCTTTTTGTAAAATTTATGGCGTACACTTTTTTTCATCAGGAGCAGAATGTGCAATCACCCAAACTTTGATATCTTGTTTATAAACATATGTTTCCAGGTAGATAGCATTGTACTTTTTAATAGCTAAAAAACATTTCATTGCATTAACGCTAAAGATGGTATGTGAATTCGTTATGAAATGAATGATATGCTCCTATGAATTATGGTTTTTTAATCGCTCATCTTTTCATGGACTCCTTACAAAAGCAAAAACAAAGGAAATGAATTTCATTGAAGGAATTTAATTTGTACAGCAGTTTTCAAATATGTGAGTGTGTCTTTGACAGGTTTCACCAAAAGGTTTAATTATGTTCAGGGATGCTCTGAAAAAATAACATTGCTCTTAATTACACGGATCACATATGGCGTCAAATATCATTTTCCAATGAAACGTCAACTACAATTATCTTTCCTTTAGCCGAAGACACATATATTATTTGGGTGCATCCGTGGTCACAATCTGAGGGGTATTTATGACTCAAGGTATGTGGATGATTGTAAATTGGTCTTGACTCTAGGAAAATTATTGTTAATTGCCTGGTGCATTGGTAATGAGTTCCTATTCTAAATTTGTTCACTTTGACGTATGTCCCACTCCCTCTTCCCACTCCCTCTTCCCACTTGGAAGTCCGGTTGTGGGACTGTTTTACCCAACTTTACCTGGATGAATTCTGTTATGTCATATATTGTCAAATTCAAGACCTCAGGAATGGTGAATGTCGTAGTTACCTGTTTCTGAACACTTAGTTGTGCTTTTATCGATTCTGAGAACATTATTCTCTCCTGCTACTGTGGCATTTGATACCGGACTGACCTTAATTTCCACCACACTGAGACTTCTACTCTCGATAATCAAGATGATATAACACAGTATGGGAAATTAACATTCTCAAATTAGATACTGGCTTAATAATAAACAGCTAATCGAATGTTAACTCCCCATTACGAAAAGGAGGTTCATTATTTCAAATCTCTTCCAATAGGTGGACTACTGCGCTTCCAGTGTTTCATATGTTGAATCTAAGTAGGCACCCTTTCGACCACTGAGTAGTTTTCCTCTTCTTTGGCATTAAAAGCGGGGACAATTTGAGTGAAAAACCGCTGCCGACAATGCCGACGGCATTACTTAATATTCCCTTTCTGAGGAAAATCCTTTATCTGAGCTCAAGCAGCTGGTTGATAGACATTGAGCCCAGAGTCTGACCCAATTACTCCAGTGAAAGCAAGAGGAAACGATTTAAAAAATTCTTTTGTAAGGTCACATGCATCCATCCTTTGCTATGAAATTTCCAAAGATGTAAAAAAGTGCAGGTAATCTGATCGAGGATTCCGATAAGTCGTACATCCGCAGTGTCTATTCATTTTTCTCCTCGGAGGGATGAGTCTCAGTCCGACGTTAGGAGGTTTAATGTGACTTCTCATCATCCGCGGGATGAAGTTATTCACTCGATGATGCTTATAACGATGCAAAGAAAGCCACAACTGTCTCTGACTTTGACGCCAATGTCTCCCTTCTACGAGTGCTTTCTCTAAATTTGGCGAACAAAATGAGGACATATAGAATTTTAAGGGATTATAAACTTCGAAAAATGGTACACATTGAAGAAACC
This sequence comes from Ceriagrion tenellum, assembly GCA_963169105.1. Taxonomy (NCBI): domain Eukaryota; kingdom Metazoa; phylum Arthropoda; class Insecta; order Odonata; family Coenagrionidae; genus Ceriagrion; species Ceriagrion tenellum. The sequence continues at coordinate 131,525,513 of OY720632.1, read as the reverse complement.
TCAAATAATGACTTTTTATGATTTCTCATACAGTAAAATCCCAAATTTCCCTTGACGTTTTAATAGAGACAGCTTATGCAGTGAAACAAATTTACTAACTTATAGTATAGAGTAAAACAACTGGGGGCCACGACGCATGAACATCCCAAAGGCATACCTACAAGAGTTGATATAAAATATATTTTGGAAAAGGTATCTCGTTTCGTCATCTGAATCCCAAATGACTTCACTTAGAGAGCATGAATGTTTCATCGCAGTGGAATGCCACCATATAAATAAATAGAGAATAAGATGAATCATTCAAAACAATCGATCAATTTCCGATTAATAAACCACGCTCGAAACTTAGGGCGTAGCATTGGTTTAACCATCACCATCCGAGGCCGTTCGGTATATTGTTTGTTATCGTGTGCTTATTATTATGGACACTCAGTGCCAGACATTAGTTAAGTACAAAACATTTTAAGTACATGTTAGTCCTGAAAAGTGCGATGGATAAAGAAGAATATTTTACTTATATCCTTGGCACCATGTATCCTTTTTAGTTTACTTAACTGTAATCTGCTGATATGGTTTAGGGCTAAAATAGGGCTTTCTTGCTGATTAAAAATGGAAATAAAGATGAGCATAGCTTGGCCCACAAACGCTGTAATTGATGCATTCGGGAATTATAGAAGCTAATCACAACCATGTAATTATGGTTTCGAATAATGTATAATTACAAATTACTTTTGGCGGTGGCAAAACGTCTTTTAAGATTCAAACGCAGCCTTCGATCTACAGTTTTCCTCGTACAGAGAAGTTGATCTTTTTTTAAAGAAAACTGTTTCTGGGTGTTAAAGGTTTTAGCAAATTTTAATGGAACTATTGGAAAGCGAGAAGATATCTGTAAGATAAAATGCTAGCAAAATGGTTGGATCTCAACGTGAAATGGTTTACTAAATAATTAAATAAGTTAGTCAAGGTTTTCTCTACAAAAAAGTAGAAATGTATTTAAACCATGGGTCGTAATGACCCATGGACTGAATAACTTCATCTGAATTTAAGTATGACTGGACATGTTTGGCTGAATCGCAATGAGATAGCAAGGAATTGTAAAATTTTAATCGACTCAAACAAATAAACCTGAGTTGAGGTACTTCATATTTTATATTCATGTATATTGTGTTTTACATTCCATTTACCGCCGCGTCATTACCCACGACTAAGATCCGGAGTCATAATTTTCAGTTAAATATTTTTTAAACATGATAAGCACAGTTATTGTATGACGCTCAATTACTTTTATTGAAGTATTGATGCGATATAAAAAAAAACAAATTTTCCACTAGCATTGAGTTATCGAAAACGCTACGTCAAAATTTCAACGTACTTTAGGCATCATAGCGGTAACGCTTGCGTTAACAAACCGACTATCAGATGTCATATATCTACTAATCGTTATCTATCTGTTAAGACCAATTAAAATGTTTATCTATGTTATCTAACGGTTAACGTTAACTAGACATCATAAAACAAATTTAATAGAAGTAAGTTTATGGTCTTGAAAACCTTTGACATTCGTTTTCAAGACATTAAGTGGTTAGATTCGTAAATATTAATTATAGTAATCAAGTATCAACCTCTATTTTATCATAATTATAATTATACTACGTAAATGTACTACGACTATAAATTATAGTAGTCACTCATCAACCATTACTTTGATGAAACATTTCGCCAAGAAGCAATTTATAATTCTCCTGGCATTCTAAAACCCCGTTTATATCATGTGGTGAAATATTTTCTCGACTGTTTTGAGGTTGACCCAAGATCTATTACATATATTTTGATAAGTTTACCAACAGCCTAATTAACTAAACAACAATCCAAACTCTTAGACTCGGTTTTAGGATCTATGGTGAAATGTTTTTAAATGAAACTGCAGTCGATGTTTTCTCACATCGACGAAGCTCCAGTGACCTAACTGGAAATCTGAGGTAATTTGCCAAATTCAAACTGTCGGTCAACATTATGTTAATTTAAAAATCGCTAAGTCAACTTTCGGTTAACAGGCTTTATAAAACCTGGTCTTAGTAACATTGAAGTTGACAAAAAGATCTCACTACCTTGCGGCTAAATTTAACCAGATGTTAGTAATATGGGTCTAAGATTTTGATTCTCCGATCTCTGCCGCCACAGTATGCGCACTTCGTGGGCGTCTCTCATTTATTGTACGGCTGCTGTTCGTTTCGCAGCTCCGCAGTTGAGAGCCCTCTTTCCCATGGATTCTTTCGCCTATCGGCGCGCTCACAGCCCTCCAAACCCACTCTGCACTCCCCTCTCGGCGAGGCAAAACGTGCGCCCGCCCGAAAACTGCCAAAACAGAGATGCCCGCGCCGCCGCCGCCTCCGCTAACCGCGCCCCTCCACCGTCGACTCCCTTCCCGCAGCGGCCACCCCTTCCTCTCCCAAACCAAAATCTTTCCCAGCCTCCTCTTCCTGCTCCTTCACTTTTTCACTGTTCCCCCTCTCTCCCTTCACTCCTTCTCTCCTCCCGCCTGCCTCCTCCTCTTTCCCCCCCTCAATCTGCCTCCGCTTCCCCTTCGCCATTTACCCTCCCTCCTTTCCCCTATCACGAAATTCCCTGCCCGAGTGGGACATATGAGGGCGGGGTCTGCGCTCAGATCACTCGTTCCCGTCTCCAAGGCAACACGGAGCTGGCTGCATCTCCTCCAGTTGTCCCTACATTGCCGCGAAGAGACATCACCCTCGTCTCCTGTCTCCTTCCCTTCATCAGCGGATATCCGAGGACGCGCTTCGTCATTGCCGTCCGTCCTTCTCTCGGGGCCGCTTTGCCGCGCGCTGATCCTGCTGGTCCACATCAAACATCCGCACCCGTCCCAATACGCCAACGGTACTCAGAGAACGTTGCTTCCCACGAGGGGCGGCCACACCATCTGTGGTGCCAGGAACGGTTCGCGGGGGAATCCGGTTCGCTCATCCGGCGCGATGTCACCGGCGAGAATAAAGTACAAGTGAATGGGATTCCAGTGATCGTCCCCTCAGCTTGTCCTTTGAACGTGAAAACTTTTCATTTTACCCCGAGAAGTGATGGAGGATAGAGCTCACGGTGGATAGTAAAGAAAGAGGTGGTCAGGACCGCATGGAGAAATACTCTGACCTTGGAGACTGAGGGACATGTGAATTGTCTTTCATTTAATGAGATCATGGTATGAAAATATCATGAAAAAACTTCGCAGCTAAATAGTAGTGATATCTATAGTTCTGACTCCATAAAGACTGAGTAGTTTTAAAGTACTGTCATTGCTATGACAGTCTTCTAATTCCAAAGGGCGAATTCTAGAAATTTTTTACCGTATCTACCACAAAATATTAAAAGTTAAGTGTTAAATATCATAAGAAGATACTGAGATTGGAGTCCATAAATTTTTATAGTTCTGAAGCCCTTGATAGGGGAGGGCAACCACTTCAAAACCACTACCCATCGTACTTTCAAAATACATATCTCCTGTGAGTTATGCTGACCCCAAATCTATTGTGAATTTTAAGTCGCATACTCCGTAGGATACTTTGAACTTTGTCAGCCGTCTTAGCCTCATGTTTGTTTCCTGTTATCATATGAACACCGTAGTTTAGCACTGCACCTGGGTGGACAACACTGAAGCTCCCCTTAAACAGAAGGCTTTAATGTGGAAAGCAGCTTTAATATATTAATGGGCCGTGGTGTTGTCGCTTCACTGGTGGCCTGCGTCAAAATACTGAGCATCGCCGGCCGTCCACGTCAGTTAAAATCGTTGGATGGTTAAAAGCGCGGGGTTAGATATCGATATGGGTATCAATCGAGGCGGACGCTCGGCCGTGGTGAAAAAAGGAACAGCGAGTGCAGCGGCTTCGATGGCAGTCCTCCGATGCGACCCTTGGCGCTGGCGCCTCCCACTGGGGTTACTGCTGCTCTTTGGGCTGCTGGGCACCTCGGCCTCTTCGAGGTGAGTGTCGTTCGCGAGCGTCTCTTTTCGATCCTTCCCAGACGGCCCCTTGACCTTGCCATTGCTGCCCTTGGGATAGGCCTTTCGAGAAATACTCTCACCTAATCTCGGGAGTCAATTTTGCGGGCCTTTCTTTCTCTATTTCGTTCCTTCGTATATTAAGCCTTGCTATCTTCTTTCTTCAAAGGTGGTTATGTCCTCTGACAGATTTCTATTGAACTGCTCCCCTTAAACTCATCTACCCTGCGCTGCCTCCCTCTGCTCTTTCAGATTAAGCCTTGTTATGGTCACTTGCATATTCCGATAGACATTATTACATCATTCAAAACGAGGTTTTACTTTGCTCAAGCAATGGTCAAAACTCTAATTCATGGTATTAATTGCAGGTATTTTTTGCTATGAACTTAGGTGCTAAGATAATTTGATTATTTATTATTTTTAACATATACATTTTAATATACTCATTTTTAGTTTGCACGTTGCTTCTGGAGAATTAATTCGGCTTTTAGGCCAGGCAGGTATATTTGATACGGCTTTGGCATCGGCTGAACCAATCTATAAAATTTGGCAAATAATATATGAGAATAATTTCAGTACTTGGATAATATCTAGGAAGAAATCGTTGATTAAGCTTAAAGTTAAGTTTACCTCACAAATGGTGCTTTCGAAATATGTGAGGATAAAATTTTAATGACACTTATTTTCGTTGACTGAAAGTACAACGGCTAAATCATTTGCATCACAAATCTAATATCTGATACGTCTCACTGGTTTAGCAGCTATCTACCTCTTTTCCGTGAACACATCTCATCACAACTGTTTTTGTAGTTTATAGCTATGTTAACATTGCAGATCAATATCAAATAATTGTTCGTTTTGGATTGATTATTTTTTTGTGAACTCAAAACAGCAGCTTAGTGAAAAATATTTTACTCATCATTTGTTACGTAGAAGGACTGCAAATAAGATTAAGATACCATCGGATATAATAATGAATGGCATATTGCTTTCATAGTCTTTGATACTCATTTTTACCTCCTACTTTAAACAGGTCCTACTTTTTACTCCAGAGAGACTTTTAAAATGGTAAATTAAAGGTGATAAAATAACTATTATAGTGTTATTATTTGTCAAAACGCATCTCTTCTCAATTTTAATAAAAATATTAACATTAAGAGCACTAGTTACAATACCATTTCTCACGAATGCTTAAATAACGAATGCTTAAATAAGGCGTCAAAATGCTTAAATAGCATTTGGACGCCTTAGAGTAAGAAAACTTTTTTGAGACGAAGCACGTAGTATAAATGTACGTCAAACTTTCAAATCAAATCAAAATCTTTCGGTTCCAACATTTGGACCTACTTTATAGTTACCGTCTCATCAACGCATTGACACGCTTCATTTTACACCTACAACATCAAAAAATAAATAATGAAAAAATTAAGCATTCTCCGATTTTAGTAGATTAAAAATTTTATATTTTCCCAAACTTGTCATCCTCAGTATTTATTTACGAATGTTGATTCCATGTTTGTGGTTACTTTTTAGGACGAAAAAATTGATTAAATTTTCCACGTTTGCAGTCTCATTCTCGACTTTTTTTCAATTTTTGTTGATGGCTTTCCTGTTTTCAATGAGAGAAATAACGAAACATCCAGATATTTTCCATGTGTTTTCAAATGGATTAGTTATGCCTGCGTGTTTTCTGTTTTCAGAACCGTTAAATTCACTTTTGGTGCCCTGAATACAAGTCTAAACTCGCTTACTGCGGGTGCATCTCACATTCATCACTTTATCGGAGTTTAATTTCGTTAAAAAATAATATTTCCTTGTAATCACTTTTTATTAATTATAAGACTTAAGACAGAACACAAGTTGAGAAAATATTTAACTCTAGGTCACGTGAGCTCCTTTTTTTCCTAGCCACCATCCACGTCGTCCCGGTCTTGTCTTCGTCAATACGCCCCCATCAGCTCTCGTTCGTTTTTCCACTCTATCAAACCTTTCATGCATTCCTCCTCCCTTCGTTGCCCGGAGACCGAACGTTTATTAAACGGCCCGAAACGGTAAATAAAAAAAAACACCCGGTCGTCCTTTTTAAACGACTCGTCAATCCATCCATTAACCCACATAGAGACCGCAGGGCACACACTGCCCTTATGGAATGAAGAGTCGAGGTAGGGAGACAGATTGTGATGGAAGTGGTGGTGGTGGATGGAGGAAGAGGAAGTGAAGTGGAAGAAAAGTGGGGAGAGGATGGAAAGAAAGAATGAGTGATAAAGAGGGTGAACACTGGATGAGTCCGGCAGAGAGACACCTTGTCACCTCAGAGTCTCAGTCACCTCATCCAATGGCCATGTTGAAAGCCGAGGCATCGTGTACTATCCCGCCGTGTCTTCTTTCACGTCAATCGGCCCGTTCTCCTATTTTTCTCGATGGACGAACCTCATCTTGGCCAAACCTTGTCATTCTGCTACCATTATACGCCGTCCTCGTCTTTCCCGAACTTGTGTTCATCTCTATCCTTTTGTAAACTCTGCCAATTTTTCGCGCATTCTATTGCACCCCTAAGTCCGACACACAATCTTATTTCTTTTCTCAGCCGTTAGCACCAAGTCCTTTTATTTTTATGATGCTCAACCTCCATCCCGACTTCCTGTCGATCCCTATCTTGGTTTATTTAAATGGTAATTTCCTCCCGGCTCCATCCCACTCCAGTATTTACTCTTCCTCGATGAGAGTGCGAAGAGAGAGTTCGAGGAAAACATCTCGTGGGTACGAGATGTCAGTTCGAGAAACTCCCTCAGCTTGGTCAATTTGTAAATGATTTCAGCAATGTAGAGAGGATTCTCGACGGGATCAGATTCATCCCTACGTATGTGCACGTTATTGGTAAAATATTTGCTGGGAGAAAAATGGGAATACGGTCAAGGCTTTCTGACAAATATAAAACAAATCGGAAATTAACAAAAGTTATCAGTAGGTTTAATAATTTTTGTCCAAGGGAAGGAATTAAAATAAAATTTAACAACATAACATTGTTTACTTCTATGTGAGCAGCGTCCTTCTAGGTGAGAGGTCTCAGTCCCGATGAATAAAGAAAGTGAGCATATGGTATTTCTGGTTCAATATTTCATGGAGACGATCAGGAAAAATTTGGTCTATATAACCTTTAATAGAGGTGATACGTTTTTAAAAATGAAGAGCCAACCTGATCTAGATTGAATAATGGTTTTATTCTTTCCTTGCAGTAAAACAGCAGTCTAATTAGATGGTTTATATTTAAAGGCCATATCTTATCTGTTTTTCATTTTCATTCTGAGAAAGTAGAAAACCTATCCAATTTTTCTAAAGATTGCGTGTGATTTTGTGGTTTTGGATTGATTTACAGTTTTTTTTAAATTTTCTTTTACTAAGAAGAGTTAGGGCTTTGCCGATTTTATTCCTTTCGTCATCTCATTTATCCCGACCATATATCTAACATGGTTGAATACGTTTATGTATATCACTTGGTACTTTTTAGTGATGGTATTTCATTCCTCAGTAATTTTTTTCTTTGATTGTGAAATCATTTGAAGACTAAAAGCGTTAGTCATCAGTAAGGCTTATCCTTAGAAAATGGTTACCGCAACCTATCTGTCATAATTTCGGTAATTGGTGGTTAATCACCGCACCTGTCGTATTACTTATTGTCGCATTGAAATGCAGCGTTTTAGCATACAACGTAAGTTTTCATAGATTAGGAATATTTAAATTATATATACTGATAAATTATTTATTAATTTTTAAGCTTTTTGCCAATGACATTAATTTGACGTCATGAAATACTATCTTAGCTCAACATTTGATTTCTGGCACGGTTTGTTTCATTTTTTCGCTCTTACACATTGATTACATCACTTGTTCTACTGTCTGCTTTCAACTTATTTTTATGTACAAAGCTGTTGTGGTACTTTAATGTTAATTTGAGCGCTTTTTCTTCGAAGTTGACGGAAAGTTTGTCAAAGGCAAGACAAAGGTGGTGAACGTAACTTTGAGTCAAAGGTGGGCAATGAAGTCTCAATTGCATTATTTCTCTCTTAACGAACCGTCACTGCGTCACATCTACAAGTCTAGGGTAAAATGACTCCATATAGTTACTAGTCTTAAATTTATCATTCTTACTCATAAAGCTTCTGGCATTCTTGACCAGTGTATGACCAACACAGGTTCGGCTGCATCTCCGTAAAATTCAAATTGAATCGCTCGCTTCGTGGAAAATAACGCACTTATTTTTTTTTAACTTCGCCTTTTGTGTGAGTTTATTCAGTTAATCATTGGTAAGTTAAATATCTTCAAGGTAAATATAGTATTTATTATTACTTAGTATATATGGGGCCAAAGACAACTTTTCAATTAAATAATCATCATAAAAGACATTAAAAGCAATGAATCATTTGCATTTATCATTCGCAGCTATTATTTACTTCACATTGCTAGGATTTATAGTGGTTTTAAAGAAAAATGTAAAACCTCGTCTATTAGCCATGTAAATAAAATAATGAAATATCGAGATTGAAGAAATTTAAGGTATCCGCAATTAAAACAGTTTTCCATCCATTTTTACGTCAAATATTCAAATATTATTCAATCAAACGCTTATATCTATATCTCATTTTTAGACGCCCAAGTTGCTGCATGCTTTCTATCTCTTGCAAGCTCATGTGACTAATTCCGCGGGCTTTCCTTTGAATTGTTTCCACCATTCAGTTGCATGAACGACGGAGTTTATCAGTTCAAGGTTCCTTACGGTTCCATGTTATTTTGCTCATTTATGCACGTAAAATATTTCTGCCAGACTTGACCTATGCAGTTTCAGAGTGGACAAAATCCATTCTGCCTCTTCGGCGATCATTCATGGACACGCTTGGAGTGATCGGCAACCAGCGATTTTCTCATCTATATTTTGTACTCATGAAGTTTTAATGTCGTTAAATGTTTTAGTTCGTCAGTATCGACGGAAATATATATTTTATGACGCACATCATGTTAATAGACAATGAATATAACAAGAGCGTTCACATGGTTACATATCATGTTTTAAAATTAGTAAAAAGTAAACGAAATTAATTACTTCTTATCGCTATTTTGTGCTCTGAAGTGCTGACAGTTTGGTCACAAAATTACCAATGCGAAATATGTTATATATCTTTCTTCTTCTTCTTCGTTATATATCTGTCTTCAGTAACTAACTTCACCATCGTAACTCTATGCTGCTCTCATTAGAAAAAATGACCAGAAAACTAGGAAAACTAGTCTAATTTCGAGAAAAACTTGGTACTTGCTCTTCACTTACTCATTGTCATAGAAAATTAAAATCATATGTGTTAAGGTAACAAAGCGCATAACATTTCTCCATTTTGGTTATTTTTTCATTAATGTGCTTTATATGTTCTGTAAGAAAACGATTCTACTCCCCATGTTATTCATCATCATTGGTTGTTTAATTCTAAGATGGGTTACTGATGCAGGGCACATTTTCTAGGGAAGTTAATGAGGTGGTTACCCCGTTGCCTTGCTCACCGTAGCACTCCGGCCGATTCCGTGAACTTCGATCTCGTCCGAAGGTGTATGTGTTGATTTATACGGGACCGATATTCTTCATCTGTGCAATCAATGCCTTCTGCTGAGACTTCTGCCTCAAAGTAATGGGGTTATTTCGGGTATCATGTAAATGTTGGATCCCAGAGTCATACTGTTATGTGGCAGCAAATCCTCAAATCCTAGGTATGACAATATGCCCATAAGGGTAGAGTAAAGGGTAGATAATGGGATAACTGAGAAATTATTATGGTTAAAAGGGATGGATAGGGATAGAAATGAGTGGGTGATGAAAAAATGTGGATTAGATTCTACAGTAATGAATATATATTAAATTAGTGCGCATATTTTATTTGCCATACTGAGAGAATGAATGACAGTAGAATAGAACGAAGCAGATATGTGTTAGGTGAGTCAATGGTACAGGAAGAAAGAAAAAACTACGAAAGTCATGGGGAATGAGGTAGAAGAGAACGTAAATAGGAGGAATGTTAGAAGTCTTAAGAAGGGGAGAGAGTAAATGAATGATAGTGGTTTTATTGGAGAGTTTACTATGGACATAATAAAATGAATGGAGCTTTTTTTGTTGAAACAGCAGTAAAAAATAAATTATTTTAATTTTCTCACTATAAAAACATAATGGGGGGATGGTTATGCATGTACCTTTTCTGATCACGGTATGTAACAGCATCATCCTACCGAGGTCAGTTGTCAGATTATGTTCCAAGAACGACGGTCACCGACGCGCGTTCATGCAGCAATGAGCACCTTCAAAGATGCACATGGGCGATCCGTTCCATCTGGCATGTGTTAAGGCCGTGCGCTATCCATGCAATGCATCACTTAGAGTGACATCGTGACTGACGTCACCTGCCGTAGCATCAACGGACGGTGCCGTTCATTTTTATGTCGTCTTCCCGTAAAGAAGGAGTTTATTACAATTGACGGGAATATAAGGTCCTGTCCTTGATGATATATGATGAACCCAGAAGTCAAGGGGTCTAAGTAACAAATTCGTCGTTCTGAGAAAAGTGAAGTCAAAGTTGAAAATGTTTGGTACAACCCACTAAGTAGTTAAGAGGCATTACCCTAGATAGAAAATCACTTGGATCCCTTTACCGCCTAAAAGATTTATATTTTTACATCCCATTCCTGTACCTAACTTAGTTTTTTTTAAATGTCACTTAGACCCCTTGACTTCTGGGGTCCACATATGTAAACAGAGTTATAAATCGTAACGAATTAGCTGTTTATTTCTCTTATGAAAATAATTCGAAAAAATGCTGGTAACATTTTGCTTCAAAAAGGTTTATTATGGTTCATTGCTTGACCAAGTAATATGGAATGTCTGGAAATTAAATTTTATGATCACTGAGGGGAAAAAAAGTTCTCTTTTGGTTATGTCCTATTAATGTACTAAAGCGTCAAAAAAATGTACCGAAATTTCCTTGTTCTAAATAGTTGTTTGTCACTGTCGGCCATGTAGTTGAGTAATATTGCATCTGTATATTTTTTAAATTACCATTAACTGCGGAGAAGCCACAGCTTGCATACGTGCCACAAAAGGAAGTATTTCATGATATTTTACGTAATTGCTCAATTGAGAATGACATTTGGCTGCGGAAGCAAATATTTCAGTTAAAATTTAAAAAAATATGGCTGAGTTAATTATAGTTGACGAATGATTAAGCATTTCCGAGATTATAGGAGTAATGGTTTAACAATGAGTGACAAAAAGCTACTCAAATTGATACTCTTATTTAGTGTGTGGATGTTGTACATTTTAGACGATGCGTCAAAGTGTTTTCTGCCCTTTGTTGTAAGGTAACATACTGCAGCTAAGTTTTCGTTTCAATTATTAATTACTGTTGCTCATAGTGAATTCTTTTTTCGTTAACTCTCATTAACAAAAATTGGCAAATACTGTATATTTTGGTCGTCGTTTGTGCATCTGACGGCTTTTTCTGACACGTTTGGCACCATAAAATGCTGAAAAATGAATTTATTTCCGGACAGGCCGGGTTTCTGTCCAGGCTCTTGTAGTCCAGGACCTCTGTGTCCATCTACGTCCGTGGCTCCCTGGCTGTGCCCTACATTTCACTCAGCATATAAGCAACAACTCCGCGAAAGCTTTTATCTTTCCTTCACTGCTGGAGCAGAAAGATGATATTCCTCCAGGCACCTTTCCACCACGATTCATATGCTCACAAGTCCCATTTCCGTTTACGACTCGCTAAGAGTATCTCCGCCCCCACTTCTCAAGAGCCAAATGAAAGGGTAAGAGTATGAATAGACTCCCCTATGACTGCAGAAGACCAGAGATATATATACATATCTTAGAAAGGGCAGTACAGATGGACTGAATTTGGAAGAGGACTATACCGAATTTCCTTGCTATGAACTTCTGCTCAGAAAATGCATTGCATGTTCTCTGAATTTAGGGAAGATCCCTATACATCATTTATATCCTCGTTCAAAAGGTACAAAAATTAATTGCAAACTTTTAATGTTAAATTTAATCACCTCATGCAAATGGCTATTTGATCTATACTATGGTATTTTGTAACAAAAATAGGGCTATGAATCGTGTTGAAATCCATTTGAATTCATTAAAATGGAGAATTTCATCGACGGAAAATGTTACTTAGTTTCGATCTTAAAGAGATATTTAAAATAAGGCTTTTCTATGAGTTTGTCGCATAAATGTAGTTATTTTTATGATTATTATTTTTGGAGACTTAAGTTCTCTTTATATTACCATTTAGCTATACTTATTTTAAATTTTGAGTTCACCGCACGATTTTGGACCCAGCGCAGAAGTATTGAAACAAGAAAAATATAAAAAGGGGCAAAATCATAGTTAAAATGAGCAATTGGAGTTGTAGATAGCATATGGATGGGATATGTTAAAATCTGACTCAGACAATTTATCCTTATTTTTGTTCAAAGGATAGATCATTTGTACTTCAAAATACTCGGATAAAATCATTTTGAGCGTGCACATTATCTATAAAACTGATGGAATGGACAAAACAAAATAAACTGCAAAACTGCTTGGTAAAACAATTGTTCCTTTCTACAACCATCAGCGACCATGGCTAAGGCAGAGACGATATTCCGTTGGCATGAAACTCACTATCATTCTTCCTGAATTTTATTTCCATATACCAAACGCTTCCATTTTCAATGGCAGATGTCCTAAAATTTACCGCCCCTATCTCCTTCGGTGACTTGCAAGGTAATAAACTGCTATGAAAATTAAATGTTTACTATAGTTCAGTTGCTTTGCCTTGAGGATTTATTCCACCATTGGCACCATTATCAATTAGCATGTGAGTATCGAGCTAAAAAAAACCCCATAATTGCAATATTTTGTGCAAAATTTATTTTTCCTTGCTGCTCCGCTTTTTAAAGACTCCTGCTATGTCAATGATTTTAATCTTAAGTGCAGTAATCTCATTTATTCTTGTTTTTATTGTCAAAGACTTAAATAATATCTATGCCGTTACTAAGAATCGATTGTTTAGATTTGGCCTGCCTATGTATCACAGTTTCTTGTATTGGAGTAAATCAAATGATCAATAGTTATGCCACTCATATCTGTTGTGTTTTATTAAGTATTTGAGGTTGATCACCTAGAAAAACAACTTTTTAACTCCGCTCATTAACTGTTAATATTTACTTATAAGGTACTAGTATCTGGACTTGTGTCCTTTCTGTACACTTTTTATAATTTTCTTATGCATACAGCATATAGCGAGTGGATCTTTATAAAAAACCAAGTAGACCCCAAGAATTGGAGACATTAAGTTCGTTGAGGATCGGTAGAGAGGCTAGTATGATAGTTAAAGGTTTGTTTTTGGGCTAAAAAAGGAATTTGTGACATTGATAAAACGAAATTGTTTGTGTGATGATAGAATTTCTTTAAGTCACACCTGAAGCTATCACTTGTTATTATTTTAGTATTTTGGGACGAATGGAGAGAAACTTGGTGTCGGTATCAGATAATTCTAAATAAATCTATGGAAAGAAACTTTTAAGACGTAAAGGCCTGAAAATCAAAGATTTCTTTCAAATGATGCTTCCTGATGCAATATCAATATGTTGTTCAAAGCTTTCATAGGAGAAATCAGGGAGCAAAGTATTTGTACTGTGACGTATATTGAAACATGTACTTAGATAAGACCAGTATCTAAAGTATCAAAGCTATGGAGAACGCAGGGATGGCCATTCGAATGGAGATGAGAATTACACAATTGAGCACAGATCCTAATACCCCTACCCCGCAAAACAATCGACTTAAGCGCTCCGTGAGCACGCCGCAGGAATGGTGTCAGAAACCGCCAAACGGTATCCTCCCCTTTCGCAGTCCCGCCTTTTAGTCGAAATCTCTCATCCAAACGGAGCGAAGCGAAGTTGACCATTAGCCATCGCGGGCAAACGCTCTAGAGGCGAGTGTGCGCGCAACTGCTATCATGGCACACCTGGGCACACTAAATCCCCGGAAATGTAAGCGAGGCAAATTATGCTGGGCGTTGGTGCCCGTCCCACGCGTGCATGCATGGTGGGGGGGAACGTGCGAGGCACCATTTGGTGGCGCGGTCTCTTTTCCACCCCGGTCCGGCTATCCCACGGCCCTCTTCGCACCGTCGTTTCATCTTCCAAAAGACGTAATGGTCAACGCGTCCCAGAGGAGCGTGTTATCTCGCGCGTCCCAACGGCCCCGCTAGCGGGGGAAACTACCGAGAATAGTTGCCTCGGTTTTAGTTGCGTGCGCAAAAGTCGCGGACATTCCGCGTGCTTTTGCCGTGATGACTAATTAACCGGCATTTCTAATGAACGTAGAATTTGGCGTTTTTCTCTCGTGACGTCTTTGGTTAACTACTCAGAGGTAACTTAGAAATTTAAAAAGAGTGCTATGGTGAAAAATGCAATGGTCATAGTTGAAATGCCTCACCCCATAGAGATACCTCTGACGGAAGTGAATAAATGTAGAACCTGTCAATCTTCGAACGCATTTTTGATGAGGTAAAACATTAGTCAGCTTCGATTCCCAACTAGAGTTGTAATTTTTGCTTTTCATTTCATAAATTCCCTATAAGTGGTTCCAATACATTTTTCGTTTGCTTTTATGAAATGTAGCCGGCTTCTCAGTGCTTTTGGATGGAATTTCTAGAACTATAATTAAAAAACATTCAGGCATTAGCACGTTGGTAGGTCTATAATTAGTTCTTTAAACAGTTTCTCAGGTCATGAATACCACGGAGCTTTGTGAAATCTTTCCTTTTTTCTCCGTTTTTTGTCATATACTGACCACGGATACAGCGTATTCATCATTTTCGTTTCTTCTTTCTATCCCACATAACGATACCATTTTTTGTGTTTAGTTCTTAAAATATTTCTTTCACTAAACAATACATTTTTTTAAATAAATTTTCATGTAATATTTTCATTTATCTTGTCAATATTTACTCGGTCTAAACTTCCTATTTTTTTTTCATTCTCTCTCTTGTTTGCCCATAAATTGAGAATATGTTTTAGCACATGACTCCATATCGAAAAAGAAATTATTTCTATCCGTGACTCAAGTTTAATATCCGTCCATTACAATCGGTTCCATAGAATAAGGTATGTGAGGTATTAACAAGCCATAGAGTATGACGTATTTATGTCGAACCTTGCTCCAAAAGTTTTTCAAGATAGAAATGGGATCCATGGTGTGATTACACTTATGATGTAACTATTTTCTCTGAATTTTCGCTACCTCATACGTTTATCATAAGTAGAAGTTACGGCCAAATGCCTGCGACCGTTGCCTGCATAAAATGGCTAGTTTTCTTTGCTGATAATTGGAAAATGTAACGATGATATCGCTTGTATAGCCACTATTAAGCCCAATTATATCCTCTTAATAAAATTTAGTATTTCACAATAGTGATAACAATAATATAATCGAGCAATCATGGTGTTTATTCTTTAGTTACTATGTATAACTAATTAAAATTTGTTTCACACTGAAAAGATTAAAACGGAGAATAGTTTTCATCAACAAAAACTAGTTATAAAAGAAGCTCTCATGCAGTTCTATTTTTTGGGAGAATTTTATTTCCATTTCATGCAAGATAAAAAGATATCATGAGAAATAAAATGAAATCAAAGTAGTATCGAACTTGATTTTGCGTTAGTTACATTAATTAGTAAATTTTCACTCGATATTATTTTCCATTCTGCATTAAATTATTTTGTTGAACAACAACTCACTTCCTGAAAATATTTAGCAAAGAGACCTTCTTCAGAGTTTTGGGATGGAAACGATTCCACCCCAAACTTGTCACCACATAAGGATAACACCCCAAACTGAAAACGCATTCGAGCGAGAGAGCATTCACTTTCCGAGACGGATTTTGCCACGAGCAACTCGAGAGCACTTGCTCCGTCCTCTCACCGGGATGTCCAACGCAAGACACTTCAATGACCCTTGGCTCAATTTTGCTTGGAATTCAAGCGCGTAGACTTTTCAGTTTCGGAAATGCAAGAGTTGCCACGTCGTTATTCTTATTTTCTTACTAAAAGCAAAATGTATTTTATTCATTTTCGTGAATTAATTTCAATAACAACCCTGATTCCACGAATCGGATGTTTTTTAGCAAAAACGGGGACTCAAAAATAAATCACTCGTTTTATATTTTATAGAGAAATCTATCAATCCGATTTAGGTGTAATATTTTGTTGTATCAATATTTTCTCTTATATGAACTTGGAACCTAACGTGTCGTTTACGAATAAAAGTTTTCGAAGTAAATGTTTCACCCCAAAAGCTTTTAAAATAAGACTTTGGTGTAGAAAACGATGTTAAAGCATTGCATCGCCATACATTATCATCGCCATTATTCTATTTCTAATGATGTCCTCTAAGGCAGAAGTCAAATGGGTTGAAGACGGTACGATCTCTGATTATCTTTCCATTTTAGTGGAATGTTTTAGCCGTGCTCAAAGGTAAGGTTGGATCCGGGGTATCACTATGTAAGCATATTAATAGACATTAGTTTCAGACAAGAGCTAGACTTAGTACTTCCTATACTTTATCTCGTAAGTGCTAGAATAGAAAGTACCACATAAGGATAAATTTGAAACGGACACTAGGGCAATCAATAGTAATAAAGTGACCTTAACTCGCGTACCTACCCGCTACTTACCCTTTGTTCATTTTCCATTTTATTGTCTCTATTTTTATTCTGAATTTACTTCATCCTTACATTTACATGAATACATTTACTTCATCCTTAAATTAAATCACTAAGACGTTTTAATCTTGCATAAATCTACAAGATGGCTCCAAAATATGCAATAAAAGTACAAAACGTAGTGTCAGTGGCATTTAAATACAGTTTAAACGTTTAGAATGGCAAAGACAATAAACAGGAAGTTATCGTATTTTTTACATATAACTAGAGGACGATCTAAATAACTTAACAAGAAAAATGTTACAGATGCAGATTTAATGCGTGATGAAGGAAAATTATGTAGCAAACAAAAGACTAAATATTGACTACATAAATTTGTGTTTTCATTCATTCTGGTGTACAATGAATTAACTTTGGCCAATCATTCAAAACATTTGACCATCACATGAATACAGTCAGGAATAATTACAGAACAGGTAAAGATTAGGAATGACCACGGGGTGTGATTATCCTTCCATATCAATAAACCAGAGACGGTCATCGTATAATCCTAGAAACCATATATCTTTCGATGTGTAACCATTCTACAAATTATTTTCCAAAATCTGTTAGTTACTGGGTTTGCTTACTTTCCTAATTCATTTTTTGTTTTTCCAAATTCTTCTCAGAATTTCCGTTTAGTAAAGGCACATTATTATATTTAAGTTTATATGTCCAGAATTCCTCATCTTTAAGTTTTTTTCGTCAAATATTAAATTTATTTTAGAAAAAAAAGCCAATCGCTGGTCTAAGTATTTTATTATATATGGAAGTGTTTCGATTTTTAGGGAATAATTCAAAGATCGACATGACTGCATTTTTCAAGTATAAATCACAATGGAATAAGCAAGCAATCATCTTTCAAACTACTTTCTACGGTCACGTGAAATGTACGGACTTTTTTAGTCATACTGAGCAAATGCCACGCGCTATTTAACTTAAACGCTACTGGAAAAAATTCCTTCGAGAAGCGACTGATGTGAGTTGCTATTTTTGGTATTCTGCAGCAAAATGGGATTTCTTTTAGTTGAATTACTTTTGTTTCGATTCATTCCAGGAATTCAATTTTGCAGTTATTTCCGTAAAGTTCCTCGTGTGCTTGGAAATATTTAGGCAAGTCTTTCGATGCTGATTCATATATAAGCTTCACATAATTAAGCTGTTGCAATAAAACTGTAAAAGCAATCAAAGGTACCCCGACTTTTGAGGCTGCCAGATCTTTCAAGATTGAAAGGGATGAATAAGATGTTGAAAGAGATGGCATCAAATCATTGAGTGATGATAACGCAATTGAGGTATTTGAATCTTGTTGATTAAAAGGAGATATGAGTTGCCTTAACCAGAGATATCCCTATTTTAGATAATTTAGACTAGGTGTTTATGAAGCTGAATACATTTTTCGCGTGTTATTTTTGTTATGAGTGATTTTGCTTCAACCTTGAATTTATATGACTCCAATGAAAAACGACTCCTAACTCCCCATCCAGTCATGAAATGATGTTAAAACAGCTTACTTATGGTGGAACTTCCATTTCCTGTGAATTTGAGGAGGTAGTAAAATTAACAATTTACATTGGCAATATTTTACCACAGCGTTGCTGATTTTTTAAATTTACTATATTTCGGTTATCCATCAATGACGTGTTGCGTACAGCTGCTTAAGATAAAGTTGATTTTAACTTTATCATACCATCGTTTTTCCAGGTCATCAAAATTAATGTCCATTAATAAATGCTAAAATGAACCTCTGGACTTCCTAAAACCTCCAACTGTCCGTTTATTACAAATCTTAGCTCCCATCTTTTTTCTCTCTTTTCATATATTAAAAAAAATACTTTTCGATGAATCGTAGTCTTTGTTAAATTAGCATAATTACTAGTATTTGCCCCGAATGTCTGAAATAATATCCAAATTCGAACTTCCTATGTTTGTTTCCCTTTCTGCTATATAGTAACTTATATAACTTCCAGTTTAATGACAGGTGATTATCGTCCTTATTAGTCTCCTTGTATTGCCGAATTTTGTAGACTAAAATATCATCGAAATGATTTGATTAAATTTTTATTTCGACAAGTCATAACTTTGCTAACTATTTTCAGTGACGGATAGCTATGACTTAGCTTTCCACTTAAACTTTTGATAAACTTTTACCATGGAGACGATTTTATACCATCAATTTATTTAGTGTTTGCATGTTTTTCACTCAAGCGATCAAATAATATCAATGGGGGATGTAAGCTCTTTCCTTCAGTGTGGATAATGTCAATTATGTGATTGTAAACGTTTAACTACGTTGGTATCTCTAATGAATCTACCAATCACCGTTTATTTTAATTATCAGCATTCCGTATTTTCTCACGTCATAGTGTTTTCTTACGTCCATAGAATCTCTAATCTCTTACAACGACTACTCTTTGTCTGTTTATGCTTAGGCACCAATAAACTCTAGTGTTCATTTTATTTATTCGTCCTTTGTGAAGTTAGGCTCATTTATCACCCATCTTGCTCGGAATGGCTGTTCTTCCAAAGTTACGTGATCTTTAACATCTATCTGTATTGATAGCTTTAGTTATATTTTAGATATTCCTTGATTCCCTAAGACAATGTGATCCTTCATATTCTTATGTGGCTGAACTATATGATCTACTGGCAAAATTCCTGTGGTTAGTATATTTAAAAAAATGAGGTAATATAATACTTAAATCTGCAACTAAGAGCAGTAGGATAGATTGTTTTATTTTATAATAGATAAATGTCTGGTGGTAATTTTCCCTTACTTCAAGGCAAATGGGGGCCTTAATGATGTAGTGAATCGAAGCTTTGTCGCCTTACACTGCTCCTTGATTTCATATTCCACAGATCTTGATCATTTCATTTGTCATTCTTTCACTTTCATTACTGTAGTTCTTATAAAATATAATGACCTTGTAATCATCGTTATGGGATACAGAGTTTTCTTTTGATTACTGTGGCTCTAAGTTCAAAGTTAATTACTGATGCCAGCTAGCGTAAGCAAAGTGTAAGGACTGTTCATTTTTTTGTAAAGGCAATTGCTTTGTTTAAGCTGGATATTAAAAATTAAGAATCATTTCACATGAATTTGGAGAGTACTTTCATGCTTCTCTATATCAACATCTTGTTCACTTCTTTTGATTATTGTTAATTTCTTACAAACATGGTATATCCAGTGTTCATCAGGAAAACACATTTACCTTAACGATGCATGAATAGTCGCTACTAAGTGTTGAAGCTGATTTGTCTTGGGGAAATGTGGTGTAATAGTACAAAATAAATTATCTTTTTATACCTTCTGACTCAATAGTACTAAATTATTTACGAATTCGGCGTATATTAAAAAAATAAGGCATGGAGAAGCATCTCCTGGGAGCATGAATATGAGAGGAATATTTTGGATGTAGCTGCATTAAAATAATTCACAAATCTATATAATTTTATATATTTAGATTTTTTTTTTGGGTTTGAATGTGAGGTAAACATTACTAGTAATTTGAAGTGGTTAATGAACCCTATCGATAATTTCCGTCTTTAATTCCACAAATATGGACATTTTACTCTGATGACGTAGGAGTAAGTGTTATAAAAGCAGAGAGCATGCCTACCGCGTAAACTATCCAATACCTTACCCTTTTGCGCTTAGCTGCCAACAATAAGGCTGAGTTTAGATCATGCTATCATCATCATTGGTCGTTCAATCCTAAGATTGGTTGGCTGCAGCCCTCCACCCTTCCCTATCTAATACTAGTTCCATTACCTCCTGGTATCTTTTCCTAGATACTGTCTTTTTTATTTGGTCCATGAACTTATTCCTGGGGACTTTTCCCTCTATTTTACCTTCAATTATTATCATGCTATTTAATATAATTTGCATGAAAACGGATATTTTGCTCGTGGATCATAAGTCAGCTATTTGCAAAAAATTCCCTGATGATTTTTACGACTCGATAACCTTAACTTTCTTAAGACGAAGACACTCTAAACCAAAATGGCCCAAGATTAATTCGTCATGGTCTTCCTTCTTCGTTCCCTTCACTAAGTCCTTCCTCGAAGATGCTCGATGGGATCTTCTCCTCCTTCAGACAGTACCCTCCAGGGGGATAGAAGAGGGTGTGTCGAGGAGCCGATGCAATCTACACGGCCAACTGGCGCCCTTACATCACTCCACCACTCTATCAGTCAGGCATTTCAAGGTATCCCTCATATCGCCTTTTTCTTCCATTTAATTTGACCGAGAATTAGGGGTGAAGGATGATCCGGAGGAAACATTTTTCGCGAGATGATCAGCTTTTGTGACAATTTAGGTGTTTGCACCTACGCTATAATATTTCATTGATTTATAGAAAGCAACAAAAAACTACAGCGAAATCGCCTTTTCTTTGGCTAAGTGATTAAATAAAAGTGTCAGAGGTTAGTTTGATGGGGCGTTAACATACTTTAAGGATTTTCTCCCGAGTCTTCCGAGGTGGTGTTCTTCAAACCAATGCCTCAGTATACCGTTTCTCTGAGGCTTTATGAAAGGACATCTCAAAAAGTTTATTAAGTATTATGGAAGCCCTAAGCTAATGCATTTTCTCAATGGAAAAAGTTAATCTTAGCTTTAAATACTAGTCACACCCAGCCTGTTTCTTTGCTTATTCCGCTCGTTTGTTTATCCCGTAGTAATCCTTAGTATTCTTACTGGACATTGCTTCTGCCATGGTGCTTTCCATTTTTACATCAGGGAAATAAAATGCCCAGCCATGTACTCAATAAGTTTATCTCTTCTGATTGTAGTTATTTTTGAAAGTCCCCATTTTACAGAACACTATGTACCACTGATATTTTCAGCTCTCTCTTTACGCCAAGTAAATTGTCTTAACAAAAAAGGAAATGGCCAGTTGAGGAATAGAAGGTAAAATAGAGCCGAAAATTTAGTATGCGCCTCTTAAATTGTATTTCTCCGATTCATTTCAGTTTATTTTAATTCCAAGACAAGGGAACTTACAATGAAATAATTATTCCAGTTTTCAAATTTAAAAAGTCGGCGATGGAGTTTTTTTCGATATTACAGTGAATCTTTTTCCATTTTTCCCCCAAAATCGTCTGGTTTACAAAAGTTTATTATAATTGCAAGGAGGGAAATAACATTCATAAATATGACCTTTGAAATTTATTCGTAATTTACATGTTATCCAATGGAGCATGAAAGGGGGCGACCTCTCGGAATGAATAACGCTAGGTATGCCGTATGCTGTTGAATCTGATTAACCTTTCTAATTGAAAGTAATTGCACAAACTTTACACTGTTTTTCGCCAATCAAAGTTGGAAGAAGAAAGCTCTCTGGTTAGTCGACCATTTAGCCAGCAGCTTCTCCATTGTTCCTTTTGATTTCAACGCAGGGATCCATCTTCTCTTTACATCCCTATCGCCGAATAATCATTGATAACATGGCACCAATAAGGGGTCATTACGCGATGCTACAAAGCGATGAATTCTTGATACTCGTCAATGCCACTCGCTGTTACATCATCATCGCT
This sequence comes from Ceriagrion tenellum, assembly GCA_963169105.1. NCBI lineage: Eukaryota > Metazoa > Arthropoda > Insecta > Odonata > Coenagrionidae > Ceriagrion > Ceriagrion tenellum. Next base: position 131,503,184 of record OY720632.1, on the reverse strand, counting down.
TTGTGTGTGCAATCGTATATGCAATAACATGGCACTGCGCTTGTTTTAGGTGCGTATAAGAGAACAATATTTAGGTTGATATTAGAAAATAACATGAAATGTCAGTAATGAATAGATGGCAGTGCGTTAAGACCCTTAAAACGGAACTTTCAAGTGACAGTCCCTTGATTTAAGATAGCTATCAAATGTTGTGTTATGCATGAAATTTAAAAGAGATAGAAACACAATAGCACCTGCTTTATTTAGATATTGCTTGAATACAGCGTTCCAGTACGGATAACTATTGGTTATTAGGAAAGAAAACAAGAAAATCCAAATTCTCTGGTATCAAGTTGAACAAATTAACTCCAATCCTAATAGACGGGCCATTAAATACCCATTTAAAGTGTCAATATCCAAAAATTGGCCAAATGCGTCGTTGAAATTTTCAATTATTGATGCTCACCCAAAGAGTTCATGGTCACATTACTACTTCAAAGCTCCCCCTTGAGATATATTGCTGCAATTATGTGTTGGAAATCTGCATTTGTATGTATTATATTATTTTAAAAAATCAAAACCGCACGTCTTACGATACAGGTTTGGGATATAACTCTTAAATGTGTTAAAAAACAGTTAAAAGTGTGTTATTGAGGTCATGTTTTTCAGTTAGAGAAATATGAGGGCTGTAAAAAGAAATACCTCCTTATAGAGAATTTAAAACCAAGTCTTTCTAGGTAGTTGAATAAAATCTGAAAGGTCGAAGAGGTAACGCGAAACCCATGCATATTATTCCAGGGTTTATACGATTCAAATATTATTTTGCCTTTCAGTTTCAACTGAAGCGACCTCTTGAGGGAAATTCACAACTATTGATGATGATACGGTTGCCATTTCTGTCTTAAGATTGTTTGTTCTTGGCCTCTTCCTTCACTTATTTCCAAAACATAGGGTTCACAAAACTTTTGCAACTTGTGGGCTGCGAAAAGTCCGCCACCGGGAAACAGTTTGCAAAGTTCTCCTTTGATATTAAAGCTTCGGTCGCGCTACGGTTGTTGAATGAAAATGAGGAGGCGTCTGGAGCCTTTTTGCCGGATCTGAAGGAAGCGTTTCGTGCCATGTTCGGCAGAAGTAGCCAAAGCATCAACTCTTAAAGACTTTGAGATACCTACGCACGAAACTCTTATGAAGTGTGGGCGTTGCAAGAGCATATTTTCTTATTAAATATGAGTAATAAAGTTTATGACTGTGTGTTATATAAATTTTATCGCTTAATTTTTAATTACCATTTGTGTAAAGATTAAAAAGGGTTGCTACGGATATAGTCGTGCACTAACTCTTGTTATCTACAAAAAATAAATTCCGTTAAGTGGCTATGGATATGTGTATAATTTGTTAGTCTGCTTCTTTTCAAGTTACGAATAGATGCTATCCACAGCTAATCTATGCTTCTCACTTAGTTTACATCTTGATACGACGTCTATAGCATACGCCATGATAATTTTAAGCCCTCTTGAAGCGGTTGCGTGTAGGTGTTTACTTTTAGATATTCTGATGTCCAAGTAATCATTAATTTTTTAGAAAGAAAAACGATTTCTTTAGTAAGAGCTAGATTGAATTACGACTTCTTTTCCCTATCCAGGAAAAACAGTGAAGGACACTCGCTAACTTAAGCTAAATGCCAAATTTAGGTTGTATTTTGCAAATTTAAGTGGCCATAAGAGTGTTAAATCACTTGTTTCCACATCAATTGGGAATGGGTTTCACTTCTGTAGCACTCAAAACAGTCATATGTGCTGAGAAGGTGGTATTACTGATTTCGCATATCTCCAGGGGTTTTTTTAATTAATAAACATGATACTCATCGGTTTTTTTTGGTGTTGCTCTAATTTGCTCTCATGTTCTGATATGATTGAAGATATTTCATTGCTTTTCCATTTCGAAGATGCACGAGAGGGAAAGATAAAAGTTCTTGATCTCGGGACGTCAAAAGACGTCCACACACATAATTAGTGTTCATTCTCTTCGATTTTTATTCTCTCTTCCTGCACTGATATTGATATACACCGACAGTTTTATTACAACTCTTTACCGACCTTTGCATGAGTCTTTTGGAAACGTTTTATGATAAAAAATATGTTTACAAAATAAATAAAAAATACGTAAAAGTTTTTGAAATGAAAATTCCGGCGTTATTTTCTATTATAGGTACTATATAAAACCAGAAACTAATAACCAGAAGTCCAAAGATATTTTAAAAATCTGAAATACTTGTCTCAATGTGCATGAAGGAGAGAGTTGTCATATTTTTCTTCCTTTTCCATGCACGTGGTGTAATGAACAAAATTTGTATCTCAGAGAGTTTTCTTGTCTAAGTGAGGATATTTATGCTGTATTGCTGCTCTTTTTGGGTCCTTTCACTTACTGGACAATCATTTATAAGTTGCTATAACGTAGTATTATTTTATTTTAATTGTAAGAGATTGTATAATTGTTCGTATTATTTATTTTCGTTCATTATATCATACTGTGATTATATATATTAATATAATACATTTTGTTTAGTCGAAAATTATCATAGTGGGAGTTATTTCTAATTATATTCTTGGAATGTGGGATATTTAATGAATTTCAGTTTAATAAGTGCTAAAAATTCGACCAAAGTTTCAATTCTTCCACGTAAGCAATCATAATTCACTAAGTTCCCTCTTATAGTTACAACTAAGCAAATACCAGCCTACAATTACTTGATAAGTAATAAAATAATTGTAGAATATAGAAGCCGTAACCCATACCCTAATTACGCATTTTCAAGGGAAAGTTCTTCGGAAACAGGCCAACATGTAGGTATATACTTCTCTTTCATGCAGGAAATGATGGAGGGTCTCTAATCACAAACTGCGGTTTCCTATATAGCTTTCTCGTGAATGATGCTTCATACGCTGGGGGATAATTTAGAAGGTATTCACAACTATATTATCTCAGGTATCCTTATTGGCGTATTTCTTGCCTTGAGGGCATTCTCTTAACACGCTCCTCCCTGTGAGGAAACTACACTACGCTTGGCGCTTTGTGTACTACCGAGTAATGAAACCTTGCATTCTAGACGAAACATTTTTCGCACCGAGGTGGTCACTTTCAGCCCCAACGCCCCATACACCCTAAATAACTCCAACTTGTTCCACGTCAAACTAAGCTCAAGCGCTCCACTCGTCTATTTGCCATTCTTTCATCACTTCCAGTTAATTATCTCACTCCTACCCTATCATTCACACTCTCCCCTTTCTCCATTAGTCCACTTCCAAGACCAGCTGACGGGGAAACATTGCCCTTTCCTCAAATCTCGGGCCAAGATTATGAAACTCTATTGTGTGGCAAAAGGACCGGGATCAGCGTGAAGGGAGTTGAGAGGAAAAAGGAAGATCATCCGAGCCATCTGAATGGCGGCGCACCGCGGCAAATGGCCTTAAATGTTCTCTCGTTGGGCTATGTCGAGTGATGAAAACAGGGATAGAGATGGAAGGCCAGTGAGTAAGGTTGTTTATTGTTGGTTTCACGATATTCGGCTTTGTGTGTTGCACTAATTCATACATTTCTCTCGCTTTGTCGCATAAGGAAAATTGGATTGTCGATATATTAAGACTGATCAGCATGCATCAGCGACATCGAGCTTACAGGAACATTATTTGCGGGTGCAATAATCGGAAACTGTCCGGTTACATCCTGTGTGAACTAAATAGTCACATTCGAACGCTAAATAATAATTTTATTCTTAAAACGGTAAGTTCGTTGCTTTAAAGTAACTACAAACTTTACATTATAGACATTTATTACCTCTTATATAAATAAATACAGAAACAGCAACTGTGGATGCGCCCATCGCATGTCTATTCAGGCGCACATTGACTAGCGCGCTTGAGCGAAAATCGCGGTCGACTGATCAAAAGATTTCACAGGCTGGCCTTCAAGACCAGGCGAGTTCATGAAGACGGGATGATTGTCTGCCACCGGAATCTTTGTGTTATGATATTAGTGGCAAGAAAAAGAAGATGAATATTAGTATAAATAGGATTTGAAGTGGAGAAGGATTTAAATGGGCTGCGGCTATGAAATAAAATTGATGCTACTTGATTGATACTCACATGACTACCGTATAAAACTGCGTTCTATTACCTTACAGCCGAATCATTCATTTTCATTCTACTGATTTTCACAAATGAATACATAATTACGAAGGTTCACGTTTGGAAAGGGTAAATCATCGGTAAATGACGTTTGGCTGTGAACGTCAGATTAACATGTTATTTGTAGTGCAGGACAACGTTAAATAAGAGAGAAGACGTGCAAGAAGAACTTATTTCCAGAAAAGCATAGTTTGATAAAATTAAGGCAGCACATCTTATTGATATGTTCGTCCTAATGTAATAAGAAATTTTTTTCTCTAGTAGATACCCTTGAGAGACATATTTGAATTATATTTGAGCTGGATTGGCAGAGTACTTATATTTTAAAAGAGTGTGTACTTCTTGTCGGTACGCAAGTTGAGGTCCATTTTTTCATATCTGTGCATGGTAAATTAGTGATTTTACCGGGCTACGTTGCTACTATCCCATAATACACTAGACGAGAGTCTTCAGGAGGCATTTATAAAGATACATTGAATTTGAAAAATATGGGGAATTAATATTATCATTTTCTTCATTAAAACAAATATAATTCGAGCAGCAGTTTAAATGGAGTTTTATAATATTCGGATCAATTCTGTGGTGTCAATGGAACGACTGTATTATTCTCATGAGAAAATAATGCCAAAATACTAAAATACTTAGCCGAGCAGAAGCATCTATCCAATTTGGTTTTTAGGCTGGAAAAAAATTGGAAAACCTAATTTAAAAAATAAATCTATGGACTAATCTGCCCTTTTCATACTTTTGTAAACTTTACTTTTATATTGACGACGCTATAATCTGGAGAAAGTAGAATTTTTTAATGCCATTTATGATTAGTTAAGGAGATATAATTTATTAGGTGTAACGCTGTATTATTGAACGCAAATTGGAGACTTCAAACTCCGGAAGGAAATTCCATCGAAACTACTAAGGTCATTTTTGTGGAGGGAGTCGCAAATTCTGCTGGATTGTTGGTTTATTCGAATATAAATAGCACAGAAAAATGTATTTTTCCTATTTCACTCATTCCTTACTTTCAGACCTTTTGATTTCAAACTAATAAAATGAAAATAATAGATATTTTTATGAAGCTATTAGAAGGATGTAGCGTGGTTATTTTTGTGTTTTATGTGGAACATGCATGTACCTAAAGAGGAGAGAGCAAGTGGAAAAGCTTGTATGAGAGGTGGATTATTGAATGAGTGACGGAGTAAGTCCTCGAACCATCCCAAGAGAGGATCCGTCTTCGCTTCCATCCGGCCTTGAACTCCACATCAACCCGGGTGATTCACCGACATCAAAGGCCTCTACGATGCGTCTGACACCGGACGGCCGAATGTTTGATTACAATGTAATTTGAGCCTGAAGTCCAACGGCGCCCGGCCCCAAACCATACTCACCCCACTGCCTTCATTCACGCGCCCTCTCCTCGAGACATCATCTTCATAAGGGCAGTGAATTCTTTTAATCATATCCTCTCCCTCTTTTAGTTTTCCTTCCAACTTTCCATTTAGGCTCAAAAGTTCCTCACAATTGAGGTAGGCGCAATCACAAGGCTTGCTCTCTATAAAGCCCGTTGACTTTGACGGGAGAAATTTAGCAGTTATCATCCTCCTCGAAGGACGAACGGTTAAACGCCAATCACTGGGCAGAAATTAACAACGGCGTGGAAACTCTTGGTCTGCAGGAATGAACTGAAAGGGAACAGCTCGAGGTAATTGAATGGAGTGAAAGTTCACATAACCGGCGGGTCGAGAGGGTAAAAAATGACTAAAAATGGAGAATTGGAACCCAAGCGTGAATGAGACGATCCACTTGGTTTAATAATCGGCTCTAATATTCTAAAGAGTTTACTCAGGATTTTTGTTCGATTTGGCAATAGCTCTGCATTTCCAACTTCATGGCTCGTGGTCAATTTGTTTATGCCAGTAGATCCCGGAATTTTTTAAATGGAAATCTTGGTATCCGTACTTGGTTCCGTACGAATTTTAACGAAGTATTAACACTTTTAACTGGGCTTTCCGACGTACTATCTCTTCTCATCATATTCTCTTTGTGTGACTCCTTGTTCTCTCTTCACTCCTGTTCATGTTTCTTATCCTCGGCTTTCAATATCTCAGATATTCCTTTCCTACAGGAGTCTGGCCACTTATAATGAAATTCTCGCATGGTAATTTACTTGTTAACATTTTTTTGTGCCACAATCATGACATTTCATAATAAATAAGGTTGGAGAGTCTTTTATTGCATTTTACAATCAATAAAAGGTTTAGCATGAATCTATGTTAATGCATTTAGTACTACAATAAGGAATCTCGCAGTTTTGACTTGATTTTCCTTGTTAAGAACACTTGAAGATCAGTCCTCCATCCGTCGAGGGAACGTAAATTCATCGAGTAGAGGCTTAAGTCGACGCCGAAGTCCCTCCTAAATAACTCTTCCTTTACTACTCATTTACATTTCCTCAAGAATGTGAACGACTTAAGTTGCCAACCGCCTTTCTTGATAGTGCTTCTACAAAAAGATGTTCAGCATCTAAAAATCATGGACTCTACATGTTGTTCACATATTACAAAAGACACAATAAAGAGCTTATCATCCACTCTCTCTCCGTTGTATTTAATGAATAAGAGATGATCTCAAATGCTTCGAGTCTTTCTTATGTGCTTCGGGATATGTCATCCCCATGGGTCTCATAAAATATTCATCTGGCCGGGAATTTTTTCCAAAAGAATTGAGCACTGATTACTAACTAAAACAGAAATGAAACGGTAAAGCGGAACGGATGGTATAGAGATAAAACTGAGAGGAGATAGTTTTCAAGGGCTTTTACGTGTAAAAGTCGTTTTTTTGTTTGCAGGTTTTAGTTCATTTGTTTCTTCCGGTTTTAGTTCATTTGTTCATTTTTAGTTCCGAATGTATTTGATAGCACCAGATGTATATGGTAGCACTCTCGGTATGGAGACGAGTGGAACGATGCAAGGTATACGATGAAAGAGGAATCGTTGTTACTCCCTTTGTTAGATCAGAGTGACTCCAAGAGAAGTTCCCTGAATAAAATATTTTTGGGAGAACGTTGGTCTGACGGCTCACTGGAAAAAAGAAAAAGAGAACAACCCTGGCGGAATGGAACGAGAGTGTGGTAGAGGGTTACTGCAAAACGATAGCGAAGATATCGCGTGAAGAAGGAACGACAGTGAAACGTCTGTAGATAGCGAGTAAGAGAGATTGAATAAACCAGTCGCTAGGGAAAACAGGAACCAGCTTCGTAAAGGTGAAAAAACTTGCAACATATTCTCAATTGGCCATTCAAGTGCGATATAGTAGACCGCTTCAGGATTATTAAAATTAAATTGCACTTCTCTTCAAAATAACCTCACCAGGTAATTGTCATATAATGGTCGAGTAGTTATCTTAAACGCATTCTGATTCGTTTTTTTGGAACAATAAGAAGATAAAAGGAAGAGACTCTTTTTCTTCAGTTTTGTCAGTACTATCAGAAAAATATCCATATACTCCATCCGTTACACCTCATCTTACATCACGTTTATTTCCTCATGTTTCTTGCGAAAGTTTGGAGCTACATCTTCCATCATGATACATCTTCCATTATTCCATGGCTTCTTATGCAAGCATCTGTTTCCAAAACGGATATATATTTTCATTCCCAGCGTATAGTGTTCATTATAGACCTATTGTTTGTTCATTATCCTCTTCAATGCTTAAAATTCAGCAAATTTGGCATCGCCCTGTCAAACTAATCTATTGTCTGAAATCAGCCTATTGTTGATTCGGTTAGTTTCCTAAAGATGAAATGCTGTCTCCCCTGATTTATTCAATCCCACCAGCAATTGCTACTGCAGTACACACCAAGCATTGAAGATCTTAAAGATTTTCCATTCAATTGTTGTGCCCAAATAATGACTACACTTCATATGAAGTTTTACTCAATGAAAGCTTCGATGAACACTTGCTTGCTCAGTAAAGATCAAGAAATGCTTTAAAAAACAGGGATAGATGAGTTAATGGCACTTTTAGTCTCTCCTCTCCCCTCATTGAACAGCACTCCACGCACAAGTTAATGGACCAGAAAGGGAAAAAGGAGTGAGTCTTTATGGCGAGAAAGACGGGGGAGTAAAACCTGGTTAGCCAGGACACTGGATAGAGAGAGAAAGAGAGAGAGGGCGGAGGGTTCTGGGTAGTGTCAGAGCAGCAACAGGAGGAGGGAGAGTAGGATGGCTCCCGTGGTTTTGCTCGGAGTGAAGGATATCCTTCAAAGCCCTTCCATCTAGGCCAGGAGGGGGGGTATAGGACGGTTCGGATGCTCGGAAATCCAGCGTCTCAGGACGTCCTAAGTATCCGGGGCGGAAGGGAATTCGTCAGGGGGGGGTGAGAGTACCTGTAAAGATGGAAAGGGGACCTATGAAATTGGTCCCACGAAGCAAGGCGGGTATAAACCCGCTGCAGGGTTAGGTGAGTCTCAGGATTTAGTGTGGGATGAGCTGAGGGCGAGAGAAGAACATTTTCTGGGGGCAGTCCTCACAGAGATGGGGGAAGGGAGGATGAAGAGTGGGAGTGACTTGTGGGAGGATGAGTGACAGCAATGGAGTGGAGGATGGGGGGCAGGACACCTTTTAGCTTTACTCTGGGAGCGCTTTTGGCTTGATACGCAAGCGCACCCGATACGTTAGCTCGTTCTATTTGCGAGGAGTGAGTATGTGACGTCCTGGATATGGAACTAGGTAAGCTTTGAGTACTACGACTGAAATGCTTATGATAATCAACGAAGTGATTTCAATGTTTCATTATTTTTAACTCGTATTTTTTTCGTCCTTTTCCTCATCCATATGCCTTTCCTCTAATCTTTGTTTTATTTTTAAGATTGGTGTCCTCTAAAATCTGCTACATTGGCTATACTGGCTCTTGAGGCATTATGGCAATACATTTTCATTACTAATTGTGAACTTCTAGATAAGGTTCGTTTACATTAAAAAATCTTTATTTTTCTTATCTCTAATGCCCGAGAAATCCTTGCGAGATTCCATTTCGACCTCTTCATCCCAGCCATAAAATTAATTCTCTTTCTCACCCATCTTTTTTACCTATGATTTTCCTCTCTATCCAGAAATTTAGCCTCCATTTGCCTTTGATCCATTTCGACTTCTTTTACACCCTCCTCAAAATGAAATTCCTCATTCGTCTATTTAAAGGTCGTATTTAGCGTATTTCTGCGTCTATCCTAATGTAATCCACCCCGTATGGATAAATTAGAATAATGGATGCACTGAGTCATTAAATAGATCATACCTCACGTTTTGTTTGATTTTTTAAACTTTTATGCTGAAATTTTTATATGATATTGCTGTTGTTTAAGACTATATCAGGGTCAGGAGACAGAATCAGGTCCCTGCAACAGTCACGGTGTGACATGCTGGGTTGGGGAGGGGTGATACATGCCCTAAGCATGTCATGGACACCCTAAAACTTTCCTTGGCTGCTCAGATACAAAATTCCAGATATGTGGATATCCTTTAACAAATGGGCTTATTCCACAAAACGCATATAAAATACCCTTGCCCTTCGTTACACATTAAATAAATATTCAACAATTAAAAGCATTGAATATTAATCAGAAGCAGGATAAAGCACCTTTTATATCATTCATTAACAATTTACCAGTGCCAGTGTTGAAATTAGGATATCGATTGCGGAGAATATATATGCATTTAAATCATGCTATGTTTATCAACCTTTCCTTTTTATTTTAGTCAAAATATAATGTTATTATCCCAACAACACACCTGCATCTGGCTACTATGCTAATTTTGATGTAATGCGCATTGCTCTCCTAATGAATGGTCCCAGTTCTAATCCGCTCAGCCTCCATCTCCGATTTCCATACGGTTATCCGGGGGTTAATGGTATTAGCCCACGCAAATCTGCTTCTCAATTGGTATTTATAGCCCTGATAATTAGGTGACCATCTCTCCCCTCTCATTCCTGCGTTCCTCTTTCTTAACAATCGTCTGCAAGTGGGGTGATGGCTCCAGTATTCCTGGAAATCGAATGATGATTAATCATTAACTCCTCATCAAATGATGGTTGACTTCCCACATTACGCGGTATTTATAGCTTAGCTTTGTCAGCGAATATTGTTACTTTTTGCAAACGTTCTATATTTTTTTTTAAATTTGTATTCCTTGTTCCCTTCTAGGATCGTAGTTCGGTATGTGTAGAGAAAGTTTCCCCTTCAATCATCGTAGTATTTTGACTCACTCACCCGATATCAGTTTACGTGTTTTTATTTATTATTTTTATTATTACGTGCCCGCAGGTAGGCGACCACTAGACCACGTTATCAAGGTGCCTGTGATCTGAAATATCCGAAGCCCTATTCTATAACAGTTCACACAACTAATTCGTAACACATGAGTGAATCTCATGCGGTTGTCAACCCTTATGACCTTAGAAATCCTTTCGATGTTCAAATAATTACAACCTCTAAAAATGTGGGGAGTAGCTACGTTACTACTTGCTTAAATTGCTACTCCAAAAGGTCACCAATATTCCCCAGTCAATATTTTAGATGTAAATTTAAATCAGCAATTTTACCGTTTGATTAGCCTCTGTCGTTCATCTAGAGTGAGTTAATTTGGTCCATTGAATATATTATTCATCAACTTAGGTCCTGAATGTCTTTTCAAGGGCATAACTCGCGGCACCCATCGGGCTGACAACTTTTTCATCCCTTTATCATGCAAAATAATAATTTCTTCTCCAGTTGATTCATCTATGACCAAAGTACTTTGCGCACTTTTGAATATCGATCGGCCACATTCACATCATAGAATTTTCAATGATTAATTCGGCAACCACACCTGCCGGGTCCCCTGAGTGAACCTCATCAAAACTGAATGTTTGACCACGTTTAATTCGTGGAGACAACAACTGACGGTTGTTATTGATGGTAAAGGGTCCCGATTTATAGCATTCAATTTCGCTATTACCTCCTCCCACCTTTTTCCATTCATAAGCAAAAAGCGAATCACTGAATGATCCTGTCCTCTTTCCATTTTACCGTGCATCACGTTGCACTACTTACTAAAATGACTGCCAAATCCAAAGCAACAAAAGAATTAGAATTAATTTATTTTGGGCGTTGTTTAGCAAATGGTAGCATACGATAATATAAGTATCTTCTGTTGATCTACATCATCCTATCTTGCCTCTTTGCATCTCACTTTGCCATCTTGCCTAAGGAACGTATTATGTCATCAAACACGGGTACTTATTAAACCACCTCGTACATGTAATCTTCACTTTTCAAACTAGAGTATCTGTAATGGATTTATGTTAGCATTGCGTGTGCCATGCATTTATATTTATAAAATTATTCGGACTGGAAGATGTACTCTTTAATAGAAATTGTTTATACACTCTCGTTTTCGTGACTTGTTCGTATTTTTTAAGATAGTATAGTTTCCTTTGGCAAAGACATTTTATGTTGACCCTATGAAGCCAGCATATCTAATGAAGGACTGTCATTTCACCAAATTTGTACGTTTTGAAATGTAACCTTATAGATGTCACATAATGCAATAAGACTGGTAAGTAAAAGATAGAGAGGTGAGTAAAAGAAAGAAAAAATAGCGCTGACTTCTATGAGGATTATGTTCTGAAAAGACGTAAGTAGGATGTAACCGTGAGAACTGCCTTCGAAAATGATTTCAATATAGAAGTGATCATGCAACAATACAAGGTAGTGAGAAATAAATTCTTTAATCGATTATAATATGTCCTTTTCTACACTTTTCTTTCTTGTTTTACAGCTATGTACTTCTCAGTTAGGTATTTAGTGAATTTCCCAAAGAAGCTTTAACTTACATAGATCCGCTCAAAAATTTGGTTTAATTAGACTTTCTTGAAATGTTGCCATATTTCTCTTCCAAGATGAAGTCTTTTTATTTATTGTAAGCCTCGTGATTATTGATATTTTTAGATTTAAAAAAATATGATAATCAATTAATAATATGGATAGATTTATAACTTAACTCAAGGATTTGATGATTCCTTTCCGAATGAACTATAAAAAATAAACAAATATTTACTGGATGATTTTTCATCGATAGTAGTTCTTTTTCTCGCTGTAAATGTTCATAGATTATTGGTTATCCATAATTTTTTTAACTGCTTATGAAGTTAAGTCCCTAAGCCAAGTGCAAGATTAATATTTCATCATAAGTTTCCTTGCTCTAGTGTTCAGCAGTACGTTAATAAAGTGGAGCGTATTTTTGAAGATGAATTAAAACGAGATACTTATTAAGGCTGTCGTTCAAAGTTGTTCATTTCTATCTTCTCAAGCCATAAGTTTCGGGAAAATCTTTTAATAATTTTGTTCAAATACATTCACGGGGACTGCTACTAAATTGCCTAACATACATATGTAAACTTGAGATTCTCCTATGCTTCTTCTCGGTATAATTTGAAATATCTTATAACCATAATAGATCATTTATTGTTATTAGCTTTCGCCATTTTACGGCAATGAAATATATAATAAGATATATGGACTTGTTTTTCGGTTAATATTATCTCAGGTATCTCTTTTTCGGTATCATTGTCGTATTATTTTGGTAATTTCTATCCCACATGACCATCAGTTACTTCCTAACTTTCCCTGTGTTTGCGTTGATAAATAAGTTTTTAATCCTCTTCTATCATCTGATCGTCAACTTTTATCTAGAATATACGGGTGTCTTTAGACTCTGTCATGCATTTGGCCTTTTCCACTGATAGTATCAAATTGTATTACCTACTTGACATGGCAGATATATATGCTAATCTTTAGGTATCATCTTAAGTCTCGACTAATGAAAGAGAAACGCCTGCGGAACATATAAATATAATTAATTTTCACCCATCTTGTATCCTTTACCCTTTTTAAACCCGAAGGGCACGATGCGTTCAGTTGCTGCCAAGACTGATGAAAATGCCGCGATGCTCCATCATCAAAGTTCCTTGATCCCAAGTTACACGTATTACACGGCTTCAATTAGCTTCATCCAAGTATCATCCCGATGAGCACTAACAAAGCTGGGCTCGATCGATATCACCGGCCAAGAAGGAAAGGATTTTTCTCCTCTCGCCTTCGACCTCACCCTCACACTCCCGCACTTCCCGCTCTTTCCTACCCCCCACTCCCCCTACCCCTCTTCATCAACATAGCCTCTCTTCCGTCGTCCCGCTGTCATCGGCCCTGGGCCACGCAACACTGAACTCTCCCTCCCCCCTCCAGGTCGCCCATTCGCCCCTCCCACTCCTTGTGAAAACACTCCTCACCCCACGCACGGCTAAGGACCCCTCGTGGAGTAATCGGTAAAGCAGTATCGGCCTCCCGGAGAGGACGCGGGTAGATTAGATGGGGAGAGGAGATGGCGGTGCATGGGGAAGCGGAGAGAAACGAAAATAGAATGGAGAAGAACGGGGCCGAAGGAAGGAAAGATGGGAAGGGGCGGCGGGGGGCGGAGGTTGACCGGGTTGACGTGAAGAGAGGCTGTAAAAGATGCCGAAAGTGATCAAAAGTATGAACAGCATCATTGTTGGCTTGGCTCTGATTTTACTCAAATATATTCATTCCTTACAGCCAAAAATATACGATCACAATCCCATTGCACTGTACATAATGCGTGGTAGTTCACTATGCCCTGAAGTCGAGCATTACCTAGTTGTACGTAGACGTTTCCACGTGAAAAAATCTGCATCAGCCGGGAATCGAACCGTGGCTCTTAGGCTTACCGGAGCAATGAGCAGACCATCACGATACTGAGGCTTACAAATTACCGCGGGAATTTTGGACTGTATACGGGAGCTAAATATGTATCGCGAGTGTACTGGATATCTTTATTACCTAGGTGTTTTTAAAAATAATTTAATTTTAGGAAAATTCACATAATCAGCTGAAAGAGGCAATTTATCCCTTTTCTAAACACCTTTTCTCTGTCGGCAACTTCATAGACATTCACGATGTCATACACTCAGGATCTTTCTACTTTTCTTTGTTAATTGGAGATAAAGTGACGATACTTTTCTCCGTGTTCTAGGAATATTTAATTTACATATCCTCGCTGTTTACTTTCCTTGGACTTCTAGTTGCAAAGCATTCTTCTCTATTTTTCAACGTCAAGTGCTGAAGGAATGGTTATATTGCTTTTAATAATTCGTTTGAGCATTAACTCAAAAAAGACCCATAGGCAATTTAATTAGAGCAATTGTGATCTACACACCGTACCATGAACTCCTTAGAAAGGTGGCTCCCAAATGGAGAAGAGAAAATTTAATGGGCGAAGTCATACCTATTTCAATTTTGTAAAGAAACATATATCAGTTCTCAAGTGGTTTCAAAAAGGTACTCAATATTTAGTGGAACACGCAAGAATGTTTTTCATTCATGATATTTATGAGAATTCTGACGATTTTTTGTGCTTTATGGAAGATGTTGTACGTATATATGCAGGAAGGATATAAAGGTTGATTTTGTATTTTAAACATAGCAATGGGTAGGTAGTAGAAGCAGTAAAGTGCGGTTATTAAATAGCTAATGAAAAGACAAAATGTATGGAAATAAGTATAAATATCTGATGAGATAAATTAAGTTCGAGGTTTTGCCGTTGAAACTTCCGATGAATGTAAATACTTCGCCATCTTGAAACACAGATGTTAGAGGTTGGGAATCCAGATCTATAGAAAGTTGGCAGATGGACAACAGAAGCTACAATTCTCTGAGGAGGCTAATGTAATTGTTATTGAGGATATTTATAAATATATTACATATGGCTAAGAAGTACCCTCGGATTAGCAAACAATGATGGATCATCGACGATAAGAACGAATTGGGATGAGTGGTATATACGATGAGTCATAGAGAGGTATTGAATGTCTATGATGTATTGGGATATTGAAAGTAGAAGATTGAGATGAAGGCGGGCTTGAATTTTTATTCATGGGCTTGAATATGAATTGCTAAAGATTTAATTATTAAAACGCATATGGGTTTCCAGAATGCGAAGGCGGAGGATGTGAAGACTTTTAGAGCCAGACTTTCAGAAGGATCAGCCTTGGAATCTGATTCGTTGAATGGGAGTAACAGAGGAAGAAGCAGCAGACAGAACGCTGGAGAGGAGTTGTTTGTAAAGCCAAAAGCCTTCTTGGCTTTAAACGGCTCTTCAAATGGATGAATGTGCCATTTCAATTACGTTATAACCGTTTTTTAGTCGAGAAATAAGACAAAAGCAAATGTGACAGAGGTAGCAGGAAGTTGCCCTTCCTTGGAATACGTTCAGTCTGTAGCAAACTCACTTGGCAAACATATTTGAATAATCCACCATTCCTTACATGGAGCATTATTCGTTCATTACACATTGGTTTGCCTCCATTGCATCCGCTGGATTCCTTTAACAATTCAAGCTTTGTGGGAAGCTAAGTCAAGTCCTTGACCCGTTTTGTTAGAACCTACCCACTTAATAAGCTCTTGCTTTTCAGATTCACCTATGCGTCCTCCTCCTACATGGGCAATTGGCAAACAAAAACTGCCTCCTGGATATTTTGGCGGCTTAGAGGAGTCAGATCGGAGTAAGGAAATAATCTGTTCCTGGTAATTATCTCCAGAATCACATTAGAGATCCCATATTCTCCCTCTGAAATACCAATTATTTCGCGGCTTGTCTTGAAAATTAGCGGCGGCTTATATAAGGGTTACTTAGGGAACGGGAACCTAACTTGGAAAATTAGTCACTCAGTGAAATTTGTTCCTAAAACTCTTGAGAAATGAGTGACTTCACTCATCAGGAACTATAATAATTTGATTTGCAATACAAAGCTGAGCACTTGTAACACCAAACATCTCATAAACTTGGTTTTTTCAAAGTTCTTCCTTTTTCCCAAAGTGGTGAATCTTGTCTATTCTTCTCATTTATAGCTTACGCAACTCATCAGTTATCATATTTCACGATCATTATAATTCATAAACTCGCATTGTAATATCTCTTCAAATAAGATATACTCCATCAGCAAGCATAGTAATTTATAATAAATAGCAACTGACCGTAATATATCTCATCTACTTCAAAATTGTGTCACATCGATCTCTGTGTCGTAAAGCGCACTTTTCTAGCCTTGTATCTGCTGTAATTAAAAGTAATAGGAGGCCGGTTTGTACTTAAATGAAAGGATTCATAGAGGCGGAGATGTGACCGGCCAGAAAAGAGGAAATGATGATTCTACACTCCGTATTAATCGATCAAGTCCTGAGTTGTGCAGCGGTCTGCTGTGTCGTTTGAGAAATAGATTAGTAAAGGTCTGTGTGCTTGGGGGTTTGTTTGATATCTACTTTTGACGGATTAACTGAAGGCTTGCTAAGAGAGGCATTTTATTTTGTGCTTTTCTCAAGGTCTCGGATTTGTAACGCCTGCGACGAGAATGAACCTCATGTCCCTCCTCAATGCCTTACTGAGTTTCTCTTACTACATGAGCTCTTTGATTTCCACTCAAGGTATTCAGCCGAATGAGCACTCTTTCAATGTAGCCAGTGAGGGTATTTATAGTGCCAGATATGTTTTCCAGGTTTGTTCCCTATCTATTTCTAATTTAAGGGTTTGAGACCCACGGAGCCATGGAAGATAGAAGTTCTTTCCTAGCTTGCTAGTATTAAAAAAAATGTTAAGGTTGTGCAATGTCAACGCTGGAATTGTAAAGTTTTTAGCTCCATATTTAGGAGCAAATTAAGAGTTCATTATATTTGTTTCTGAGAAACGAGATTAAGATTGAAAATTGTTATTGCAAAAACGCTATGTCAGCAATAATGTGTCATTGCATGCATTGAATGTTTTGCAGGTTCGTAATCGTCTACATTTCAGAGGGTTAGACACTGTAGAGCACTGTCTTTTCTGTTCTTCGCCCTCATTGTGAAGGATATTCTCTCACAAATTATTGAGAGAAAAGAACTCCAATAGTTTACTGCTTCCACTAGCCAAAGTGTTAGGTATTATAGGTAATAAGATTTCTAATTTAATTTTGCAAACATTGCTTCATTGACTACTTTCTACAGAATATGAAGCAGTGTTCCATGCCATTCTTAGACGATGTGATTTGATTCATAGTAAAAATACAAAAAAGAATTATTTACTTATTTTTTAAAATGCGTTTCTAAAGAATAAACTAATTACCTCTCAACCTACTTCTATCTTATCTCACATGGCCCAATTTACTCACTAGAGCGTACAGACACGTCAATAGAATTTTTCGTGTAATACCTAGATATAACCATTACGCTGAAGAAATCCCTGTTACCGTTCAGATGTTTACGGTTCTATGAAATTTGCCTAACGTTAAGTGCTAGATGAAACTTTTGATATCTGCAACAAGACATGTCTGTGTATTAGACAGTTTATAGTCGAAGCCTAAGTTCTAATAAATTAATTTAGGCACTGCCAGTTGATGTGAAATCATCAGAGGGAGAACATATTAATTTTACGTTTATACCGAGAAAATACTTAACCAGAATTTGGAATCGAGGCTCTGCAAGCCACTCAATGGAAGGAGATCTGTAAAGTTAGCGTTGAATTTGTGTTGTTTATTTTGGCAATTTAGGAACGCAAGGCGATTTTTGGTCAGGTAAAATAATATTTACATCATGAGTGCCCATTATTTGATGTTATCTTGATCATGTACTGGGGATTGCTTTCAGTGCTCTCGGTAGCAGCTCTCAAAGAATTTTTATGTAGGAATTGTCTTTTTCTCTAAATAAATCCAGCCTTTCACCTTCGTAATTATTGAGGAATGTAAGGAAAAAAATGCCTTGTTTATAGAAGACACACGCCGACGACAAATATTTACCCATATTGAAAACTTCTAAATATAGCATGTAAAAAGTTGAACAAACATCAAGGGCAGAATTTCTCGGTCGGAAACTACATTTGTGATGGAAAAACAGCTCTTTTATTCCAATATAATACGATTAATGTAGATTTAGTAGATGATGAATGCATAATTTTATTCCTTTGTAATGCTACGCTTGTCAATGTGACAAAAAATCTATCGAAACGAATTGAAGCATTCTAAGTTGACCCATTCAATTGCAAACTCCAGGTCGATAGACAGCATTAAACGTCAAATTGTTTTTTTCAGCCGTTGGTAAACACTATTGAAAGTGGACATCCCTTCAGCGCTCGACTGGGTTTATAATCATGAAAGTTTGTGGCTGGAAATGGGAATGGGGAATGCGTAGATCCTTCTTAGAATTTTATTCCATACCTTTAATACGATTCTATACAATTTTATTATATACCTCACGAAGTAATAAATCATATTCGTGTACCTTCAGTTTAAAAATTATATTTCAATGCCTATGCTTCATGATGTGTCTGCATTAATGATATATCGTAGTTATCCATATGCGTTAAATTCATGATTATCGTTATTTTACGATCGAAAAAATATTTTTAAACTAATGTCGTTAATCATAAAATATTGTGATTCTCTCTGTTAAAATTTCATGTATTACACTGTACATAATTGGAATTCTTTTTTTCTTTAAATTCCTTTATTTTCCTCCAAGTCCACCACCAAACTATGCGAAATTACTTTTAGGAGCCAGCAACTAACACGCCAAAGAACCTAGGCCCCTTGGTATGCTCTGCGAAGAAAAGCGATATTTATTTATTTATTATGTTGATTTTGCAATTAGACATTGTCTGTTGGCAATTTAACATTATTTTAGGTGGAAATAATCATATTAAACTTTTAAAAAGTACTTATACCTACATAAAATTAAACACTTCTCTCGTTTTTTATGTACAACATTTAAATAAAAAATATTTACATTTCTTCGTAATGGTGTTGTTAGTTCTTCTGTTAATTGATTCCATTCAAAGACCCCGCGATAAACGAAGGAGTATTTGGTAGCATTCGTTTTGTACCTCCTTAACTAGAGTTTCAGCGGGTAGTCATTTCTTCCAAAAAGATTGGTGGTGTCAGGCTCTTCATGGGGAAGAAGTTTATTCCTTATTGATCCCACTACTAACAAAACAAGCGAGAAATAAAGATCAGTGAGAAAGTATTGGTGTATTTTTACCGAGGGTCAGACTCTCCATTTCACTTGATTCGTAATCCTCGAGTATATACTTAATCATGTAAACGGTGAGTTGCCCACAGCCCTAATATCTCGAACTAAGTCTACTGCTTTTTCAGTAGCGATGCCATATTGCTTACGCTTCTCACCTTCGTCAAGATGTTAGAGGGCTGGCTAGGAGCCAAAGCGTGCAGAAGTCAAGGATACTGTGAGCAAAAATGAACTCTTGGAGATTCATTGGCTCTGAAAGGTGGAAGGGAAGTGGGATTTTATGCTGATGGCAAAGTAGGGCACGCACGTGTACAAAATTTACCAGCCTACTCTCCTGTCTTCAGTCATGCGAAGATATGTCACTCATGTACACAGATGACCGCGTCCGACATGTAGGAGAGGAACTTCCGCGTTTACAAGTGAGACGATATAAGCTGGTCACTCCTGTGCTCCTATTCAAGCATAATATTGCTGGAAGTTAAAAATAAATAAGTAAATTGATACTATAAGGGAGTCTATTGGAAGAAAAAATTGCATAATATAATACTAAGACATTATTTTAGAGATTTATTATGTTATCTAATCATTAGAAATGAAAATCAAAAGAAATGTTATCTAATCAGTAATTATTAATAATCGAATGCAGGAAATTCATGTTTGAAGACATATTATTTAAGCTAAGTATTCAGCAAAACCAAGCATTTTCTGAAAAGTTGCATTTCTGTGAGCACAATGGCAATTGCATTCTACCCTTTATCTGAAAGAATTGGTCTTGAATCCTCGTGTTTAGATTCAGAATTATAGACACGATGGCTGCTGGTGATTTTTTTGATTCCGGGACTTTGAACAATACCTGCTATTTTACGTTAGTTCAAGTAATAATGGGGAAGTAGCTTCGGCCGTAGAAGGGTGGTAACTTATTTTCCAATCACTGTGCTTAGGACAACTTAGGCTTTGGGCTTACAAGTCTCCTTGTTCAATTTTCTCCCATGAAAAGACTTATTTAATAAAGGTTGGGTACAAAGTTTTACGTTATCCATTCAAAAAAATTATTTATTTTTATTCAGTGTACTTGCGACACCAAAGATGTCTTTATATCAATGGCCTCTTTTGACGCAACATTTTTAGTTTTCGCGGAATATATTCTTCACCATAGCTGATTTTTCAGCGCAAAACTTATTAAAAGGAATACTCAAGTTATCAAAGTACACGAGGAGAATAGGACCGATAACGCCTCCATAGGGTACAGCCGCTTCGAAGTTAATTGAATTGGATGTATATTTACGAAAATATACGGACCAGTTAATTCATAGTGTCGTAATTTTATCTTAAACATGTGCTTTTAACATTGTGAGCATATTTCTTATAAGATATTTTCAGAAAAGCAGTGTTTCTATGAGCACAATGGCAATATAATTCTACCCATTGCACGAAAGTCTTGGTCTCAAAACCTCATGTTTAGATTCAGAACTATGTACAGCATAGCTGCTTGTGATTTCTTGGATTTCGGGTATTAGAAAAACACCTGGTGCTTTACGGAAGTTACGAATACTCATATTTTTTAAAATGCAGGAATATTGAGTCGTACTGAATGTAATATTTACCTGCCATGCTTCTTAAATTAAGATACTATGTGAACAAATAATAGTAACACTTTAGTCTCGGAAGTCCTAAATTTCAGATCCGTGCCGGTTATTTGTAAACATTTCTCTCATATTCAAAGGCTCTATTCAAATTACTTACTTACTTACTCCTCGGCGCTACAGCCCTTGTAGGGCCTTGGCCTCTCCGACGATGTTAGCCCAGACATCACGATTCCCGGCATGCGTTCTCCATCTTTTAATTCCCATCTTTCTCAGATCAGCCTCTACATCATCTAACCATCTTTCCGGGGTCTCCCTCTCAATCTTCTACCACCAGGATGACCACGAAATATCTTTTTCACCATCCTATCCTCAGGCATTCTCTCGACATTTCCTAGCCATATTAATCTATTGCTCTTAATTTCTGTCACTATGTTAGGGTGTTTGTGGAGTTCCTCGAGTTCTCTGTTTCCGTATTTTCCACTGTCCACCTTCCTTTGTAGCACCATAAATCGTTCTTAGTACTTTCCTTTTCCATCTTTTAAGTAGCTCTTCTTCTGCCGTGGTCATGGTTCACGTTTCTGAACCATATATGACCACAGGTCTAATCACTGTTCGGTAAATCTTTGTTTTCAAGTTCCGACTGAGGTTGCGTGACATGAGCACTTTCAATAAAGCTCGATAAGCCCCATTGCCTGCTGCAATCCTGGCTTTTATTTCTTCATGTATTTCGTTATATTTTGTCACCAGAACTCCCAAATACTTGAAGTTGTTACATCTCTCATACTTATTTCCATTTAATATTATATATTTATCTCGAACAGTAGTACTTTTCCTGGAAGAGAAGAAGTACTGTGTTTTGGCAGAGTTCACCTTTAGCCCAACTTTTCCTGCCTCCATCTCCAATCTCTCCAGTCCTTCCTCGAGATCTTTTAGTCTTCTTGATATCATATTGACATCATCAGCATAGGCTAGATTTTGCGATATACGGTTGAACAATGTACCACTTGGATTGCTGACTTCTATTTTCCTCATCACCCGTTCCAGTACCACATTGAAAAGAATGGTGGATAGCACGTCGCCTTGTCGCAAGCCCTGATTAATTTCAAATTCCCTGGTGAGGTTCCCTTCTATTTTGACCTTACATGTTGTATTCTTTAAGGTCATTTGTACCAGTCTGATTAGTTTAGTTGGAAATTCCATATTCACCATAGTCTGTAACAGATTATTTCTCTTTACACTATCGTACGCTTGCCGAAAATCCACAAACAATTGGTGCACATCCACATTATATTCGTAGCACTTTTCTATTCAAATTGCTGTGGATGAATTGGGTTCATTAAATTTTAAAAACGCCCACTAGCTACAGGTGGGTGAATTAAGTGCCATCAAAAAGCAGAAACATCCTTTGCATGGAGTGCATGAGTACGGATTTTTCTTCCTCGAATTTTAATGCACACCTCCGGCGATGTACGATTGAACGATGGACCCATGTCCCACTAATGTAGTTCTTGCTTAAATCGGATATACCTACGACGTGTACGAGATGTCAAAGCGTTATATTAAAAGAGACGAGCCCTGAGAGTTTTCCTCATCATGCAGCACGTCGCCATCTCTGCCAAAAATTCAGGTGAGTAATCACATGAAGGTTACCTCTTTGTAGTGCTGATATAAACAAATTTTTTTCGTTTATCCAGAAAAATTGTGATGACGCAGGTAGAAATCAATCTAGCGCGTGATTGAAAACGTGTTGCATTCCAAATTTTTTTAAACCGCAGATCGAAGATAATATGTTTCTCTGTGTACACAGTTAAAAAAAATATTTTGTTGTAAACCCCTTAGTGAAAAGATCGACAAACGGACGGTCGCTAGAAGCCTATATCAAAACTATATCAAACATTTTTCATTCTGTCTTTAATAGATCGCCATTTAGATGTATTAGCAAGTGTTTATTTGGGTCGATAATTTTTCTGACCCTTGCCGTAGTAACATCATCGAAAGCATGAGTGATTGTAAGAGTACAAACTACATCTAGTTTTCTAAAATGTGGCAGAAATCACCTTTATTATACAAATCACCGGGTATTCTGGTCATCTGTGTATAACCTGGATAAAAATGATGGTTCTGCTCTACGGTGGTTTTAGTCTCACGGCTAGGTGAATCTATCCATTTCTTCGCCCTAATAATCGAACGTCGAACTTACGAAGTTTTTGCATATTTGGTACTGCAGTTCCAGGAGACACCACAACTAATATGCACGTTTTCAAGCAAAATGTTTCATATCGTAAGTTGGTGTCATTACCGACCAATTTTCATAGAATTCGAAAACTTCTAAATTTACCTTACCCTCATCACCTCCTAGAGATTTTCGTCCCAAAGGCACTTGCATTGTTCGTCTTTTAAGTCATTAAGACGATCATGAATATTTTTATCCAATTAATGAAAATTTGCCATCTGCTACAAGTCAGTGATTGCGGATAAACGATGAGAAGAATTAAAGGAGGAAAAAGGATTATAGTGTTGAACGATATGAGGAGAAGCAGAGGGCATTAGTATTTCAAGAGAGTGAAACGGCAAACCCATTATGCGGGAAAGAGTGGGAAGACGCTCCAGAAGCAGGGGCCCTGAAATGAAATTTTATATAGAAAATGAAAATAGAGAGAAGGGAAAATTAAATTGGAAAGATTATCCACCAGGTCGAGGGCTATTTAAAGACCTGTGAATCAACTTCAGGTAGTGTGCCCAATGTGTTAAAAATGCTACTCTGGCTCTAAATAGACAGAGAGCAAATTAACGTCAGGAAATTTAATGACGATATATTCCTGGAGATGCGAAAGAAGGACATGAAAAATGCACGAAATACTATACAGATTGAGGATGAGTGTACGAGGCTGAGTAACGTCGGAACTGGGGCGGCGTGAAGAGAGGGAGAGGGGAGAATGTCGCAATAATGAAAAAAATGACTAGCGCTTTTCGTTACCTTCGGTAGTCCAATGAGGAGGTCACGGAAAATACATATAAATTGAGAATAATGAGGATAATATGCTCTGGACGTCGTCACTAATGTAGAAAAGGGAAGGATGGGAAATGATTGAGACAATGGTGAGGGAAGGAATATTAAGGGGCCTGTATATATCGGCCGAAAAAACAGATTAGTTCCGGCTTCTGCCGCAACCTTGGAGATACTCTACTCGACCTCTACTCGATTCCCATCCACAGAGTCATCTACACACGGCCAACACAACTATCAAGTACTATCAACTACTTGATAGTTGTCTTTGCGGCATGTAGATGACTCCGCCCATTCACGGACAACAGCGCCACTGATGGCGGAGAACCCGTACCAAGGGTCCATGAGCATGCTCACGGTGGCAATTTAATACACAAAGTTCAAAATTATGATAATATTCCAAAGAGATGAAGGATTTCTATTTACAACTACTGCAAACATGGTAAATGCAGGCGTACGTGTCGTAGCGATAACAGATTCTCGACAAATTCACGTTTTATCCGCGGCCCGAATAGTTACCTTGAAAGTCAAAGCCAAAAAGTTTCGACAGTTATTGTAAAAATCAATTCTATTTTTTTAGGTCTCTGTATGCAGATTTACATTTATTGGCAAATCAGGTGTGTAAAGTAAAAGCTTGTAGACGTCTGTGGAAGCGTTTTCGGCCGTGGTATACATCTATATACTACTCTTCGAGCTACCACATGGGCGTGTGGCGTGGGATGTTAGGACATCAGCCGTGTAAAGATGTAAGGGTAAAAGTTTTGTGAGTTGAAATGGTGGCGTGTGCTATGGGAGTGTATTATATGGAGTTCAGTCTTTATTCTAGTCGCATATTGTGCGCGAAAGAGCGAGTTCTTTACCTAACTGTTCAGGAGTGTGTTCTCTTATTCAATCACTTCTGTCAGACCAAGAGATGTAGTGTGGTATCATCATTATATTTTCTGTGTCGGTCTGAAACTATGCAGTTCTGGAATTCTCCAGCAATATATAATTCGCTAGCAGTATACAACTCCCTTATTAATAATCAATCAGGGTATTTAAACTCATATCGTCAAACAATTCGGAAATATGTGATGGAATCAAGCTAAGCATAAGTTTTTCAAAAAAGAGTAGTATTTAAATATGCATGGTAATATAATCGAGGTACGTAATTTATAGGTGAACTATCTATAGCAATTGGGTGTACCCCGTTGGTGCAAAAAGTTTTCTGGGGTGGACGTTGCTTGGCACTTTATTTAAGTTAGAAATCCGATGCCGAACTATCTTTATATATGTAATTCTTCTGTATGTGTGTATGTCACTGAACTCCTAAACGACTGGACCGATTTTGATGAAATATTTTGTGTATTTGAGTGGGTCCCTGGATGATTTACATTCATAAATGGACCCGGTAAGTGGCGCTGCGATCGAGTTCTAGGAAATCTTTTTTGACGACATTTTTGTGGTGACCGTAAATGGTGTCAATATCTTCTATATTGTTACCAAAGAAGCCTTGCTGATTTGTTGATGTTTATGCAACTAAGTCAGAGGACTGAGATTGTAGTAGACATTATTAAAGGCTCTAATAAATTGATTTGATAAACGTGGAGATCTCCTCACTAACCCATCTCCACATTGGTGACCCCGATAAGGAGAATAAATAGTCAACATTTGGTGAAAATGGTTTTGCCGCACGTCAACGAGCTTCAACGCTTACGTGAAGAAGACGCCCAGCTCCATCAGCAACTAAATGACTCTGATTCAAGACGCAGCCACACAGACACCAAGCAGAACCCGCCTGCGGTTCGTCGAGTCGCCGTGAAACTACCACCATTTTGGCCCGAGAAACCGAGTCTTTGGTTTTCACAGGCTGAATCTCAGTCCGCTCTGTCGGAGATCACAAGAGAGGTAACGAAGTTCCAATACCTTGCCTCACATTTAGCTTATCGCGTAGTCTGTAAGGTTGAGGACATAATCACGAATTCTCCGTCTCAGAATCCTTATTCGACACTACGATCGCAGCTTATAGAACGTCTGTCAGCCTCTGAGAAGCAGCGCGTACGCCAGTTACTGTCCTTCCCAATTCTTGCGGCATCTTCACTCCCTCGCCGGAACGACCGCTTTTCCAGATAACCTCTTTCGGCAACAGTGGCTGTTCCGATTGCCCCCGCACGTCCAAGGAATCCTGACTGCCCAGGCGGAGGTACCCCTAGACAAGCTGTCGGAGTTCGCTGACAAGATCATTGAGGTGCCAACTCCTCATATGGCGGTTCATGCCGTTTCTCCCAACAGCATATCGACGGTTGATAAGCTGTACGTAGCCATAGAGAGTTTGTCAAGACAAGTCGCGGAGCTGTCGGTTTCACAAGGTCACGTTCCCGGTCGCGCGATTGTCGGTGGTCAAAATCGAGAAGCCCGTCGCCATCTCAAGGCGGTACATGGTGTTGGTACCATAATCCCAAAATTTCACCCCCCACCCTCTCCTCTAAAATTTTTAAAAGGAGAAAAATCATAAGTTTATGAATAATTGACCGTTAAAACCTTCTGAGAAGTTCATGAATAATTGACCATCTCAGAATAATTTATAGTTATGTTTGTGTACCATAGGTGGCGCTGATGTCGAATTCTGTGTTATTTGACGTACACATCAATACATGCGCAAGTCGTCGCACTTACATCATAGCTTGGCGCTGTTTTGACGAAATAAAAAGATTGAAATGTCAAACTCAATGGCAAATGTCACTAAGTATGTAGTTTATCGAAAATTCGAATAACGAAAAAACGTTTGCTGAACCCGCTAATAGATGGCAAGCCAACGTTTGGGCAGGACAACGTCTGTCGGGTCCGCTAGTCTAGATATATAAAACAAAGTCGGGTTAATAACACCATTTATAACTTAAGAACGACTGGACCGATTTTTATGATCTTTGATTTGTTGGATTTGTCTCCACCCCGAATAGCAGAATATTAAATACTATTAAAACATCGGAAAAATTCACGAAAAGAAATTTATGAAGAAAATTCATTTTCTCATACATTTTGTATGGAACGGCTTTTTTTATATCATCTCAAGAATGAATTGACTGATTTTGATGATTTTTTTTGTTTGTCTCGGCCTCGAGAAGTTTCCTCGCGCATTGGAAAAGTAAGAAAATCACAAAAATTAAATTCCGTATACAACACTTTCTCTGATACTTGACAAACAAAACACGGACAAAAACGAACGTGGCGTTGTATGCTGGTTCCGGTAATGCCAGAAGATGGCGTTGTGTGCATTATCCTTTGACAGCTGATTCAGTTGCGTGGTCCTTTCATTGCATACCATTGAGCTAGCTGTGCAGACGTGCGCCGCGATTTATCAGCATTTTTTAGAGTTTTCACTAATTTTCATTCATATATGATGGCAGATTTTCCTGGCGTATTGTATTGATGAAGTTCTCTCGAGCTTCACACCAGGTTACGCAGTGTTTAACTGTCAATGTTTCTGTGGCTCAGTCCGCCACCATCTTCAGGGCACAAACTGACGTATATTTAAATACCAGTAAATTAATTTTTTCGTTGTTTACTAAACGTTGCTGTTTACGCCGATTGTTTTTTCTTTCTCTTTCCTTAAGTAAGTTGAGTATAGGCTTCTAGGCGGGCCTCAAGGCAAAACCGGTGTCGCGATTGACGCTGTAGCTTTCCAATTCAATCTCCATTGCCTCTTTGGTGAGTCTATCCCGATATCTAGATGTTATGTGGAGTAATTGCGTCTATTCGAAGTGATAGTGATGGTCGTTTGTGAGGCTATGTTCCGCTACCGCCGATTTTTATGAATGGACGAGCTCATCTATAAAGTGTTCCCGAACATCATTGCTAACCATAAAAATCACAATTGGTTGGGAAAACAAGCAATTCTTGCGACAAAGAACAAAGATGTGGATCACGTAAACTTCACAGCTCAAAATCCAATCGTTGGTCGACTGCATTCCTTCAAATCTATCGACTGTGTAACAAACGAAGACGAAGTAACCAACTATCCAAATGAATTTTTACACTCCTTGGTTATGCCTGGCTCCCTACCGCGCAATTTACAACTGAAGGGTTGGTTCGGTAGTCATCAAGCATCGAAATCTGAACCATTCAAAACAATGTAACGGAAAGCTTTTGGCAGTGAGAAAACTCATGGGCAATGTGATTCACGCGACGATAATCAAAGGCAAGTTCAAAGGTGAGGAAGTTCTCATTTCAAGAATTCCAATGATCCCAATCGATATGCCATTCGAGTTTAAACGAATTCAATTTCCGATTTGTCTTGCATTCGCCTTGACGATCAACAAATCACAGGGCCAATCCTTGAATGTTAGTGGCCTGAATCTAGAAAATGAATGTTTTTCTCACGGTCAATTGTACGTAGCATGTTCACATGTCGGCAACCCATCCGCGTTGTTAGTTCTCGCACCTGACAACAAAACGAAAAATGTCGTATATCACAAGGTATTTAATGAAGGGAATCAACCCGTCAACCCATCCAGCAAATAGTTTAACAGAAAGAAGTGCAACAATGCTACGCGAATCATTTCGATTCGCTTCAAAAAGGAAATGCTTGCTGCCACGTGAATCACTTTAATTTCTATGTAATTAAAATCCTTTTCATTTTGATTTTTGTACATTTATTGATCTTGATTCATTTGAGTATTTATTTTATCTTAATAAAAAAACGAATTTAATTCAAGTAATAAGTTAACGGAACATTTATTGATTCTGAGGCGATACGGAGTTCGCCAGGCCAGCTAGTATGTTATAGATTAATTTCCCATTCCAGAACATTAATTTGGGCTTTGTGGATAAGGAGCCATTTCCCTCTTCTTAACTGCCCCTGCCTACAGTTTCAAAATAAATTCCTCAGAAAAAATGACGTAAATTCATGCCCCAAAGTTTGAAAGCTGATAAAGTCTTCTTGAATTATCAGCCGGGTCAGTATGGCCATTACTGCCAACGTTTCGTTGGCCTTCTCTGCCATCGTTATCAGGGCTAATGATGGACCTTGTGTCGTGCCGGGTTTGTATAGCTACGATATGGAGGTCTAGTCTCCTCTGATTGGTCAATTTTTGGCGCCTTTTTTCATTTCAATCTTCCCATTCGTTGGAGGATGGGATTTCATGTTCTGCTCAGATTTTAACTTGCTTTTTGAAAGCAGGTTTTTTGATGAGGTGGCCAGCAACGTCCACGAAACATCGGAGTACAACCATCGCAATTTGCGCGGGGTTAACTTTACTTAATTATTAAAAATAAATATCTCGGGAAAGCTTCAAAAAACTTTAATGTTTTAATTAGAGGTATATAATAAAGGTCTGATTTTATGATCTCTGGTAAATAATAATTTTGAGTGATAGCCGGCGACAGTATTTTGTGCTATTGTTTACAATCAGATACACTTACCAGCAGTAGGGCTTCAGGAACCAAAAGTGAATTCTGTTTTAACATTAAGTTAGCTAATAGACGACATTGTTCCGTAGTTAACATCAATCATGTAAATTGTAAAACTCGACCTTAAGAGTTAAGAAGAACATTATTATATATAATTATTATATTATATATATATATATATATATATATATATATATATATATATATATATATATACACGCGAGGATATGGAAACTGATTTTTTTTGTGGACAATAAATTGTATAGAAAAACGCTTTACGCTTCTCTTCATCCATTGATAAAGGGAACCATGAAAACCAAAAAGCATGAAAAAACTTTACTGATATTTAAGTAAAAAAGTATGCAGCAAAAGCTATCATCCAACGTGAATCTATATATAACTAATATCAGAAAGAGTATATCTCGAAGAAAATAAGGAAAAAGGACTTCCGCTATCCTTTTTTTACTTTCATATTCTTCTTTAAGGGATTCGGGACTTTCGGTGGGATTTAAAAATAAAAATTGAGGAGAGAGACATCGAGAGAGAGAGAGAGTAGGTAGGAGACAAGAAACTTTTTATATTATTCTTCTGTTTTTTTGTTTCTTATCTTCCTCGAAGGATGGACACGTCTAAAAAAGCCTCCGCTAGCGACTCGGCGCGATGGATTTTGCCAACAATGCGGCGTAAGAGAGACGGGAGAAAGGGGAGGATTGAGTTTTTGGAGTCTGTGACGGAACGAGAGAAAGAAAGAACCGGGAGAAAAGGGAACAAGGAAGACATTCCTATCGAGATTTCGGTCATTGTTTCGTGGCCGTGGGAGAGTTTTTTTCTGTTTTACATGGGAAGGAGAGAATTCTAAGGCTTTTCGGAATGTTTATTGTCTCGCCTCTTCTTTTAATTCGTGCATATTGTGTGATGGGGAAGGGATGAATGCTCGTGTAATTCGAAAATGAGTTGTGACGCTAACGGTGCTTAAAGCGGATGGGCGGTTTCAACCATTCCCCCCCCACCCTTCCTCTCTCCTCCCTTGCCCCGCTAAGCCTACCCGCCCTCTTCTCTTTTCTTGTAGAGTGGAGGGGGGGGGGTGGGCTATACCGTACATAATAAAACCGTAATCCTTTGATCCCCACGCGTATAAAAACAGATGAAAAGCACGCTACAAAGCCCGCGATGAGCCGAATATTTTTTTCCTAGCGCATTAACGATCACATCGGGTATTGTGATGCGTTATGTGATCCCCTGTGATGATTAGAATTATAATGTCCCAGAATAAAAAACCTTCTCGGCTGACTTCATGAACAACTTTGTGTCTTTAAATCTTCCGAGCGTTCTTACCTTCTGCTTCTTATAGGCTTTGTCTGTCCCTGGAAGATTTGATGGCAAGAAAAAAGTGCTTTTATGTTCTATGCTCGTACTGACCTCGATTATACCGATTTATTTTTACAGTTTTGTGTTATTTCATAAGTTACTATTACTCATTATTGACTTCAAATCCATTAAAGCCATTGAATGGACTATAAAGTTTTGAAAATAATAATTTTCAATGGCAATTTCGATTTCCATCGCATGGATTTTTTAATCATTACAGCATAAACATGATTTGTCCAACATATTAGCAATTTTAAAGAGCTAACAATATTTTTAACTGTAAAGTTCTTTTGTATGATAAATAATATTTTCGATAATAACCTTATTGTACACGGTTAATTATGTACTCAATATACATCTATTCTGACGTCATTTCGATCTTCAGCAGTTATTACGCTCAAATCAGCTATTATTATGCATATTTATTTTCTTGACTGACGTTTAAGGGCGGCTAGTTACGTCATTATTGTAAAATTTCCTCCGGTTTGACGATATTTGTTGGCCTCTACAGAACCAAAATACCCAAAACAGTGACATAATACACAAAAATATATTGTGGAATACTTTTAAGACTTAAATGTTCGCCGCTAAGCTAACGACTTTCGCGGCATATGATGGGGCATTACAGCATTTAAATGCCGTATTTGAATGAATTTAAGAAAGCATACTACATGCGGTATGACCTTACGCACTCATACATAACATTGTAGAAAGCCTGGAGGCTCAAAGAAATCATTATTGTGAGCAATATTGGACTAGTTTCGCGCTTAGTTTTTGGTAGTTTAGCAATACCCATTCATCACTAATCTGAGAATTTAATCTAAATGGGTGCATAACATGCGTGGGTAACACCGCATGGATACATCGCAAAGTGATCACTGTGTCATCAAAATTTCTTGTTGTCTGCATGATAACAAGAATCCTTTGCTTGGTGAGAAATTATCGTTCATCTCAGTTATGATCGTGTATAAATGCCCGTTGTAAACTTTTAAGTTTTGTTTTTAAACCACATTCACCTAAATGTTAATGGGTCTTTATATATCCAGTTTTTAGTTCTTTTATTAGAATGGTTAGGCCATACATTTTCATTTTCTACTAGTCAGCAATTTAATTTTCTTATTTTCCATTTATTCCAGTTGTACCTCTTCCTGTCAGTACCATTTGAAGCTGCATTTTAGTCATATTCCTTTAAGATCTACCGGTACAGTCGGTTGCTACTCGTGAAATATTTCAGTTCCATTATAAACAAAAGTTTTCGATACATTTATATTACTACTCTCTCTTTATGTTATTGGTTTACTTACCACTCTGAATTTTCTATGTAAGAACCATATTATCCTATTATTATAAGCTCTATTCATTAATTCATTGGTCACTCAATCCTAATATTGGTTGACTGCAGCCCTCCACCCTTCCTTATCTAATGCAAGTTCCCTTTCTTCCTGGTATCTCATCCTATGTACTTTAATCTCCATTTGGTCCATAAACTTATACCTGGATCTTCCTCTAGGGACTATCCCCTCTATTTTGCCTTCAATTACGTTCTTCACAATCCCATTGTGTCTCAGAGTGCGCCCGATCCTGTTTGTTCTTCTTTTCTGTATGGCGTTCCACACGGTCCTTTCCTCTTCTTCTCTACTCTTCACCATTTTTTATTTTGACTTAGCTCTTCATAATGAGATATTATGAGTAACTATTTTCTGTAGTGTCGTTTAAAATGCTCAATTCAATCATAAGTTAACTTTTCCGTCAAATGCTTACTTCAAAGTATCTTGTCTTCTTTTTCAAACAAACGAGAACTGGTCTTCGCTTTGAAGTACATGCTTACAATTGGCATGACATGAAATTTTCACAAAAATCTCATTTTACTGAAAAGGTACCTACTACAGAAAGTAGAGGGAGGAAACATTCCTCTTTTTTATAAGGCTGGAAAATGTTTGCGAGATTTGTTTTCGTGGGCACAATTTAAACGTCGGAATGAATCAATTTTGAAAAGGCGGGGAAGAGTAATTAAAGCGTAAAAATTGGCTTTGTTTGCGTGAATACTCAGCCAAGTAGAAGTGTGAAATTTACAAACTCTTAGCAGAGTTAAAGCAAAGCTGGGAAATTTCTGGGAGTGTTTTGCGCGATGTTTTGGCGACGGTATAATTTTCTTTACTGTGGTAGAGAGTATCAGGAGGTGTAATCGCGATAAACGACGGAAGAAAGTTCTGGTTCTGGATTGAAATGTCGATATGCGAGTGAAGTCACCGCAAAAGGAGGCCTTTCGAAGTTTAGACTAAATGACGGTAGAGAGGACGTTTAAAGTTTCTAAGTGGACGAGAACAAGGGAGTAGAGGCTTGAAAACATCCCAGAAGTTGGGCTGGAGTTTTTGATAAAAGTTTGAAACATGTCAAAGCCATACACTTCAGTACAATTTGACAGCCGGAGCGAAGCATTTTGATGTTAATTCTTTTAGTTCGGTGATTTTTCTATCCGGACTGGTAAATCACAATCACTACCAATTAGGCTTCTTGTATCTTTTAATTCATATTTTTATGGTAAATTTGGGCTCCCTTGCAACCCAAGAAGGATTCTGATACCCTGTTCCACCATTTTATTGAAATAACAATAGATTTATTTAAAAATATCTGTAACCAAATGTATAGGAAGCAAGTATGAATATTTAACTGAAAGTGTTTGCTCTTTTTATAACTCTAATTTTTATCTTAGCAGATGCTAATAACGATATCATGGGGCATTCATTAGTATACCCCAACAGAGTAATCATTACGAAGTGTATACTCATACTTCATAATGGGTTTTATTGTGGATACACTAAGTGTTAACTGCACTAATGATAAGTCGGCTATGCTTGAGAATTAATTAATAGTAATCAAAAAAGAGTAATCATTACGAAGTGTATTCCTCATACTTCATGATGGATTTTATAGTGGATGCTTTAAGTCTACTATGCTTGAGAATTCATACATTTTTACTACCGAAGCATTGATAAAATAGTTTAAGTAAACCTCCTGGAAACACAAAAATGTCTCTTAAAATTTCTGATATCATAATTGTTTAATTATTATAGATGAAAGTTGAAGGTTTTCCAATAATATTTCATACTAGTTATCGGCATAATTTTAGTTCATTCGTTTTCCTTGATGGTTGAAATTAATTTAAAAGGGCGGCCTATTTTAAAAATACACTGGCTTAAAAGTCTAATATGAAGTGTAAGCTCTGTATTGTGACGAATCATGGAATCATAAGGAAAGAGAATAATATTACTCAGAAGGTGTTTGGTAAGTAGATGTGGAAGAGAATTGAGTAAGTTTGATGGACGGAATTAAAAAAGAAGAGCAAATTGATCAACATAGCTAGTGGGGAGAGACCTTGAGAGAAATTCTTGAGTTAATTTGAAGAAGGTAGATAAGGGAGTTGGAACTGGTAATTAGGAGCAAGAGGATGCCGATTGCCGTAAAGGAAGAAAGGATGTTGGGTAAGTGAGTTAGGAGAAGAAATAAAAATGATAGTTTTATTTTAAATATCCATCCTGAATATTAATATATATAAAGCTACAAAACTGACTGACTGACTGACTGACTGACTGACTGACTGACTGACTGACTGACTGACTGACTGACTGACTGACTGACTGACTGACTCATCAAAATTCCTGGGCATTTCTAAACGAGCTAGGTGGGTGAAAATTTCAGGATAGAGTTGGAGTCATGTGTCGAGTTGGGAAAAAATCGAAAAAGTTAAAAAAGTCGATTAGGCTTCGATTTATTGCAATCGAAAGCTTTACATCGGATTATACGGGAAAAACGAAAAATTTCAGTGTAGACCTTTTTTCTTTCGTTCATTAAAATATGAAATAATTAAGTTACAGGACTGATTCTTTCACAAATATGAGACTAAATGTTTGAAAAATCTTATTCTTTCAATCGATTCTTTCCTAACTACCGTAAAACTGATATTTTTAAACTTTTATTTGGGATTTTAGAAATTTTTTCACTTTCGTTGCTATGGATTTATTCCATTGTCGGCTAGCCGAGTGTCGATTCAGGTTTGGAACTAAGCTAGGCGGGCCAGTTTCAGGGAAGGTTTATATTTATGTTTTGATTTGGGGTAAAATCGGAAAAGTTAAAAAAGTCGATTCGGCTTCGAGATATTGCAATCGATAGCTTAACATATATGAGTTAGGTATCCTAAGTGAATGAAATTTACTCTTCCCTTTGCCATTTTTCGCACTGCTAAATACTGGGTATAATTTCTTCAAATTTGTCCTGGCCTCTACCGTACCTTTGATGACCAATTTCTACCAACCAAGCTTCATGATAATGTCGTTTTCATAAAAAAATTGAGCAGTTCATGTAGAAGATTGGAAGAGAAAAAAAATAGATCACGAAAATTAGTATATTAAAAATCTCGATTCCGATCGAACTTATATAGTAAAATTCTTCATGTGAGCTCTAAGTATGCTGTACAGAACTAAAATTTCTTACGTAGAAGAGCGTCTTATATGCCACCAAATGAGGTTAGGATAATCTTTCAGTGGTTCCACGTTCGTTTCGGTATACTGACTATAGTATTTTGAAAAGTCGATAATGACCGGATGACATACAATATAAGTTTGTACTAGAACTGTCTGGTATCCATACCTCATGAGGCGCGAGAGGCATTTTCGAGAATTATATTTTTCTTTGCTTGCATGTAGCACGCAGATTTGAGAGCTTTCATTTTTTTCCTCATTTAAAGAGTATCATCATCTAACACTCCCCCCCACCCTGCTTGCAAATTGCAAGAACCCATATAGGCATCATTTAATGGACAGGTGCTATTAATACATCGCTGCTAAGTCCTGGGTATAAATTCTTCCACTTCTTCCTGGGCGCTACCGTAGTTTTGATGACCAACATTAACCAAACAATCTTAATGATCTTTTAGTTTTCATTCTAAAGCATGTGCAATTCATGTAGAAGATTGAAAAAGAAAAATTTAACATGAAAATTAGCATATTAAAGTTGTCTATTCGGATCGAATTTCTATTATAAAGTTTTCATGTTAGACCTTATTAAGTACCTATGCTGTACTGAAAGGAATATCTAACGTAGAAAGGCCATCAAATAAAGTTATGTTGAACTTGCAGTGGTTCCACTATCCTTTCATTTCACTGACTATAGTATTTTGAAATGTCCTTAATTACCGGATGAGATATAATCTGATTTGTACTAGAACTGTCAGGTATCCATACCTCATAGACCGTGAAATTCATTTCGAGAATTCCATAATATTATTCTTTTCCTGCATGTAGCACGCAAACTTGAAAGCTTTCATTGGTTTTGTAAGGATGATGCATTCATTTTTCGTTATTTAAAGAGTATCATAATGTAAAAACCCCCCTTGCTTGCTAACAGCAAGCACCCATTTACTCGTTATTAATATATATAAAGCTACAAAACTGACTGACTGACTGACTGACTGACTGACTGACTGACTGACTCATCAAAATTCCTGGGCATTTCTAAACGAGCTAGGTGGGTGAAATTTTCAGGATAGAGTTGGAGTCATGTGTTGTGTTGGGAAAAAATCGAAAAAGTTAAAAAAGTCGATTCGGCTTCGATTTATTGCAATCGAAAGCTTTACATCGGATTATACGGGAAAAACGAAAAATTTCAGTGTAGACCTTTTTTCTTTCGTTCATTAAAATATGAAATAATTGAGCTAACAGACTGATTCTTTCACAAATATGAGGCTGAATGCTTGAAGAATCTAATTCATTCAATCGATTCTTTTCTACCTACCGTAAAACTGATATTTTTAAACTTTTATTTGGGATTTTAGACATTTTTTCACTTTCGTTGCTATGGATTTATTCCATTGTCGCCTAGCCGAGTGTCGATTCAGGTTTGGAACTAAGCTAGGCGGGCCAGTTTCAGGGAAGGGTTATATTTATGTGTTGATTTGGGGTAAAATCGGAAAAGTTAAAAAAGTCGATTCGGCTTCGAGATATTGCAATCGATAGCTTAACATATATGAGTTAGGTATCCTAAGTGTATGTAATTTACTCTTCTCTATGCCATTTTTTGCACTGCTAAATACTGGGTATAATTTCTTCAAATTTTTTTCTGGCCTCTACCGTAACTTTGATGACCAATTTCCACCAACCAAGCTTCATGATATTGTCGTTTTCATTAAAAAAATATGCAGTCCATGTAGAAGATTGGAAGAGAAAAAAAATTGATTACGAAAATTAGTACATTAAAAATCTCGATTCCGATCGAACTTATATACTAACATTCTTCATGTGAGCTCTAATTAAGTATGCTGTACTGAACTAAACTTTCTTACGTAGAAGAGCGTCTTATATGCCACCAAATGAGGTTAGGATAATCTTTCAGTGGTTCCACGTTCGTTTCGGTATACTGACTATAGTATTTTGAAAAGTCGATAATGACCGGATGACATACAATATAAGTTTGTACTAGAACTGTCTGGTATCCATACCTCATGAGGCGCGAGAGGCATTTTCGAGAATTATATTTTTCTTTGCTTGCATGTAGCACGCAGACTTGAGAGCTTTCATTTTTTCCCTCATTTAAAGAGTATCATCATCTAACACTCCCCCCCACCCTGCTTGCAAATTGCAAGCACCCATATAGGCATCATTTAATGGACAGGTGCTATTAATACATCGCTGCTAAGTACTGGGTATAATTTCTTCAATTGTTTCCGGGCCTCTACCGTAGCTTTGATGACCAACTTTAACCAACCAATCTTCACGATATTTTAGTTTCCATTCAAAAGCATGTGCAATTCATGTAGAAGATTGAAAAAGAAAAATTGAACATGAAAATTAGCATATTAAAGTTGTCTATTCGGATCGAAGTTCTATTATAATGTTTTCATGTTAGACCTTATTAAGTACCTATGCTGTGCTGAAAGGAATATCTTACGTAGAAAGGCCATCAAATAAAGTTATGTTGAACTTGCAGTGGTTCCACATTCCTTTCATTTCACTGACTATAGTATTTTGAAATGTCCTTAATTACCGGATGAGATATAATATGATTTGTACTAGAACTGTCAGGTATCCTTACCTCATAGACCGTGAAATTCATGTCGAGAATTCCATAATATTTTTCTTTTCCTGCATGTAGCACGCAAACTTGAGAGCTTTCATTGGTTTTGTAAGGATGATGCATTCATTTTTCGTTACTTAAAAGGTATCATAATGTAAAAACCCCCCTTGCTTGCTAACAGCAAGCACCCATTTACTCGTCATTTATAAAACTCCCTAATTCTGAGTTTATTGAGACAATAATGGCCTGTACGGATAATGGCCATTATTATCTCAAGTACGGACTTATACAGATCTGAGGAATATAAAAGTGTACAGAGACAAGGTACTCAGGCTGTAAAAGTTTAACATTGCTATTTATAATTTAACCCAAGCTTATTTTTACTGATAAGTAACTTTTAATTAATATTTTTCCCATAAAGTTCTCAATTAAAATGAAAGAAAAATGGTGATTTTGTAAAATATATGTGCAATCGGTGTGTTGCACGTTTACTTTCAACTATATCATTTTCATTTAGGCTATTGGTTTGTTGAACATTATTAACTTCATATTCAGCACATTTAACTATATCGACTTCATATAATTATGTATTCATTGGGCTTTTGCGTAATTTTTCACATGCCCACCTTTGGAAATTATAGCGTAGAATGGACATACAAAATGTGCAAAACGAATCAGCAGCCTCAAACGTATCCTGTTCATCGCTTAAAACTATTCCATTACAGAATTTTGATAAATATCAAGTCTTGTTAGCTGCTGTATTTTACTTTTTTTGCAGGATTAGGGCAATTTTAATACATAATTTTAAAGGCCGTAATTTTCTTAACAAAAGTGCTTATTGATTGAGCAAAAAAATAAAGAACCCATTTTTGTCCATGCGTAAACTCATTCGTTGGCAATATTAATAAATCCGTTCTAAATATCATTTGTAAAATTCCCTAATTCTGAGATTATTGAGGGATATAAAGGGCTGTTTACATTTATCTTGTTTTTATTCGGTCTGATTGAACAGTAAATGGGTACAAATATACACCTGAATTTTATTCTTGATTGTCCTCAGGGCTTCATCATGGGTACATAGTTTCAGATATATTAATCTTCAAAAAATGTTTTCAATTTTTTTGTAATTCCAGTATTCAAATTAAACCTGAAATTCTCTTAATGCGCTTAGCTGCATGTTTTCATTGAAGTTCACTTCAATCGTCGGAATCCACTCCCTTGTGACTGGTCATCGGTGATCTCCCATGGTTGCGCATTTTTTTGAGTGTCATTCGGCAGTTGCTTTTCAACTGGGTTTCCTACTGCCAAAAAGGTGTTATTTAGTGGATTCATGGAGCGCGGGGACCGAATAATCATCGAAAACATACATAATTAAGGCAGCAATTTTGGTTGTAGACGGCTGAAGTAGAAAAAAATGCCAGGAAAACAGGTCTGGAGGAATATATTTAATGTGAAAATACCTTTCACATTCAAGAAGCATTTGAAAAGAAGATGAAAACTAATTTTGGAGTGTCTGAAAGGTAATATTTTTTTTCGATGCCCACCATTGTAAAATAAGGTACAGTATTATTATTTTACAATGCAACCTGTTTTAGGACCAATTCGGTAGTATATCAGTGGCACTTACATATTATTTGCTGTTAACTGCCTTAATGAGTCACCAGAATGATCATGAATAGCATAACTTAAAGGCATTCTTTCCATTTTTCGAGACTCGGCCGCGTCGTAGTAATACCGACAACGTTGGAAAAACAACGCCGTTTTCGAAAACGGAAAATTGCGCCAAAATCGGTCTGGGCCGGGAAAATGGCAGCCAAACAGAAGCGACGGACTCTACTATATGAACCCAACCAGGAAGAAGCACTGCATCTTCGTTCTGAAGACACCTCCAGGATAGGAGAAGAAACGTTGTTGGAAAAATAAGGAGGCAGCCGGATCCCGAAAAATGAAAAGAATAACTGCTCGCTGCGGAAAATATGAAACAGAATAATTAAGGGCATTAAAAATTAAATAAAACCTTCGTGTAATAGTTCCTCTTTTTCTATTAAGCATTGTAAAATGAAAAGTGCATATGTGGATTGTAAAGTGCCTCATAAATCTCGTTATAAAGATGAAAACATGATTAATAAATTGAAGTAATTGTTGCCTATACATTCCAAACCTTTTTCTTCATTTGAACCTATAAATAAAAAGAAGAGCGGTCAACTTGGAAAGTTGTAAAAAAAAGTCAACAAATGTTGCTGGTTAATAAATTGGATTGCAAAAAAATACTTGACATAAAGTGGAAACTGTCTCCTGCTTAAAATTTGGCAAAAAAAAACAAATCATTTCTGTTAATTTCAGTACCTTGACGTCTAATTTAGTAAATAATGACGTCTAATGTCTGATCCATTGAAGCTTCCATTCTACGGTTTGAAGTGTGACCGAAGCTTTAATACATCCGAAACGAGTTTTACTGAAGATGAAATCAATGCAAGGCAATAACCCGAAAGAGAAAGAACACTGCTTTGAGAGAATTGCCTCCCAGAGGCTGGGTTCCCTCGAACTCTTTCTCTGCATGCATCTCTTAACTGGTGGTTGGCGACCGCAAACGAACGAGGAATGAGGTCCATCTCAAGGAGGCAAACGACATAGTCCCGTCTCAGTTCTTCTCATTCTTCCCTCAGACGCATGAGGACGTGAGGGAGGAGACTGCGCTGAATAAATTTGTTAATTAAGACGGAGGCCATTACGGGCGGTGGGAGCTCCGGCCGGCGGCGCATGGCGAGTGAGCCGCCAAGTGCTTTTGTCGTGCCGGGCACGATTCCCGCGTGCCTAGGCCACCACTGCCGCAGGGTCCTTCTCTCCATCCCAATGGACCCTTCACTTCCCAGCGTTAATCCAGCACCAGTAGGAATCCTTTACTCTCTCTCCCTCTCCCTCTCTCTCTTGGCTCGGAAATGAGCTCACGGCTCACTCGGGGTCGGATTGCACGGAATGCCTACTTTTTCACGTGTGAGAGGACGCGTGCCCATTTTTCCCGAGAAATTGCATGGAGCCTTATGAGCAAGTCTAACGCCTAACTTTTCATCCCGTGCAAGTCATCACGCGAAGGGTAAACTTGTATAATTTGTCAGAACTTGGAGAATATCCATCCAACGTACCTAATTTAGGTTTGGCCATGCACGATGGAAGTAGTGCTTTTTGAAAAGTACAGCTAAGATTTTACGCCTCGTTTAATGCAGTCAAATACTTTTTTACTCTCTAAGAAAAGAGGATATTGGTAGGGTTTTGTAAGTTTTTGTTCCTAATCAGGTAGCTAACCTGATGGATAACTCTCATCCGTTATTCGGGCTTGGACAGGGAAAGTGGGCCGTGAGGCCACTCAATTCACCCAGCTACTAGCTAGCAAGCTAGTAGCTGGGTGAATCACCAAGCTAGCTCTTGAAATGTATGTGGCAGAAAGAAACGAGCACTGCAATTAGAGATTGCGAACATGTGAAATGAGACTTATTAGTAAGGCGGATGGCTATATACTAACGGACAGAAAAAATGAAAACATCAGATAAGAATTCGCCTTATTGGGCATCAACGAAGCAGTACAAGGAGGAAAACATAGATGGAGAGTACATGTAGAAGTAATGCAAGGTCGGTCAGTATCGATTGTGTTCTTCCTTCAATATAGGTCTTCGCAGCGTACATAAATCCGCCATTAATGTGATTATTTTTCTGTGTACTCCATAA
Source organism: Ceriagrion tenellum (assembly GCA_963169105.1). Classification (NCBI taxonomy): domain Eukaryota; kingdom Metazoa; phylum Arthropoda; class Insecta; order Odonata; family Coenagrionidae; genus Ceriagrion; species Ceriagrion tenellum. The sequence goes on along the minus strand of OY720632.1, from coordinate 131,461,781 downwards.
GCATACTATAGGTTTTTCGACATTTTTGTTGATTTGGCAGTGCATTTGTATTCAAAATGACAACTTATTCCGCATATCTGCAGATTTCCTTGGGTGTGCTATGGCAGTAAAAGCTCAAATAGCACATAAATTGCGGTCACGAAGTGGAAATGGTTGCGAAGATCCATAGCGATAGAGTTACTGATATATCGAATCGAACGTTACTGGAAGTCATCAATGAAGAATTTCAATGCAAATACGGAAATTTATTGCAAGAGGCAAAGGAATTCTGAGACGCGCACGCCAGGTATTAAAAGACTACAAGTGGAAGATAATCGTTAGAGCCTTAATGCCAAATATTCGCGCAAATAGGTACAAAAAGAAGCAAATAGGAGACATCTTCAAGGTCTATCGCGAAAACGATAGCTTTCTTTTCGTCATCTTGCCTCGTTCAAGGAAATAGGATAGATATAAATGAAAATACGCATATTTATAGCTGATAAACTCTTCTAAAATAATACATCACCGGAGCTTTTAAATGAAACAATGGGAAAGAAAACGAAATGGGCTTAACTAAATGAATAATGATTGCAGTTATCTTGGTGTACTTTTATGGATGTTAAAAGTGAGGAAATCTACTTGAACAGAACAGTTATCTGAAAATATAACTGAGTTTTATGTTGAAGAGAACCGATCTTCAGCTTGATGGCTACTGATGCTGATGGCAGTCACTAATTAAATTGAGGCTTACGCAAAAAAATTATTCCAGACAGGCTTAAGCGTCTCACCGTATGAACGATGGGGTATTACGGTTCCATCCTCGGCTCAAGGTAATATTCCTGTTCCGCCTTTGGCTCAAGGAGATTACGCTCCCGTCCAGGGGCCAGTTTCCTGGAAATTCCGAGGAAGCGGATTCTCTTAGGGAGATTAGCAGTGCGTCATTTTTACGAATCTGCCTCAGGGTTTTGCGTGGCAAGTACGCCCGTGAGATATTCCCAAGCCCTTTCGGCGCTCTCGAAGATGGATTGGCTGGATGCTATGAGCGCTTTGCGTGGGGAGATAATAAACGGGAATGAAATGAGAGAAAGATCCGAGGAGTCAGTATTGCGGACATTTACGTATCTGGGGAGAGTACTGGGCGTAAGTCGGAGTAAAATAGTTTACAGCCACCCGCAGTGAACACCCTCAGAGCTCTTTACTATACGACCATGACATCGAATGCCGTGGGTTTATTTTTTTCTTCTCCACCCCTTTCTACGAAGGAAGGTTGGGGGCGAACCACTATGAGGGAATAATTCAAAGGACTCCTTCCCTTAACTCCATTCCCACTAACAATAAATCCACGCGCGCAAAACTTCAATTTATGAGCCCGCAAGCATTTTCCTCGGGCTCCGGCAATCGATCCAGTATGGCCTCCCCACCCCTAACCGGTACGAGATGCTAAACCTTCGGCGAATGACTATCGACTTCCTTTCCTCCTTCATTACCCTTTCTCCGTGCTTTGGGTGGAATGGTATTGCTTGGTGGTGGTGGTGTTGCTCTGGGAATCCAGCAACGACGGAGTAGATTTCGTATCCATTTCCCCCCCCCCGCCCATCCCTAACGTTTTCCAGCTGCCTCCTCCCGAGAGGGCTCTTTTCTTCGAGACAAAGACACAAAGCCGTCAAACTCTCCGTCTCACTTATCTTACTCACTTGAATGAGGCTCCCTCTTCTTTTTCCCTCTCTCTCCCAAGTCGCGTCCCGTTATTTGCCATTTCTTTAATCTCGGAGGGTTGCGTCTTAAATTTTGATGGTCGTCTCCACCAGTCCCTCTGCTCACAGCACGCGTCGTCTCCGGACTCAGATATTCAGACCCTTTCTGTCATTTCTTCCATCGCCCTCCTCTCAACCGATGCCCTAATTCCAGAGGACTTGAAAAGGAGATGCCGTGGCGATTTCCTTTCTCCTGCTTGCTTTCCAGGGATCCGACAGGTTCTTCTGCAGTGCGGAGCATCTTTACTTATCTCAAACTCATTGCCTTCACCATTTTTTGTCCTCTTCGTATCTTTTTCCATCCCCTCTAGTCCACATGCGTTTATCTTTGATTATCCACCTCAAATTTATTCTCTTATAAACGTTTTTCCACTTACCCCGTCGTGGGATGTCCTTTCTCAGGAGAGAGGATTTCTTGAGTCAGCATCTCGTGGCTCAATTCTCCTTCTCTTTTCCAATCATTCCATCTCACTGTTTATATACATCTCATTTTCTCTTTTGTGCATTTTCTCTCCTTTCCCGTCCTTCTCAAATCTTCCTACGTGTCTCGTGCGCAAATGTGTCCAATCTCACCCCACGTATCGCCCTCTTCCTTTCGTATTTGCTCGGAGGCGTGGAATGTGCTCAGAGAAAACGCCCAAGGTTTGTTCTTCTCGAAGAAACGTTACCCTGAGTCTGTTTCTTCATTAAACATCCTTAAAATTCCTCTGTTTCTATTACAAATTCATGGTGTTTTCTTGGATTCCTTTGCTTGGGGACTTCTTTAGTACATTTGTACTATCTAAACGTCGCATTTTCTCAAATTTGAAGTAATTGTCGTCACACACGCAAGTCCCTGATCAACATTTCACGCATCACCGTCACATGGTATTATACTTTTGGAAAGTGAGTAGCAGATGGTAATGCAGTTAACTAGTTTTCTTATCTACGGGCTATCGTGGCTAGTATGGGATTACTTATGCCTTGAGTGCTATTAGTTTTCTTGCAAGATGGTCATTATTGTAATCTGTACCAGTCCCTTGACCATTTAATTCGAGTAATTTAGATATACATGCTCGCAGCCTAGTTATTGGTGGCACTTGGGTGTGTAACATTTCCTAACTTAGTAAATAGAGTGATTCTTGCTGTTCCAAATTCGGTCTTATAGACTATTTGTGTTTGCTGAAACTGTTAGCGCTTCTTTCGTGCAGCTCATAAATGCCTTCACCATTTCCAAAGAGACCTGGCTTTGTAACAGTAACTCACCACCATTTACTATTTGAGTGAGTTAACATGGTATATATTTAGCAAATGAAGGAATGACTAGCCAAGATTTTTCTGTCAATACGTTTTTGCCGCAAGTTTCCTTAAAGGTTTATTTTACTCACCATTGAATATAACAACTTAGACATCGCCTACTCGGCTCTCGATACTTTCATATATTCTGCAACACGTCAATAAAGATATAAGTGCGCTGATATTGAAATTGAAAAATCCATATCTCTTAGCAATGGTATTTTGTAGCACGGTGGGTTCAATAAAATATGTCTAGTTTTGCTTATTTAATTGTATATGCTGTATAGTTTTGAACGTCCGTAAAAATTCAATTTTCTCAGCGCAATCATTTTTTTATTTTCTTTAAGTAATTCAAGCTGATTAATGCCTAGAATCTTGTGGCAGCATTTTAAAATATTTTTTAAAGGAAAATCTATTTTTATGCCTAATAGCACATATATACCACTCAAACAAAAATCATTCCAGTTAATCCGACATATGGTTTTCCCTCACAGGGGAGGTTAAAAAAAACCCCAAGATTAAAACCTTTCAATCAAAGATCTGTAGCTAATTACTAAATAATTCATGTGCCTCTTCATCAAATGTATTTTTCCATTTTTATTCTCCTGGATTTTTGTCATTGTTCGTTCATCATTGCCGTTACTCTGATAGCTTGTTATGGTCTCTATATCTTTTTTTTGTTCTTTGCTGTATTTTTTGTTGATTTTTTACAATTATTTCCTACTCTATCATGTGTTTACCATTATTAATTTTATTATGTAATTATTCATGTAATGGAGGGACTCAACTCCTTTGTGTTCGCTTAGTGATCCCTCACATCAATTAGGTGTGTATAGTGTTGTTCTCATGTTTTACTAATTATTTAATTTGTTTTCTAATCTAAGAGAACATCGCGTCTTAGATCAATAAATTCTTTTTCGTTCATTTATTCTTTTCTATGCTTTTTTTCTGAAAGCTTGCGTTAGCATTAATTCTTAACCAGCCATAACTAGTATTTTCGTCCCATAAAATTTCTAATTAAGCAATTCATCCCGATATTTCAAGTTTATTGACCTCATTTGCTGCCCTTACTTTCCCTAAAAAGTCACGCTCAGCACGTGCGAGGGTTACGACTTTTTTCGCTAAATCTCTTCTCCGTAAGCCATTCTGGCCATTTTGGATTTCATAAGTGATATATCCTCCCTTCCAATTGTGTGCGTCTTTTGGAGGTAGGGTATGGAGCAGTTAATGTGCACGTGTTAATTTCACAGGGCCAGTTTCCACAGCGACATCCAAATTGAAAATTCGTAATTGATTTGTCAGCTATGATCCCATTGGAAATATTATTGCCAGTAGCCGTCCAATATTATACGTACATTATTGATCTAAGAACTTGATATTTTTTTGTAAACTACTGGATCCAATCTCTTAACTTCCATACTCAAAGATCAAATAGTTTCCTAACTTTCCTGAGACTCATCATCCCATTCAGAGTGAAACGTATGCAGTCTTTCCTTCGTGGTATGGTGCCATCGATCTTTCCTTTGGCATAGGTCGTCAAGTAAATGGGTCACTGAGTAGAGCTCTAACATTCTGTTTAGCAAAAAGCTCATCATGACTCCAAGGCACGTGGACGGGCTTAAAAGTAGACAGCAGTAATAACCCCGAGGTTGTGGGCTGTCGTGGGGTCACCATCTATTTTACACTCCCTGTTTCTGCAGAGATGATGGAGTTTTGTTCCCCTGCGTCAAATCGAAGAAATGCCACGTTTGCTGAAGTTTAAGTGAAGTGAGGAATACTTCAAATGCTAGAAACGAGTGTCTCAGCTCACGAAATTGCCATTACTCCAACAAGTATGACACTGCGCTACGATTTGGATGATCTAAAGTGTGTCATTTTTTTCTCGATGGTGCTCCATCGAGGAAAATAATTTGCAATCTCAAGTTTTCTTGCAAGTTTTCTCGTTACTGTGGATTACCCCTGGAACATTTTATCGAGAGCTGATGTTGAAAAACTATGATTAGCTTTTAAGGTACAGTTTTTTTCTTTTTTTTGTTAGATCAGGTGAAATTACGGAACATTTCAGTTCTCCAAGCGATTGGCGGATTTCAGTGCTCTAAGAATTTGAGACTGCACGAAGTTTGTTTTAAAATTTCAAACCGAAAAAGATTTTGATGATAAAAATTGGAAATTGTTTTCTAGATTTTTGCTATTTGATTTTTTTCAGTGTGATTATTGATCCCTTCGGCAATTTTAATTTAAGATTGGTTAAATTTTCTAATATCATTAATAGATTAACTCCCTTAGAACCTCCCTTGCACCCTGACTTCATCTCCTTCCCATCTTACCCAATATTTCGTCCTTATACCTGTTTTTGGATACTTTCCAGGGATTTCTCAATTATTTTTCCATCCGTTGTATTGAAGATGATAATAATCTGTATCGCAGAGCTGCAAGGAATCATATAAATAGTTTATTCACTATACAATGGCGTTGTTGATAGTATTTATTCCACAATACTCAGTCGATGTGTAGCTTTGATTGTTTGACCATTGCATTCGTCTATAATATTTGTATTTTGATATGGCCAAAAGCTATTTCTTTTACCTGGCTCCTACATATTGGCCTCTCTGGCATGTGTGGCCATACCAAGACCTATAGTACTTTTTCTGGTATAAATTATCGTATTCACTAGCCAAGTGAGAAGCTGTAGGATTTCATGCTTTCCAGCCGAACAGTTAGAGTGTATTTCGGGATTTCCAACCGGTTCAGGTTCTCTGGATTGGCTCAAGGAATATACTTAAATACTTTTTAAAAGCGTAAAACTAATCATAAACAACTCCTAAGACAGTGAAAAGTCCTCTATCGAACTGTCGGCGGAGATGAAGAACCTGACCCGGTCGGCAAACTGAGAGAAATTTGCTCCTTATGAGAAAGTGTTACTTTATGAGAGAAAAGATTGAGTCATTAGAATCAGGTGAGTTTTATGGTACGCAAATAAATAGGAGCTGAATCATTTAATATATCCTCAAATGTGGTAGTTGATGTAAATAATTTCATAAAACCAATAAGTCAGTTGTCCCTGGATTATCAAATTAAATGAACCAGTAGTCCATAGCGAAATTCTTATTTTAACTAATATTTAAGTTGAGCATTGCTAAACGAATTCTCTCTCAAAATAAAAAGAAAATTATCCGTCGATTCAGTACTGTCTGAGTTATACATTTTCAGTACAATTGGATGGAAACGTTGAGCCTCATCACTGAGGTGAGTTATTTGCCTCTCCAGAACCAATGGTCTGAGAAGTGTGGCAAAGATCCCAGGCGGAGATATACGGCTTTGGTTTTGTGATATAGGTTAAGCCGCCATTCGACACAATCACCCGATCACTCAACATCCCTCGCCTGGCAGACTCGTCAAACCGAACAGTTAACAGAGTGTGATGCTCTGCTTTCGACAAAGACGGCGAGTTCGTGAGATGGTTGTCGTTCCGGTGGCAATCAGAAGTGATGCGGGTGCAAGATTTGCGGTGATATCATATGGGAGAAGGGTGACGGGCGATTCGGGAACAAACAAGCCCCCCCATGACGGGCTCGAATCCTCGGCCGTTCCAAGGCCCGCCTTCGAATAAGTAAACGGAGAGGAGGTGCCGGGGGCATGGGTAAGCCCTATTGGGCGTTGTAATGAAATTCGTGCCTATGCATTGAAGCATATGGTTGCTGACGAGAGGAAGTGAAAAACGAGTTGCGTTAGAATGTCTTTTTTTATTATTATCTTAATTTGACCCAATTAGTGAATGTTGCAAGACTGCATGAAAAGATCGCTGTTTAGTAACCGTTTGCTTTTTTATATGATGCAAATATAATGCCATGCATATTTATAAACATATTCGAATATGGTCTCAAGTTAAGATATTGCGATTCTGTTTAATATACCTGCATATATCCTTTAGATTTTGAGTCGTGGAAAAGCACCTCTTAATAGTCGTCTCAGTCATTAATGAAATTAGATTGGGTTTTACTTGAAGAAATTCCTATTTTTTACTCAGAAATATTAACTTTTACAATCCAAAATCGGTAAAAAGTTTAAAAATGCTAATTAATCACCTCAAATGCATTATTGGCTTCATACGGGCACTCATACACTAAAGCAACTGATGATGATGTACTTTAATAATGCTTGTATTGTGCCCTTTAATTTTTACCACTTAGGATTGTTATTGTTTGATTCCATTAAAAATATACTAGTCTATTAAATATGTTGCTTCAAACTATCTGTCGATTTCCACTGTCGTTTTTTAAAGTCCACACTCCACGTGGAACAGTGTGGAAGGATCGGATGATTACTTGGTGATTTAACGTAGTGACGTCATTCTTTGGTGCTGCAGTATGTTGGGTTTATTGCTTCCTGGTGTTCCGACATATTTTTAACCTGAAATTGGAGATACTCTTCATAGAGTGGGCCGGATTGTGCTAACCGTTTTTGGTTAATCGGTCAGATGGTCTATAACTTAAATGGTAATGATTATGTCCCTCACGACTTGGATTCTACCCTCTTATAGAGCTGTCCTGACCCGGTCCGCAGACCACAAATTGCCCATTCATGGCCTAAACTATCGTCTTCTCTCTCACCCCAGTGACTTTCATTTCCGGCTACACTTATTGAATGAACCCTATTTATTCATACTCTGCGTACATATACGGCTTAATGTAAATTTTACCTCAGAATTCTTTCGATGATATACTATGGAAATCGAAAACATTTTGGGCGATACTAATAACGTATTATCAAAGATATGTTCTTCTAATCTATTTAGTACCACTACAGTTTTTCTCTTTCATGGAACACATACTACAGTGGTTTATTTTTACCGAAATAAATATATTTCGGCGATACTGGTAGGATCTATGTGATAAATGTTCCCATGCATCCTCCTCAGCGTGGTAACTTGGTAGTATCTTCAGTTGGCTTCCGAATAAATAAAATAATTTTCATAGTTTTACGTTGATATAATATGTGTAGAATGATAAATAAATTGAGCCTAGGAATAACATTAGTTTTTGGCGTTACATATAATCTAAAAATAAATGTACCGGGAGTGTATTTGCTTCATTTTTTTGCCATCAAATCTAAAAAAAGTATCAGTTCTTTCTCAATCCTATGATATATTAAGCAAACGTGTCCCTTCGTTAAATTGAAATATTTCGCTTTATGTTCACAAAAGGCGTATGAAATTTAAAATTTCGCCTTCAGGAAATGTTTATGATTACCTTTTCCCATTGCACGAGGAACTATACCTAATTTTGCTTATATTATGCAATCCGTGGGCCAGAAACAACTATTTAAAGCCAAAAGCAAAATAATTCGTGGATGTACTCTTGTTGCTCAGTAATTTCCGTAACATAATGGTGCATTGTCTTTCGTACACTTTTGAAGGATTTAACCTGCTTTACACGGTGAATGAAGGACTGTTTTGAGGGAATAATAATTGTATTTACATTTGGGAGTGGTTGGAGGACCGGCTGCTAAAACATTTTACCCTGAGACGCTTTTATTCGTCGAGAGGTTTTGCAGAGTGAGGACGGAGCGTGAAAAGCCGGCATATCTAAACGTGAAAGCGAAAAGAGTCATTCAGTATTTAAATTTTTTGAGGAAATGGAATGAGAATTCATAATTAAGGCGACCAAACTGAAATGGAAATACAGCTATGTCGGAATAAAGTGGAAAACATCGGGGGTAAGAGAAAGATTCGAGGAGTGGGACCGAGGAGTACAAGTCATCTGAGTGAAAGTCAAATTAAAAGTGACGTGCCGTATATATAACCGAATTTCTTCCCTTTATTCTTATGCTAAAAGCGCTTATATTACTCCATTGATCCTGCATATTTTCTTTGCCTTAACTAATGCATAGTACTTTGGTCATGCCATGGTTGATATGTCGTCACAATTAGGAAAGGAAAATTAAAAAAATCCTTAATAACTCGAGAACAGTCACTCGCAAGATAGCGGTAAAAGCAGTGATAACTTAAGTAGGCAGTACGTATATAACTAAGGAACCCATTAATGGTATCTAAAATTTACAGAAAATTAAAAATATTGGTACAATTTGCCTCCAAAACAAAAAAAAGCAAACTTGACTGATTTTTGTAGGTAGCTTGTTTTTTTCAGTGCCTCAACAAATAAGGTTTTACCATAGTATATTAATGTCCAATAGCCATTTCCTACGATTAAATTGGTATATTATAGTTAACAGTTTGCATACATCAGTTAAGTATAACTGAGCTGTATTTTAAGTTCAAGTAACATTATGCCTGTTCAATCATAGATTCGGCCGCTTAAATCTCCCTACATTGGAGAGTTCAACTGCACGTGTTCTTATCTTATCTTATGCAAGGTAGCGTAAGCAGGATATTGTCTCTGAGGTGAGAGGATGGGTAGTGTTTGTGTTCATGTAAAGAGGTGATGCAGGGAAGTTTTGTAAATCAGGAACACATTTGATGCTGAGAAATTAGATTTTATGTTTTTTAAATATACCATCGTATTTATATAATAATTTTTTCGAGCTAAAGAGTTATTGAACTCAACATTCTTAATTTAAAAAATAGATAAATTTCCCCATTGGTGTAAAATAAAATAAAAATTCGCGTGGGTCAGAAGCCAAAGAACTACCCATCGACTACATCCATATATACTGGATATTTTTTTTGCAATAACCAGAGAGATGTGATGAACTATATTAGGTTTTCTAGCGAATGTTTAGGACGGAATGATCTCAGTTTTTCCACCAAGTAGTAGCTTTATTCAGTAGCGAAGTTTCAAAATATAAGTCTACCGTCATACTCAGGGTCGGATGTATATGGATCGTTTATCTTCTTAAAGACTTTGGCCTTTAACCTTCGATACGTTTTTGCTGAACAGCACTGCTATTGCGTAAAAACCCAAGATCTCTTTAACTCACTTGTATTTCTTCCTATTTACTTATTCATTTAACTATTTTTATGCTGGGTTTTTGTTATGCCTGCTTTGTTTTGTTTTACACTGATTTAAGTAATCAGAATATCTTGACAATGTTAAATTTTATTTAAATAATGAGAAAACAGGACTCTAATGGTGGAAAGAAGTCAGCTCATCAAACGTGGTAAGGTATAATGAAGAAAATGGGTGTCAGGGATTATTTTACAGGACCCATTTTTTGGTGTTCCTAAACGTGTACTCTAAATGTGCGTGAATGACCTTGCATTAGGTGAGGAAGCGTGATCTATGATAATCGCTGTCGTGGAACTAGTGACCCGTACACAGACTCAGAGGGTGTGAATGTAAACTCCCATTTACTTGTGCTTCTTAACTTGGCCTCTTAATCCGCATCTTGGACGCAATGAGTCACGTTTGTATGTTTGGTAGTACTGTTACCTAAAGTAGGGGCGAGCTATTTATTTGAAGTTTTCAAAAATATTTTCATCCTATTACGGGTATTGGTTAATGTATCTTTATTGATAATATGGTAGGGCAGTAGAGCTGTGCCAAATATATTTCAATTCTGTTATCCGTTAAATCTGTTGAATACGCCATGAAAATATCATAACAGCTATTTTTATGTTAAAAATTAATAATTAAATAAATCATATTGACTTTAATCATTTCTAGGCGTATAATGATGGAAGTGAATCAAGGTTTAATGTTAGATCGAACTTTTGCGTCGTTATACGGCCAATGGTAGAGGCATCGAAAGATTTTTCTGCATAAATGAACAACTTTGGGGCACATAACTGTATACAGAATACTCAGTATCATGTATTTCGAGGCAGAAGGTTACATAATTTTTGGAAACGCTTTGCGATTTGTGTATCTGTATCTTTGTATTCTGCAGGTGGTACATTAAAAACGGTATATCGGGGTTGACAATTGACCACAGGTTTGGTCTACAGATTTTTCTAGGCGTCAACTAGATTTTTGATGGGGATATCCAGCGTTTTCATTACCTTCTATCTACGAGATTTAAAAAAGGTGGATAATAGATATATTTGTAATAGGAATGGAATAAATAAGATAAAATCTCGTTCATGTAGCCTGGTGTCAGACTTAATCATTCACGACTTTTTTTTCGAGCATTTTTCACAAAACTGAGGGCCTAATACGTTTTTGCGAGTTTTTGAAGTTAAGAAAAAAATATAACTTTAATCTAGCCAAAACTTGACCAAAATATAACAAGGGAAATTTAAATTGCCACTTCAGGTCGAAATTTTGCGATCAAATCTAAAAATTATAGAGTCATTGAAAATAGTTCTGGAAGACATCGTAAAAGTAGAAAACTACACAAGTAGAATTTGATTGAACCAGATTATGGGTACTCTGAAAAATATCTTTTGAAGTAATCTTATTAGAAGTAAGTCATTTTTGTCAAGAATCTACTATAAAGTGCTATTTATGGATAAGACTAAGGAAGGCTTCACAATGCTGAAAGCGCGATTTCTCATGTTATCCGACCCACGCATCGTGAAATCCGGGCGTTAGATGAGAGGTCAATGTTCACTTGATTCTTAATTATTTGCTGATTTTTAGAGTTCCTGAATAGTTGACTTTATTTTGAATGGATATCATATGCAATTATTTTCAAAACAGGTATCATTTACAATTTCATTGCTTATGACTACCCTAAAAAGAATTTTGAAATTGAATAAGAGAATGTATTGAATAAGACAATTGGAGTGTTATGAGGATGTAATTTCAAGTACTTGGTTGATACAAATGCATGTGTTGATTTTTATTTTCATTAAAATGATAGATATGACCTTCAAGTGCAATATTACCTTGCCCCTACATTAGAGACGTAAATAATTGGGAATTATGTGTTGACGTCGGTCTCCTAGACGAAATTTGGAGTATTTAAAATATAAATTTAGTTTTTTCTTGAGTCATCTCTAAATTTCAGCATTGAAAAGTGAATTTAAAAACATTTATTTAAAGTTTTGACGGCAAAATGAGAAGGTATTATGGCTTTATCCAATCAATGTTATACAGAAAAATGTGTACGGTATTGTTGATCTTTTTAGAGCAAAACAGACGATACAAGGTATTGGCATGTAAAAAAGGATTCATTCCCATGATTAGTCAGATATTACTTATCCCGTTTTTTAGCATATAATTTTCTGCAAGCACAACAAAACAGGCAGTGTTTAAGACACGAGTGATGATGCAGGGTCTGCTGTATCAAAATAACAAAAGTAGTAATGATCTTAAACGAGTTAGTTTTTTGCTCGTATACCGGAGGAGAAATATGAAATAAAACCCAATGAAGAAGTTGAGCTGCGAAGTTTAGAAGTTGATCTACCTGCATCAATAGAAATATTATATTTGTCGATATGTGAAACCAGGCGTCACGACTATGAGCTTAAGTTAAAATGAAAGATTTGTTTTAAAATACTAACTCTGGGAAGTATCACTCCTTTTCCCATGTCAATATTAAGAGAGAATGCGCATTTCGCGATTTAGAAAAACACAGTGGGCTATTCTGTTGATACATAATATCAATTGAAAATAGCAGAAAATAAATGAATAAACACTTCGGTTTCTGTCAGGTCATTCCTCCGTGATTGTTCACGCTAATTTGCGAGAAATGAAGGCAGTGCGGACTTCGTTTGCAATGAAATGCTCAAAGGTTTTATTTATTGCATTAATAGTGCCTGAATTCCTGCTGAAATTACTTTCTCTATCCTTTCATCCTTGTATAAGCACTCCTTTCTCTTTTTTGTTTCATTCGAATATTTTGTCATTTTTCACTGCAATTGTCCAAATTTATATTCACCAGTACCTCGCAGAGCTAAAAAAACAATGGTGTCTGCCCCAGTAAAAATTGTTTCCCATCACACTCCACATTCTCAGGTTGGTCATTTTTCTGCTTAATGAATGCCACTGTTCTTTTATGCATGGCGCTGAATCAGTCTTCATTATTTTCATCTGCCTCTTGATGAGAGCAATCTATCACCTTTATTTTTGGGTCATTTACCTTTTGGAGACTACGGAGTTGGAATAAAAGTATTTTCTATCACTCGGAAATGTATATCCTCAAATCACTCGAGCGCTGAGCTTAGTGTCTACCATCAGAATGAGTAAGAGATATTTTAATCAGCAAATCAAGCAAATTTCTGGTTGAATTTGAGTAATATCTGTATGTATTCCTTATTCTCATAATTTTGGAGTCTTCTTCACTTTTAGAATATTTTATTCATGATTTACTTGCTTTCAATTTTTTATGCTGGCTTTAAATGTCATCAGAACATTCATTTGGCTTATACTCGTGATTTTCTGTAGAAAAATAATCTTATCATCTGTAAAATTGGAGGTAGATTTATTCCTGTTGAAATCTAGGCTACTGTATTCTGCAGGCTTTTGGCTGAAAAAGCAAATCTCAATACTGGAAGAGTTTCTAATTATATGTATATATATATATATATAATAAGAATATATAAAGTCTTATTTATGCAGTTAGCTGATAAGTGTTTTAATTTCTATAGCCAAGTCCTTCATGTGAAGCATTAATCAAATCGACTAGTGCACGATAATCAGTTCATAATAGGACCATCAAATTAGCAGATGATTAGGCTGTAATAGGAGAGAGTGGAGAGGAACTTCAAATTGTGATACAGGCAATCAAGAGGAAATAAGAAGAATGTGAAATGAAAAATAATATTTAAAAATTGAAGGTAATGAAGATGTCTAAAGAAGATCAAGAAGATTTTGAAGGCAAGGAAATCGAGCAAAGGAGATCGTTTGTGTACTTGACAAGCATAACCACCTTCAATGGATCCTGTACACATGAAGGTTTGCTCAAGGAAGAATAACATTAGAAAAAGTTAAAGAACTCCTGACAACTGGAAATATTAAAAAGAGTTTCGGAAATATATTTGCAATGTGTTTTTGAGGAAGTACTGAGAACGGTTGGAGAGTAGCTAGCTACGTTGAAAAGTGTTAAGACGGGAAAGAAAAATTGGAAAGACCCTACATCACAGTGAAATTGTTTGCACAATGTCATCAGAGAAGGAAAGATTAATGAAAAGAAAGGAAGATATTTGGGATGAGAGGAGGGACGTACAGGTCAATGTAAACCTCGCCCAAAACAGATATTTCTGGAAGCTACCTGGAGGCATTGAGACCTGTCTATAGGCAGATTCACTGAAATGAGAAATGCTACGGATAAATACGAATGAGTAAAAAAGTCAGCTTTCTTTTCCTATTGCTGAAAATTCGTAAATATGGATGAAAACAGAATATGTGCATAACCACGAGGACTAGCTGGAGAGAAATTTTTTATGAAAATTTTGAGAAAAACGCAAATTTGAGAAAAATGTAAATTTTAACTAGCCTAGGCCTTTCATAAAAAGTGACTTCATTGTCCGATGAACTTAAATATTATTCATATTATTGGCCCTCATTTCCTTCATAATTACTTTGATCCCTAAGATTGGCCTATTTCAAATTATTTTCTTTAGCATGTAGGGGTACTGGAGAATTTTCCGTTGAGTTAAAAATACTTTTGGATGAAATATACTGCAGATAGCTACTGTCGTTTTTAAACTTCTAGTAAATTGTAATACATAGGCTCTAATAATCAGGACTGAGGCAGCAAGTCTAATAAAATGGTAGTAATTGGAACTGTTATCTTTTACATGGTTTAACAAGGGTAATATACTTGTAGTCATCACTTGAATGAATGAAATTTCTTGATTAATGCTTATCTTAGCATATTGAGTTTTTTTTTAATGGTCTTATGGAATTTATCTCGCTGACTCATTAGGGGTTGCTAGAAATCGATGGCAAAAGGAAAACGAGGGAAAATATTTCAAACGATGGGGATTCTTTCGCGTCTTTTTGCCCGTCATATATAAGTAGGGCACATTTACACGGCTTTATATTTAGCCAAAGACCCTATAAGCCTTAGGCAAAATTTTCTTGCGTTTTCCTGTGGAACATCTCGTCGAGCGAGTTGAATAATTCGTAGCGCTGTTAAATGGAGAACGCTGAACTTTCTAAAGGTATTGAATATGGTAAAGTAT
This sequence comes from Ceriagrion tenellum, assembly GCA_963169105.1. NCBI lineage: Eukaryota > Metazoa > Arthropoda > Insecta > Odonata > Coenagrionidae > Ceriagrion > Ceriagrion tenellum. Next base: position 131,446,745 of record OY720632.1, on the reverse strand, counting down.
GGAATCTCTTAATCCCTGAGGTTTACGTTAACCGATTCTCAGCAGCTTTTTTTCAAGTTACAAATTTCTCTAAGCCAATTACAGTAAATTAAGCATTTCTCTTATACTGAGGCATATGCCTCGGTGACCCAAGAAAATTATTTTTAGTTCATGTGAAAGAAGGTAGTGAAATGGATTTTTTGTGTATTCTAATGGTGCAAATGTTAGGTGTCCCCTTAAGGTTGATATTTTATTCTACTAGTAACACAAATAGGATGATAGACTGTAAAAAGTATGGCTACCATGACTGCTAGTCTCAGCTGCATGGTGTGGAAATCGATAACCGACTTTTCATTCCACGTTGCGGTGAGTGTCTCTGCTCGTGAATACTTTCAATAAAAGAAAGATGAAAAATTACATGTATTTTTCACGACGAAGCAGTTCTAAACTTTCAGCCGTTTAAGGGTACGTGATAAATTTGCATGATTATGATGTGTCATATGTGGACTAGATCTTTTTCTTTAGTGTTTCAATAATTTTAATTTGTAAATGTGACACAATATGTGCGCTTGAATAGGTAGTTAATAATCAGTCTTCTTTTTCGGCTTGAGTAATGCCGATTGACTTCCAGGTGAAGTATTGTGTTTACTGATTTCTCACCATTGCACTTTTTTCTCGGTTACGGCCTAAATAATGAAATCAGGTTTTCACACTTTTTTCCTTTTGTCCTCTAAATCAGCTTTATTTCGAGTATTTGACAAGCTGCTGCAATGATTCGTAGGGGATGAATTTCTCAGGTTGTGAAGTATTCCGGGCTAAGTTTGGTTTTTTTTGGTTACGGACTTGAGACTGTTTTACTTAACTCTGGAAAGACTTCTTTCGGTACCTTCAGACGAAATCCATGTGAGGAGGTGTTCTTGTTATCAGAAAATTCTAGACAAAGGCAATGAGATTGGGAAATTTTCTGACCCCTTCCAATTAAAACATACAATATGCTCTGGCAGGTCGGTTTAGTTTTCGGTAAACTTGACTTTCGCCAACTAAAACAACTCTCGTACCGACAGTGGCGGGGATGGGCTTTTTTAACGAAATATTTTTGTGACATAGAATGGAATATAAAATCTGCTCATGTAGCCGGAAAGGATAATCCATTGACGAAGTATTTTCGAATACTAAATATTTTAAATGTTTTTCTCGAGTTCAAATGATACTAGTAAAGAATTATTGCTCCTTTCACGATTGCCAACATTTAATCTGGTGACTCTAATTGATATTTTTTTATGTTTATCTCGAGTTCACATGATATTGGTAATGAAATAAGGCTCCTTCCTCACATGATAACATTTAATCTGTATTTTCGTACAACTTTAAGAATAAATATAAACTTTTAGGAAGAATTGGTGAACAAGTACAACACGGATCGTATGAACGCACAAAAAAGGTTATTGGGTTTGATTGATTTATGGTTACAAGATTATCTGTATGGAAAACAAACGAAATACTTCAGTTAAAGTAATAATGTCAGTCATTTCACATAGTATTCGTTATCTTAAATATCCGAAGTAAGTGTAAGTGGTATGAAAAATTAATCGTAAACACAACAGAAAAACCATAAAGAAACATTTCATGGGCAACATGTTGCCAACCCAAGAAAAATATAGTGATGTTAGGGTCTGAGAGTATCCATTTTTCAATTTGAAAATTTTAGTATTATTTATTGTCTGTGTATTAAAACTTTAGGATTTTAGTATGAAAAGGTTATAAAAGGTATTTGTTAATTTCTTTATCACTTCAAAGGGCCCAATGATTTGACCAATGACAGTGAATGCAATAGTGAAACAAGGTTCTAATGAGCAACTGAATTTGTTCATTCGCTAAAGGATCTCAGACTCCCAAATATCCCCACCAAAAAACGATTTGCGGGGAGCCAAACACCCATCTCCCTAAAAGGCGTATTGGGAAATACTTAAATGATCCTCGAACGCTATCGGCAAATCAGTTGGAAAAATATCGGAAATCGGGCCTAGTGGGATTGAAAGACTTAGAGCAGGGATGTTTGAAATATACCCTTGAAAATGTGTGATCAAAATTATTGAGCACAATGTCTTCTATGGAATTTACGTAAAAGCTAAACTTTTTGTTCTCCTTTTGAATTGATTCATTGAATTGAAGCTTTGGCACAGAAAATAAACATAAATACTCGACCAGAATCCTGGAGGCAGAAGAATTTTGGGGAGAGAATTTGCTCTTTGAGATACTCACTTCACTGAATTATTTTATTTTGTCTGATATATGGGCGTTTTTACCTGAATTTGGTGAGTCCTTGAGTATTTCACTAACTGCTCACCCTCAGGACCTGGATTTGAAGGCCTACAATGTTGAGGCTTTTTATAATATCAAGAGAAAAACAGTTTTAGGCTAGGTCTTATAACCTATGAATAGAAAAGTTCCCAGAATATAAGATAATGTTAATGAGATTCCATTAATAACGCCATCGTAAACAAACAAAAAGTCAAAATACAAACACCGATTTCTCAGTTACGCAAACGGAACGACTGCGTCATCGTGTTGTTTGCGGCATAATTAGACATTACAGATGCGGGAATAATTGAAATTATGCTTTGAGGCGATCTAAAGTAAAATTGTATATCTTGGCACCTCTGTGTCACAATGAGTAAAAGCGAATATGGATCTTTCCATCAATCTTTGACCGTTCGGTATCACAATGAGTAAAACACTCAAAATTATGCGCTTCCCAGTTATTTTTTTCGCTTGATTGGACACATTGCTTGACCAATTGCTATTTACTAATTCATTAAACAGCTTTATATTAATAAATTGAACCCGATTTTTTTACTGAACCCAGGGGTTCTTTTACAGTCCACCCTGTTGGCCTTTGGATGGAATATGATTTCCCTGTGACTTCCCGTTCATTTAAAAAAAAACAAGTCTTATCTCCGATATTTAAGACATAAATAGATCATTTTTGATATCCAGTAAATTCTATCGGGAAATCTTAAAATTCAGCATTCGGAACCTCTTACTGCCCTTCTGATATTCCGCTAATTCACCAAGCCTTTTTTAAATCAAAGTCTCCATCATAATTGGTTTCTGAAATACATTCATAACTATTTAACTTTAAATATTTTTGCCTACATATTTCGATTTAAACTTGTGCATGAAGTTATTTTCCTTGATCTTCAGATCGTAAAAAATATCTTAAGTGCGAGAAAATGAAGTTAGTAAAAAAACCTAATGATTACAATGAGAGTTGAATGTGTTTTTTATTCTAGTGGAACGTAATTGAAAAGAACATTGTTTTATAATACCGAAATTACCTCAGTATTAGTTGAGGTTTTTTCATCGGTAATTTTTAACCTTGTTATTGTTAGTTACTTGTACCGATTTGAAACGGCCCGACTAATAAAATTAATCATTTTTCATTCCATCATTTCTCTCCAGGACATAAGGCATAGCGGATAGTCGGAAAAGGTGATTAGATGAAACGTAATAGTGTAAGTCGTTAATTAGCATTATTATTCAAGGTGATTTGAGAAAAATGAATGTCATTGGGGAGGAGGAATGAAGTACAGAGCAATAAGAAATACGAGGACGCAAAAAAACTATACAATAACTGTCAAATTTTAAAATGGAAAAGCTATGTATAAAAAAGAGCCACCAAAATTTATCTCTAAGCGCTACAGAAACTAGTAAAAGTGCGAGGTTTTCAATCATGATGTGGCTACACACGTATAAAAACAGAGGAAAAAGGAGACGGCGCAGGTTTATTGGCTGGATTGAGAGGGAAGGAATTGACGGAGGGTGAAAGGAATGTGCCGGTACGAGAAGTGCTTCTCGAGGCGAAAGTTCTCTCCCTCCTAATTTTTTTCCTCCGCGTATAAGTCAGCTCGCGCCGCGAGGATGCGGAAGGAATATTGAGATGAGGTGTGGGAGTTGGCGGCGGGAGGGACGGATGGAGGACGCCATTAGAGTGGAGAGGGTTGGAGGAATAAGGGTGCCGCTCCCTCGCTGGGGGCTGGGATGTGGAAAAGCGCGGCGCCGCTCCGCGGTAGTGCAGGTGAGGAAGGAGCCGGAGGGAGGGAGAGGCAGGAAAGCCCCAGATGGAGGGAAAACGGATCCCTTTTTCTTTCTCTTTCCACTCTCAGAAATTTAATTTGCTACCATCGATCCATAAGGAAATAAGGGCGGGTGGAAATAAAGAAAGAAAACAGTTTTCAAGGACGTGGGCTTGAGGTGAAGCATTCATGCCCCTTGTACTGCTAATGTCTCTTGTGGCGTCCGACTAGTTTCATTGAAAAAGAGTACGGACGAGATGATGTAACATTGTCTTCTTTCTACTGCCATCCACGCTTTATTTTCAGTAAGCCCTTATCCTTTATCTCACAGTGTGATAGAATGAATCTGATTTTATTGTTTTATTTGAACTTGGACCAATTATATTTTATGCCCATAATTGTGTTAAACTCTGCGCGAATACTCCCAATTATTTGTGGACCACATCCAGTAGAGAAAGCTGAAATATGTAAAAATACTTATACATAAAATGATTTAAATACTTACCATAGTATATCGTTCAACCTTTTGTAAAGTCACTGTTCCAGTTGAAATATTTGTCCTACATCTATTTAAAAAAAGACCCATTTTTTTAGTACTTTCATCAAGCAACTTTAGCCAGCATAGATCTTCAAACTTTCTTACACACCTTGCTCCAAATTCCTTGTAGCACATTGCTAATGACTAACTCACCAAAAACTCCCTTGATTCCTTGAATAAATGGCGTCACTAATGCATAAAGTGGCTTTAGCTCACGCTTTTGTTGACATAGAACAGAGATTTATGGGTATTAGAAACCGTTATTTTAAGTCTATGCGTCGACATACAATTCATTCTTGTCCTTCATTTCCAATTTCTTTACCCTCTTCCATCTCCATTTTTTGTAACTGGTGTCTCAGTAAGTCCTGCCAAACATCCCTGTAGTGGTTTATGAGATAGATTATTTAACTTAAATGCGAATTAAAGGGCAGAACCTCTTGAAATATTTTAGTAATACTCAGAGGAACGATTTTTCGAAAAAAGTTATTCCATTTAAAGTCACACCCGTTTCGTGCCATATTAATGACAAACCGTGAGATGGCTTGCATTAGGTGGTCAGATCTGCGATGGCACGACTAAAGCAACGATTGTTTACTCTACTTCTGAAACAGCCCAGCAAATTTGTCCATGGGATTTACTCCCGGGGCTCTCACACATGCAGCATGTGAGTACTCTCATCCCGTGCCCCGAGCCACTAAAAGAGAGGATGGAACATTCGCGTCAGCCTTTCAGCTACGAGGCTCATTTATGTGCCCGCTGCCGCCGCAGTTATGTGCCCAGCATAAACACGGAAACTAGCCCCAGCATCGGATATTTTCCCGGAGGTTGACATAACCCTTGAATACTTGAATCACACCATTTTGCAGACGGGAAAGGTATGCGCCTTTGTTTCTGGGTCGTTTAGGACCAAGTTTGTAACAACATTTGTTGGAGAGGAACATATAATTAGCCTTTATTTTCAGCAACAGTGCTATATAAAACTATAATTCGTATTATAACAGAGCATTAAGGACAGGGGCATACATATCCATTGTTTGTGCGTCTGAAAATTCTTCCAATAAAATTCACGCGTTTTTTTAGTCCTAATGTTACTTTATGTAAGTAGTGGCAACATTCCTACGGTATCAGGAAACGAACTTACGAGGTTTGTTCAAAATGTTCCCGAACTTTTTGAATAGAGGGCCTCCAGCTGGTTATTTTTTAATCCACATGAAGGCGTTGTGTCTGCAAAAACTTCCAAAATAAACGCCTTTAACCACTTTGTTGGTATATTGTTCTGCTGCTCAGTTACTATGTGAAAGGGTGTTCCTGGAGTGCGGCGAAAAATTGGATCCTTGGAAATGAGCTCCTTGAAGGAACAGCATTGTTATGTGACATACTGCGTAAAACTCCGCAGATCCTTCACAGAAACTTTTGAGTTGATTATCTAGGCTTATATTGAGGATGCTATGAAACGTACTGCTTGTTATGAGTGGTTAACCCGATTCAAAAAGGGACGGCAATCAATGGAAGACGACGAGCGTTTTGGAAGACCGTCAACTGACGACCCCCACAAATGAAGAAAGTGAACGATCTCGTTCATAGAAATCAAATTTGACTGTCAGGAAACTTGTAGAAGAGTGTGGCATCTCGATTGGCTTGTGCTATGGAATCCTAACTAAGAAATTGAGGATGCATCGAGTCACCACCAAATTCTTGCCTCGCCTGACGACAGCATACTAGAAACAACATCGAGTTTAAGTCTATCAGGAACTGTTTTATCGAGCTGAAGAGGATAAAGCCTTCTTGTTCAGGATCATAACAGATGATGAGTCATGAGTTTATGGATATGACATCGAAACAAAAGTGCAATCTTCACAATGGATTGGTTAGACATCTCCCGTCCCAAAAAAGCTCGACAAGTTCGTTCGAATATCAACGTTATGTTGACTGTTTTTTTCAACGCAAAGGAAGTTGTGCATCACTTATACCTACGTAAATTCCAGATAATCAACACGGAATACTACATGGGGGCTATAACATGCCCAAGAGAGAGAATCAGGTGAAAACGACCCGAAATTTGGAGGAGCAGCGAGTGGTTTTTTCACCACGACAACGCGCCGGCTCATTTGTCTCTCAGAACTCGTGAGTTTTTAGCCAAAAACAAGACAACTGTGCTTCTCTACCCACCCCACTCACCAAACCTAGCTTCTTGTGACTTTTTACTGTTCCCCAAACTAAAAACCCCGCTCAAAGGAAAGAGATTTTCCACTGTTTCAGAGATAGAAAAAAATTCGGTGGAGGAGCTTACGAGCATTCCGGAAGAAGCGTTCCAGGACTATTTCAAAAAGTAGAGACACCGTTTGGATAAGTGTATACATTGGAGAGAAGACTGCTTTGAAGTGGACCTTGACCAATTATTTTTTAGTGGAGTATTTTTTGTAATAAATAAAGTTCTGGAATTTTTGAACAGACCTCATTGATTATTTTACAGAGAAAGCATAGTACACCCATTCCAAAACCCAATTTCACTTTGTACTTGAGATCCATCGTGTATTTAGGACTAAAATATTTAATTCGTTGCCTTTCAATATTGAAGTCAGAAGAAATAACAAAGATTTTGAAACTATCAAAAACATGGCTACTATCGCTCAAAAATATTGATATTTTGCATTAAAGTATCGATGTCGTTTAATAAATCTGTGCCTGTATTATCTTATGCTGCAATACAGTACTATTGTATTATACCGCCATATGCAACTGCAACTAAGATTCGATGAGAATAACTTGTGATTGTCTCATTGTATTTCGGTGCAAAAAAATTCAATTCTGTTACAAGATACGATAGACATATATGCTTTATATGCTCGTATATATGCTTTACAGGGTTTTATTTTTTTACCTATTGGCAATGCATTGAATTCACTGAAGGCACACTCCACACAGATCTGTGACTTTTGAGCCTGCCTAAAACTTCCCAAAAAATACATTCAAAAAGTTTATTGTACAATATATTGTGGAGTAATTAACGTGTCATTAATATTAACATTACATGGCCCTTGCTTACTTGACGCTGCTAGCTATTAATGCTAGTAATTCATTCTCTAGTCTCATCCATTCCTATCCAGTCCAATCCTACACTTAAAAAACCAAGCAATAATAGTATACATATATGTGCCGTGTCATAATTTTATTGAAAAAATGTTATTCAATCTACCCAAATGGGGAAATTTTTAAATTTTTGGTTCTGAGGAATCGGTTGATCTAGGTTCTAAATCCTCAATAAAACTGTTTCAATCAGTAATAAAAGGGCCGAAATTTCCCTTAAAAACTCATACATAACTGATTTGGTAACTTAAGTCGGGCATATCTGCCACGCTGTATTTTTTCGTAAATTTCATATCTTCAGAATCCATGAGTAGGATATCCTAAGGGGGCGATTATTACTTGAACAATATTATTTAGACATAACTTAGCACATGGGTAATTTCAGAGCCAAATGATCATATCAAAATAATTGCCAGGCTAGAAAAAGGTCAACTTGGATGTATGTGTACTGAATTACAAAGACATCAGTTCCCCACTAGAGCTGTTTCTGTCATACATTACAACGATTAACAAGACTCAAGGACATACGTATGAAGAAGTTGGTAATATCTACTAATAGCAGTATTATGCTCGGAATTTTATACCTAGCTTTTCCCGAGTCAAAATACGAAGCAATTAAAAAGCGCTTTTACAATCCCAAAACTACTTTTATGGTAGGCATTTAGATATAAAAGAAGTTGTGAATAATTTGAACTTACGTCCTATTAATTTCACCCACATAAACATTAAAATTAAAATATGAGTTTGGTCTTCACTGAAGATTTGAATATATATAAGTTTTATAAGTTGCATTTTTTACTCAAGTATGAAACGACTGGGACGAGTTGAGCAATGTCAGGATGAGTTACACTTATTCTGTTCTTCTGGCAAAATGCTATCTCAATTTTTTTATCATCGTTTACTTCTTCACCTTTGCTGTCTCTATCCTCCGACAGGTTTCATCAGAACTGTTTTCTCAATGCTGTTGTCTTGCTCTGCCACCGTCACGTCTTCATAACTCCTACCCTTCATTATATACGTCATCTTGTTGTATCTTCTTCTTCTTTTCCCTCTCTTTCCCTCAATATTTTTTCAAATTTTCTTTAAGGCTATCTTTTCTATATATTTGTTCTAACTACTTCGCTTTTCTATTTCTTACTGTTCTCAAAATGTTTCATTTCTCATTTATTCTTCCAAATTTTCCGTATTTTTAACTTTATCGCTATATTTGATAATTTTCAATGTTCGCCATAGCCATATTTAAAATCTCTCCAGCTATTTTTCATTTTTGATATTCACCCCTGACTGACCTAGTTTCTGCTCCATAAATCAGTACACTCCAAATTAATCAGTTTGCGGATATTTTTCTTAAATCTATGTTGATTGATTTTGCTGCTAATAGAAGCTAAATTTTACTGAAGACTTCATTTTCTGGATTGACTCTCCTTATTTCCTCCGTGCAACTTCCAATCCATATGATAATACTTCCGATGTATCTAAAGGATGATATTTTTTTAGTCGCTTACAATTAGTTTTAAAAATTAGAGTACCTATAAATTTAAATTTTGATATCATGTGGATATTTTTCTTACGTGCCTCCGCGGCCACCTCCATGAAGCGGCCACCTCTCTAATTGGCCGAATTTTTTGGGAACGTGTGAATTATATTTTCCATGAGAGTTATGTCGATTTTTCCTCACTCTGAAGGAAGCCCCCTGAAGTGGCCATTATTTCATGAGTCCTGTGATGGCCGCTTAATACCTGATAACACCTGATTCGTTTATGTTTTGAACATGACCGCTCCACTGCTTTTGTTCATCAAGTTTCCATTTAAGGTAATTAATGTCGAGAGAAGGAAAATACAACCCTGATTGCACGTTATAATTGGATCATAAGGTCATGCGATATCGTTATCTGCCCTCCATGAGCCTACGCTAAATCCTCCCTTTTTACTTAGAGGCGATGCCTGAGTGCAGAAGTGGTTGTAAGGCCGATTTATTGCTATAGGAAGATATCTATGTTTGTTTTATTTTAAATTCTAATTGTCCACTTGATCTATAACTTTTTTATCGCTTTGTCCATAACCATAATTTATCGAGGTATTTAAGATTCTTGAATCGATGGTTTTCTATGGTAATCCTTCGAATTGTTCTCTGTGAGATGGAGCTTTCGGAATACTTCGGTTACGCGATCCAAGTGTTCAGGATATTGTTTTATCGTTTCACTAGAGCGCGTGTGGTAAGATTTACCGAAGCCATCCAATGATCTAGTTGCTCGCCGGAAGCTGTTATCTTCAGAGAAGAATTTGGGAGGATCAAGAAGCCTACGCTGAGTTATGAAGCAGTCACCGGGGAATAACTTATGGTAGTGCATTTATCGAAGCGGTAAATAACCTGAGTCAAGCCTGGAGGGATAGCTCTAATTATTCACTTCTCGGGAACTGTGGAATCAAAAAGTTTGGGAAATCATGAGCCATTAATTTGTAACATTTGACTTTCACGTGCGTTCATGCCAAAAATTCCTTGGTTGGAATATATCCTACTCGCAATCTCGCAACTGGAACTAAACTGGTATATGTAATCTATAAACTTCCTGTAGCTTTTCTTTTGTAAGAAGGTTCGGTTTGTAGAAAATGTGATGGTGAAATAAGAGAGTTCCAAATGCACTTGAATGAGTCCTTTGGTTAACCGCTTCTCAATATGTTCGTGAGGTGCTCAATTCGAGCTAGGTCTTTTTCTCTTCACCGTCTATTTGGCACAAAATTATCCTTTCATTTCTTAATCAAACAATAGCCTTGATTTTCTAAACACCTTTTTTCCAGTTGTATTAATTCGTAGTTGTGTCCATGCAATTCATCAAACTCACCAGGTGTTCCTTCTTTTACCAAAAGGTCAATGCAATCACCAAAGCATTTCGTGCAAATTTTTCCCTTATAAATGTGTTCCTGTTTTTCCTCCATTTCATTTCTAGCAAATCCATAATTATTGAAGAATATTGGGGACTATGACGTACTTCTTTCCTCATTTATGCTTCCTACACATTTCAGTCATATTTTATCACTACGATCTGTTGTTGGTATGTTCTCCTTGACCTCTCTTTCGTTATTAAATGATATTTCTACGCTTCTCCACGTAGTCAGCTTTCTGTCCATTAACTCAATTGCTTTTTCTGGGTGGATGAAGCAAATACATATGGGCTGATCCTTTTGAATCCTCTTCTAGAAGATAAGTCTCAGGGCCAAAAGAGCTTCACTTGTTTCCCTACTTTCCCAGAAACCGAACTGATCTTCACCCAGGAAGTATTCCTGAACTTTTTTTAATAATCCGGAAGATAATGCTTGTAAGATTTTCTACCACTGTTTCATTCTTTTCTCCTTCGGGATATGGAGCTTTATTGTTGTTTAAATACCCGCTGAAATTTTCGTACCAGAATAAATATCACATAAAAATTAGTTTAGCTTTTTTAGGGTCCTGAGTCCTGTACATCAAAAGAACTATGAGATATCAAGGAAATTTCTGGCGAATTTCTCTGTCAAAAGTTCTCAAATGACATATTTTACTAACTCACATGAAATATTTCCGACCTAGTGTATAATTTCACTCCCACAATGTCTCAAACATTACCGAGTTATGAATTTAGTCCAAAGATAAGAAAGAAGGAAATCTCGATTCTCATTTCCTCTTGATAAAACTTCGATCAACGAGTACAAGAGATGATTACACCAGTGTTACTAACGCATTGAATTGTCCGGTGTTCCACAGCGTCATATCCTTTTATGGCTCTAATGGTGACCCCAAGATGCTTGTCTCTATCCAACGCTGCCCATACCTTATTTCATGACCCACCTGCTTGATATGACTTTGCTGCTCTGAGCACATCACGTCTCTTGGGCGCTATTTCCATTCATCCCAAAATATCCCCTTCAAAGATAATCGCTAGTAGTGACTCTTACGCCCCCGCCAGTGAACTTGCACAGTGTCGTAAATTCTGGTATTTTCGCCACTCTGAGTATCAATCAAGTACGACATCACCCACATTATACATCACAGCAGCATACCTCTAGCAATGTGGCGGGAACCTCTTTGATCGTGCTCAGAAATACAGCACTGAATCACTGAATAGGGAAGTCATGTTGTGTGTCGTGATGTGCATGGACATCAACAGGCTGTCACGGAGAATTAAGTTTAGAGTTGACAAATTTTTTCCTCGTTTGTCGCTAAACTGAGCTCTTTGACGTCTCACTAGGCGCTCTCGAGGGTAAACGGATGCATTGAGCCGGTAAAGGTAGCGTTATGTCTTGAATGACGTGTTGGGAATGATAATATCACGTGAGATGAAATTCAAAACTAATCTCCGGAGTAACTGAAGTTTAGTTCGTTTCACAACTAATTTTCCTAGTGTTTCCGCTTCATGCTTCGCGTTATACTGCTATCTGTGCTAACATTGCATGGCGTGGCATTATTGGAACTGATGGTTGAATCTCCATTGTGTTCACCTGGTTAACACATTTTCCCAAACACCTGAAACACGATTATTTTTATATTATTTCAATCATCGACTCCTTGGAAAAAACTACGCGTTTATAAAAAATAAATTGTCTCTTATACAAAAAAAAGTGTTTCTGATTGTAAATTTCCTTGTTATTTAATATTAAGTGATGGAATGTAATAGAGATATAGGCATCTCTTAATGATGGTTTATGGGTTGCTGACTCTTTAATAGTCAATAAATGCTTTTAAACCCAGGTCAATAGGTTACTCTCTGCTATGTAAATGCCTCGGTTTCAATCACCTTACGAAATTTCCATTCATCTTTAACGGTCCATACATCTGGCAGCAACGATCTGAATATTTTTGGTCCCAAATTTTGTAACAAAATCGAAATCATTTGTTGGTCCCGTTATTGCACAGTGACTATGTTGGCCACATTTGATGGTAATAAAGTGATGTGGATCTATTCAATGTTAAATTTCGATTTTTATTTAGAATATCCCTTTTTCTTACACCACACTGTGCATGCTATTTCTGTATAAATAAAAACAGTACAATTAAAAAAGCACTTTGAATAACTGAACCATAAATAAATAAAAAAATGCTCGAGGACTGAGGCTTTAAAATCCAGTGTTCTAGGTTTTCTTTTTTGGCCCAGATTTAACGGCTAGAGAACATTGAATGGTTGCTCCATAAAGCCACAAAATAAAATTATGATGTTATACGCTATATTTTTAATCTGCCCTTTGGCTGTATCCTCAGTACGGACATCCTTTTCTATTTTTATATACTTGAATTAATGACGAATATTACATATTTTTTATATTGAGAAGCGTTGGCTACCTTTAGTTTTAAAACTAGCCAATTATTATAAGTGAATAAGCAGAAAGTGAATAGCCATATTTTTCGTGTACAACGTTGATTAACAAAAAGAATTTCCCTGAAAATTAAGGAAAATCGCTTTTTGAAAGGTCATCTCCAGAATTCAGCTCTGGTGGAGTAACTGCCAGATGTATGCAGGAATATTCCACTTTTAAGTCCCTTAAAACTATAACTTCATTTTTATAGTCCCAATAAAAGTATAGTCTAATTTTTCTATGTCTGACTCTCCTGTGAAAACTGATGAAATAGTTTTTAATAGAGTCATTTTACTATTTTATTTGGTGACATTGGCTCTCGTAGGAAGAAAGTTAATTGTAAATAGTGAGAATGAAGAACAGTTAACGCTTTCATTTTTATTGAAAACATATTAAAACACATTACGTGACATGCGCAAGCATACAAACCTCGGATCCTTTTCTATCCATTCACTTACTCTCCAATTACCTGGGAGCTCTTTTCTCTTTCTTTTAAACTCACCATTGAATTCTTCATTAGTTTCTCTTGGAAGATCTTCTTTCATATATCAAAAATATATCTCAATGGCAACAACTTTAGGCTAAAAAACAAGGGTTAGGAATGCTCAAAGCGCTTTTTATTAGTAATTATTCTCACTATTGTAACACGTATTTCCTTCGTTATTGTTCTTCTACTTTGTATTATGCCCAAGCTTGCTCGTCGGAAAAGAAAATACATGAAACGTAACAGGTTTAGAGATACGGTTGCAGTTTACTTAACAAATGAAATATTCAATTTACAGACAATTTAAATTATGAAAATAATTTCTTATATCCTAAGGTCATGACCAACTGTATATTCTAATTTACATACAAATTTGGCATATGAATAATTATTCCTTCTTTTAAGTATATTGTCCAATTATTTTCCACACTTCTCCACTTAAACTTTTCACAACATCCAGTCACAAACTTAATTCGTGGCCAATTAAAAACCTCTTGCCTTATGGCTTCTTGTATCTTATATGAAAATAAAAGTTTATAGTTACAACCCAATTATTTGACGACACAGGTTGGCTTGTCCCTATGTGGTCTGGAAAATCCTCTCAGCCTGCGTAGTGTTCGTCCTTGGCGGGCCCTCAGCTCTTTTGTCTCGTCCCGTTGTAAGATCTCCCGTTCCTCTCCTTAATTCCAGCTCCTTTGTCAATTCTCCTTTTCTACGTGGGCTATTTCTCGCACGACGCCACACTCTGGAACTTCCTCTACCAAAACTTGCGTGCTGTCCTGGCACGACCGTACACTCCGACGGTTTTATCTACAAAAATTCCTGCGTGCTGTCCTGGCACGACCGTACACTCCGACGGTTTCCTCTACACTTTCTAGCTCCTTTTGTTGCCGACGCTTCCACTCCCTCGGTCTATTGTTTATTCTCAATATGGTGGGTCCCTTATTGTTATACTAAGCCATGAGGTGGTAAAATAAAAATGGCGAGGCCAGCGTTATGTTACACTATATGTTTTTGGAGAACAAATGCAGGGTGCAGTGCTATCTTGTGGGCTCCACCCTAGCATATTAAACCAAAATTTAATATAGCGCCCACTAACGCGTTGTACAACATTATTTGAAAATAAAAGGCACTTATGTAGAATTAAATATAGCTTACATACAAAGTAACGTAAGACCTTAAGTAAATCTTGAATAAGATTATTCCATTTCAGAAATTTATCAATTATTATTCCCAAGTATTTTATTGAATGGACCTGCTCTATTATTAGGCAGTCACAATTTACTTTCCAGCAATCTGAAATATGATAAAATAATTTACAATTCATTGCATAGCAGTTGCAGGGGTCAAAAAACATAAATGTATTTTTTTCACTTAATTATAAAGCATTATAACTAAACCACATCTGTAATAAGTACAGGTCATTTTGGGCATCATTTACAATACATTTTAGATTATAGCCAGAATAACTTAGAGCTATGTCATCAGCAAAGGCTGTAAGATTTCCATTTTATTTACAGCCATACAAATCATTTATATAAATTAGGAATAGTATTAGACCAAGTACAGATCCCTGAGGCACCCCAGTAGTCACTGCCAGTATTGTGAATCTAATTTAAAAGAACTTCATTATTCAATGTATCAATTGCCTTTTGTATAACAATGAGCAATCTTCCAGTACGTCCCTTCATATTTGTATTGTAATTAATATCGGTCATCAAATTAATCAATAAAATTAATCCTCAGTTCCAAGTTGGCATCTAAAGCCATATTGATTGTTACTAAAAAATTATCTGCATTTAGGAATCTGATTAACGGATGCTTAACAAGTTCTCCAATACCTTTGACATGGTTGCAAACAGAGAAATAGGCCGATAATTTGGCACACAGACCTTTCACGTTTCACTAGCGATCATCTTTCTTAAAAAGAGGTATTACTACTGCTTTTTTGGATATGCTTGGAAATTTGCCTGAGTTGAAGCTTAGGTTGCAGGCATGAGCATTTACTGGAGCTATATCATTGATAATAAATTTTAATATTTTGATACTGATTCCATCTATACCTTGAGATCTACTCCTTGAGAACTACAGCGAACAGAATTAACCAATTTAATTACATCCTGGGGGACAATAGGATTAAGATAGAAAGAATCGCATCTCTTTTTATATGAGTATGGATTTTTCAATGTCTTACTTTTGCAAGCTTGGTGGTTAATTTTGGCAGAGTTAAAAACGATGATAAAATCATTATTGAATTCATTCACTAGTGCTGATTCTACAGACATAACTTTACCATCTATATTTAGATACAATAACTTTTCACTGGATGCCTCTTCACCGGGTAATTCTTTAAATGCTCTCCATTGTTTTTTGGGATTATCCCTATACTCTTGGAACTTGTTCATGTAGTAATTATTTGAGGCTTGCCTAATTTTAATTCGCAGATTATTTCTGACTTTAATATACTCATTCCTCAAACAAAGATTACAAGGATGACGTTTAATCTTTTAAAATATATACTTTTATCTGTTAACCATTTGCAACAGGTCATTAGTCATCCATGGTTTCAACTTTTTCGGATTTTTTTTATTATCGCTGCCTATTCTTTAATCCACTCCTAAAATATGTTTCAATCTAAGTGGGAACGTAGTGCGTAATATTATGAGACAACTTCCAGGATAGTAGAATTTTTGAGAGAGAATTTTGAAAAAAAACAAAGGTTTTGTCATTCCATATTGACTCGTTGTTGAAATCAAATAAAGAAAATTTGAGAGGGAACAATTTAGTGGCTACTGAATTCTTATTTTCATTCTCCTACATATAGTCATTGGTCTTTATTAGTGCAAATGAATTTAGGTCAAGACAAAATATCTTGGGTAACTATATCTTGTTGAAAGTGACTGTATTTCCTACCTATGAATTATATTACTCATGGGCCATAAGAGAGAGATTTATAATGAAATGGATGACTCAAAGAACTGTCAATAGCATGGTCGATAGCTGGATCATCATTGGTGGCACAATCCTAAAATTGGTTGACTGCAGCCGTTCACCTCGCATTAGCTAGTGCTAATTCCAGTACCCCGTCCACCCCGCCGTAGCTAATGCTAATTCCCGTACTTCCTGGTATCTCTTCCCATCTACTTTCCTATCAAGTTATTTCATGGACTTAACTCCTCGTTCTAGTTGACTGTACTTATTTTTTTGATGATTTAATTATTTTTGGCATGCCAAAAATTACTCAACCAAGCTATATTTCATTCTTTAAAACATTGCCTAATCATCGAAGTCAAGCCTCGTCTTTATCAGAATCTACTACGCAACACTTTTTTATTAATCTCATTTTTAGAGAATCTGTTGTCCCGCTTTCCTTCCTCTTATTAATTTCTTAATTATAAGTACCCCCGATTAGTTATGACCCATCAGATGTACGCTCATCTTCCGTTCCAAATCTGTAATTTGTTGTATAAATATGACATTGATCAAATTTCAATATTCTCGTAAAACTTAACTATCTTGACTGTGGAATTTATTTCTACGAACTTTTAGCAACATATTCCTATCTTTATTGTCGCCATTATGTTTTTCGGTCATTGATTTCATACTTAACCCTCGTGCTGGTATTGAGGTTTTTGGTAAGTTACTACTCATCCTTAAAGTATAAATCATTGTATTAATCTATAGATACATAAGTAATTGCAGTGTCCAAAGGTTCAGGAGTGTTTTTGCTTAATTATGTCGTGCTCTTGCTGGTTAGTGCCCCAACATATCCTGCTTCACGCACAATGGGGTGGTTAGCTAGCTTTGATTTGCTCTACCGATTAATTTTTGATTTAATCATATCCTTTATGTGTTACAAACTAGCGCAAAAATCTCGCTATTTTGCTGACCTAAGATGCAGCACACGTCGTGCCAAATGTTTTAGCAAAGACGTGAGCCGTGAAACAGGAGTAAAAAACCCATTTTTGGAGACCACGGAGCAAAATCGATTGCCACCTTAAGCGAGGAAACCAGTCGGCCGTATCAATATTCACTACAAGAAGATTAACGTGGGGGTGGAAGTGGAAGAAAAACGTATATTATGGAGCCACCATTCCAGCCCACGTCGAGGATAAGTGTGGTCGAAGATCCTCTAGACGCTCGTTTAGTAAAAGGAGACCAAACCTTATTTTCATTTCACTTTCAAGATTATCATTAACGCCTCTTCGAAAAAAAGTCTAGATTTTTTTTTCGACCGTGTGAACGACCGCACGTGGGGAAACGCGGATCGCCATCGTGAGAGCCAACGTGATTGGAGAGTTTGCCGATGGATAGGAGCCTAGGGATGTGTGTAAGGGGTTCCCGCTGAATGGGGTTAAGTCTATGGGAGGGATGATGGTGGTTTCAGAGGCGGTTGAGGAATGGGACCGATTAATGGATTAGCGGCCTGGAATCCCGCACTAATCCACTGGAATTTCCATTAACCCACCAAGAGGGGAGACGTTGAGGATCTGATGGGTCTTATTCGTTCCATCCCAGTATCACGCCTTCTCTTTCCTCCACAAGATGGCTCTGCTCCTCAGAGAGTGCGTCGGATGTCCATTACTTGGGCCTGGCCTCAAATCTCCGCTGTGGCTGATATTTTCCTATGGTGACACTGCGAGTACAGTACTTTATCCGTTGAATGGGATGCAATGGACCATGGCCCAAATGTCGTCTTGCATTAAGTGGAATTTTACTTTAAATCAAAATTACGGAACAAAAAGCCAACGTTAGGTTTCTCTCCACCTGTATTCGATCTCGTTAATAATCCGTCTATTTTCTATCAACTCACCAATGCTACATGCATATTTTTCTCTTCAAAGGGCCATCTGATACTTCCTTTAGGGAAATATGAAAATGAACTCTGTACATAGTGGATTGAAACTTCTGAATCGTTTTTCATGAAATTATATATTGTGCCGGAGCCTCGAGCGGGTTGTTTATGTAGTAAAGAGTCTTATGCTTTGTGGCGGTGGGCACAATTGCGCGGCATTAATTTTTTCAGTCAGCGATGAGAAAGTTAAGGGTAAAATTCTTTTCAGATGAGATATTTCAGCCTCTAAAAATGTCCTGCATTATATTACACGTGTAAATTTTCCCAATACTACTGATTCCTGCCAAGTTTTCAACATTCAAATACTTTAAGGCAGGGTAGGGCGTACATTTCTCAATCTAACATGTGCATGGTTAACTAATACCCCAAAATCAACCTTTTCTGTTATGAGTCATATAGATATTTGAAATAAAATTAAATTCCTACTCCCGTATCATGAAAGCCACTTCGACACGTTTAACTGGGTAGGGTAATGTTTTTTCCTAAATTAATGAGTCTCGAAAATCCGGGATTGTTGAGCTATCTAATCATCTTAAATTTGGAAAATATGAGAAACTCCATGAGTAAACAATAAATTTCCTATTGCAAAAAAAAATTTCTTTGTTTTCTCGATACTAAGATTGCCTACAAATTTGTGATACTTGAAGGGTTTTGAAGGTTTAGTTACAATGGATTAGCTTAATTGTTCATTCAACTAAGCGTAGAACTTCATGAAAACTGCCAAGGTGTATAAATAAACTTTGGAGAAACTTGGACTTTGACGTGAATGTTACTCCATTTCGTAGCTGAAAAGAAAATTTATAAATTTCACAAAAATCCATTGTCATAATTTGTCAGTCTATATTGTTAAGTATGAAGGATCCTAAACAACATTCAAAAATCGCTCTAATACCGGGTTATATGACTAAATATTGATTGTTCATTTTAAAATTACTGGTGAATAGCCAATTTAATGATTCTGCGGAGGGCCACTGCATACGTGTGAGCTATACTATCTACATGCTATTTAAATGGACGGAATTTGAAAAAAAATTCGTTCCTACAATTGTATTGCCCGTAACATGAGGATTTAAAATGGTACTTCAGGTTTTAAATGGTTTTGAAAAAGAGCTTAATCAGTAATTCGATTGATTTGTAAAGAAGTACATTACTGGTGGTACTTACTACTAAAATTACTGGTGAATAGCCAATTTAATGATTCTGCGGAGGGCCACTGCATACGTGTGAGCCACACTATTTACATGCTATTTAAATGGACGGCATTTAAAAAAAAATTCGTTCCTACAATTGTATTGCCTGTAACATGAGGATTTAAAATGGTACTTCAGGTTTTAAATGGTTTTGAAAAAGAGCTTAATCAGTAATTCGATTGATTTGTAAAGAAGTAGAGAATGGAAGAGTTAGCCAGGTGAAAAGTTTATCCTCTAAGTTGGAAATATTTTAAGCTAATATTGAGTCATCATTTTGTGTTAGAGTAATGAAGTTGCCAAGTACTGTCCTGTTTCGTCTTCTGCGTTTGGCCCATAGTACATGCATTAGATGTACTAGAAAATATGTGATAGATCAGTTAATGTGCAGAGTATTATACTTACATGATGGCTACTTCCGGTTTTGAAATTACTTTTGATAGTATTGAGGTGAGCAAAAATTGCATATACCATTCCTTGGAATGGATTGCTTACACTAGCGGTCGAGACAATGGCTGGTGATTAAAATTCATTTTCAAGTCGTCAGTTTTCTAGAAATTATAGCGTATATGTAGATTATTGATAGAGTTCTCGGGACAAGTGAACAAATCCGTTGGGATTGCTTACAAAAGCGCTGTTTAGGCATGAATTTGTGACGTGATGTTAGGCCCGTAGGGAATTATGCATCAACGACTGGCCATGTGGTTGATTCATGATGACCAGTAGGAATGCCCTCAGTAATCTTGACGTGCTTACAAATGAATTTATTCAGTTTAAGCTATCCTATGGTACATTTCCATGACATTTTAAGCAATGAATAGCTGTATCACACTCTATATGGTCTTCTGAAATGTTAAAAATATCTATACCAGTACATTTAATAGTGTTAGTAAAATGCACAAGATTACTTGAACCCACGATAATAAACCATGATATGGTTGCAAAACGATTGCGTTGCTTAATAACTAGTCTCCATTTTAGTTAAAATTAACCCACATCTGGATTTCTCAATCTATGAGATTGCTGGTCTTCATTAAATTATCAAATAAATGTTTATTTTAATAAAATTTTTTCGGTTATGAAAATCTTCAGGGGTTAATGGATAGTTATTGTTATCAAAGTATTAAAACTTCTTCATTACATAGGTAATTGAATTATATTACCGTCAAATTTAATCTCATAGTCCTACAACGTTTTTAGAATGATTCTAATTAGGATACCTTGATCGTTTAAAGAGTTTATAAATTCTAACTTCTATAAACTCTAACAAACCTGAAAGTTTTCTTTGATTCATAAAGCAGTCATCTATCTTCATAAGACGTTATCAAGAGACGAAGCTATCTAATTCCCATTTTAAGGTAAAAATTATTGCGGAAACGGCGCAATTAGTTGTTAAGATATTGATAGCACATATATGTGTATCGTTTATAAAGGCATAAGTAAGGAAATTGTTTAAAAAAAACAGTCTCTACGTCGACATGTTGGGATTTTTCTGCAATTACTAAGAGTTCTTTTTTACTTAAATGAGTCATTCAGCGAGCTAACTCAATTCTTGTCATTGTTTTCTTAGTATTTTATTATCAATTCGACATTTATGAATCCATAACATTATGATAAAACTCTATATATTGTCTTACTTGTTGTATTTCTAGGGTGAATAATTACAAAAAATGCTGCCGATAAAAATTACTGAAGAATAACTGTTCTGTAAATAGACTATGATCGTTACCATGAACATTATGATGAAATAACATGATGATGAAATGGACATCATTATGATACATAATTAGCGGTGTATTTTAATTCAATAGAAAATTTTATCCACCAGGCACCTGTTTATCTACCTGAATATTTATGAGATTCCTTGCGGAAAAAATCAAATTCCAACTGCTGTTGTTTGGCGATGGCTGTTCACAAAACGCTTGCACAGCAAAAAAGTGAGGGTACTTTAATAAAAAAATAAAGATTGCCCAATACTTTTATTATATATTCAGTGGAAATATTGGGAAGATTATGGGATTAGTTAATTATTGATGCAGCATGTTAATAAATGTTCATTTTTGGGAGTAAATTAATTTTATGCGCATATGACAAGGGGTTACTTTAATTCTCTCCAAAGGCAATAACTTCATGATTATCCCGCCGCATTCCAAAAATTGTCGTCGTTATGGATTGACAAATATCTTGCTTAATATAATCTTCATGTGAATGGAAGCCTTTTTCGGTGACTTATCTTTAAGGATCAATCTGAGAACCTACCTCGAGGATATAAAATACTTATTCATTTTCTGCATTTTTTTATTTTCATCTGTGACTTGCAAAAATTCCAAAATTAGTGTGGTTTTAAAAAGATGTTAAATCACCAATTAATTAAAATTCTTGTGAATGATGTTTTCACTCGGCTGAGGTCTGATATGACTAATAGAAAATACTATTTGTTTTCCGGTCCTCCACACCTGTCTTCCTTTCGTCCTCTGCGACGTCTTGACGCGGTTAATTTACTCAGCAGGTTTACACGAATCTTCCATTTACTTTCTCTACAATTTCCCCTGTGGTAACGCTGCTCATAGGACAGCGCCCTCGAGTGGCTGTTCCCGAGGGCCTGTTACATCTTACCGCGCCCTTATATTTATTCGCTTTCCCTCCCTCTCCCGCTCCTTAGCCGTCTGTGACCTTTCGATCCATCTTCTTCTTCGTCAGCTCCTCCGTCACACGATTCCTCCTTCAATCTCTTTTATCACGTTTTTCTTGTCCGACTGCCTACACTTCCCTCGTCTCTTTTCGGCCGACCTTCGCAGCCGATGGCATGAGATAAACAACACTCTGTCGTTCCTTACTGGAAGAGATCTGAACAGTCCCTTCTCTCGTCGTCGTCTTCTCCTCTACCATTTCCCTCGAATCACTCCAGTTTGATGTGATGAAGGTAGTAGATTTGAACTCGTGGATTTTGTTGTGTTTTGCAATTAATTTTTAAATCGATATGATGCCAGGTTAGGAGTGATGTTTAAGCTTCTTTGTTAAATTTCATTGATAAAAGGGGAAAAGGATTAAATCCTGATTAATATTATTTTAGTGTATCTGTATATTAAATTATTGCATTATTTAGTTGATCTATCTCGTTGTTGATCTATGTCGTCTCGAGGAGTTGATCTATTAGTTGATCTATCTCGTGCTATTTTAAAAAGTGATTTGAACATTGGGCTACTGATAGTTACAGAGCCATTGATTTCATAGTAAATATGGTTTTACTTATGTATAATATGTAAGCCAATAAATTAAGTAGCTAAAACATCACTTATAATTGTACCTCACAGTCGGTTTTGCCAGATACCTCCTGACACCGATGCTATTGTCTACGTGACGAGACCGGTCGGAAAATAAATTACTCAGATTGAGTTTCGAATTGTTATTTTTAATGGCCATTTATCAATGAAAAGTTAGCTCATAACACTAATTCCATTCTTTAAGGTACAGAAAACTAAAATTTTATAATAAAACTTATTAATACTTCCTAAGTTATTTTATCTCTAAAGCAAAATCGGTGTCCCACAAACTAAATGCGGCCTTTAGTCACCATTTGATTTTTTAAAGGTACTAATACTGTCACAAAATCACAAGCTAACTTTACTCAGCAGGTTTACACGAATCTTCCGTTTACTTTCTCTATACTTTCCCCTGTGGTAGCGCTGCTCATAGGACAGCGCCCTCGAGTGCCTGTTCTACAAAAATAGCTATAATAGCAAACAAAAATACGCTATAATTACCTGATTTGTAATGCTTATTAATGAACATTTCCTATTGGAAATTTATTTTCTTTTTATCGCGAGTTAGATGTCATTAATAGCATTGGTAGTCCTTTAAATTAAAAGTTCCTAAGTTTTGTGCAAGATCGTATATGATTAACAAAAATTCCTCATCAATACCCATATGCTTGATGAATGTACTTCTTCAATGCCATCTTATGGAGACTAAAGTTTTCCTCATTTGCTCTGAATGGTGCTTAAAAACTGTAAAACCATTGATACATTCAAAAGAGAGGATAAACATGAGTGATTGCTTTGGATTTTTTCAGAGTGAACATTAAAATGAAAATGCAATATATAGTCAAATTTTTAATACCAAAAATAATTTACAGGTCCTTTTACTCTGCATGGTGAAGTATTTTATCACCGTTAATATAATACGATCGTGAAAATGCGGTAATAACTCATAAAAGTATTTATTATCAAATGAACAACGAGTAATACAGCCATCCTACTCCAAATCACTTTTAAATATTAATGACATTTCAGGTAATATTTAACTAATTGTGGTAAATAAGGGGAGAAATTGTACAGAACTGCATAGAATGGAGCTCTTTGAAAATATAAGAGCGAGAGACGGAAAATGGATTTCCTCAGCATGAACTCGTGGCATGGTGAACATCAAATAGGTCAGCAAGCGAATTAAATCGGGTTCTACTGGCCCTACGAGCCCCTTGTGGCCTCTTGTAATTTCCATCTCACAATGTCCTGGCTATCTGCTGTTGACTTACCGTTGTGAAGCATAAATTAGGTTTCCAAACGGCCCGAGAGCTGGTGTTCAAGGTTCGGGTCTTGGCTGAAAATTTTCCAACTAACAAATCTAGTATGAACTCTCGAGTCAGTTTATGGTTCCGTTATTGTTCCCGAAAAAAAGCGTTAGTCGAGAGCCATTTTTTGCTTGGCGTTACGTTCGATGTAGTAACACTAGAATATCCTTCTTTGTAAAAGAATACGCTATATTTAACTGATTTTTAATGTTTATTAATGAACATTTCCTATTGTAAAAATCTATTTTCTTTTTATTGCGAGTTAGATGTCTTTAAAAGCATTGGTGGTCCTTTAAATTAAAAGTTCCTAAGTTTTGTGCAAGATCGTATATGATTAACAAAAATTCCTCATCAAACGCTGAGTTATATAGCCCAATCTCTACGTATACTAATTAGTGTAATTAATAATTGATGATAGCTGATGTCACACAAAATAATTTTGGAAATTGCTGTTATTGGGGTTTTTGAAACATAATTTGTCTGCTGTGTGATCCATTATCCTACCTTGATATCTCCCAAACTGCTTAGATTGTCATTCATATTTTTCTACCTACATAAGCAGTTTATAATGTAACACCCGCGACAAATAGCATAGATAGGCAATTGTTTCAATATTATAAATGTAATTAAGCTCTTTTTAAAATATGTTTCATGGTAGTTTTGCCTTTTGTTAGACTATAGTCTTTATGAAACTTTTCCTCCTCATTAGGTTTATATAAATATAGAATTGCGTATTTTGCCTAGTCAAGCAATAATGAGAGCGCGTTTTACACATGAACTCATCGTTGTTAGTCGGGAATTTAGATGTGATTTCAGTTTCTGCTCTTCCTGGTTTGAATCTCTATTGCTGCGTATATCTAGTGGGAAAAACGAGAATACTGAATATATTTTCTCGGAAGAAAAGGAGTTTCGTTTTTCATAGTCTAATGCCTTAAGGATGCATAGACTATCTTAAGTAAACATTGATAGCATCAAGAATATAGATTTAATGTGATCAAACGTCATAGAAATTAGTTAGTTTGCATGCAGCCCCTGGCATCCAAGCACCTTTTATTGTGAAGCTCTTCAAATTGGCTTGTAGTTTAAACAAGGAGTTCATTCAAGCACGGAAAGAGAAACAGTGATTGATTTTTAATGCAGCTTACTATGTTCTTTGCCTAAAGAATAAATCACTGTATTCTAAATATTGTAGGGCAAGCACATGGACTTGATTGAGCACTCTTCCGAAAAAGGATATCATTCACAAGAGGATGGTCTCTACCATTGACATCTGTTCGTGATGACTCAAATGGAAAACTAGGTAAAAAGTCTAGATTCTAATTTCAATTGACTCTCGATTCCTTGTAAATTTGTGTAATGTAATGAAATATGATTCGGTCTGAGCAACATCTTTCTATTGACGTTCAGATCCCCAAATAGAGAGTTTAAGGTTAGAGCAGAGACGTGGAACGAAAGATAAAAACTCATCTCAATCGAAGTTATACTAATATATTCAGCGGTATCCGGTGAGATACTGTGGAACATAAATCGAAAATTTTAAAAGAAAACACTACGAAATGTACACATGTATATGAAATATAATAATGTCCTCTGTAAAACAAATTCATAGAACCTGGTGATGACCCTTTAAGCGTCGAAACGCGTTACAGAAATAAATAACCGAGTGGAAATTTAACAGTTTTTCCTTTTTAAATTCAAAATTATGCTTTTTGTCTGGATTTTCTTTCATCGCGCTCTTCATTTTTCTGCCTTATTACAGTAGAGAACATGTCCGTACTTCTTATGCACTCCCAATGCATGCTTCGCTCAACAGCCTTATTGAAAATCTCATTCCACCTGGTGCTTTTGATTTCTCCAAACAAAATATCTCTTTTACTCCAATTCTTTTTTCAAATAGTACGAAATCTAATATTCTTAGATAAATGGCTATGGTAAATCAAAAGGCAGGTGATTAAACTGAGGATTATATCTCAAACTGTGAGGTTGTTATTTATAAAGTATTGCTTGCTCAAGTTTTCCTTAGGGATGTTTCGAAATGACTCCCTTTAGGACTTTGTGACGACGGCGACCTAATTATACGCCTCAGTATTAATTCACAGGTATCACTTTAACAGAGATAATTAACTCTCTTCCGCTTAAGCATCACTGCCATCGGTGACAGGTCTGTATAACGAGACTCGCGGGCCGCGGGAGTTAGTCGGATATTAATCCGACGAAAGGCAGCGGAAGAAGCGCGACGCTTGAGGGAACGAGAAACTCCTCAAAACCCCAGTGAGGATCATTTTATTACTAATTATAGTCATAAAATATTATGATGTGTGTTCTCTGTGAAACTAAAAGTAAGAAAGAATCATTGCTAACATGTGATCGTCTTTTTCTTTCACATTTATTTCGCCCATCTATAGTAACATGTTTTCGTTTTTCGTACGGATTTGAATAATTTTCACCATTCTTTGTCATATTTTATTGTTACTGATTTTTAACCATGCTTAAACTTAGCTGAGGGATGAAAATATTTTGTTGGGATGGAGAATTTTTTTTTTATTATGAGCGTAAGCATTTGTCTTTTCTGGCCTCCTGACTGCTGCGTTTAAATTATTGATAATGCCAATCTTAGTAACCGATATCATGACTTATATAATCTTCTTGAACATTATGTAAATAATTCTTGAAAATTATATGAAAACCATACTATCAGTTTTGAAAAGCTGTTTCTGAAATGTATTTTATTTGATAAACTCTTCGAAGAATGAATAAAAAGTCAAATGGTCAGTTATCTTTCTTCTAATGACTAAGAAAATATTTGGATATTTTCAAATGGTGCGGAATGTATGTTCTTATTTCTAGTTATACTTTAAACTTCATAACTCCCCAAGGCATAATTCTAAATCCGAAAGATAGGCAATTAAGTGTCAAGGTTGATATATTTTAATGCCCAAAAAAACTTTAATTGTGGCCTTAGTTATTGAATAAAGAAATTTACCGGGAAGTTTATCTGGTAAACGGATGCTGGATTTATCAATGCATCCAAAGGAGGTGAACAACTTAGTTTTGGCTGGGGCTCTTGTCCTCACCTCTATTCTTAGTTTATTTTATTTGATGCAATTAAGAGGGGTATCAGAGGTTATATAAGAGGTTAATCTGTGGTAAATCAGGAGTCGTCGTTTTAATAATAATTTATTGATTAATATTCGAAATTTGACAATGAGTTTAATTTTTATAAGTACTTTAATGTGATAGGCTGATGGTCATTTTTTAATTGTTCTGTGACCTATGCTTAATTTACGCCCTTGGTTCTTTTCAGTAAAAAAAATTGTCCTTTTTTATTTCCAGTCGTGGTGCCAAAATGGATCATCTTCAAATCCTCGACGGACTACTGCGACAGGACTACGACAGAAGAGCTACTCCCACCAACCAATTCAGTAATTATTGATTTTATACTTTCTTAATGTTATTGAATATTTTCCAATTACGGTAGAATTTCCATTATAATACCTCATTGATGTCTCCAACAAAGACGGATGCAATTTGTCATCTGAATACTTTTTCCTTGCTATGAAGACTTATTTCAATATGTTTGCTGACGCACAAATTCCTAAGTTCATTCACTGTGCTGGCAGATGGGAAAGGCAGCCTGCCCTCAATAAGAGATAAAAATGTAGCTTATCTTCTACTTTTATCCGCTTAAGTTTTCTACAATTTACTCTATAATCCGATAAGTTCTTTTAATATAAAAACTTAATACTGCAGCCCCGGGGCCGAAAATCTGTCATGTAAATAATATTAGCAAATATTGCTTCATAATCGGTTATAGTAAATTGTTTGTGCATGATTAGATGCCGATCAAAACTCGTCCTACATTTTCTTGAGCAGCTTTACGTGATTAACTGGGTATTCATGAATTACCCGATATGTATCTATTTTTATGATAAAATGGCTATTTTTATTGCCAGATGCATCGTACGGTTCACTCTAACATCAAAAATAGAAGCTGTTTTCTCTTTTGGCGCTATTATCATCATGATTGGTTGTAAACCCTTATATTTGTTGACTGCAGCCCTCCACCCTTCCCTATCTAATGCTAGTTCCCTTACCTCCTGGTATCTCTTCATATGTACTTTCCTCTTTATTTGGTCCATAAACTTATTCCAGGGCCTTCCTCTGGGAACTTTTCCCTCTATTTTGCCTTAAATTATGTACTTCACAAACTCATGGTGTCCCAGGGTGTCTAATCCATCTTGTTCTTCTTTTCTCTATCGTGTTCCATATGGTCCTTGCTCTTATACTCTTCTATACGCTTCATCATTTCTTATTTCTCCGTCCATTATATTTTTTTGTCCTAGTTGACTGCAACTTAACGAAGAGTTTGCAAAAGCATATAATTATTTCTGGGGCACATTAAGCAGATGGCATGAATTTTGGTGACCGGTATAAGACCATGAAATATTTTTTCACAGTTTAACACAACTTGGTGATAATGTAGCAGATCATTTAGAGGGTTTATCGCTATATATTTTTATTCTCACTCGATTAGCTTAGGTTTTTTTAAATCTCTGGCGTCCATACGTTAGCAGCTTCAAGGAGTTCCAACTCCTGTTGGAGATAAGCCGAGCGGGTTGACCCCGAGTCCTGCTGCTTGCGAACTTATAACCTCTTTTTATCGCATTATCTGACTCGGAACTCACAATCCACCCAATCCCACTGGGACTGATAAGTTCGAAAGCGGGAGAAGGAAACCTTTTTTTTTTTCTTTTTTCTTCCCTTGCCGCCGTCCCCTCATGGCGTATATTTTATGCGCGTTACCTTTTCGGGACTCAACTCTTTGGAAGGAACCCTTTCCTTTGAAAAAAGCCGGAATGGACGGTGCGACGGCGAGAGGTGGGAACGAGAACAGAGGGAAGGGGTTGAGGGAGAGTTCCGTGCGTGGAGCAAAGGGTTCGATCGTTTTGGTCCGTGCAACGGAGAGGAGACCCGAATGAATGGTCCTTCCTCTCGCCGCACACGGGGTGTTCTTTCAACAGGCTGGATTCGATTCGACGAGGATACGCTGGGATTAACGATACACTTCCCCAGCTCTTCTTTTTGTAGCGGTCGCGTCTAGTCCAAGGAGGCGACGACGACGGGATTGCGGAATGAAATAACCCTCAGTGTTAAATAGGGGTGATGAAATTTAAAAAAGAATGGAATGCGGATTTAATTTGATCAAAGGTTGTGAAAGTGAATGACGGAAGGAGCCACGTTATTGGACGATCCAGAGCTGAGTTTGGCCGCAGATGTTCGAAGGGGAATTCAATTGGTTGAACGAGAATGGATGATTGTAAGCTTGGTCAGTCTTTTGTTTAAATCTTCGTCCACATCGCCGACAAATTACTACTATGTTCAAACTCTTCAACCGAGTTCCCTGAGAGGCATTTAATAATTAAATTTTGGGCTCTTTTATGGGAAAAAGTTGATTTTTTTAGTTTAAAGTAAGTCACCAGCCACATTTCTACGTTCTAAGTTACTGTTGTTTGGGTATCAGAGTAGATCTAAACATTTATTGAATTCTTGCTTTCGATAAAACTGATCACATTTCCTTAAGGTGCGGGCTTGTCAAGAGAAGCTGACAGAAGGTTTTGCTTTAAAATCATGCTAACAATTTAAATGAAGGCAGGAATTTTACATGAAAAATGTTATGCTTTGAAAAACTCAAATCAAACCTAAGTAAAACACAGTGTGGGCATTTGCTTAGGGTATAAAAGAAATTCAGCTGGAAGGAAAAAAGTATTAATTGTACGCTCAGCTGCGATAAAAGGATGGGAAAATTGTTCTTGTATGGTAATAGTGTCCTCTACGAGCCTCTACCAGGAATCAACACCCCACTGAAACTTTGATATCCTCCGATCAATGAAGTTTTCCATTTGAAGCGAAATACCTACTTCACAGATAGAACGTCTAAAACATCTAGAGTAGTCTTCCAAATATTATGTAAATCATAGGCAAATTCCGCAATAAAACTATACACGGGCAGGAATGGTAGTTTTATACACTTGCTTGAGAGCGAGTTCATATCGAGTAAATTAAAGGCAAGCAGCTAATAATGGTAGTATTGTTGAACTACTAATGTTCCTTTCATTAATCTGACCTGGGATAAAAGGAAAATAGAATAAATTTAATGCATTCATCCACTAATCCATGTATTTTTCGTGTTCTTGGATAAATAAAATATGTTGTTTAGCTACTTTATGAAAAATATACCTAAACAAGTCCCATGGAAAATATCTTCTTTACTGAATTATTTTCAATTACAAAAACATCCTCACGTCGGCCAAAGGTAATAAAGTACATGTCAAATCTAGCAATGTGTATGAAAGTATGCGTAGAGTATGAAATATGCTACAAACAAAACTATGTCCTTATTATCAGTGTGTAACTCTCCATTACCTACTATTATATATAATGCACGCAACTTGCGTAATCTGCTAATATATCAGGCCGATAAATAGGTATATCAGGGTTCGAATGCAGGTAAAGTAATTTTTTGTGACATTTCCCTTTATGGTGAGTACATTTTTCCCCTTTCGAATAAAGCTTAAAAGAATATTTCCCGAGCTCTTCCTTTCTTAACGACTAGAAACATTACAGAGGTTACAGCTCGGCGTAAGAGATAGCCATATCTTTAGTACGCACTTCTTTTCACATCTTTCAATTTTTTATTCAATTTACTCCATAAATACACGTGGAATGCAATTTATACTTTTAATTCCAACAAAAAAATAATGCGTGTTTGATTTATTAATGCTGGTTCGAATATCCTGTAAAAGAAATTTTCATCTCAGGGATGCAGTTTTATTCTGCATAGGGAATATCTTATCTAATAAAGCCTTCATGGATCTAAAGCAATATTAAATAGGGGAAATATTACTTTGCTGTCTCCTCAAACTATTTTTACTGAAAAAATATTTTCAAATGAATGGAGCAGGTCATTTATTTCAATTTCTTGGAACCACGTAGCCCATCATCCACTTTCCTAAATTTTCCTTACCCAGCAAAATCTTTTAATCTCACGTCCTTATATGTTATTTGATTAGATTGAGATAGTAAGTGTAAGGTTTAAGTTAGAAGAAGCCATCTTGCCGCCTACATATTGAAAGAGTAAAAAATAATCTATAGCGCATGGTTCTCAGTCGATTTTATAAAATAACCTCTGGCACAATCTCCAGTATTTTTTATATTTTTACAATGTATTCGGTTTCTAATGGATGCAGCTTGTAGGATGAAAATGATGGCCATTATGCTTATATTTCCTGTTTCTTCCTCAATTCTTCCCGGGGTGGACCTGATTTGGCGATTCACCTCATGCGCCCTTCTTCTCGTCCCCGAGGACGTGGTAATGGAATCTCTTGTGGCAGTGAAGCGTGGGTTGATGCATAAGCTCAATATCGCCCGTGAGCCAAACGGTTGGGTTCCCCAATATCGATTGAAAAGGCCGTCGAAATATGTACCCGCAGGGAGGATTTACAAGGCGAAGCTTGCATACCAATTTTGTTTTAGCTGCTTTACGAAATATGTATTCCTACTTCATCGATCGTTTATTAGTGTGGCCCTACAAAAAAGCAAATTTCTGAAAAGATTTTGAATTCACTGAGAAATTAAAACGTGATATTGATATCACATGGAATGGAAAATGTTATTCTTCATTAATCATTCAAAGATTTTCATTGCTCGAAATAGCCCTTAGAAATTACCTCTCGCAGAAATGAATGCTTAAAAACGAATATTATTAAAATTTGGAATGAATATAAGTTACTACTGAAGCATCTCGCTTTTTCTTGCAGTAAGACCGTTTGATGTGAGGGCTGTTCAATTAATCAAAAATTCTTTTAGAGCACTTATGACTTATTGCTTCTCATATCCTTATGATTACTCTCCTTTTCTTTAGATGCACTTATTTCAGAGATGATTCCTCTTTGCTATACAGTCTTGAAGTGCTTTTCAGGGTATCCCCTTTTCCCGTGACGAATTCTCTTTAATCGTCAGCAGCGTCAAAAAGACGACCTTGAAGCACAAATTTTAATTAAGGAAATTTGAAACGTCTAATAAAGGCTAACTAGTGAATACGCTGAGATAGATCAGTCATTTGATTTTTGCCCAAATATCACGATTTTACCGTTGTTGTGATCGACGAAGGTTGTTCTGCTCGGCTGCTAACAAACGACAAACATACTTTGCTACAACCCGATAATCGTTCACTTTTTCCGTAAAAATGTCTTTCAATGACAAAATCAAAATATAAAACTTTCCATCAAGTTCTCTGACAGTCTGACGACGGTTGATATCCAACAGATCTCGATTTTTTTAGTGGTACTGCCATCAGTTGACGAGGAAGGCCTTCCTGTTTCAGGATCCTCTGAACTGGCTGACAACCAATTTTGAATCGAGTAAACCATTTACACCACTGCATAAGACTAAGAGCAATGTCTTTGTAAGACTTCTTCAAAATGTCGGAGGTTTACGTAAAAAATTTCAAAAGTTACACCCAAAATTTCATGTTGCAATGTTGATCCCTGAAACTCTGGAGGAAGTGAAAAATCCAGGTTTGCCAACTAGACTTCTCTATAACTATCCGTTTCCAAGCAATTCAAGAATTCCTAGATGAGTCTGTTAATATTTGATAAACTATCATATACGTAAAATGTTATAAATAACATTTGAACTTTCTTTTGTTTATGAAAATATTTTCTAGCTTTAAATAGCAGTTCTAGATTTTTAAGCTTTTTATTTTGGACATGTCTGTCCTTTAAATGTAAGGAATTGAAATAGAGCAGGATGAAATGTGACTGATTCACCGAAAACTACATAAGAAAAAAATAACATTGCTATCTAGTATTTTTATTTTAATAAATACCAAAAACCATGATTCACTTAAAATACATACTTATAGAAGGAGGACTAGGAGTAAAAGTACATTTATTTCCAGGCTCTCAAGAGGAGTTTTCCCATCACCTTCATTGAGTGCCACGATACGTTACAATTATAATGAAAAGAGAACACTTTGTTTACAGTTTTTTTCTACGATACTAGTTTCAACTAGTTATATCGTAGTTATGCCATAGTTCTACAAGTGTTCTCTTTGAATCATGATTCATTTCCACGAAGTCTCACTTGAACTCACCAATGTAATAATTATATTTTACGTCCTGCACTCCAATCAGCCTGAACACAATCAGGCGATGCTGATTTCCTTACGCACAGCTGTACGTTCTTTTGCGGAAACAAGCGTTCTTCATGTTTTAAGGAAATTATTTGATTGCAACCCTATCAATGCACTTTTTAGGAGAATATTTTGGTATTTTTTCATCATTGTCGCTGTTGCGGGAGTTCATGAATGTTGCGACTGGATTCAATCACCGAGAAAACTACGTAATTGTAAACGTCACTCATGGTTTGAGTCATGGGCCATGAATTCATTTTGCTCATTGCATCATTCTCCGCAGGATGCTGAAAAATGACTGAATTTCCTTAGTTAAAATAATGAAACAAACACATGAATTTCGTTCGATAAAATCCGGTACCCAAAAGTCCCCAAAATGACACGCAGAGCTCCACGCTTAGAAAAACGTCTCGAAAAACGTTCGTCTCACAGGCTTTAGGAATTTTGGGAAATCCTAGGGGCACTGTTTTGTGGCAGCCACAACGTATATGTGAGTAGGCAATGAAAGCGGGTACAAACGGGGGAATTAACCAAAGTATTTCCCGGGAAATTGTTGGGGTGCTGGGGGGTGAAGACCGAGGCTTCCACGAGGCGACGGTTGGCCTTAACACGGAAAACCGCGACTCACACACGTCGTCGAGTGTACACAAAGGGATTCAATGCGACAGAAGTGACATTGCATTGGAGTAAGGGAGGACTCATTAAAAGTTCGCTGGCTCTCAGCGTGGAGGTGACGTTCGTTGGTGTTTTAGGAGCACCCGTCGTTTCGTTAAGCATCAGTAGCATCAGTAGTATTCGATCTTCTTTCGCGAAATTGTTCACACCTCCTCTGACAGTGGGCTCATCACATTCAAGTCGTAACTCTCCGCATTCTTGCGATTTAATGTCCCACGGCCACAAGAGTTGTTCCCGTGCAATTAGTGACTCGACGGTATCATTCATGTCCCAGACACGTAAGTTCGTCGCTCGTGACACTATATGGCCAATACTATGTTGCAAATAATGAGCTGGTTCTCTTGATGGGTCAAACTCAAAAGAGGAATCCTAAATAAGGTTCTTCCTATAACTTAAAGTATCAAGCATCGTACCGTATAAAGCATCTAATCACTAATCACCTGTTCATTTTATTTTTTAAGTTATAAGCTCCTTCAATGATTGCAATAGCATCTTTCTACTTTTGGTGAAACTATATATTACATGAGGTAGGTGAAAAAATTGATATCCAGAAATAAAATTACAAAAAACTTGTAAAGTATATGCCTACTTTATCAATTCATCAATGATTCTTTATGGGTATAAAAGTTACCGAATCTGTAAATAATGGAGTTAGTCTTAGTTTTGAAAGAAACCGGACGCAATCTTATTCCTTTAGGTTATCATGTATTTTTTGTTTTTCTGATTGCATATATTTTATTTTTTTCCATTTTTGTATTGCCTATTTACAATAGTTACATATTTTGCACATGAGCACATTTTACCCATTTGGTTACCATATGGACCTCCTATTTCGACGCGTATATGACCATAAGAATAATATAAGCTTCAGAGTTACTAAAATATATTGATCTATCTAACTTATTTAACTACATTTAATGGTCGGTTTAGCAGCATGCATATATTCATGAATTTTGGAAAGCGTTTTTGTCATTTTTGCACTCGCTCTATTGTCGCTAAATTAGTGATAATTCTCGAGGTTAATATTATCAATCTGACGGTTTCATTGGGTTCCTTGCACTAAAAGTTGAATTCAGATCCACAGATTTCCATAGAAAACTCATGATATCGGCAGTGACTTTAATGTTGAAATTCTTTCTCAATGATATCTAAGCAAATTCCTTTTTTTCTCCTTTGTTATATTAAACTCACGACCCAGTTTCGTGGGCGGATGCTGTCGAGATCATTCAATAATGTCGTGATGTGACATATACATAATGGTCGTTGGTTAAACAATATCTATGTTGAAAACAGAATAGTTAGTATTTCACTATTATTTCCAATTTTCATCCACGCGGTGGTTGATAATTTGTAGGAGACAAACGTGGGCCATGCAGGAAGACCCTGGAGGGTTTTGCTTCGGTACTGGCCAGGGGTCAATCCATCAAAAACAACCGTTTCTACGATTAAATAAGGGGAACATTAACAATTAATAGTATTACAACTGCTTTAACTGCGACAAATGACGCTTACGAAAAAGAGAATGTGCAAATTTCAGAATGAATGGAATTAATTGTCAATACTATAAATAAGCACAATAAACAATGAGACGCTGTATATTATTTCTGTATGATCATGAATTATACGACAAAAGTGAAATCCAGAGCTTTATTTGTTGATTAAATGTTTCAAAACATTATAATGCACCAAAATTATCACCAGTATAATACATACCTACCTTCACGTAAATTAAAAATGCGCTGAAAAATTAATTGTTTATTATAATGGACTCTGTGAATGTGAAATAGAAATTTTAAACGAATTTAGCGTTTCATATAATCATCATATTCCCGATTTTTTGTTGTGTAATGCCTAAAATTAGATTCCAGAATAAGACCGTGCGACACCCCGTACGACAGGGTTCTCACGAAAGCAAGGTACTAGACGAGCAACGTCGAGAGGAGCGGACGTGCGCGGAGGAAAGAACGGTCTCCCGCGCCCACGCCCAGACGACCTTGCCGGTCGTCAAGGCGAGAGATTGGCATTTTTTCTCTTTCCGCACGGCACCCTTCTTTTCCTTTATTTCTCACCCGGATGGTTTACTCGTGGATGGGTTTTCAAATCGGACGAAAGACGAGACACCACCAAAATGAAGGGGATTCGATCGGGGATTTTGGGGTGAGGAGAAAGGGCGAGGAATGATAGGTGTGTGTGTGTGTGTGTATGTATGAGGAGGTAATTCCATTACGGACCGATGCCCAAAGTCGTCGTCTTGGTCGCGTTCCGTCCTGCGAGGAGTCGAGGAATGGTTAAGGGACACACCAGTCCTGGGCGTCGCCTGATGAATAATAGATAGAG
The DNA here is from genome assembly GCA_963169105.1 of Ceriagrion tenellum. Classification (NCBI taxonomy): domain Eukaryota; kingdom Metazoa; phylum Arthropoda; class Insecta; order Odonata; family Coenagrionidae; genus Ceriagrion; species Ceriagrion tenellum. The sequence goes on along the minus strand of OY720632.1, from coordinate 131,410,439 downwards.
ACGCGAGAGAGCACCTACCACTCCCACTTTCGGCCATCTCCTCATTCGATGTATTTTGGGGAAATACGTGTTGTGTACCCCGTACGTCTTCGGATGTTCCGTTCCCGATCCGCTTAAATGGTTGTGACGCGGGATAATGAGGTTTCGAGGCGTCAAAAGAGCGTTGCCAGTGACGGACGGGAAATTCGTGATGGGAGTCATCGAGTCACCCCCACAGTATGACCAACGACAGCGCCAATACGAGGGAAAAGAGGACTAAGTAGTGGTAGGCAAGGCTGCCATATAATAAGTGATTCAACTTGATGGAGAGAAAGTGTACAATAACTGCTATTTAAGCGAAACAGATAAAAAATACTTCACTGTACCCGTGTCCTCATCTCAGTCCTGCAGAAATTGTCAGCATTTATTGTTCTCAGTCGCTTCAGGCGTAGTGAAGGAGTGAAATATTGAGTGTAACCCTAATTTCATTCGCCTTAAAAAGTCAACTCAGGTTGTACGCAGTCTTTTCAGTCCCAAAGAGTACTGTACTACGTCTGAGGCTATATGCTAGGGACCACCGGCCTCGATATTTTAACGAGCCTCGAATCTGTTTTGACAGTGGAAAGGTCTCCTAAGTTTACTCTCATGTTTCTAAAGCATGCTTGATCTCAGCCAATCACCTATTATCCTCTTCAGATATCACCAGCCTCTGATATCATATCTCATAATTAGTATGGGCCAAAAATTACCGATTGTGTCACAAAATTGTACATTAGGTAAGGTCACTGTGCATTTGGCAAAGTTTTCGATAGATTGGAATGCACGACCATTATCAACCTTGGGCACTTAATTTTTATTATTTATTGTTTAAGAGGTTCTGTTTTAAATAAGCGCTACGTTATTAATTCGATCCAGGTACTAACTCTTAATCTATTCCAGCAATAGTTCAATATTTGATTGGATTTTGTAATTAATCATTTCGGCATCATAGGAGGCATGCAGTAGGTATTAACTTGGCATTATATTATACCGCATTTTATTTTATTTATTGATAACGCAAGCTAATTGCGTTAGTTATGAAAGTGTTAATAAATAATTTTGATGCTATCTTCAATCGACCTCGAATTTTATATGTTAGTATGGCTCAATAATTACCAATTGTTTCACAAAATTATACATTCGGGAACGTTCCCCTATTATGCCATATCTGCTTTCTTTAAAAACACACAGGTACTATCTTAATTGATACTAAAGTTCTAAATGATTATTATAGTGACAAAAAATTTGCAAAGCAATCCAATCTTTTGAAATTACTATTTATATAGGTATCAAGGTGCCGAGGAGATATAGGTGATTTAGAATTATTGCCAAATTTCGCTCGGCATACGTCGCTTCTCATTCTTATTTCTGTCTCTCTTTGTGAAAGCGTGCAAATTTCTATAGATATTCCTTTTTCTGTCATAATCCTGATATGGTCAAACAGTTTTTGTTCCGGTACGGTTTAGTTTATTGATGCGTGTCTATACGATTGCTTTAATTTTCTACTTAAAACTGTTCATGTCCTGCCACAATGTGGTGATGAATGTTTGATTTTCAGTCTTTCGAGGTGAAAGTTTCGTTTTAAAAACTCAGCAAGACCAAAAAAGAATGGTCAGGCGGGATAACATCCTTTCCCAGCTTCCTCACAGAGAGGTAAGTGAATCGATAATATTCCGGTGAATGAATACGTAAATTCGGGTTGATTAGTCCATTCATTGAATTTAAATGAGGAGACGAGGGCGAATTTCATCCGAAACACGCGGCGGTGATGAAACGAAGTCCCTTTTTTCCTAAAAGAATTGAGTGAAACGTGCATCAGTGGCGTTCATAAAAATAGCTCACATTGACATTCGGAATAAACAAATTCGTGAAATCCATCGAGGCCAAATTCTATTTTGGTGATTTTCAACGCATTCGGATAGAATGCTATTGCTCTCGTTATTTTTTTCAAATTCTCTCCGCTGGACGAATTCACTACGTGTATATATTTTCCCTCCTCATCCAGTCCATCAATCACACGGCGAGACATTTATTTTTTTATTTTTTTTATTCTTGTGCGAGGCAGGCGTTGAGGCAATAGAGACCTATTGAGAGATCCCCAAAGTCTTTTTTTTTCGCCTCGTGGGTATTGATTTTTTTTCTCGGCTTTGGACCCTCCGGCTGCCTTAAAGGAAGGAAGTGCCGAATTGTCTTCCCTTGGAAGAAAAGGAAGACGTCTTTGTTTTTCTGCGATAACAAATACCGAGTGAATCGGGAGGGCACGTCGGGTTAGAAATAAAAAAAAGAAAATAAGACGAATGAAATAGAGAAAAAAGGGAGAGACTTTGGCTAGAGCTGTTCGACTCGCGAGAAAAAAGGCCGGAAGGAGTAAATAAAAACAAATTGGGATTCGCCGTGAAGGAGAGAACAGCTGGAATTCTCCCAGTTTTAAGTCTCGCGGAGGGACTGAGAAAGAGTGGAGGCTGAGGAAAGGGGCATGGATGGATTGCCTCAAGGGATCGGATGGGATGGATGGTCCTAGGAAACGGAATCGGAGCATCAAGAGGTGTAAGCAGTGCGATGCTCGATACATCGACTCCAGAGTTGCGATTTTAGTGGTAGCGACACATAGTGGCAGTTGCATAAAAGGCCATAGCAATGGAATGGAGTCCATCCAAGCGTGTCAATTCATTTACACATAGACCAAATAAAAATGACTTTTTTAACTCCATCAAAGGTTTATTAGCACGACCCGAATTACAAAATGATCATTGGGTCTTCTGAAAATGACATAAGTGTTAAAACCCGGGTCGTGCTAATAAACATCTACTGGAGTTAAAAAAGGTCATTTTTATTTGGTCCATAATGGATAACTTCCACAAAGTAAATATTTCAACCATTTTCTTTTTCATATGCTCATATTTGGGTATTCTATTCGTTAGGAAATTTTAATTCATGTCAACTTGAAAAAATTATATTCACAACCTAGCGCCCCAGAGTAGCCGATTGCCTGAGGTGGCTAAAGTGATTGCGGTAGCCAACGTAAAAGTGATTTTTCGCATTTTTTTTACTATCTAGCGCTCAACTATTTTCCTTATTTTATTAATGGTCTCCAAGGCGTTGATAGTGCCTTTGATACGATCATCGTTGTGCATATAGTCCTTTTCAAAGAGAAGGCCTGTTATCTACGAAATGGCTCCACATAGAGCCTAAGTTCATCATCGCTTTTAAGTATTACGGTTTTTTAAGCAACTTCGATATAATTATTTAATTAAAATTATTAGTATTCCACGGCTCTCAATCCATTTTTTTAGATGGACTAATTAAATCTATTATATTGAAATACAGCATAGTCTAGTCAAGGTTTGTTCGAACTATAATATTCTGACTCATTCACGCATTGTTACTGTAAATTGTGTTGTTTGGATAGCCTCTCCCACCAAGTTCGCTGTTCTCTCCTCTCTTCTTTATAACCGACCAATTCTACGCGAATCTTCCGCTCCCTGACGTAGCATTTCTTGCAGATGACTGCCACTGAGTTTCCTACTACAATAAAAGGTTTTATGTACTTAGTTTGAACTTAGCTGAATCTATTCGTGAAAATCAGTTTAACTTCTTTTCTATCTTATTGTAAAACTGTCGATAAACAGTGAAAATTTGTTAGGTATATTTCTCAATTTTCAATGAGTCGGATGTATCACATTGTGACATCGATGATGTCTGGGCAAAGCAACGTACAACTCTATCAGTATGATGCAACTCGATTTGATATGAATCAATTATATTTTCGACACAATATGATTAAATATCGATGTGTTCTTATATGCGATATGAAATTCAACGTATATCAAATTATGACAAAGCCACTTATCGCATCTTTTTTATGCAAATTTTTTTCCTGACACAACATTTAAATTCGTCATTTGCAGAAACCAGTCTTTCAGGGGAGGAGAATGATGAAGGAGGGTTGGGAAACGTTATGCCCAGATAATGTAATGTAGGGAACCGGATTTTGGTAGGGCGGTGGGGAGCTCGCGGCCTCGTTGCCCTCTCGGAATCATGGGAATGCTCTGCCGTATTCCTTCCCTTTCAAGGGGGGTACGTCACTCAAGTCTGGATAACAAGGGTTTGCGCCACGGGCGTAAGATCGTGACCCGCCCCCTTCAACTCGTCCCAGGGCGTAAACGGAGGGCTCAGGATTGGTGGGACTCCGGGGGAATTCAATTGGCTGCAGGTCGCATGGTATGTAGCGAGGATGTAGAAGACGCAAGGAAGGAGAAGAGTAGAATAGTTATTATAGTTACCTCGTTGAACAGGGCCCTTGGATGGCGCGTCATGATTAACAGAGAAGAGAACGTACGAGATACTTTTAGATGTATCAAGCTTATAATCCGGTTCATTGTCTTTTCATTATAATAATGGACAAAAAAGTTCTGCTATTATGCTTGCGTGGAGTTAAATGACGTAACCTATATACCATAAACCAGAAGCGGCCAAGTTGAACTCACTTCGTTAAGCATCGGCCATTGGCATCGTTAGCTTTGACCTCTGTTGCCTGACATAATAGTATGGAAAATAATTTTCATTAATATTCACTCAATAAACCATTATCAAAATTACAATAGTCATCGCTTTTTATGATGATAATTAAGTTAGATTTTTAATGGTATTGGGAAACTAAAAACCCGTATTTACTATCTTTAGATCTTTCTTCCTTGGGACCTTTAATTTCACTTTCGTCAGAAATAAAGGAATTCTGAAGCAAAAAATTATAAGCGTTTTCTTATACTGAAGATACAGGCAACAAATTATAAACACAGTATAAACAATGCATAAATGAAATTCTAGCATTAATGAGCAGTGTCGAGACTTCCTTAAGTTTGTTTTGGCAATCTAGTTGCCAATATTTATGTGAAATTAGCTATTGTCATTTATTTTGCTTGAGGGAAGGAAACCAAAACATACATTTCCTCCATTCGCGGACGGAAGCAGCAGAGGGAAAATCCAGATTCAAAATTGAAATATCTCGAGGGAAACGAGATTCTGCCAAGAAGAGGCTGAATTTATTCCAGAATTCCTTTGAGAATTTATAGCGAGCAACGGTCCTAACGCAAAGATCATTCTGTGAAACTGTCTTGCCCGATATCGTCGCGCATTGCAGACGCTACATTCCTGCGGGAGCCGCTTTCTGGTATTAGGGTTAAAATGGATGGCGTCTCATATTCTGACAATCGTAAAGATTTATAGAATAATAACAGAGGATTAAATAGTATTCACCTGCCTTATAGAGCCCCTTTCTTGAATCTGTCGCCGGAAGCAGATCTATTTCAATGACGTTCGAGATTTAATCTATTTTCGAGGAAAGCAATTATTTCCCTTGAGGAAAGTTTTGGCAATTCGTTTTGTTACAAAAATGTACACTTCAATGGAAGTATTCTTCCTTGCGTGTGAAAATAACTTAGAGTGACAATGAAGAGTTGGTCTCCTAATTCATTACAAAAGCTATTCTGTCTACTGCCTCAATTTGGAATGCTCGTTGTCGTTATAAGCCGAGGCGCACGTTTTTCTCTGATAATCTGATTTTTTTAAAGTGTTTGTCTTGGTTCTAATTCTAGCATTTTTTAAATCTGAAGTTTATTCTACAAATTTTCTACTTTTATCCATAAAAATACATGATAGTCAGTCATTTTAGATTCCTTTTCCGTTTTTAGAAGTATTGGTAATGTGATGTAATCGTATACTGAGCTGCATTTTCAGTAATTACTGCAATTATTTTTTCATTCAATGTCACCTGGGATTTTTTTAGATTTTTTCTCCGTTATACGAACATAAACAGTTGAAATAACTGCCTGCAATAAAACATAAAATCGCAAGCATTCCCATCCTTTTTCCAATAGGAATAATGCCAATAATATGTGGCCATTGTTATGAACCCTTATTATACCTGCAAAACATGCACAAAGCACAAAGAAGACGTGAGATAAGATATTTGCTTCAATAGGAAAGATAAGGGAGAAAAAATTATAATTAAATTACACTCAGTGGACTTAATAGGGAGAGGCATTGGGATAGGCTAGGAAATAATGAAGTGGAAGTTTAACGAAAAATTGAGTAAGTCCAGTATTAGGTCATATGCTGCCGAAGCGGGTAAGAACGGTGATTGAAGAAATTGGGACAGTTAACCTGCTTTATCTGACCGAATTTTTATATCTTTCTCCTTGCAGATACATATTCTCTCCAACCTCAGAGATATCATCTTTCTTGCGAACATATTTTCCTGAAAGGCTTTGAGTTGTGAGTTGATTTCATTAGTTTTTCCGCTAGCGTTAACGAGTAACAGTTTCTAAATCAGGATAATTCTGATCTAAATTTAAAAATTATCACATTGCTCATTCATTCTATATGATATAATATGGTATATTTTCTATTTGGTATGCATTTTATATTTTACTAGCTCATTTGAAGCGATTTTTATTGCTGATTGCTTTAACGCCTCGCCTTTTTGTTTAAGTACATTACCTATTGTCAGCACTTAATGATTTTTTTCCATAATTACGGTTATAGTGTGTATTCCTCTATCATATGAACATCGATGGATAGATGGGGGTAACATTAAAGATGGGCAGTTTGAAGTTAAACTAAAAATTTCATTTATCAAACCTTATCAGACATTCTTTCCTTAAACCACGGGCGACTTGCAGAGCGGACGTTCCAGGAAAATTAAGATGCAAGGATTAGACCTAGCGTCCATATTGTATTGGCTTTTAATATTTGTATAATAGAAGTGCACTTTAATTAATTTAAACTCATAAACTATGAAAATATTAGCTTTTATTAGACTGGTGACAGGAAATTCAATAATGTATATTTACAATTTATGCAATTTTATTTTCATGTTAAAGACTTTGAAGAGACTACCGGGGTTGGAGCGAGTCTATTAAAACTTTCCTAGATGTGAAATATTCTTCATTGCATCCCTATTTGTAGTCCAGCAGTTTTAATGGTTATTTTTTTCAGCCTAAAATAAAATAATAAAGGCAGGAAATCAAAAACCGTAAAACTTGCGACAATATTTTCCTTGTTTTTTTAAAACGAAATGTAGCTGGCCAATATTTCTCGATTTTGAGGTGTTGATTGAAATTAAGTTAAAATTATGAGGTTAAACATTATCATTGCCCCTGAAGAAGCATTTGTGGAATTTTGACGTAATAATTTTTACTCTCTCTCTCAATATGGAGCAGTTCCTCCATAGACACCGAGTGATATTCACTTTATTTAGGGAAGTAAATGTAAATCTATATCATAATTTCTGATATGCCGACCGTTTGCGTCTGAGACTACAGGAATAGCATCTGTTGATTCTTATTAGCAGACTGCAAAGTCAATGCGTAATGCGCCATATCCGCCAATCAAAAAGATTATCCAGGCTGGATACTGTATGTATTAGTGATAGTATAGTTGGGTATGCAATAATTTTATGAGTAGTATTTTTTAAGAATACTCATAAACTTGCTTCTTGTATCCAGCGTAGTGGCATGACAAGGAAAATAGCAATAGTGACGCATTAATACAACCGTTGTATCTGTGAATAGGTGCATAGTGATATTTTCCTACTGAAAATTCATACCTTTACACTGATAATAATTTGGAAGGCATTATATGCAGGTAAAATACACATAATTATTCCTTTGCCAAATATATTTGCAAAAATATCTGTGTCTACAAATCTGAACAATATTTTCGATAAATGAGAAAATAGTAAAGACTTTTTCTGCGTCATATTTGAGTGATAAACTAATAATGAAACTGCTTTCGTCTTTGAAAACCTTTAATAAATTGATATAAGTTATAATCAAATTCATTTGCTATTTATGATACCAAATAATTTTTTTTCAATTGCTGTTTTCACATTTTATGCTTCACCTCTTTTTTATTATTTTCAGTACAGAAGTGAAGTGACGGAACGCCTTAGGTTGTGGAGGCAATATTTTTTATGGACTGGTCACCGAGGAATAAGAAAATGAATATGGAGTCATTTTACTCAGAGAAAAGTTCAATTATGCCTCATCAATGGGAAATAATTTCGTTAAAAATTCCACTTCTTTCATCTGGAGATCCAATCAGAGTTTTGAGAATAACATTTGTATGATGCATATGTATGATGTATATGCATCTAGAGCCCAGATTTTTGAAATTTTCATAAATTGCTTTTGCAAGTTAGTGTTCTTAAGAGAGGTTGCAATTGTTTTACAGTTGTTTGCATGAAAACAACCCATCATGTAGGGTCAACGACCTTTACACTTGAGTCATCATAGGTCTTGTATTGTACTCTGTCCACTTTCTTCTACCCTCATGCCCGGGTAGAGGATTAACTTGTACAGGTATATTTTTTAACGCGGTCGATTGAGTTATAGCTTATTTCGCTTTTAGATTAGATGTATGAGTAACCCTTCCTATTTACTCAGTTCCTCCTCGATCAATATTTTCCTCTTTAAAATGACAATTATACTACATTAAAAATGTTGTTCTAGCGAGTGATATGTTCAGATTAATTACAAAAATATAATTGAAAAATAATCTATGAGAAAGTGTTGAACCATATAGAAAACCAAACTGCAATAAAAAAATCGAGTACGTAGTGTGTGAAAGTGCCTAGTCAACTGTTTGTTTGCCTCAGGCAGCAATGCTGGCTGAAAATAGAGTAATCAAGCACATCATAATGTAGCTAAATAGTTTACAGTGTGTAGTAAAATTTCAATCGAAATATTACAATTCTAGTCATACCTACAGCGAAAGTCACCATTCGTTTTGTCATGAATTCGTTTACCGTTCACAGTTTTCCTGGGAAACAGTGCAAAATAGCTGGTCCCTTGGATAAAATCTGAAGTTTTCTCAGAAAAATCATTAGATATAATAAGGATTTAATCCATAAGAACTACTTGTCCAATAATGTAAATGTGTCGCGTCTAATGTAATCATTTATGGTAGCATCACCTAATAAATGATGAGTTTTACACGCAGAAAAAGTGGTCATGTAATTTTTCGTGAGTGACTTTAACGTTTTAATTGATAGATGATATGCAATAAAAGAGAAAAAATTTCTAAACGTGAGGCGTGAAGAATTGCTAATTACCTCATTGCACGTGAAACATTCGTGTCAAATTAACATTCGCGCAAGGGATTTAAACTATGCATTCACAACTGTTCCCAAATTTAATGAGTTCTAAAGATTTTCATTTAGGACCTGCACTCGCTATCCGATAAAAGCTGCAAGTAGAACATTTTATCCGGAATTTGCACCACTATAGCAGAGGTGCGGTGCTAAATTTTTAACCGGGGCCGAGTCATTTTAAGGCTCTGCTAACGTGAGAGCCGCGGCGGCGTGTGCAGCTTTTATAACTTCAATTTCGGGTCATTCGTACGGACGAGTATTAATGAAGGTGCTCGCTCGTTTAATCTGTATGGTTTACTTGCGGTCGTATTGCCTCTGCTGAATGAAAATGGGGACGAAATTAAGTCTTGGCATTGAAAAAGTAATTTTATTAACTTGGTAAGATTTCGTTAAACGTTTACCCAACGTCAAATTCGTCGGTATATACCTTTATAAGTCGTTAACATTGCTGCCTCCGTAATGTGTCTTGACCCTAGCTGTAATTTTGACGTAACTGTGGAATATTTTCTCATTTTTTTCTCCTAATTTTATTCGGATAATCATTGGGCGAATAGTAATTGCGGTATTGTCCATTGCAATTTATTTACAACTTATGTAATTATCAATTAAATTTACGCTAAACCTCATGACTAAATTGAATATATAATATCTTGATAAAGAATAACACAGTTATATTATAATAATACCGTTTTATTGATCATTGTTAGTGATGGGAGCTGAAGAATTAAGGTTAATGCCAATTATAATAAAGCGATTCAAACAAGGTAGAGAATTTAGGAAATTGGTAAAAAATGACTTCTGTCTAACTCCTTAATTAATCTTTGCAAACTTTTAATGCCTACGACTTCATTGCCTAAAATTATATTCGGGATGCATAGGTTTCTAACGATGGCTCAGTCCATGTCATGAGCCTTGGAACCAACAAGCATCTTTAATTTTAATTCATGAAAAAATATGATATGTGATGTTCATGAATTGAATATAAATAAATTATTGTTTAAAAGAAAGAAGTTCTCTGTCATGATACTGTTTATTTTCTAATAGATTAATCGTAACTGTGACCAATATTTTACCTCATATTCTTTGAAAATGTGTTTACTTCATAATAGACCCATGGTTCAATTTTCTCACGATAATATAAAAATATAATAGCGATATGCTCGATTAAAGATTCTTAATAAATTTTCGTTTCAGAAGCAGCATTATACACTCTATTATGTATAGTTTCCAAGCTATAAATTTATTTAAAATGCAATACAGGTTAATGAAATCTAATTTCACACCTTATTCAGCACCAATATGGGCTTAAATCGCGGACGGAGATAACAAATTAACCGTAATTACATTTCAAGTATGATTACAAAATTTTTGAATGTTCCGTTTCACGCATATAACCTTATTCGACTTAAATATATTTTCTTTTTGTGCCATATTCCAAGTGACTGCTATATGTTTTGTTCACTGGCATTTGTAGAACATCGGTCATCCGGGTTGTTCTCTATGGAAATATACTAAATATAATAAATTTGTTGTTATTTCTTTGACCTCCAATCAAACTTGTCATTTCTCATTCTCATAATGAAACTCATTACTTTTATCTCTATCCCATGGGCTGAGACACCTGGGGATACCAGCGAAATGTAAGGCATTCTGGCGCGACGTTCAGGGATATTTTCCGATCGTTCAACTATTTAATTCGGCCGATGATAAACATTAATTTACATTCTTCCCGTTTTCAATGAATAAATGTTACTAAAATGTATTGTGTCGTCGGTAATCTAATTAGATTGCTTCGTAATGAATTACTTGTTTTTCCACATAAATGAATTCGACATCAGACTCAAATTCATTGCCATCGTGATGTTATTAGAGAGATTTAAACTTACTTCTAACTTAAAATTATCATGAAGCAAAGGAACCCAGTTTTTATTTTGATAAGTTATGAGGAAAATCTAAACAGCAAGTATTTTATTATTATCAATAAAATAACTTCACAAGTTGACCATTTGGTCGGGTGGTAACATAAATTGAATTAACTCAAGTTAATACATAAAAATTACAATATAAAATACATATATATATATATATATATATATATATATATATATATGCCAGATACATAGAAATAAATGAAAAGAAACATAGGGGAAAAAACCCCTTAAAATTCAATTTTATTCAACCCTCTCATGAACGTCTTCAAGTTTTGCGGGAAGGGCTCGAGAACTACCTCTGGTAGACCGTTTCAATCCCCTATCCCCCGATATAGGAAAGAATATTTTATTATATTCGATAGCTGTCTCGGAGGCTCTCCCTTGTTTATATGCTCTTTCCTTGCCAAATAACGCGTTTTTTCAAAATCGATTTGTGATGTCTCTTCACGCAGGACCACCAATATATGCTTTGAAAATGCATTTAGCCGCGCTTTCCTCCTCCTCAATTCGAGTGATTCCCATCCCAGTGCGTTCATCATCTCAGTTACGCTGGCCCTCTTTTTAAATTTCTCTAGATGCTGAACTTTTGACAGTTTTTCTATGTCCTGCTCCAAATAAGGATCCAAAACTGATCCCCAGTATTCTAAGATAGGCCTTACAAATATTTTACAGGCACAATCTTTAGTGCTGGTGCAGCTTTTTCCCAGGGTTCTCATCTAAAAATGTAATACTTTAAAAGCTTTAGTTGTCGTACTTTCAATGTGCGGTCCCCATTGCAAGTCCCTACTTAAGACAACTCCTAGATATTTACAGCGATTTGTTTCCATCAACACTTTGCCCATAATGCGCTATTTTTTTAATATAACACTTGTACCTTTCCTAAATCTAATCAGGTTTGTTTGATCTGCATTTACGATCATTTCATTTTCAATTACCCATTTCACCAAATTTTTCAGGTGTTTTTGTAATATGCCGCCATCATCTCTTATTGATTGCTCTATAAATAATACAATCAACTGTAAACATTCTAATAAAGCTAGTCACGTATCTACTAATGTCGTACACATAGATTATAAAGAGTGTAGGTCCTAACGCACTTCCTTGCGGTACATCAGTTGAGGAATAGAATTTCTCTGAGGAAACATCGCCGACCTTGACCAGATGTGTTCTGCCCGAGAAAAAAGCATTTATCCATTTTACGACTCTCCTATCAAATCCTAATAAGTCCACCTTTTTCATTAGGAAGCCATGATTTACTCTGTCAAAAGCTTCCAAGAAATCAATCAGAACCCCGTCGATTTTCATTCCACTGTCTAACCACTCCAATAGGTCTTGATAAATAGACGCTAATTGGCTCTCACAGGAGTAGCCTTTACAAAAACCATGTTGCCCTTATCAAAACCAGGTCTTTTTATTTAAAACATCCTTAATATAGTCCCTGATCAGGTGTTCCATTATTTTGCAGTACAGTATTACAGTGCAAGTCAAACTGACTGGACGATAGGAATCAATACAGTTACGGGATCCTTTTTTGTTGATGGGAATAACGTTTGACTTTATCCAGTTATCAGGTAAGTCGCCATTGTTTAATATTTCCGCAAATATTTTTTTTAGGATAGGAACAAAAACATTCCCCAATCTTTTAATTAGTTCTCACGGTAGGCTGTCGGGGCCACTAGACGCGTGACTTTTTATTTTCTTTATTCTGTTCCTGATATCCCGATCCTTTATTTCAAAAGGGGTGCATGAAATATCCTCTAACATCTTTGATGATACTACGTTTGTTTTGGTGTAGATTTTGGAAAAACATTCTTTGAACGCTAAGGCTTTTGAAAAATTATCATTTACAATACGTACTTCAGATTTAATAGAAATATTTTCCAGAGCATTATTACCTCTACGTCTCCTTCGAATAAAGCCCACTCCACCCCTGTTCTTTTAGATATTTCCTTAGGAAATTGTCTTTGGCCTTTAATTTTTCTGAGTCCAATATTTTATACGCATCTTTATATTTATTTGAGTATGGTTCACCCCGGTTTCTCATTTTGAGAAGCCTTCACACTCTACTCTTCAACCTTCAAATTTCGACATTATAATATTCCGGATTTGGGTTTGCTTTCAAAGTTTTAGAGGAAACGTAGCGGTTAGTTCCTTTGAATATTATGTCTTTGAAACTTTCCCACATCTCATTCACACAAATCCCCTTATTCACCCATTCCGGAAAGGTTTCTACGTGAGGTGAGATAGTTACAAAGTGAGGTGAGGTGAGGTGAGGAGATAAGGTGAGATAATTACAAAAGCCAACCCGATTCATCCTACTACATTTCTTGCACCTTTTCCCTTGCAATCCTTTCTTATTGTTTCTACGAAGGACGCATAAAAAAACAGCCTTATGGTCAATAAGACCTTCAAAAACATCTGTGGAGTAACCACCTCCCCCTACCACCTCCCCCTACCAACCCGGTCTCTTCTGTAGACCAAAAATCCTCTCGGAAAAACATCATAATTTAATATATCCTCATTTAACCAAGATTCAGTACCAATTATAACATCAGGCAAATGCATTTCAACTAGTGTACTAAACTCAATGGCTTTAGATACAATACTTCTGCAATTTAATGGTAGCAATTTAAAACATCCATTCAACAAATTTACCTTTTCCACCGAATCTTGGGTATCGCCTTCCCGCATGTTTGAGTTAACACAATGAATGTTGATGCCACAACCCGTATTTCGTGAAGTAACCTGGCTTGTCTTTAAATTAGTTGCAGCAACAACACCTCGCAGACCCCTTAACTGTTATGCTGAACTAACACTGAGTTTACCACGTCACGTAATAGCACCCAAACTTCTTGGAACTTCTTCTGTTCAGGTGCAGCCCATCTCCACCGAGATCATGTTCAGCCCCTTTTTCTGACAAACCCACTCAATTCCTTCTTCAATATAGTCAATTCTATTTGGTCTGAAGTTTCTTCGTCTTAAAATACCACTAAAAATGATTTTTGCACTTCAAAACTTGTTTCTTGCTGTGGTGCACAAGTCCCATAAAATACGCACCACATGATCGTCACTTTTCACGTGTTTAACATCGTTTGTTCCAACATGTAATAAAACCACCTTTTCGTGTCGCCAATCGTCCAAATCTTTGATCTTTTTTTCTAAATGTTCTGCTCCAACCCCTGGCAGACAGTCTATCCAAAAGTCTTCCGGACAAACATCGCCAATAAATCTCAGCATTGCGTCGACCATGATACGTACTCTTGGCTCAGTAGCATTTACTATTCCCACCCCCCTTGAAGATAAATCAGTACAATTTACTCTAATTACTGTATCATCTGACCCAGTCTGAGGCCTTGTCAAATCACCAATTCCACTCCCTGATGAGTATTCAACATTCGCCAATGAATTTTCATCACCCGTGGCATCCGTCGTATTTCTTCTTCCTTTTGTTGATGATCTTGAGTTTGACCGCATATCACTTTTCAACCTTTCGTCATGAGCCTTACCTCTCGTTGCTGTTTCCAATGTTCTAATATTTTGCCTCCGCAGCCTTATTTTCTGCTGTTAACTCTTCGATCTGGCTCCTCGCACCGGCCAGCTTTGCGGTCAGCCTCGCAATGTTCCTGCTCACCTATGAGCTGTCACTCCTTTTCTGCTCCACACTTCCAGCAACTCCAGCCGTCCTTAACACATTCCTCTCATTTGTACCTTGAGCAATTAAAATGGAACCAGCAGCTACACATTCCACATTGCACACCATTTCTTAGATATTTGAGACATACCGAGCACTTTACTCCCACGGTAACTTCCGACTTCCCCGTCTTCGTCATTTTTTGACACTTTCACTTTTCAAGAGATACGGCCGAGCACGTCCAACCATCACGACGGTTGAGCGACGACTGAATCAAAATATCCTGGAGTTTTTAATTCAGCCATTAAACTTTTATTTTGTCATTTTAACAAAATCAAAATAAAATGACAAGAAATAATCATAAACATATTTGTTTCTGGATGTAAGATTAATTTATGGAAATTATGTGAAATCGTCTGGCACGGCAAAGGGCTGAAGTTATATGGTTCACTTGCAATTCCAATTCATTTTTCTTTTCCACTCTTTCACCTCGTGACGCTGATGATCGCCAATTTCAAACATTTACTTAATAATTTTCTTGGTAAACTATGTAACGCAATTCCAATGTTGAATATTTTTCAAATTATCTTAAGCAAATGCCTATTTAAATAAAATGCGATATAAGATAAATCAGCATTAGTTTTTTTAGACGTAATTGAAAAAAAACTTGAGTATATAATGGATAGGTACCCAAAATTCGGAGCCATATAGTAATGTGTGCTCATTTATTGCCTGATATTATTCTTTCGTATCAGTTAGTGTCTGTGAAATCTCTCATGTGTTGATGGTCATGAGCTTATCAGATTCATTAGTCAATAGACACTCTGTCGTAACTCATGAAATAAAATTCATTTATCAATTTACCACTTTAAATTCATTCATCTACGGTGATATTTTGATCAAAGATTGGATTTTATGACTTTTTCCTTCAACTTTAATCTAGTCTCATTTCTGAGATCAATACTTTCATGCATTTGGACGTGCTGAGGAAAACTGCCTTTGAGGTATCTTTTATGCAAATACGCCCGTTCAAATGGAAACGTTCTTTTTTCCACATGGAGTTGTAAATATTTTATGCCCGTTGTCTTTTCTCTGCTCCAGAGCTGATGGCCTAATTTTCATCGCTGGTTCATTAATACTCCTCATACATTAGTAGCTTTACGTCTTGAGGGAAGAAATGACTTAAGAAAATACTTCGTAGCTCATCTTATACCTGGCGTCATTTTCACAACTGTTTCATGATTATCAATCTCATAACCCGTAAGCTACTTCTTCCTTGCATGTACCCTTAAATGGAAGATTTATGTTGACACATTCTTATTGTTCGTGTTCCCCATGTTTCACTACAGTCAGGTGCTTAGTGCTGAAAAGCAATCTACGGGGACGATCAATCTATCTAGTTTTACTATCAGCACTCGCCTTCGCTTTCCAGTAGCCATTCATCGTAATGCCCTCCTCCGTTCCTGTCGTTGTCCGCATCAAACATCTGCAGAGCAATAAACTTTATGCCAATAGGATTCCATGAAGCACACCCTCACTCCCGCGACTATATAATGTGTTACGGAAAGTTTCCCCCCTCGGGTAGGAAAATTGTCTTCTCTCAGAATGTTATTGTGTTTACCATTTCTTTCCTTCTGTCGTCGCCGGTTATCTCGCTTGTCGAGTGGCCCAAGTCTACCTATCCCTCGCATGATGGCAAATAGAAGTGAATCGTTCAGTGGAAGATCATCAGCTTTCTTGAAAATGGGTAAAAAAAACCGTTACCATTCACTGCGAAGTGTGGCTTGAGGGCAAAAACCACGAGAGCACAAACAGATGAAGTCCGCATCTGGAAAAAACTTTGACACGTGGTGCTTCCAAGATTGACAAAGCAATTTTGCGAGGAATACAAACGTGTGTGAACAGTCATAATGCCGACATGACGCGGGTGTATTTTACGACATTCAGTGGTGGGACTCGTGTGAGGTGACGATAGCAAACATGTGAGGATGGGAGGGAGTGTTGAGATCGGCAGGGCCACGGGGCGTTAACGAGGGAAACAGGATGTGATGGGGGCAAATGGGAGAGTCGTTCTCCAAATGGAGGAGTGGGAGGTCTTCGAGGTGATTCCTTTCTGGGGTATGTCATGCCATAAAATTTTACTGGCGGTGGATGGCCATGATGACAGTTTGCATATCGAGCTGAGCGGAAGAAGTAGGACAAAGTTGAGCGCGGGAGACCGTTCCTGGGCTAAAATAACGAACCAGGGAGGTGTGAAAGATATTGTACCTTTTTACGAATTGGAGGACGAATGTGAAAATCAATATTTTGATATCTTGGATGAAAGTGGTGAATTTAGCGAAGAAAATAATGCTATGGTATTATTTACGAAGGGGATGACAATCACAACGTAAGCCCATCCTCAAAAACTTCTGAGCAGAATCACTAATAATTCATTTTAAAAAAGAAATCATGCGGAACATGTCACATTGAATTAATTTTATTGATAATGATGGGTTATTAAACGCATATTTAAACTCTAGTTAACAATTTCCAATCATTGCATTGACAAATGATGTGGTACGAAGTCACTCACGCGGAAGCATATGTACCAAGGGTTGTAACTCACCATGAAAATATCATTTGATTTGACCGGGAATTGAACCCGGATCTCCCACGTATCTCTACAAGGCGAATTTCGTGGGGGATTTATGCAAACTATATGTTAAGCATATAACGGACCGGCAACATTTTGATCATCAGCCGTCTTGAAAATAGGTAAAAAAAACCGTTACCATTCACTGCGATTTGTGGCTTAAGGGTAAAACTCACGAGAGCACGAACAGATGAAGTCCGGAACTGGAAAAATCTTCGACACGTGGAAGTGCAGGTAATAGTTTCTCATGGTCACACAATGGTCGAAAATTGCCTTGAAGGAAGATGGCTTGGTGGTGTAACTAGCTATCATACCTGACCGGCAATTGGGATATCTGGGTTTGAATCCCGGTCAAATCAAATGATCTTTTTCATGGCGAATTCCAACCTGGTCATCAATTTCAAATTCACTGTGAATTTTGCACAATGGTCTGGTCAACATAGCAATATTGAGTCTCTTTCTTATACCGAGACAGTCATTCCGTCATCTAATGTTATCTACGAGTCCCTAACACTTCACACAAGTTGTTTGAATGCCTAATGAGAATTAAAAACTGAAAGTATTATAATATAAATAATATATTGAGAGAGAAAAAATACATAATTTGCATAGGTTTTTGTAGGATCTGTTTAAAGGCTGAACTATATACCGTTCCCGTGAAAGCTGATGGCCAACAGATGCGCGAAACACTACATCACAGAGGCAGTCATCCCAGATGCATGGGTAATGGAAACGCGCCGAAGTGTATCATATTGAATATAATATTATACGCTGTTGAAATTTAATTGAAGTGTGTAATTCAATTGTTATTGTAGTCGTATTGCTACGCAGTGTACATTACGTGACTGAGTAACGGAAATTACGCAGAGGACCTTTTACCCTTTCACCGTGGGACTATATCTAAGACTTTTGAGTAGCACTGTCTTCTAAAAAGCGTATGTAACAAGATTTTGTATGAAGTGCACAGGCTTTCATAATTTAATTAGTAAAATATACGAACCATAAGTAGTTTGAATCCTATTCTTTCACTCTCAAGGGAAAACTTCCATGGTCATTAATTGAATCTCTAGGTTGATGACTTTGTGAAAGATCTTAGATCCATGTTATTAGTTAAATGTTTAGTATTTAAAGGAAATGAACGTCGGAAATTCGTACTGGATACAAATGGCTGCAAAAATTTTGTAGCATGATTTAGTCAAATGGTTTTTGTATAATTTTCAACTTTCGAAAAGACATTAAAGGCGAACGATGCCATTAACCATTGTATGTATAATAAATTTGGCCTGAACTTTGAGGAAGTGGGGTTACATGTTGAAACAAAGGGCCTCGTACTTTTCCACAGTTTTGTTAACTCTCGCTTCAATCGTTTTTCGCCGCACTAGCGCAGTAGCGCAGTCATCCGGCAACTTTTTGAAGCTTACATTCCATTGTGTGAGGAGACCCGGATTGGGGTAGAATGAGAGGCTCTCCGAGGAGAGTAACAAAGGGATCATTTGGGAAGAGAGAGAAAGTGGGAATGTATGGAGGAGGGAAGGAAAAAGTAGTCATGGGCGTGTGGAGGCACGGGTGGGTTGCACGTGACCTACGGGATGAACAAGAGCAACGGGTCAGAAGGGAACGCATGGAAAGACACGCCGGTGTCTGGAAAATAAGGAATAGTTATTCACAATGGAATTATATAGCTGAATGTTTGTTGGATTGTACCAGACTGGGTTAAAAAGTGGCATCTTCAAATGATTTTAGTGAAAAAAATTAAACCAGAGTATGGGACACGATTAACCCGAATCTGGAAAAGATCACCGTGGTTTATGGAAAAAGGATGAAATGTGGAGACAGAGAGTGACTTTAATCAGTTAAATGGATACAGTTGACATTTTTCCTAGGGAAGAATTAAAATTTGAGCTTAACGTAACATTTTAATTGAAAATACCAAAATCGTTCATTTTTTATGCATAAATATATTTATTTTTGTATTCCCACATCCATGTATTATTTATTATAGCTTATATAATGAGGACCCCAGAAGTCAAGGGATCTAAGTAACAAAATCGTTGTTTTGAGAAAACATAAGTCAAAGTTGAAAATATTTGGTACAACCCACTAAGTAGTTAAGAGACATTACCCTAGATAGCATCACCTGTCAAGAATATTACTTGGATCCCTTTACCAACTAAAAGATTTATATTTTCACATCCAATTCCTGTATCTAACTTATTTTTATATGTTACTTAGACCCCTTGACTTCTGAGGTCCACATATATTGTTAGAATTTTTGAAAAATCGCTTTGTTTCGAAGGAATGATAAAAAATTTAGCTGTCAGCACAGTTTTTCAGTGCATATTGGAAGATTCCTTGGTAGTCCGGAAATTTTAGTCCACCTAACCTTTATTGCTGCGTCAACTCGTCCACTGAAATTATCTGTTTGCCATTCATCGTTCCCTCTGTAATCTCCATAACTGCTCCTGCCCCTCTTCTGCCACGTCATCAACAATAAATTTATAGTAGGGTTAGCACGTTTTCTGCTAAGGTTTCAAATATCACAAGAAAAAGATTGCCTCTCATTCTTTAGAACAAGAGCTGCACGCTGTAAGTGTGGGCACAAAATATCCGATTTCGGTACAAACAGACAATATTTCTTTTTCTATTATGGTACTTACTGATACTGTTAGGATAAGTGTCCACTATGAGAGTTGTAAATCTCGAGAGTGCAAAATCTTGAGAGGGATGATCTTAGTAACTCTAAGGGGTGAGTACACTATCGTTCAAAATTTCTCTCGGAGAGTTAAAAATTCCAGTTTGAGAGTTTTCGCACTCTGAGAGTAGAGTGTAAAGCTCGCTAGACTATTCAACAATTTTCCTGTCCATTCGGCTGCGAAAGGTCCTGAGATGAGATCTCAGCAGTCTTGTTTCAAACGTAGAAGGTAGCGGCTGCTACTGTTATGCTGCTGAGTTTAAAAAACATTTAGTTAGAAAAAGAAAAGAGATACCACGTCCATGCTAGGTTAGGGATCGGATTTGTTAACGAGAGCAATACGGAGCAGTAGCAAGTACCGGTAGTGCTTAAAAATACTCGTAGATTAAATACCTGTACATGTTTAGGAAGACCCCCTAACAAGCAAGTTATGATCCAATCATTAGGATCATTGTATTATCTATGAATTATATTGGCTACATGATTTATAACAAGTCACTTAGGAGGTAAAAATCTTATCTTCTTGTTTTTCCACTTTTGCAAAATTCAATTATAGTGGCTAATTTGCTCATTATATAAAAAAACTATTTGCACACTTGAGAAAGGTATATTCTCAGTCAATTTATTAAATTAAAATAAAAAAATTAAATTAAAAAGGGCTCACAGGTACCAATACGTACCATACATACCAATGAAATAATCAAATAACTTAAGCATGATGATTATGTTTTTGCGACATTATTAAATACTCCAGTACATCAGTCACTTTCTTGTGAGAGGACGTTGATAGCTGTATGTTAGTGTGCGCAGTGTTATAGTACACAGCACTTCCTTGTATAATGAAAAAAATTGTAAATTTTAAATGATCGATTTCTGGTTTCCGATAAAGCAATATACATTTCTGGACCATTGTATTTTCGATGCTGCAGCAATAGTTTTCAGAAAACAATTTAAATTAACATAAAACAATATTAAATCACTTTGTTACTATTTTCTCTTCTCCAATTGGAACTTTTTCAGCCTTAAATTTATTTATCATCAAGTATTCGGATATTCATAATCATTTAGCGTAGCGTCGCTGGTTTTTTGAGGGTATTCGCCCTATTGGATGGGAAATTTTGCAGTATTTATTTTTTCAATCTGTCCCACCACTGAATATGCTATGCTTGATTAATTGCTCACTGTTTTTTCATCTCATTGCTGTTCAATGTTCTTTATTTTTATCTTAATAAGAGCTTATAAATTTGAATACGTATTGAAAATATCCATTCCATCATTGGGCTATATAATCAATGGACTAAGGTAAAATGAATGTCATTGCTTAAAAAAATGAATGAAGATGACAGAAGAAAAAGTGTTTATTTCGATTAGTTTATATAAATTTTTATGCTGATTTTAGGCTCTTAGTCGTTCCTAGCTGCATGAATTTTCCAGATACAAAACCGATGTTTCTTATTTCCCAATAATTGGTCCTAACTTTGAGTGAAATAGTGTTATGCTTAATTGCATGTAAATATGGTAAATATGAGTGATTTTCTTTTACAAAATGAAAAAATTCCAAATTCTATGAGAGACCTGATGAATTTTATTTAATACTTTTGGCATGTTGTAGCGATTTATTTGCGATTCTCCCTCATACCAAATGCTGATATCCTTTTGTATGCGGCCTAATTGCAATTGTATTTGGATTTTGTATACTTTCGGTCATAAGGTAAAAGACTCAAGACGCTACGTATCATATCACGAAAATCACACAAACAAATTTTTAATATGAATTGCCATATCTTATTTGGTTTCCTGTAAATAAATCGGTCCTTTTTAGTAAAATTAAGGATCTCTATACGCTGACACTGTGGAATTAGTCATGGATTCAAGGCCTTTGCAAGGCATCAAAAATCAACCTCCGCGTTGAAAACTATAACAGTGTGTCTTTAAAGAGAGGTTGCTTAAAGTAGGTAACACTTTACTACATGCTGCTGCCCGCTTTAGCTTCTCTCTTTTCCATGAATTAGATACCAAAACGGTCTTTTGGGATATTTTCATTCTTCGTTCCTTTAAGTCCTTTGACTATTTTAGTGGAATAGGAGCACTGGAAGTCATTTTTTGAAGGAGAAAGGCTGTATTCAATTTTTGAAGAGTTGAAATCGAGAGCGGTCGGCTTCACTTAGGCATTTTTTAAACCAGCAATTTTGTAAATTAAGCCAGTTAAGATATTCATTTTGTGAATGTAATGAATTATAATACGCTCAGCACATATCCTTTATACCAGATATCCTATCTTATTAATAGACCTTGTGTGCACATAACTACGCAGGGACATGTGGCAAGAAGTGTTAACACATGAGCAACGCAAGACAGATGGAATAGCAAAAAAAAATCGGAGAGAGACATGGCAATAGTGAGTCGGGGTGACGCAGAGGCACTGGGTCTCGTCCTGATTTTATAGCGGTAAGGATAAATAAATTGTTTTATCCATCAGTTCCAATTTGTATCCCTCTAACATTATCCTTATAATTTCAGTATTATCATTATAAGTTCTGCAGACATAGTCTGAGGTCAAGTTAGTGTCCTCTGACTCACCCGTAAACTAGCTTAATCTGCATTTTACTAGTAATATTACCTTTCGCTTATCATCCAATTCTCCAGCAGCTTCTATCCAAGGTCTTCCCTCAGCCTTGTACACTCTCTTTGAGCTCATTAGACTATTAAAGAAAGTTTGTGGTATTTTCACGGTTCCATGTTCCCTGTTTTTCATTAACTTTTTACTAGTTTTGTATTAGTGTTTGGGATGAAGGAATGTGTTTAATTTATTTTGTCGCTTCAATCAGTTCTAGCCGGAGATATAGCATGGTATGTATCCCCATTGTTAGTCTGAAACTCGCATTATCTGATTTTCAGTCCTTTCAATACTAACGGAACTCAAAGGTGAAAGTTCAAAGAGAAAGATCATTCAGATTGAACGGTATCAGGATCACATCATCATTTGATGGTGGGGTTCACGTATCCTAGTACCTAGGACGGGTACTTCGAGGGATTCATCTTGCAAATGTAACCTATTCTCTTCGGCGAGGTTATTATCTCCGTCTACATTTATCGACATATCTAAATTTATCATTATTTCTGACTTATACATATAATAGAAACGATAATTAACATTAAATGCTCTAATGTTATTCAGATAATGCGGAAAAATTTGTCTTCAAAAGGTGAAGTAATCTTTGGCTAGTATTCGACCTCTAAGTAAAACTTCTACTATCATCTTCTCCAAAAAGAAAAACTAATGTTGTCATAATTAATTCGGTTAATGCTCTCACGTAATGTAGAGCCCATAAGAATTAATGGATGAAGCAATGCCTCTTTAAAATGTTTGCACTGTTGTTTTGTGAGGAGGAAAATAATTCATCAAATGTGAAAACGTCCTTTGAGTTCCTTTGGCCATGATTCTTGTATCGACAAGGAAAAGACCCTGGATAAGACAAGCATTCGCAAAATCCAGCTTATCGGGAGGGCCATTGAAATATGCACACCCTTCGGCAGTATGAGAGGAAAAATGGTCAGTAGAGAGAGAAGCAGGAGTCCAAAATTTCCCTTCAGGCTCCTTCCCCAGCCGCTGTTCTCTACATAGCCTCCTCCAGGGCCACAATAAATTCATAAACTGCCACCCTTCGCTCAAAGGCATTTTGGCTCTTAAAAGAGACTCCTAGCCCTTGGAGGAGGAGAGTCCGGTCAAAAATAACAGGGCTGTGCATGAAGCCACTGCTTTGTTGAAATATGCACTAGTTTAATTAATTTGCTTCCATTTAGTAGGCCATTTTACTGTATCACGAAGTTTTTTTACCAAAGTATGGTTATTAATTGTATATATTTGGTTACCAACTTGAAATACGTAAGAGGTAAAAAAGATTCTAACATAGTATTCCTGCAATAATTAATCCACATAACTCATATATGCGTACTCACCATAATTGTAAATATTGACAGCACAGTGATGTATTTTGGTCTCTGTATGATTCTCAAACCATGAATTTGTAAATTATGAATTACGATTTACTTCATAATTTACATATTGTAATTAAAATAATAAAAGGTCTGTAAAAATGTACTTAGATTTACCGTCCTCATTTGTATCATGACGGAAAATTTTTTTCGACTAAGAAGAATATTGAATAAATTTCATCTTACATCGCGGTGACTGAATTGACCTACTGAAGGCAAATAAATATTTCTTTCCTTAAACAGTCTGCTCAATTATAATACTGCTACCTTTTTTTCGTCTCAATCTTTGTCTAATTTATTTCAGATAATGCCACTACCGTCATCTGTGAGCTGTATATTCGCAGTTTTGGATCCATCAGTCCTGTAAAAATGGTAATTATCCAAGACTGGTCATGGAATATTCTTGCAGAAATTTTTTCTTTAAACTGCTCACATTTTGAAAACTTTGGGTGGTTTTGTGTATGTTGAAAGTAGTTTTCTTGGATGATAACCATCTAAGTCATTTCTAGAGCTGAAACCATAATGGAAAAAATTTCTGCTATTTTTATGATTATAAATGAAATGGTCTTTAAGATGCGTGAAAAAATAAGATCATGATTCATTGCTAAATGATAGAATGCCTTTTTCCATAGAAAATGGTTTTTGGGGTGGGATAAGGTAAAATTTAACGGCTGATGGAACAATTTATACGATATATATCATATTTGAATCACTTTTTTTAAATGTAATTCTAACATAGTATTCCTGCAATAATTAATCCACATAACTCATATATGCGTACTCACCATAATTGTAAATATTGACAGTACAGAGATATATTTTGGTCTCTGTATGATTCTCAAACCTTGAATTTGTAAATTATGAATTACGATTTACTTCATAATTTACAAATTGTAATTTAAATTATAAATAGTCTGTAAAAATGTGCTTTGATTTGCCGTCCTGATTTGTATTCTTGTGCATGTATCAAGCCAATTTTTCTTATTTAACTTTTAGCTTCCTTCCAGCTTATGCCAGGCTCTAAATACTGCCTAAGTCAAAAGTAGAAATGTATTATATATATATATATATATATATATATATATATATATATATATATATATATATATATATATATATATATATATATATATATATATATATATATATATATATATATATATATATATATATATATATATATATATATATATAAAGTTAATACAACTTAATTTTTATATTTTAGTCGTTGTGAAATGTAAATGAATCATATTAGTGACCACTTTTCCTTTTAGCTGGTGTATAATGTTTAGACTAAATTAAAAAATAGAACTTATAAATTATTCGTTTATGCATTCAAATACATGTATTAGACTTTATTTGACGTTCATTTTTGTTCTGACCTACGATCTTAAATCAGGGATGTGATTGTGAATTATGTTTGCTAAATAATGATATTGTAGCGTAAAATTTATCATGGGGAAAGGCCCGTTTAATTTCAAAACCGCTCCTGAAATTCCTCAGTGAGAGGTTGTGACTACCATTTCAACTTCAGATCTTTAATGTTGTTAATCGACTTCTAATTAGCTTCACTATCATTATGCTCGCCGCTCATGGGCCGAAATACTAAATATACTAAAAGACTGAATAATTAGATGCACGACTATAAATGTATATCATTAAAGTAGCCTTACCTATTTTATAACTGCATTTTCATGAATTAAACTGCCCTCTATTTTCGTGAATATACGTATGGTAACTATTTATGAAGGCATTTATATTTGGACAAACCTTTGGAACTCCAAAATCCAAACTTACAATACGAACTCTCTGAGCTCCTTTGTATGAATATGCCTGAGCTAAATGGCAACTGTGAAATTAATATTTAACCTACGGTGGTATAAAATAACTATTTTAAACTTTCAATCAGATTTCAACGAAAGGATTTATGGTCATTCATGATTTCATATTTAGTAACATAAAGCATTTTATAAATGATTTATGTTATGAAATGTTACAATTTATGTTTTAGCATTAAATTTTAGTGTTTATAGTCAGTGCTTTACATATTTAGGTTGTTCGTAACTTTATATATGTTATACTTATAGCTAACGGGGAAAGCTTTATTTTTAGTGATATTTATCGAACTGTCAACAGTGAATTTGGTGACTCATAACGCCTGAATCCCTTAAGACTCAATGTTATTTTCTTCCAACTGCATACTGGAATGGCCCAGGGAGGTGATTTGGAGGTAAATTTAGACAGTATAATCTATCCTTCAAATTGTTTGTTAACTTTAATTGCCTCTACAATCTCCATATGTTCGAATTCCTTGAGTAACTAAAGATGTGGCTTTTTGGTGTCATCGGATTTATTTTTCCTGTATTTGATTATAATGACAGGTTATTATGGGTCACAGGCAAAACGCCGTCCTGAATGCTAGAGAAATAACTCACTGGACGTTATTTTATATATACCCTTGAAGTTTATTGATGTACTTCATTCTATATTCGAATAATTCCATCGCGTGTGGGCCTCAAATTTATTAGCGCTGCCCAAATGCAGTGAGTAATATTTGAACTGAAGACTTATTCTGGATGAGAGGCAAACCGTCGACGGAGAAACGAAACTCTATGGTATTTCACGAAAGCAGAGTTTAGTGACTCATTAAGGACTTAACTTCTCGACCAAACTATCCTTAAATATGCTAAATGTTCTTGAAATAAAATCACGGCATAAAAATGACAGCTTATGTCAATGGATTTAATTTTTTATTTTCGATTTTTTATTCGATGAATGATATTAAATCGTCTTAAACATGAGTAATATGTAGGATTACATTCCTATCTAAAAGAAGTAATGTTCTTCTTTGTTCTATATTAACAGCGATAGTTTATGGCAGGTTTAAACTACTGGGCTACATTACAAAGCCTCCGACGATTCATAGGTTTTATAAGTATTTATTACAAAGCGTTTATCAAGTACCTAGTTTTTCTGCTGCAAACCGAAGTGCCTTATGATATGACTCCATTAAGCTACCTCTACTCATTCCTCGCTTGCAATTAATAACTATTTTGGCTCTATTTTAATTGAGGTGTTTGATAGAAATCGTCTTTCTGGAGGCGTGATTGCAATTAGGAGAGGAATATCTCGTTAAATTTGTTACAGGATTATGAAGTGGACTTGTACCTGAGGCAGAAGTGGCAGGACGAGAGACTGAAGCATGCCGAGATCACGGAGGCGCTGGATTTGAACGATCCCAACTTGGTCAAGGCCATCTGGAAGCCTGAAGTTTACTTTCCAAATGCAAAACACGCCGAGTTCCAGTATGTCACAGTCCCAAATGTCCTGGTGAGAATCAACCCGGACGGAGGAATATTGTACATGCTCAGGTGAGAAACTATTATCTCTTCACTTACTCTTTCTCTTGAACTTTTGCAACCTAGCCATAGGAGTAATAATTGCGTCATCATATTCTCTTTGGGAAATTCCAGGCGCGAAGTGTCTGCTTATTATAAACCTGCTTAGTGATCTTGTTTTATTCAAGAAACAATATGTTTGATGCTTTAATGTTACATATTTTGTCGAAGATATCTTGAGAAAATCGCGTAACAACCTTTTTTTTTCAATTATACGCATGAATCTCTGTTATGTTAGCTCAGATTTTTGTATCATTTGTTGTATATTTAGAGCACAGGTGAAGAGTAATATAAAGTATTATCTCTTCCTTAATCATAATATGTGCAGCAATTGGACAGATGTGTGTATGTAGTCAAAGCATACGATCTTTTATCTAAAATAAGTGTTACTTGAAAGGTTTGCTCAGAGATTAATGATACCAAGTGAGAATATTTAGCCCTTTAGTGTAAATTCTTTAATTTGCTGGATGAAAAGGAAATCAAGCGTTCTTGTGTGGGTTGAAAAGGGTCGAATAAACATGATCTATTCTCCCAATGCTGTAACAAGTACGAATTTATCCAGAGACGCTGTCCCGATTTGAGCAGTTATTATTAGTTATTATTAATGATCATTAAAATTATTGATAGTGTACCCGGAATGTATTCCAGAAAGTTAAGGTAAATGTGGATCTAAAAATAAGTGACAGTGAGAGTCAACATTAAAAGGTCTCCGCTTAATAAAAACCCACAAGTACCTCCTCTTTTTCATTTCTATTATTTTGTCGCAATACTTCGTTCAGCGTCCACGAGCATATACCCAGTATTCCATTTGCCCAATCCATTTTGCGGGCTTGGGGCCTAAACCTAGGACTCGTTCACGTGATATGGAGTTACACACCCCAAATATAGCAAAAAACATAGGCAACACTATGGGCGCATGTTGCCTAAGATATTCCTTAGGCAACATGCTCCCAAATCATTAATCGTCCGATTCAGATATAATAAGATGGAGTCTTAAAACGCCCAGACGGATATCAAAAGACATGGACCCAAGAACTGTGTTAATTACGATCTGCCATTTGCATCATCCTCGATAGTAGAAAGTGATGATAAAATTCCGCTTTTAAAATCACAACCTAACCAAAAATATGTCCTAGCTATCAGCTGTAGTTATCACAGTTGCGTTTCCGTTTGTAGGAATGTTTTCTGGAATTAAATTACGACTTATTTAATGTTTTACGCAAAGAATTGATATGATTGGCTATTCATTGAGAAGTTATTGCCAAGGCCATGGAATTGAAACAATACATTAAACAGTAATAGTTGTCAATGGCTTTTTAATTATTCAAATTAGTCTTGCTCTTTAAGAAAGTGCACTCTGAATAAAAATATATATCTGACAGGTGTTGGTGCCTAGATGTGGCTAACAATACTTTTGTGTGCTCTGGCATCTTGTTCTGGGTAGCTCATATCGAAAACGATCTCCAAACTTAATAATTCATAATTTTAGAAAGCAAGAATAATGTAAAATTTTGGAAACCATGCGGTTGTAAAGAGAGTCATGGCCAGTTATTTTAATAGCTAGAGAGTTATATTAATATAACCCGGTGTAAAACTATCAACGAGAAATATGCATTAATGAGGTCATATTAGTACAAATATGAATTTGAAAATGTTCATTTCACTTTTAATATTGATGGGAATAACTCTCTACCGGTAATAATATGGATTTTTATACTATATGTTTGTGGTCTTCTAAAAATCAACACCTTTACAATCTTGGTTATTAGATAGTGATATTGCACAGTGATTTTTTCCATATTTTTCTCCAGCATCGCATTTCTCGTATGTGAGCATAGAGACATCGCGTCGATTTTCACTCATCCCCTGCCGTAAAAGGCTATTGGGAAGGAATCCCTTAATGGCTCGAATTTAGGATAACAGGTATTCTACCGAGTTTAGCCGGCTCCTCTGTCCTCCCTTGTTTGGCTATTTTGAGCGCCGTCAGGTGCCGGTGTCAGGTGCCACGTCGGCAACTCGAGGCTTATTATTCCGAGGAGGCCACTGACTCTCGCAGGGGAATCCAAATAGGATATGGAGTTATGCACTTTTGAAGGAGGCTTTAGTTTACCCGAAGAGTTTTGGAAATATTAACGAAATTGATTCTAATAAAGCACGGAACTTCGCGTTTTTTTTTGTTAAAATGAAGTGCTATAGTCCTTGCATACGAACATTTTGTGACTGCGAGGCTAAATAATACATTTCCATGTAACTGTCGTGATTTGGCATTTTATCTTTCCCTGTTTAGTGAATTACTACCTGTTCTTTCCCCATTTACATTATTTTATTTATATGTTGTTGCAGATTGAAGTTAACGTTTTCCTGTATGATGGACCTGGCCAAGTTCCCCCTGGACAGCCAAATATGCACGATGGAAGTCGCAAGCTGTAAGTCAAATTCATTTTTACAAATTTGAAATTCTGAAATCTCACCTTTCTTTTGGGTCTGTGGCTAACAAACGGCACATATAACTTATTCTCCAAAATGAGCTCTAGGAAAGACAAAAAGGCAAATACAATCTTTGTGGCCATTGTACCTTAATGATTCTTAATGTATTGAATGAACCTTCTTAATGTTCTTTCAAGATAATTAATACCCATCACACAAGATAGATATCCAACACACAGTGTTGTTTTCTTCGCTCATTATTGTGCTAGAAATAGTATTTAAGTTTTTGAGTTTGACTGCGTCGAGAATTATTTACCCTAGGGGTCCATCAGTACCTATCTACAGCGGTGCAAGCCTACACTCCCGAATAGTAACAGAATTGCCTCCTAAAAAACTTATAAAACAAGCGGGAAAACTTATCTTTAACTTTTGACGTATATTATTAAAGCTGAGTATGTTTAAAACTTTTGGTAGGACTTAATATTTTTAATAAGTTACAATTAATGTTCTTTTTCTCATTGCAGTGCGTCACATCTAGGACGACATAGTTTTATTTGTTGCCTTTCGTTCACAATGGATGACTTTGAAATAGAAATAATCATATAATTATTTGAAAAAGACGAGGCATGATTCCTCGGACTGCTAATCAAATTCTTGGGTCAATGCAATGACCACTCGTCATCATTGATTGAATACAATCGACCAAATCGTTGCCATCATAAATTTTGATATTTTAAGCGGAAAAAGATTCTCAAAAGTTATGAAATAGGATATTCTCACTGTGTACCATCTAACAATTGTTAAATCTAAAACTTCACTGATTATTTAAAATTTGTCTTTGGTCTCTTTCAGTTTCTAAAACTACTGAAGAACTGCGCCTTGAGTGGAAAAATTCTAATCCGGTGATCATGGGGAAAGGCCTTAGAATGCCGCAATTTGAAATAGTGGACATCCTAGCCTCTGACTGCCAAGAATCATTCCAGATAGGTAAGTGGACAGTTTTTTTTAAGCAGAGCCTTGAATTGTGGAGTCAAGAGTTTTGAATTAAGTAAAAACGACGCGCTGATTTACCAAGACGTAGATTACGTTGGTTAACACAAGTGATAAAATGGTTTAGTTAAAGGTGAGCAGTTGTTTTAAGGGTCTTTTTCTAAACGAATGGAAATATTTGCCGCTTACCGCATCCGCTTGAACCCTGATTCGGATGATGTTTTGCTTTTTTCGAAGCCCTATCTATTTCTGTGTCATTTTTGAGGTGAGAATTGAAGTTTGACCATGCAACTGTGCATTTTGATAGGTACTATTAATACTTTGGCAAACTAAAAGGTTTATCAGCCGTCATTATGGCTTATATTTCACGGAATTTGTGTTTATCCGCAGAAGAAGTCTCTTCAAAACATATTTGAATGTAGCGGATTTACAGAGAATGCATTCACGATGGAGAGTCAACAACCGAATTCAAGGAGAAGATAGGTACAAGCAAGGAAACTGCACAAAACAGTATGTGAACGAATTGGTGGCCACAGCAGGGCACTCTATAAATCGGAAACATGGACAATTTGAAAGGCAAATCACAAATGATTATGTAAGAAGTCATCGAAACCTTAATTTGAGGGAGGATGCTCAGTATCTAATGGAAGGATTACTAAGAAAGGAAGAAATATACTGAGGAGCGGAAGAGGAAAAGATGACGAGGAAAACCATTCAGCAAAGGAAACTAGATGAATTGGGCACATTCTCGGGCTAAAATGGTTGGCGAAGAATAAGATTAAAGGAAAAATTGAGAATAATGTCTGTAAAAGAAGGCCAAGAGTTGCATAAGGTGAATTAGCGAGGAAATAATTGAAGGAACAATAGTGGGAAAAGTTCCAAGTGGAAGTCCAAGAAGTCCAATAAAGGGGATACAATATAGGAGTAAATACCAGGGAATAATATAACTAGCATTAAATAGGGAAATATGGAGTACTACAGTCAATTCTCGTATAGTAAATATCTCAATTTAGTCTAGTATATGTCTCAGTTTTTGTGATTTCGATAGCAATATTCTTTTAAAATCATAACGTATATTTTAATCCCAATACTTAGGTAGCATTAGGACACTACGTTTTGGGACCCAAAACATTCTTGAATGTACGATTGGTTCCTTTTGTATAAGTTAACAGCAATGCCTTTCTTTGCGTTTTAATGGTTACACTCGAGTCATTTTTAATATGATACTGGGTGTTTTTATTTGGCAAATGGAACTTGTGAGCAAACAACACAGGAGAAATAGAGAAATGTGCGTATATTTTTATCTCCCTAAACTATGATAATAGAATCCAGTGAATTTATCTCGTGTTAGTATGTATTAAGGGTAAAAATAAGTTTGCTTAAGATATGTGAAAAAAACTCTAAATCATTACATCATGTAATATCACCTACCCCTCTCCACCCATAAATTGGATTGGATAAATTGGATAAACTCATTGGATTTGTAAACCATAGCCTACGAAAAAATTTGTGTTCCTAAGAACACAACTTTGGAAGAAGAACTTAAAGGCTATGGACAGTAACCAGAGTTGGTTGACAAATGCATCCATCTTAATCAAACTCTCCTAATTTACGCAATATTAAATTCTAACCATACTCATCCAAGCAAATTTTATCCATATATGATGAAGTACTATTAAAATGGCTAGAAGCTGAGCCGAATAAGAACAGCCTGTCTAAAATTTTGAATCTATGCTATTTGTTACGTTTGTTCCTATGAAAATGTGGTTGATTTTACCCCCTTTGTGGTGACCCCCCCTCCTATGAAAATGTGGTTGATTTTACCCCCTTTGTGGTGGATTTGTGGTGACTATGGCGTAAAATTGATGATGACAGTTTTTGAGGATTATAATTGCATATTTATCAAGTGTTTTCATGTACAACCCTGGTTTTATGATCATAATACATTTGCACTCCTTGTTTTTAGCCGAAGAAGATATTTTCTTGCCTCAAATACACAAATAAAGCAAGATATATAGATAGGAGACTCTCATTTATTTGATTATAGAAACAGTTTCAAAACATATCTCAGTCAAATGACATCACAAACTGTCGTATGTTTTTATCTTGAACTCCTGTTGCTCAGTGCGCTCCAAAAAAAAACTATTTTTGACGCAAATGAATTTCGCACCGTTATGCATATTTTGGGATACTATAATTAGCGTATTTATTTAATTTATCTCTGGTTTTTATCTGTGAATTATATTAATAATGAATAAATACACCATTATTTTTCCGTACATTTATACCTATATTTTGACGTAAAATGTCAACCCGTAAACCGTAAACCGTAAAACCGTAAAATATAATTTGATAATAATAGGCACTGGTGATTAATGAATGCTTAAAATATCTACAATAATGGATTAATTAGGATAATTTGAAATAAAAAATGTTATGATGCGGCCTCCTTAGATTGCTGGCATTCAGATATTCAGAGAAAAATGAAGTGGACATGTATATTCCCTCCGAATCCGTTCGAGTAATTTCAAACCGTCAATTTTCGAGATGAGTGATGTAATGAATTGTATGTATTGATCAACAGTTTTTCCTACTTCGAAATGATATCTTGTTGGATGATTATGAATTCTCTCGCAATCTTCCAGGAAATTACAGCTGCTTGGTGGCGGAATTCTATTTGAGCAGATCTGTCGGATTCCACCTGGTCCAGAGCTACCTCCCTACGCTCCTCATCGTGGTCATCTCTTGGGTTTCCTTCTGGATGGACGTGGACTCAGTTCCCGGGCGCACCACTTTAGGAGTCACAACCCTCCTAGCTGTCTCCTCCCAATCCTCAGGTATGAATACCATAATATCCTATTTCATCTATTTGAATTTTAGATGATCACGTATGATTACTCCTTAAATGCGTCACTCGTCATGCTTGACGAATTGAGTTGTTAATTTCATTTTGAATGTACGTACCGTAGTCATTCAAATTATAAAATTATTAGTATATACTTTTCCAGTATTTAAATATCTTCTGATAGGTATAAATGGATAGATTTTTAAGTCCTATCTTCCATATCAAATATTTTTTTGAATATTTTTTTGCTAATTTGCCCATAAAGGTATAAATAATAGAGACAATACATACAAGCGCCGGTTTTGTCTTGTACAATCTTTACCTCCTCGATTGTAGAAGGAACAAGTTATCGAAGATCAACATGTAGCGATTTTTACCATAAATAGGGGTCAACAAAGTCTTATATTACTGTGCCCATTTATCAAAACTTATGAGGACAATTTCTTTTACTAATTCGACTATTTACCATGTCTTCACAGGGATACAAAGTGGACTGCCCCAAGTCAGCTACATCAAAGCCATTGACGTATGGATGGGAACATGTTCCGGTAAGTAGGAAAATTATTTATCATATGATGAAACTACGTGACCCACATTAAAAACACTCAAGGATGAAATATGAAACTTATGGAGCAAACAAAATGTGTGTTAATTATACATTTTCTGGCTGCTGAGAAGTAACATAATGGTGAAACTTAAGATGTAGTCATAAATTCCAATGATACAGGGTAAAATACACTTAACCAAATTAACTACGATGTAAGAAAACATGTGTATTTTCTACCAGTAAAACAGAGTGTTCCTAAAATCCACCAAAGTATCGGCAAGGCCTAGATGTATGGTTTTGACCTTAACTCATAACTACATATTTCCTACTGAGGCGAAAATTAATTTAAAAGATACCTTATAAATGTGAGTTTGGATATTGCTTTGTGGACTATTTTTACTATCAGTCACTATCAGTCAGCCCAATAATAACCCGCATCGAAGGTTTCGCATTTTCCCGGAAGAAAGTAATCTCGTAGGGCGTTGTTACGCAACGTTTCTCTCAGTGGATCCCTTTCTTCAAGCTCAAGAATAACGCTATCAAAACTTTGCTCTTCACATTCCGCCTCGTGCTGTAGATATGTGATTGAATACTTTCATTGAGAACAAAAGTAAATGAAATGCAGGCACCGGAAATTTGCGCGCCTTACCCGTCCCATCCACAAATACATTCTGTGTCTCGCTTCACTGTCATTTCACTTCGATGCGAACTTTCAATCTTCTTTGTGTTTTTATTAGAGTAGATTTTTTATGAATACGATTCCATTGTCTACCTATCAGAGTGAAACCTCGCCTGCTGGTATTATATCACAGGATTTCAGAGAAAAACTTTAATTAAAATAAAATCATGACGTAAATATACGGATGTGTGTGAAAGTAAAGCAACTTTTAATTCGAACTCTGTGGTCTTCCAATTTTTTTCAGCTTGCAGAATGTATATGAGTGGTAAACATGTTTCTGAAACCCTTTCTACAAAATCGTTAAATAGTGAATGAAAACAATTTTAAGTAAGCTATGAGATATATTTTCATTTAATATTCTCGTAAAACTTGTTAAAAGTGGCTAAAAATACAATCATCTAAGAATAATTTTTATCAACCTTTTAGAATGCTTCGTGGAACTCCTGGGTCCCAGAAATTCTAGAGTTTGCGAGTTGCCTAGAAAATGAGGATTATGCACCATCGGAATTAATAGCGAGATATTTTTCTAAGAGCGTATGTAAAATTTATTAAATAATTATACCTGAAAAGGAAAAAAATTGATTTTTAACTCAATATTCAACGAATTTAGACCGTTAAGTCTTTTATATCGTTGGCGTTTAGAAAAACATTTTTCAGCTGTGATTATCCGATTGTTGTGCTATAAACGTTGAAGAAAACTTCGTGGTGAAACTTCTTTCACTTATGCTCATATTGTTGAAATATTATGCTGGAAAACTATATTTTTTCAAGTGGACATTAATTTAATGTAATAACTCCACCTCAACGCAACTTTTTCAGTCATTTTCCATCTCATGTAAGCATAGATGGAGAGACGGGTCCGCGTAATTTTCAGACCACGTCCAGTTGTAACCTTTTTAAGGGAGAGTTATGTTGAATCACCAAGAAGCCTTCTACGGCCAATTAGTTAAATGCGTTGACTGTAGAAAGTCTATTACTACCCATTCACTGTAAACAGAGTTGATTTGGGAAATACATGTAATCTGAAAATGGGTATTAATAGATTAGCAGAGACTTCAGGCGAAAAGCTTCATCGAGCTTTTGGATGACTATCCATTTAAATTGATCCCTTGACCTTTCCACCACGATAGTTTCTGTGATCAAAAATTGTTTGGGGTATTTTAATGGTATGGCAATTATTCTCTCTTGTGGTGAGATTTTCTAGTTTTAGCTCTCTCAATGATTTATCACGGTGTTCATTTTTTATGTTCCCAGTTAGAAATTAAGGGTAGACTTGATTATGAAGATAATAATAAAGTTAAAAATAGGTAATAAAGTTGTCTGTAGAATATGTTCCACAACTGGCATGTGCATGTATTCTCACATTTCTCACTTAAAGCAAATGTGCTATGTATTTCTATATGCCAATGAATTTTCCCCATTCTTCTACTCTTCATATTAATTCAAGCTGGTAAGAGTATTTATTGTTTTCATATAATTTTGAATTGTCACCTCTTTTAATTATCACTGTTGTTAACTTTATTTGCTCCTCATCGTGCGATAGTTACCTAGCCAAATGAGTTTGTAGTGCATAAAATGCGCCAAAATGTTATTCATGATATAAAACTGTTGATATTGTGTAGCATTGATCATTCACCTGAGGAAGAAAGCGATTATACGGACAATCTACGGTTAAAATTTGTCATTAAAGATGATGCATAGTTCTCTTAAAAACTCATCGGGAAGTTAACTAGCAAAAAATACAAGTACCTTGGAGGCCTAGCTTTAAGCGCTCTGATAATCACAGAAATCATTTGAACTGGCGCAGAAACCTTTTTTGCAATTTTACAAAACAATTTTATTTTCAAACAAGCATTAAAAACAAATCACAAGTATTTTAACACTTTCATTGGTTATTCCGGTAAATATAAGCAGAAGTAGCTTTGTGGAGGTTACAAAAGTCTATTATTTGCAGTGATTCCACTGATGAAGATGCATCAATTGTGTGGCTTTATCAAATCGTGTGATTAAATGACCGCTCTATTAAAACCATCGTAGCAGCTAAGGTCTTATGATGAGGTTCTGAAAGCGGAAAGTACGGAATAATTTAGGGGCTAAGAGATAGATTGGCTTCCTATAAAAACTTTATCGCTTCGTCTGTTTTCGATGGCTTATTACTTATCCCTTTTTTGTCCACAGCCTTCGTCTTTTGCGCGCTTCTTGAGTTCACCATCGTCAACTACATGTGGAGGAGACAGCCGGACGTGCAGTACAAAGCGGTGGCCGCGGCGACGGCGGCGGCCGCACCCGGAGCCGGCGGCCTCGTCACGCCCGCATCTGTCAACGGCGACGCACCTCCATCATCGACCAAAGTACGCTGCCCGCCAATCTTCTTCACCGCTATCTGTGCCTCGGAAGAAATTCTTGGATCTTACTTTCCCAGCGTATCAAATGTTTGATTATTTTCGTTACCCACTGAGAGGTCAGGAGCGACTGGGTTGTGGATGATTATAGCTACGATTCAGCGCTTTCCATTTACTCAGAGATAGACTACGGACACTTTCAATCTTTATCTAATTAGATTCAGAACTCATATATAAAAAGTTCTCATATCGAGATCAGTGTAAGTAAGAAAACTCCGTAACCATAACGGAATTTCTCTTTAGGAGGACCGCATCGTCCAATGGCTGAAAATCAACCGTTTTTCAGAACCAATATTTTATAATACGACTTTGTGTTTACTTACATTTCCTGCAATCAAGTTTCACAACTACCGAACTCACACCTATCTTCTAGGCTCAAATGCTCTATGGGTGATAACGATGATTCGTGTTTAGAAAAATTAGTCGCCATGGATATTCTGACCCAGAGGAGATACTGATAACATGTCATGCGTGGCATAATTCATATGTACAGTAAGGTCTTCATAAATACTCTAATATTGCCGAAAACAAAATACTTTTGATCATATCTCTCCTCTTTGGAAAGTTTCCGTGCTCGGCTTCTCGCAATTTCCTTATGTATCTTTGTTTTTGTCATTAACAGTTGGTAATATTTCCGGTGCTTTCCTTGCGACTCTCTAAATCTACCAGCTTAAAGAATGTTGCGTGTTTCAGTATTTTTAAATTGCTTCGATGCAATTTGCTTTGTAGAGTATGTGAAGTCATTCAGATGTTCTCTCACTCATTTGACCTTAGCATCCCCGACTTTTTTCCTGTGATAGCTATAAGCGGGGCAGTTTTTCAAGCAAATGGTATTTTTCCTTTCGTAAAATCACAAAGTTTTAAAAAATTCAATTAAAAATCATTAAAAATTGTCAGCATATCTGAGTCTATTCCTTTTCAGGAGCAAAACATGGAAGCTGTGATTTCTTGCCGTAGAAAATTGTGCAGGGTTCTCTATTTGCATCTATAAGCCTTTTTGAGGAAGTTTTTTGCGAATTTGTTTTCCTATTTGAGTCAAAGTTATCTAATTCATGTTTTTCACATTCGTAATAGAAGTATTTCTTATTAGCTCATCTTTCGCGAGGTTATGTTTGAGGTTTTCTGTAGAGTATTTTTATAGCTAGAAGAACTCTTGCTCTACAGGAAGCGTCTTCAAGACCCATGCAAGTGCTGTTAGACGTTGCGCGGTATATTATGCGCTCCTTTTACGTTAAATTATGCTTTTACATGAAACGACGCAAGGAGCAAGAGTTTTCAATTTTATGACGTTCAGCTACGAATGACGCAGCAAATATCGAAATCACGCAGCAAGTATTGAAAGTTTTCCTTACACACGATATTGGGAGCCGAATGCATCCAACTGTTGTAACATTTCGCACCTGACTAAACTAAGCTGGAGTATCCGGTTCAATTGTACGATGAGAATGTGACTCACTAGTCGCCATATCATTCGTTGCCTAACATATACTAGTCATATCGGAGATCCGTGTGAGATATAGAGACGTGTGTAGCCAATTGAACATTAGTATTTACATTAAAAGCTGCAGAGTGTAAGATTAAGAGATGCACAATTAGTATTATTATGGTGGTTATGAAAGGCTACATGTTTTTGAAAGAGTCAAAGTTACGTTTTTTCGTGGTGGAGACATATCATCATACACGATTTCTGTCTTCATCTCAGCCAGCATCTTCACTCTTTTTACTCCATCCTTCAGACTTTAATTACCAGTTCTAGCTTTCAAATGTTTCAAATTTTCAAATGGAGGTTTATAAAAAAAAATATTGATTTCATAGTCACAAGGAATATTTAGATAGATTTTATTCGGAATTAATGTTTGTAACTCTTTAATAAGAAATAAAAAAACTCATGCGCTAGATCATGTTACTTAGTCGCCATTTTTTTAATTATGAGGTAATTTACATCGAATGCTAATAACTTGTGTCAATCTTCCAGATGCGGCGCGTCGGATCGGATCCTTCCGTCGCATGCGCCGCTGGCATGGTCGAGGTGGTGGGGATGGTCCCGTGTTACGAGGCGCACCTCCCGCAGCTCTCGCCATATCGAGAAGTGCCCATCTACTCAAAAGTTCTGGCGAGGAAAATTGACGAGTGGTCCAGACTAGGATTCCCGCTGTTTTTCGCGACCTTTAACCTAATATATTGGCCATACTACATGCTGGCTTAAGACAAAAAAAGGACTTGTGACTTAAGTAATGGCATCCCAAAAATCCGTTTTCCAAAAAGGTACATGAGAATATTCGATGGAAATTAATGCAAGGGATAAAAAGTAAAGGTATATCCTTCTGTGAAGGTGAGTGATAATTTGTGCGACATACATTGTGTGTGGACTCACATAGCGAGTGAAGTGAAGTCAACACATTTTCAGATTGTGGTAGTGTAACGAGAAACCTTTTCAACTGCTTACGCAGTGGGACATGTCCATTTTCACTGAAAGAAAAAAAATATTTTCTGCATCTTGACCAAAACGAATGTATTGTATTCTATGACCAAATCAGTAGTATGAGTTGAAGATAGTGGAGAATGTTAATGGTAAAAATTCGTATATGAGATATCACGTGAAGGGCGAGAACCTTTACTCAAATTATAAGAAATCATATGCATATTATATCTTTTTGAATGTAAATGCAAATTAATTACAATAAAGATATATATTAAGTGTACTACCATCTGTTTTTAGATGAGTAGATTTTGAGGTTTTGCAAAACCTTCATTATTAAAAATGTTTTTTGATGTTATTTCTTTAAAAACTTTTTTCATTTGTGTGTTTTTGTTAATTTTATTTATTAGTCTAATGATATCATATGACATAACCATTTTCATTGCACATATTTTTTTGCAATTTAAGCCCATGACAATAAGTAAAAAATTACAATCACCAGTTGTGTGAGGTTCAAAGAGCAAAGATTTTTCTCCTGGACAGGCAATGGAACCCAGATCCCTCGATTTCGCTCTTATGATAAAGTTAATGCACGGCTAGTTCCTTAGTTATTTGTTAAATGTCCAAAGTAAACACCTTTCTGTTTAAACTTGGGCTTTAGACCGTGTAATGTAGAGCTTAGCGCTCGTGAACGGGTATCTCTGGCATTACATGCACGCTACCTGTACGTACAACTATCTCCTCCAAGCCTCCCATTAGATTCACAGTGGAAGTCAACGTCTCAACGTAGCTAAACTGGTTATAACACTCAGCACACTCAAGGGATATTGGTTTGATTCCCAGTTCCGGAGCTTGATTTTTGCACTGCTGATATTTTAAAAGTAATACAATCACCAAATAAAGTCCACCGAAGACAAAATATTTTGGAGTACAACTCGATGATGTAATGAAAAATTCAATTTAGGTCTTGTTAGTTTAAATATTTATCATATTCGGAATTAGCAAAGTAATTATTTGTTTTTTACTGGACTTCAATGTAGTTCGCGGAAGTTAGATGGTAGCAAAGATACTGTTCATTTCGTTTTCCTGTAGCATTGCTGTTACACCTTATTGACGTTGCCAGCGAGTTAATCTAAATTATGTCCATTATTATGCTTCAGCTTATCGAAATATGCTTCAATACTATTTCATTTTTAACTTTCAAGTTTGGTGCTTGGTGCTTGGATTTATGAGTTAGTTTCGGAATTTTTTTAAAGTTACGTTTTAGTCGGTCAATATAAAACATTTCGCATCCTAATTATGGGCCTACAGGTGTACGAATGTAAGTTATTGTATTTTTCAATTATTTAAATTTGTGCATGCATTTGAGGTTGAATTATCCTTTATTTCTTTCATTTAGCTTCTGAATAATTTTATGAGGAGCCAACCAATGGATTATAAAATACTTTATTACAGTTTTGGCGTTTATGTTACCTCAGACAACAATCCTTAAAGAAAGTATCTGTTTACCTTTTTCCCTGTTTTTTTATCCAATGCTCAAATTTCATGATTTCAGGGACCTTTATGTAAAATAAATATTAAATTACGTGTCACCAATTTCTTTCCTGAATCGGATTTCAGAACTTGTTCAAGGTACTATTCAAGGGCTTCAGATCATGGAATAAAATGCCATTACATTTTTAATTGAGAATGAAATAAAATGACTTCAATGATTTGTAATGAAGGTAAAGTATTTACAATAGAGTTTTGCTGAGAGAATGAAGGCCAAATATTAAATATAATCATGTACTCCAAATTACATCTTACTGTTAAACGTGATGGTTTTAAACACTTTATTTTTATCTAATTTCAAATCATATTAGCAATAAATTTAAATCTCTTGCGTTGCTTTCTAGGTTGGTTCAATAATATCTTACTTATCAAAGTAATGATGTTACTTAAAACTTGCTGTTGGTCGTTTCACCATCCTTTGATTGTAGAGAGATTGTAAATGAATCGAACAAAAATTCATTAATGGATTTTGTTCTTCAGATTTCACTCTTTGCAATGAATTCTAGTACTTCTACACTTCCAAAATGACACCTTTATACCAAAATCAGCTTAAATAAATCAATTACTCCACGAACGCGATGGATAAGCTAGAGGAGTACCATCTAAAATTTAAATAAGAGGTCACTAATAGCGGAGGTGGATTTTTAAATGACAAAACGGGACATTTCTTGTGTTTTTTTTCTTTTTTATCAAGCTAGGCTCTCTCATTGTTTACTTTTTTTGCTTTTTATACAGATTCAGTCGAGCACTGTTTGGTAATTTGCCTTATTTTCTGAAGTACGGCTATACTTTTGAGATCCACAGCAAAATATAGCAACTTTGCGCAATCTATAACATCATATTCTCAATGGCGTGGCGCCATTCAATGGTGGGCAGAACTTTGCTTACTGTAAACCATAGTTTACTCATGGTTCCTTGAGGTTGTTTTATAATAGTGATTGAACTCAGGTTTTCGAATAAGTCTTTTAGATTAGAATGCCTGAGGAAGCCTTATTGGCTGTATTTAATTTTCATTTTCTCTCACGTTCGTATTTTTTACAACAAAAATGAAAAGTCTTCCGTGACGTTAGTTCAATTATCTTGCACTTTTGGTAAGCGTGGACACTGCTGGCCAAAATTTTATTTTTCATTTCATTCAAAAAGTAAAATTTGAATCACTTAGGTAGTTTGTTTGACTACCGCTGCTTTTGGAGATTATTCATTCGATATTCCAATTTTTTAAGAATGCTTTTTAAAGTTTTAGACTTTTGTTGTTTAGTTTAACACCTGGCATGACATTTACACTTATTATTTTCTCTAGTATTATTAGTACTTTATTGTCATTTGCAATATTGTATGGAACCTGATCAAGGTGCTGTGATATTTCTATAATTATACATCAATAGACCGAAACACGTGCAATTACGTGAAATAGTGTATCTTTCCACTAGCTTACAAACTAAATATCTTCAAAGTATACTTTGCCAAAGCACTCTGGTATAATGATTCACTCGCGCTAACTATGGAAGGACTGGGTGCAATCTTTGCTATTGCATACTGTTCAGGTTGTCAGGAACAATGACAGGCTTTTACACAGTAAATGGAATAGAAACCTGGGAGTGCCTTTTTTTAGAAAGTCATCTCTAAATAGATTCTTCGATATTCTACAATACTTGCTATTTGAAAACAAATTCCACCTGCCCGATCCGATTGGGGACTGAAACTTTCTCTCTTTTCAACAGTATGGATTGGATGCATTGGCAGTTGTATTCCTTGCTTAAAGCATCGGCTAACAAGGCTGTTGACGAACAGCTGTTTTCTAGCAAAGCATGATGTCCATTTACTCAGTTTAGGTTGAACAAATCCGATGAGTTTGGACAAAAGTTTTGGTTGTCTCCTGGCAAAGATAGCTAGTGCATAGTAAATAATTTCCCTAACATCACCAAATACCTTAAACAATATGAGAAGGTACGTATCGCCAATATTGTCTCAATTAATCTTATCTTAAAGCCTTACCTTAAAAAGGCCGATGCAAAACCACATAATTTTCTTCACGCT
Source organism: Ceriagrion tenellum (assembly GCA_963169105.1). Lineage (NCBI taxonomy): Eukaryota > Metazoa > Arthropoda > Insecta > Odonata > Coenagrionidae > Ceriagrion > Ceriagrion tenellum. The sequence continues at coordinate 131,367,090 of OY720632.1, read as the reverse complement.
ATTATCGCTTGTATAACAGCTGAAGTATGATGGTACTAATTTTCTGGGACCTATGAGCATAAAATGAAGTTAAAACAAAGTAAAAGACACGACAAAAATATATATTCGGAAATATTTGTACAGTTAAAGTTAATGGCATTAGGTTTACAATGTAGCTTGAAAGACGAAATGAGACTATGCTGATTCTTAGCCCACAAAATACCGACCTGAATAATACCAATAAAGATAAAAACTCATGAAACAGACTCGAATAACGATGTGACAGACAACCTGGACAAAATGGCAAGGAAGTACACTGTCCGGAATGGCACGGGGCGATGGGCGGGTCATTCTTTTCACTGTATATTAGATGTGACAACTATGAGGACATAGTTTGTCTTCCAAATGAAATATAATGAACAAATTTAGTAGTAGAATTTAGTAGAATAAAAAGTTAGTAGAAGAGCTGGTAGACCCTTATATTACCTCATTTATGTTTTTTCCTCAGGCATTTTAGGTATGCGAGAAGTCTGGAGACTCTAGTGCTGACGCATTTATGAAGCTCCTTATCTTCAGTATATTCACTCAATCAAATGATGTCACCGAAGGTAAGAATGTGAGAAGGAGAGAACTCAATCAGTAAGTACCAAATAGTGCTCTTTTGAAGGAAAATAGCTGTTTATAGACTTGAATGTATAATTTTTTCGACATATTGATTGATTACCCCAATGAATTTTCCTAGCAGACTATAACGGTGAGTTGGTTACGCTTTCTGTTCGATAGAAGCACTACCAAAGTTAGCTGTAATCCAGGTCTAAATGAACAAATGAATCCTGCAACTGTAAAATATTAAACTGCGCATCGCCAGTCAGAGCTTCGTGTTCAATACTGGGCCGTATTTGCGAGCGAGGTTTAGGATCCCAAAAAATGTATTGGCCCTGAAGAAATCCAAGTTTCTCTTACTTTTAACAAAACTGGAATCCTTTACCTTGATTTCCTTGAAAGTTTGTGTTGGAGGAGGGCTTTTAAACTTCTGACTCAAAAAGGTAAAAAATTTAAGAAATAAGTTTTAATCCCGGCTGCGTTACCCTTGGCCCTTTGTTTTCATCTCCCTTCGTCCTTTCCTTACCTCTCCCTCTGTCCCGTTTTAAGTCTTCCCAGGGTTCTTGTGAGGGACTGTTTGCTCACACCCTCATCATCCCTTTCTCCTTTCGTAGGTAGCAGTTCTTTTTTTCCATTTTACTTGTGCCTACCTCTCCCCTTCTCCCGACCGACTCTCCCGAAAATCGTGTCCATTTGAACCCCCCTCCGATTCTGCTCCCTCTTCTCCTACCGCGGCCACTCTGCTTTCAACTTCCCACACCAATCCCTCATTTACATTCACTTTCAATTACTCGCGCTACCTTTGTGTTCTTGTCACCTTTTTAAACGCCCTCCACCTCTCCGCTTCCTTCCTCCAATCCAATGACGCTGCTCCCCCTTGACTGTTTCAAGGGTTTTTATCTTGTCCCTCTGCCCCTTTCTGTTCTCATCCCTTATCCCCAATGGTAAACACGGGCCGGCCCATCCACCTAACCATTCCATCATCCTATTTTTATTATTTCTCCCTTTTGAAGTTCTCTTTTTCCTCTACCTCCATTTGAAAATAACTTTACTCTTTGCCTCATGTTGCGCGTGACCCGATCACTACGAGCCCAGTGAAATACGCCTCTTCCCTCCCGCGTTCCGAATCGATGGTCTCCGGACCTTTTTCGAATGCGATGAACTATAAGCAAGATAAGTTCGAGAGCAATATGTTACTCTTCGATTAAAAAAGAATATAATATAAGAATATTTCAATTGAAGGTAACAACCGTGAGAAAAAAAATACGAGGGATGAATATGTAATACCGTAGACAGGATATGTAACATGGCTGCAGTAAACGAATTTTAAGGTAGCATTACATATGGCGACGATGATTATCTTGACAAAAGAACCTCTCATTTTATGAACACGAATCGTTTAATCAAGGCATTGTTTTGGGTATTTTTGCGCCATAGGAGATTGGTAAGGGAGAAAGAGTAGATAGAAATCCGCCGTCGGCAATAGCCTGCTCTTAACGAAACCAAGGGGACCACGATTTAACATCTCATCCGTCAGACGGAGTACTGCACGTGAAAATCCATCCACAGAACACTCAAGTAGAGATCGGGTTTCCTCTGAAAAACATCGTCCACTGCAGGGATTTGAACCCTGGCCGCCCGTATGGTGAGCCAGTACTCTAGCCACCACACCAACCCGATCCCCCCGATGCATTTCGATGGATTGTTCCAAGCATAACAGCTTGTGATCTTTCTCAGAATATTTTTAAGAGATATGAAAACAGTGACGGCACAGAGTAAAAATGGGTATTATGTTGTGGTTTCAAAGTTATCACCATGTAAAAATGATAGGAAATAACGTGAAAATGAAATGTGAATGTTTCTATAAAACTGGGATAAAATGGGATAAAAATTTCGAAATCTATTCCAATACGAAGCACTCAGACTTGTTGTGACGGGTAAATGCTCAAGCCGCCACCACACCCATTATTCCTGGTCCCAATGACGATTAAAAGTGCAGGCTTTAGACTTTTCTGTCCTTTAAAACAATAGTTTTCCAATAAATGGATTTCACATGAATGTTCCTTCAAGATTGTTGCAGTCGAGCAGGTTGGATCCTATAAACCTACTTGTGGTTAGTACAATTGATGTTCCTTGGATAAATATGTGATTAAGATACCTCGGGAACAGCATAAGGGAAAATAAGTCCTTGGCCAGGAGGTTGATTCCTTCTTTCGGGTTTTCCGCTGCGTTGGTTCATGTTGAGGACAATATTTCGCCGGCTGTCCTGCTGGCTTCCTCAGGTCCTTGGCCAGTTGTCATATAGTTTAAGTTCAAGGGGTGCACCCTCAAAAAACAGTTTTCTCGCACTTTATCAGGGCCCGGCTCATTATACTCTTAACTTTCTTCTTTCTTGCACGTTTTCAGTTTCCAAATACAACAATTTTCTTTTCTTGCCTCATTAAAAGTCTGTCATTTTTTTGTTTGTTGTTCATTGTTCTTCTAATCTTCTGTTGGCCATGTTTTCCAGGCCGATTTTTTCACTGTGTATTATGTGACCACTATCGGGTAGCTTCCTGAAAGTACTGCGTGATCAATTCTGAAGTTCTTCGAATTTGTCCTAGAAGTCACCATTTTGTTTGAAGGTGTGATTCACTGCACTTATCGCTCATGCGTAGGTATCTATGGCATTATTTTCACGATACCTGTGAGGTCATCTCGCCCCCTAAAGCGCCAGTGAGATTCTCAGAGGGAGAGGAGGCCTGGGTAGCTTAATTGTTTAGAACTCTCAGAGGGAACTCATGACGGAGGGTCTGGGTTCGAATTTATATTCGAAGGAATGATTTTTCCACTGTGAACTTCACACAATGCCACTTCCTTTACGAAAGAGAACGTGAGATCCAGATTTTTGCCTGAGTTAGGTTGAACCGTCATTTGGGTAAAGTATTGATGCCTTTACTACTCAATTTATTTATTTATTTATTTATTTAATAAAATTGTTCACATACAGCATGAGCGCCAATTTATAGTGAAACATATAACAAAAAACAAGAAAGAGGACAAAAACACAATAACAGCATAACAATAAGCAACGAGAGCCCAACATGGAAAGGGGAAAATATTTAATTTGTTGACAGGTGGGATATCGCTTGGGTGGTGAAATAGTTACATGGTAAATAAAAAGGATCGATAGTGTGGGGGAGTGAATTTAGAAGGGATGGGAGGCGAAATAAAGGTGAGCTCTTGGTGAGAGATATCCTTGGAATAGGCAGATGGAGTAGAGTATGAGTGCGGGTGGATCGAGTTGGTATCCTGAAGTTGAAGAGAGAAAGCAGTTCAGGGCAATCAATGGTCGAGTTAAGGGTATTGTGGAGGAGTTTAAAATCCATTTTAAGTCTGTGGTTTTCGAGGTTAGAAATGGAAAGAGAGGACAGCACAGCGTTTGAGGACATATTACGGAAATGTGGGACTCTGTGCTTGACTATTTTGGCAAAGAAGTGAGAGATGCAATCGAGGGATTTTAGATTTGTTGGGGCTGACATAGACCAAATTGGGGAACAATATGATACTATGGGAAGGACAATTGTTGAGTAGTAGGAATGGAGTGCTATTGGATCTTTAATTTCTGTGAAGCGGTAAAGAAGGCCTAATAGGGACATCGCTTTATTTTTTACAGTCTGAATGTGGGCGGAGTAATTTAGCTTTTGATCGGTTAAAACGCCTAGGTCTTTCATGGTTGTCACTCTGTTTAAGGGAGTTGAGTTAATTGTGTAGTTGAAAGTCAGGGGTTTTGTTTTCAGAGCAAGAGTCATGATGCTGCATTTTCCAGGGTTTAGGTTAAGTTTCCAGGTATCACACCACAGGGAAGTTTGATTTAAGGCAAGTTGAAGTTGAATACAGTCAGAAGTATTATTAATTTGCTTGTAAATCTTGCAATCATCAGCATAGAGAAGGCAATGAACTTGGGAGGAAAGGAGCTGAGAAGGAAGATCATTAATGAATAAATTGAATAGATATGGCCCAAGGACACTGCCCTGGGGAACTCCAGATGTTACAGGAGACCAAGAGGAAGAAGCACCGGCGAGTATTACACGCTGGGTTCTGTTGGTGAGAAAGCTAGAAAGGAGGCTGAGGAACATACCATGTATGCCAAACTGTTGGCTGAGTTTATGAAGGAGGAGTGGATGATGGAGGGCGTCGAAATCTTTGGAGAAGTCAAGGTAGATGGCATCAAGTTGAGTTGATTTGTCTATTGCCATGACGGCGTGGTGCTGAAAGACGGCAAGATTTGTTAGGCATGATCTTCCTGGGAGGAAACCATGTTGCTGGGAAGATAAAAAGGGAGAGGTGAAGTCAACATTTCAAAAGGTACATTCAAGAATTACTAAGCGCTGAATGTAACCATATTAATTTGTTTGCATAATAATCCTTCACTACATTTAAAATCTATTGACTATCAATCTATCTCAACTTTTTTATATTAAGGTGCGTAATATTTCTCTTATCCCAATTTTATAGGGTACGATATTATAGAGCATCGCCTTTAGAATCTACGTCAAATATTATCCCTACCCATTTTCTTTTATCCGGAGGGCATTCGTCGAGTGAGAATACACGTACGCCATGCCGTGCCGTGCGTACCATGGATACACAATCATCAAAAGCCTTGCGCACAAGAGTCATCCTGACTCTTCAGTCAGGACATTCGTCGTCACTCGATTGGTCCAAGTGCCTCTCAGAGAACGTGCGCAGGATAGCTCTTGGAAACTGCTGGAAGACGATTGGTTTTTCAAGAGAGTGACATGGAAGGAAAGGGAATGGTGCTTCAAAGTTCGATCCCATGTCAATAGATACGAGTAACAAGCTGTGGCTATCTCGTGGACATTCACTTCTTACTACACACGGTGTGAGTTTAGGACCCAAATCACTAAGAAATAATTTCATGAGAGTCCTTGCCACTCTAAGTTATTAGGCAATGCGTCTACCCACCCGATATTACGAATGTCCTTCAAGGACTCGTGCAGAATGTTATGCAAACGTATAAAATTTTCCGGAAGGGAAAAGTCTGGCTCACTTTTAACGATTTCCTCCGTAACATAATTTGCAAATAAACTGCAATGCTCCATGGGGAGTGAGGAATGTTAGCTATAAGCATTTCATGTCCCGCGTCAATAAATCTTTAATAATAAATACACTTTGGTACTTCATTCCTGTTATTTGCATTCTTTAACCCCAGAAAACAACTCCATCTTGGTTCAAATTCCTTCATACCACTAGCAGCACGAAGTGTATAGTTTTCCATTGGTATTGATCTCCTCTGTAAAAACTGGAGCTTATTATCATGTCAGTCTCTTGCAATATAATGAGTTTCCTAATCCAACGATTCATTGTAAACCCCAAAGAAACACCCATACACGATGTTTGCCTTACCATAGCTCGACGAGATCACGTCGAAGAGGATACGACCAAGTCTTTAGGAAAATAAAGCTTCATCTCTCAGACCAGCTCCTAAATTTTAGAAATGCTTTTCAAACATTTTGAGAAGATACACAAAATTATCTCTATATATGTCTGATATCTACTCAATGCTCGGAAGAAGCTCAGTAGAGTGATTCCATTCAGCAATGAAACTTATAAGCCAATATTTGTTAAATAAGAAAAGTTATAAGCCAATATTTCTTCTGAAAGACATGGGTCGTTATTCCAGTATTGGTATTTTAACTGTTATCTAGCTGGAACGTATTAAAATGCACCGGGAAAACACGAATAAATCATTTACTATTTTTTCAATTGTTTTGGGGGCTTAATTGACGCTGGGCCGAAGATAAAGCGTCCATATCTCGCCTGAAATCTTACATTTGATGTATCTTTGTGTATAATTGGCCTTTATTTACGATCTAATGGAATTTGTCATCCTAATGCCTTCTGGACTTCAAAATTGAAAATTAAAGGAGAATCATAACATTCCTGGCGTGATCCTTGCACACTCCGGTTAAGAACTCGTCCATAGCATCCGTTTTGAAGACAAGGTGTATCATCAGTAAAAAAAAAAGACTTAACACCACTGCTCACAGTAGATCGTCATCTTCCTGATTTTTTAATGAGGATGCTGATGAGCGAGAATAAATGAATTCGTGGGGTATTCCATCAGTAAGTAAGATGAATGATTGATTGAGTGGTGAGTGTGATGCTTCACGATGCACTTAATCCCTCGCTACAATACACAATAATCGTCCAGGGTCCCGCGGATGCATATGATGGTACGCCGTGCGAGGCCGGAAGGAGGGAACCCTGAGTCTATTCAGGGGCTCGGGAGAGGTCATTAGAACGCAGGCGAGCTCGGAGAATAGAGCAGTCTCTGGAGTTTTTGGGGTCAATTTGTGATAAGATACGTCTGGGACCATCACATAGACCGACTAGACGAGCAGGCCGCTCACATACGCGGATGTGACCCTTATTGACCATGGGTCCCAGAACAGAGTGAATGAGACTGTAATTGTGAAGTCTCTTCCTGTGTCTATCCAGTGAAAATAAATGTCCTGATTATTATGAATATTTATGGAGCTACTCCGTCATTTTTGTATTGAATTTCTCACCATCAGGTTTCCGAATGTTAAAATAATGTTTCCTCAAGAAATCTTATCCTCCTCGTCTCCACGAAACACCAGTTAAGGAGGAATATTAGTTCAGCTGAATAAATAGAAATTTATTTAAGTTTCTTTGATGCATTGCCCCTGCTAAATTTCAACGGGTACCTTTCACTAGTTACCTATAAAAATGTCTTCCTTTCTGTCTGTTTTTAAGGAAAAACTATTTAATGACTACTGTAAGAAGCATATATGTCTATAATTAAAATTTTTATCCTAAAATACAATTGTATGTATCCAAAACGATCTGAGAAATTATTGATTGTTTGTTATCTCTTTTTAATTGATATTTTATCTTCCATTTTCATGTATAATATCTTCCATTGTATTTAGCGTTAATTATCTATGACTGTGAAACTTTTGGTTTTTCATTACTTTTATATGTTGGCCAGATTTACATTTTTTGTTATTTTTTCGTTGAAAGCAGAATTTGATATGTATTTTCTTTTTTGCTCTTATGGGGAAACCCAGAGCATAATAAAGCTTATTCTATACATTTTAATCACTTTGTTCCTCTCTAAAAATTACGTTTTCAATGTCAAAATCATCAGTACTTATATGATTTAAACCAAAGCATTTCTCCTTATCAACTTGACCAATGGCTGTTTATAGTAAATTTCCCCATGTACGGGGAGTTAACGGCTTACCTGATTAAAAGAGCAATATTTGCATGTAGGCATGTATTTATGAATTCTTATAATTACCAAGCCCGTATAGTAAATAATAGTTTGTGCAATTCCTTTGGTATAGTTGAGAATAGTGACATGTGGTCGGCTGATTGCACACGCTTTGCTTGTGCGTCCAACGCCGCGCGCATGCGCTATTCGCAACAATCCCGCACTTGTTTCACAATGTACTACAGACTTGCACGACCTCACTCGTTGGCATAATTAGTGTTTTACTATCTAATTCCTCGCAATAATGCAAATGATCTTTAGCTGATACTCATATAGCATGTTATGGTGGTAAATGCGTAATTTAGTGAGCTCGAGGCGATAAAATTAATTAAAAGTCGGCATGAAGAGGGTTCAGAGAATAAAACGTAAAGATTTTATGTTCACAGGAAGCAGTTCTATGTATGAAGTTTTATCCCATTGGAAATTAAAATCTCAAGGTGTATCGTAATTTTCCGTATGATAGAAAGTTGTTTGGTAATTATTAGTTATTTAGCATAAAAAATATGTAATTTACTCACTAGGTTATGCGATGGTAGATTGATAATGTGTAGAATGAAATTTAGTGTGTAGAGTGTATAGAGTAAGGTATAGATTTAAAATGCTTGTCTCGGAATAATAGTCAACAAACTTTATTTAAGCACCTGATAGAAGTAATCTTTTTCTTTGACCTATTCTAATGGTTATCTGCTTCTTACTTCCAATGAAAATGGTCCTGAAATCACACGAGAATAGGTATTTTGGAATTTTCCTTGACCGTCACAGAGCTTAACTTGTACTTAGTATTTTCTAGTGTTCCATTTCTTCTTTCCGGGGTCCAGTTCGGTTCGCGTACTCACGTAATAGGTATGAAAATTTCTCCATGGGTGAACATTTAAAAGGTTTGCCAAGATAGAGAGAGGTTCCCAAGTCGTTGACTCGCTGCTTCTCTAAAGAAAAATTTTCGAATGGAGCCCTTTGTAATACATCACAACTATAGGCTAAATGGACTTGGTTTCATCTGCTCTTTTTAATTTTCTTTTGCAATAACTTAATAAAAAGTTTAAAACTTTCCTCAGAGTCCCCTTGATTTTTTCATTATATAACATTCTCATCCCATATAACACGTTTGGAACCTGAAATTCTCTCTACAGGGAGAGCAATTCCTCGACTCGCTGACTGATCATGGCTCTTATCATGCGGAGGTCTCACTTAATTAGATTTCGGCTTCCTTTCACTCTCACTCATGGCTATTCCTGCTTTTGCCCATTCCCCCGGTAGGTAATTAAAAAAATCACATAGGGCTCTGTCTCCTCTCTTTGCCCCTCACTCATCGTGTGTCTTTAATCGCTAACCAGCCTATCTATTTAGCAGATTGACAAGTCGAAGGAGACTGCCAAGTCAAATGAGGTTCCTGGGCATTGCATGATACGAGAATAACTTCCCATACTTTTACGTCACCAAAGGCCTCTTCTTGACCTTTCGTAGTAGTCTGGTTGGCTGTGTGCTGTTGAGACGATGATAAGTTAATGGGTTCGAGTCCCGCCTCTGTCATGTATGCTATATTTCTATAAGTACTCAATTAATGATCTTTTGAGAAGAGTCATAGCTTATATGGTGTGAAATAACTAGTTGGAAAAAACTAAAATGTTTAGTTAACCACTATAAGTTGAGTAATTACTGAAAATATGGCATTTATTTCTATTAATCTTTTGGAATAGCTGAGCATCGAATTTCAATCAGTAATTATGTTAGTGGATTCTTTAAGTCTCAAAGTAATTTATACAATATTTCTCATTCAACTCGAAGTACTCGTTAAAATAACTTTAAAAATCGTAAACGTTGTCATTATATCATCCTTGAAAATTGTTACAAGATTTTCATCTTCGGTACTAGATGAATGAATTATATTTTTTATAACCGGCGGATAGGCTTATCTGCTATAAATGCGTACGATATCATGGGAGTAAATATTTTGTGAAACCTATGAATACCTACAGAGCTACTCCTTAATGATGAGGGGACCGGGTTGGTGTGGTGGCCAGAGTACTTGCCTATCACACGGGCGGCCAGGATACAAATCCTGGCAGTGGCGGATGTTTTTCAGAGGAACCCGATCCCTATTTGAGTGTCTTGTGGAGGGCTTTTCAAGTGGAGTGCACCGTCTGCCGGATGAGACGTAAAGCTGTGATCCCTTTGGCGCCTGTCGTTAAGAGTAGGCTAATGCCGACGCCGGGTTTCTATTCACACTTGCTCCGTTATCTATCCCCTATGGTGCAAATGGCCTTAGCCGTCGGTCGCCTCCCAAAAAAAATCCAACCTTAATGATGAGCCTCTGCTTTACGTTCCCTCATTTTGTCTCATATTCTCGTCAACTAAGAGTAACATGATCTCTCATTTCTTCCTAACGTTTTCGTTGAGCTAACAGTGGGATAGAATACCCTGGGATTTATTTATCTTATCCTGGACCTGATAAAGAAAATCACCTGTTTTTCTAAACCAGGGAATCAGTTCGTTCTCTTCATCGTTCCTCTCCCAGCGCAATATGTATGGAAATTTCTCTAAGGGGCGAACATTAAAAGTTTTTCAAAGCTAGAGAAAGGTGTGTTTTCACCGAGCGGGCAGGTAGTTTGCTTCTCTCACTCACTCGTGGGGTCTTCTCCTCAACCTCACCTGGGGTCATATTCGTGCTGTCAACGTTATATTTGCAGAGGTGGTCGAGACGTCCCTGCGATTGGTGTCGCCGTCAAAGACTTGACAAAGTACGTGTTTCACGCAGAAGTCCTTATGTATGTCTCCACGGCCAAATCCTTCACCGAGAAAGGGTTTTTCGTGGGGAGAGAAGGTTCGGGAATCAGCCCAGAGGCTGGATGCTATGGAAATAAAAGATGAAAGGAGGAGGGTGAAAATTAAACCAGCCACACTGTGAGTGAGATACGCTCATCCAGCGACCTCAAGGGGTCCGGCAATCATCCGCCACACATCAATCTAATCCCGTTGCCTTAATTAAACACCCGGGAGCATCGCTTGCCGTAAAGAGAATTGGATTTTCTAGGGTGGAGGACGCTTTTATGGTCGGCGGCTCGTTTGAGATTTTCCCTTTGCCTCGGACTGTGGTGAGGGGCAGAAAAATACTCGAAGGCATCTGAGGGGCGACGGGATGAATTAAGCGATTCATCACCATGAAGAAAATTTAAAAAAGTAACGTCACTGCATCCCCATGATCAAAGGCTAAGAATGAAATTTTCCCCGATTGATGAAACGAGTATCAAAGTTTACGTCCCGCATCTGGATTGCATTCAATTTTTTCATATAATGCACGTTACTGCCAGGTTTTTAGAAACGCAGAGGCTGATGTTTCAATCGAGATTTGGGATGCGAATAGGACCGTTAAATGGGGCTGGTAATAGCGTTATTCACGGAAACTTTGGCCAAGAATGGACGCTTCACTGAATGAGTTGTTGACTTCACGTATTCATGATCGAAAGACTTTTCAGACGATCCGGAATAAAATATATAAATGCATTAATTTCCTGACAGCCATCTGCCAGCTACCCCACTGGAATTTGGAGTTTTCTGGTTACCAAATGCTCTTATTATTAGGGTTAAGTATTTGAAGCTGAATGTCTGCCACAGTCTTAGTCTTTACAATTTATTGTAACATTCCTGGGTCCCCTTTTAAGTGCCCTCTTTAAAAAAGTGCGCACCAGGGGACTAGTGCACTGTCTTAATTTGTTGGTGACCTTATTTCTGCTGATTAATTTTTGTTCTTTGATCCGATTACCGAGAATTCTAAATTTTATTGATTATCTGAGAATACATTAGTACTTATCTTCAGTATTTCCTCCACACCTGTTTTAACGGAAAATGAGCATTTGAGGATAACACAAGGTGAACCTGGTCAAACATGGATAAACCGGGGTAGTGATAAACAAAATATTATAGCGAAATCTAGATATGCACGTTTCCTGCCTACGATCGTTCTCATGTGTGTATTTTTCCAGTAACCTCTTCTTGAGCCGATCGTTATTCTGTCTGTCATTTGCCCATTTTGTAATTTACACATTTCAGAGGAATATTTTTCGAGAGTAAAGAGTTTATATGTACTCATTTCCTTCAGTAATAATTATGCCGAAGCCTCCATTGTTTTACGATCTAACAGATTCATTCTTTTATCGTCATCACCATTTGTCTTTCAATATTAAAACTGTTTTGCTGCTCTTGTACTCCAGTATTCTATAATAACCCAGCTAATTTCTGTATTCACTATTGCTTCTTCTACTTCTACTCGTGTTTTAGCAGGCCAATGTATTTATCTCTCGGTCTGACTCGTGTCTTCCCTTGGCTTACCTTCCATATTGTCCCTCGCTGATTCGTCGTGTCTCAAGGTGGTACCTTTGAATCTGATCCTTTTCCACCTTATGGAAATCAATACTGTTTTCTCCTCTTCCATTTATTATACATACTTTTTCATATCTGATCATTTACTCTATTTATCTGTAGCATCAAGTTTCAAAAGCTTCAATTCATTTCAGAGTAGGCTTTTAAACGTTACTCGTAATAAAAGTCACTCGGTTTTATTCCACACTATTTAATACAACAGAAACATGGTTTCGACACCGCGTGTCATCCTCAGTTAAATCTTTTAGGTTACAATCCCCTTACTTATAACACACATACAAAGTATGGAGGGGGAAGAAGGGTGGAGGGCGGGGGGGGGGGCGAATTGTTAACGGTTACAGCGTATTTAGAGTATGGGGGTTTGCATTTGGAGTTTAAAGGGGCAAGGTCAGAGGGCTTTTCTGTGAAGCCGTCGGGATGGTAGATAGATTCGGAGGAATGGTGAGGGAAAGAGGAACATATGATCATTGTATAAGGTATCAGGGCTATTTATGATTTCAAAATGTTCCATAAAATCAAGCTTTCGCCCTTTGTTAATGCAATGTAAAATTCTTGGGTCGAGATAACACCAGTGTTTTTCTTCGCTTAAATATTTCACCATTCCAGTTGTTTCATCACTATTAAATAAATCACTTCTATGCTCCTTCATTCTGGTTTTAAACTTTCTTCCAGTCTGTCCTATGCAGTGACAGGCTCAGTCCTCACACTTCAATTCATACACTCCACTTCTCTCTGAAGTATCGTACCTGTATTTGGAATTTAAAAGTTATTTGCCTAAAGTCAGAGAGTTGTATAAAGATACTATGGTCTTGTCAACTGGAATGGTGTTGCATAGTTCATATGAGTTTGTTAATAAAAAGTATCTTGCACTAGCGGGTTGGTTTGTCATTGTTAAAAGGCATAGAGGTCGTTGTAATGATTTATCTATTAGGTTTAAGTCATATCTATTCTCTGAGCCTTAAGTTTAATTATGTTAAGATCTTTTTGGAAGGTTTTAAAAGTCATTGGAATGCTAATCAGTCAATTAACCATCGATTTAAAAGATACAGTTTTATGGGAATGGTGGAGATTAGATTTCTCCGAAATATTGACATCAGTGAAGGTAGGTTTGCGGTAAATGGAGTCGTGGTGTCCCTCTCCAATATTTATGCTTAGGTTGTGAATGTTTATACACTCTCCTCCCAATTTCATAGTAACTTTAATGGAATTATGAAGCGAATTTAGAAATTTTGTAAATATGTCTAGCTGCGCAAGCTGCCGGACCACAAACATATTACATCGTCCACATAGCGGTACCAATAACAAATATTATTTAACAGTGAATTTATGGAGTTGAATAACTTATGTTCTAAACCGTCCGTACAAATTTTGGCTAAGAATATTGACCGAGATGACCCCATGGAAAGATTAGAATTTTGTTTTTAATACCTTCCGTTGAGCGTAAAATAATTTTACTCTATACGCAATTGTAACAAAAGTTTGATTTCATTGGCTGTAGGAACATCACAGTCTGTAATTTCGATTAAATTTACAGCTAAGGAGGCGGCTTCATCCGTGGGGACTGACATGGGAAGATTGGTCACATCGAATGATACAAGTTTGGCCTTGAGTGGGAGTTTAACTATGGATATTTTTTTCACCAGTTCTACTGAGTTCATGCCGAACAATTCCTTAATAGGCCATTTAATTTTACTGCTTTTTTGTGGCACGGGGCGGAAATGTGAGAAACCACGTGTCGAATGGGGATGTTGGGTTTGTGAGTCTTAGGCAAACCAGAATATCTGGGTGGCAAGGGGTTCATTTTAGGCAGTTTTGAAATTTATTGGTCGGGTCACTTTTTAGCACACTAAAATCATGGTCTTTAGGGAATGTTTGGAACTAAGGAATGTTTGGCATTAAGGAATGTTTCGCATTTCATATATAAGGGTAACGCGACCCAAAAGATTTACCTGAGGGTGATACGCAGTGTCAAAACCATGGTCGAGTTGTATTAAATAGTGTGAAATAAAACCTTGTATTATGAGTGACATCATAAATTTCCACCATATGAAGCTGGAAACTATGTCTTGCTTTCAAACGTTCCTAATAACATCCCTTTTTTCTATTTTCTTTGAACGTTACATTTAATTCTTCTTCATGAACGCTTTCTTAGCTTCTGAGATTTATCGCTTCCTCATAATTTTTCCTCCAATAATTATGTCTTATTTCAACATATCTCATGTATTGTGTCATGTAGTGAACCTTGGATCTCATTTTTTGCCTTCCATTGCAATTTTTATAAGGGTGTCATGCCCCATTATTCTTCTAATGTATTTTATCTACCACTTTTCAGAGAGACCACATAGTAATCTTATCACAAATTATACATTTGCATAGACACATATATTTACTTTTCTTATACGCCAATTACGTGAAATATTTTTCTGTTTTATATTAAGTATGTAAGTATTGCAGCTGCCCTGAAGAGTGTTGTAAGTTCCGCCAAAAATTTTGGATGCCATCCAATCTTATTCTACGTCCATTCTGAACGAGCTTTACGATCCTGATGGCTTGCTCTTCAGTCTCGAGGCTTAGTATGTTTTGCTTTTTTGTTGCGTCTTTTCGTGTAATGAAGAAGCCTAATGAAATATTAACCTTGAATTCACTGTGATCACATGGTGGATAAATTACGGTAGTATGTAAGTATCTGAAATGCTCTTCTCTTCTTGCTGGATGAAAATTTTCTCTTTACAGATAATTACCTGGCCAATATGACGAACTATAACAGTGATCTGCATTGTTCGGCATTATAGATATCATTATTAATTCCCTCAGACTGAATTTTCTCGAGTTATGTCGGAATTTTGGGGATCGTTTCTTTTCTTAATTAATTTTATTGCATTGAAATCATTCCTGTTTTCAAATTGAATAGTCCTCGTTGTTGAATTGGACTCCTTCAAAAACAAGAGGCCATATTGGATTCGAATATTTTTCTCGCACATATTCATTCTTTCATAAAAAAATTTATCAATCAACTGAATAGCAATGGCTTCTCTTTCGAGTCCTCTCTCTATATACAGTTAAGCATTCCGGCTTCTCGTATCCTTTCACTCAGCTCTCCAATTACTGCCTTGCCTCTTATTAACAATTTTCCCTTCCACTCCAGTTCTGCGTTCGTTATACTAGAACTCTGCTTCTCTGCCTTCGAAGTATGGAAATAACCACTGTCACTGGTGCCTAACAAAGGATTATTCCCATATTGATCATGCTCTCTAGAGCTGGAGTATGGAGATTCCCCGTAACTCCAAATTTTCCTCTCTTTGGTGAATAGCGTCAATCCCATCCATCAATGTCCATTAGTGGGGAACATTCATGCGGATAACAATGGTCACGTTTGATAATTTTATTTTTATTAAACTGAGAATATGAAGTATCCTAAGCTTGCATACTATATACAGCAGATTGTATTGTGTTCCCTGAGTATGCCTACTATTGATTTTAGGTACGCGAGCTGCTCATTCCACCATATTTACGGTATGTGAAAAGGCATTATTATTCATAATGTTTCCATAGATATATCCATCCATTCAAGGGTACAACTCGATTTACCGTTCTATTTGTTTGCTGAATCCTTTACTGCTATTTTAATTCCTTACACTTTTCTTACTAATGTAAAAACATTAGTAGTTATTCATTCCTGCAAAATAAACTTTCATTGGTATGTCCTCTCATGTCTTAGAGCTTAACTTGTACACTTTGGCCGCTGGTATCGAGAGATCTTTGGTAGTTACCATTTTAACCTTAAATACTGTCAATAATGGCAAGCAGCCGACTTAGATTAAGTCAGTTTTATTTTCAACTAATAAAAAATGACTAGATGCGGGATACACTGCCGAAATTGAAAATTTTGTAAAGAGCTTAAAGAATTTAAATGGAAATATGTGGATATTGAAAATAACATGAGGTAGTTGAAAGTTGTATGGATTGAAAATATAAAAGATATTTTATGCATGTGACACATTATGGTTCCATTCATTTGTAATATTTTAAAAAAGCTAAATGTGGCTCGGGGGTTATCAACTAAGAACGACATTAGGCGACTGGAGTGAAGTGATAAACAATTCAAAACATAAGAATGGTCACCTTTTTTAGAAAATACATATGCATGCATATGCTTAATTAACCGCATAATTTAAATATTTTCAAAATGATCTGGAGATGAAATGGATGGATTATGGATGATGGATGAGAGACCTGGAAGTCAGTAAAAGTAAGACAGTTGTGCTAACTATTGGCAAAGTACAGAGCAATATAGCTTTAACTTGAAAATGAAATATTGCAAACAGTAAAACAGTTCCATTACGCAGGTAGTGTAATTTCATATAATGGCTTAGATTCTTGAGAAATTACTAACAGATTGAATAAAGCGTCAAGTTTTTTACCACCAAGTAAGGAGTTGCAAAGTGCAAAGTTGCAAAGTAAGGAGCTGCAAAAATGGCCATGTATAAGTCTTACTTCGTACCTATCATATCATATAGATTAGAAACTTGTACACAATCGAGTACAGATATCGGCAGAAAGAAGCCAACAAAATGAAAGTCCTAAGGACGATAGTACAAAAGACAAGATTTTACAGGCAGAAAAATGAAGACATTAGAAAATAGATTGGATGCAAAATATCATTAAATGAAAAATTCAGAAGAATCCGGCTGGGATAGTATGGTAATGTGATGAGGACAGAACAGATTAGAACAGCTAAGGTATGGTTGAAAAAGGAAATACCAGGGAATAGTGGATCGACCAACTAAAACCAGTCAACTGAGAGAGAGAGAGAGCTCTTGGGAGGAAGTTCAACATCAACAAACATACCAAGATAGAAGCAGATGGAAGAGGCTGATAGACAACACTCGGGAAACTGGAGTTGCTACTTGGTGATGACGTTATGTAGACATTGTTATTTGTTTAGCAAAATCAACAGTAGATACTTGCGCATCGAGGCATAGGAAAGCAAATCAAGTGGATACTTTTAGCTTAACGCAAAGAAGTATCCGTTTTGCGCTAAACGGTATGAATTTACTATTTAATGATATTCCTTCCTCATTTTCTGTAGTATATTTCTGTATTCTCTCTCCAATTTACAAAACATACGCCCTTTCTCAAACTTGTATTTTGTAGAGAGAATTACATACCGCAAGAGTGCTGGTACTATCATTGGAAATGTTCCAAAACAGAATATAGACTTAGACGAAATGAATATGGAAGGATTCTTATTAACTTCGGGGTTAAAAACATCTTGTCTTCTTTGGAGAAAACACAGATCATAACTTAATTATTTAATAATCCTCTCTCTAAGGCATTAATCCCATAGACTTTATCCATCACAATTATCCTCTAGTAAAGCCAAGTTTAGCTAAAGCTAATCCAAACCTTGAAGTTGGCATCATACATGCGGCCTTTCCAAGCGGAAGTACAATCATATTATCTATTTTTTGAGGTCTCTTCTGCGTAAGCAAACAATTTCAACTTTTCTAATATATTTTTCATTGTTCACAAAAATTGCAGAAATTGATATCAAAGTGTTAAATATTAGCATTTAATTTTTCTTAAAGACTATGCTTAATTTTTCATTATAAGACGTGTAATGATTGCAATGCTGAAGAAAACAAGGACTGAGGAATGTAAGTAGCACCGAATCTTGATTCTAGCACCATAAACACCAAAAATATTTACGCGAATTAATGGCTGGTGAATGAAAAGAAAAATTAAAGAGATCCTCTCGGAAAACCAATTTGAATTTAGGAAGAAACAAACAGGAACTTGGGAGGCCATACTCAACCTGAGAGTAATGATAGAGAAAAACTACATTTTAACTAGCCATTCTTTTTTGCATTGGTAGAGTTAAAGAAATACTTCGGTAATATTGACTAGCACCAGATGTTTGGGCCGCTGGAACAACTAGGAGTGAATTATAACGCCAGAAGAATTATGCACCAAATATACCATGCGAATGAGCGATAAAGGACAAATAGAAGCTAAAATAAACAAAGATATAAGACATGGATGAAACATCTTACTAGCACTCTTCCACATGCACTTGGAGTAGGCCAATAGAGAAGCTCAAAAAATTGGACAGAATGAAATAAAGATAAAAGGAGGAGAACTAAAATTCCTTACATCGCAGACGATATCGCAGTCATAACAGAAAATAGCGACGATATTCAAATATCACTATGAGCGCAATGAACCATGTTCTCCAGGAATACAACATGGATACAAATTATACGAAGACAGAAATCCTAGTAAACGGAAGAGAAGCTGAATTCAGAAGTCACTCTGAGAGAAGAGAATTTAAAGCAGGCGGATTTCTTCACCTATCTCGGAAGTACCATCACGTGAGATGGATGGAATATAGAGTATATGAAGAGGAAAAGAGCTCAAGCTAAGAAAGAGTTCATGGTTACAAGACAACTGCTATGTTGAAAGAAGGTGTCTATCTAAGGTGTCGAATCAATGGTATTGAGAGGCATAAGTAAATATTAATAAAATAAAAATTGAGGAGCAGAAAAAGTCTGAAATATATTCAAGTTTTATTCTTCTCAAGGTTAAATATATGTTTTGATGTGTATTATGTGAAAAAAGTAAAGATAAAATAAATATTATTCAATTTTGCATGTGTAATGCTATTTAAGTTAATATAAAAATATTTTTACGCACATAAGTCTTTTCTTAAGATCAATTGTTCTTAAGTAATAACTTCATTTCAAATCCTCTTCTTACGATGAATTAAAAGCCACATACGGATTCATTTAGTCACAAGGATGGACATATCAGTACCTCTTTGGAGTCTGAAATTGCCATTTTCAATATGAAATAAAACTTATAACCTCATGTAAAAAAAAGGAAAGTAGGGCGCCTGAAACCTCACACGTACTAAAAACCGAAAGTGCGTTAGAACAAATATTTTCACATTTATGCACCATACGATGTTCTTATCATTTAAAGATGCTTAATTAGCATTTTAAATATTCATTTTAACTTTTGTTCAGGTCAAGCGTAAATACTTACATTTTACCCTACCTACTTAGGTAGATATCGAAAACTTTTATTCCTGCGTAAATGTGTTTACAAAAGCAAAATTTAATGTAAAGGCTACTCAATTATGCTTTCGCAATGTCACAATCCGCTTTTCTTTACTTCATTCCAGTTTTCACTATGAAACTATTAGGTATCCATTTCATTGTGAATAAACTATGAGGTTTATTGCCATAAGCTTAATATTATTTACCTGTTTTCATCCCATTTTCTCCATTTAAAGTGCCTACTTTCAAAATGTTAACTACTCTCATACATTCGTTTCTCAGTTTTGCGCACCTCATGCTTTCATATTATGGCATATGTCCTTATTCACAATACGAAATCGTGATGTTTTGACGCTGCTCTGGAGATATTACGAGTGTTTTGAGTCTGAAAACGTGCTTCTTTTCCCAAATTTCTACCCCATTCTCCCCATCCTATCCATCTTCCTTTCCTTAATGACACAAATGGCCTCCATTGTCGAGCTTCTCCAACAGCTTTGTGAAAATAACCTTCATCTCGTCATATTTCTGTTCCTCACTCAGCACGTGTTGTGAATACCACGTGCTTTCAAATCTACTCTTTAAAGGCTCCTCAGGTTTAACGTTTTGACTCTGCAGCGGCAGTGTTCATGACAATGGTTAGAACTTATACAATACTGAATCATATATTCCAATTTTCAAACGGAAATCAGTACTAATAAATATGTGAAGTGTCAAATTATACTAAAAATATTATTTTGACGGTCTAAATAATAACGTTGATTCAGGTTTGAAGTTTATATTATTGTAGTTAGATGGAGCTGAAAAAGTGTCTTACATCTTTAGACCGTTCACATTATTTGGAGGAGACTCACCTACACGTTAGGAATAGGTCATTAAAGAATGTTGGATGGGTGCTTTGGAAATGAATTTCAATGTCAATGAATGTTCCTCGTTAGTTTCACCACGTTGAAAAAATGGATGAATGTCATATATTAAACGAAATTACCGACTAACAAAGGGTAGTGTGAGAGGAATAGTTAGAATGGGAAAGTCATTGGAGAAGAAGTGAAAGATACTCTTAATAGAACGCGGTGCAAAAGTACTCTTTGGAGGACAAAGGTATCTATGGAGGCAGCTATTGAATGAGAGCCAGTTTCCTTGGCCTCAGCTGTAACTAAGATCTTTGACTGTGCCCACTCTGATTTTGAATGGAGTAATGGGCATGCATGCCATTTAGGTGACCGCATTGTTACACTTTATTTCTTAATGAATTTCGTCGTTCCACAGAATTCCATTACAACGAGCTACATATCATCAACCGATGTATATCTTTAATAAGATGTGGTACTCTACGAATACCATTGAAATCTGGAGTGATCTACCAATCATACACTTTATTTAGAGGGTCGTGCGTAATAATTAACTACGATTTTATATTTTCCTTTCTTCTTAAGAAGGTGGAATTGGAGAAGAATCCCTCACCTACCAGATCATCGTAGTTGCTTATTGTTGCTTAGTGGATTGGAAAGAAGCCTAGTAAGGGGCGATTATTACCTACAAGAGAAATAGAGAAAGGGACAATAATAGTTAAGTCTTCTTCATTTATGGAATAAAATTCGGACATATGTCAGTTCTTTCTTACAAGTAACATGTAAATTGCAATGGTCAAGCGTCTACGTCTTGAGTTGAGAAAGGCCTATCCGAGCAGGACTTTTAAACGGAACCTCAGGGTTGGCAGGCTAGGCTTTACCCCATCGCTACGGAGACCAAAAAGAGAGTAACTCATCGATGAAAGTAGTCTACTATTACAACTACTGAAAAATATAAAGGTAGTATCAGTTTTTAACATCAAAACACAATTATAATGGACGGTGCCCTTTCACTTCAAAATATTCTCCAAAACCTATTCGGTTAAGAATTGTGACTCCTCTGAAAAATCCCTGCCATTGCAGGGATTCAAACTCAAAATTATCGGAATGGAAACTTGCGCTATAGCTAGTACACCAACGTAAACCCCAGAGTAACTTTCACAGTAATCCTGATCTCCAATATGACCCATATCAGTGAAAGTGAAGTGCAGTAGTGCTAATGTCACATATAACGTTAACCTGTAGGCTAGTGCTGATAAAGCGTTTAACAATGCTCTTTCTGAATTTCCCAAACACGGAACTGTTCTGCACACCTTATAAGTCCGTAATCTGCCCCGTTTTATTAAGTAATCAACCAACAATGCCCATAAGCAAGGGAGAATACTACCTGGAAGCTAATAATGTTTCCCGGGTGATTCAAAAATCCTGTTGCTATTTCATTTTTAAAGCTGAAGGTAAATGCGTCAGAAACTGAAATACTTGAAATTATTGGACCAAGAAGCGCTCAGTAGGTCAGTGGTGGTGGGAGAGAAAATGAAAAAATTCCTCCGTCGCAGCTCTCCTGAAATATCCGAGCGATGAAAATCTTTTCTGCCTCCCCCACTTCTTCCCCACCAAGATGATACGAGGACAAAGAAGAACAAAATGAATGACATGAATAATGTCTGGGGAGGAACCAAACGCATTTCATTCTTTCGCCATGATTTGGTCGCAGGATCGTAATCGGATTTACTTCCACCCGAAAGGAGAAGTAGAGACAAAGGGAGAGAAAGTTAAAGAGGAAGAGATAAAGAGACTTAAAAGGAGGATGATGACGGTAGAATATGACAAGAAATAGGAGGAGCAACAGAATGAAAGGGATAGAAGGGGGAAAGGATCAAAGAAAGGGATACGTCTCTTAAATAGGAATCGAGTTCATAAAAGAGCTGAAAGGAGGCAGTCGGTTGCAATGAAGAAAGAGGGAAGTTTTTCCATTATGACGGCTCACTACATCGAATGTTGAAGCCACCATGAACAAATAATTCCGTATATCCTTATGTATTTTTACAAAATATAGACCTGTCACAGAGGGGAAAGGAAGAAAAGAGTGAATAACTTCTCAGTTATCGTATTTTGAATTCAATTATTGTAATACTTTGTTAGGATAACTCGTATTTAAAATTAGCTTGTATCCACGATGTATTTCCATTAAATTTCACTGACGGATCAAATTCAATCAAATTTTTTTCAAAAACGAAGAGTTCGTATTTGTGCATTTGCTTTTGTATTCCTTTAAGGTTATGTAATTTAAATTCCTGGTGGTAAAACAGGCTATACATTTTTTTTTTTGCTTTTCATCATAAGAGGGACATGTTTTTCTGAAATTAGCATTTGTATAAAGAAAATCTTTTTCCTTAAATGTGGTAACTTTTATTTCCAGTTCCAAATAACTGCTAATTTCAAGGACTTCCTCCACGATTTGGTGTCTGAACCTTTGGTAGGAAACATGGAAACACCGCCTATCTGGCCTAATCTAAATAAGTATTTTTTATTAGTATTTGTCCTGCCAATGTTGCCTCTTTATTGGACTAACTTTTTAAAATTTATAATGTAAGGATTTTCCGATAACTCAAAATAAATAAAGCCTTGTTGGCTAATTTTTATCATCATTTAAGACCATGAAAGATGATTCTTTATGTTTCAGGCATATTGCAGATATTAGATACATATATGACTAGAAATTCTAATCCTAAATAATTTTTCTATTTTAAGCCATTTAACTGTCCATATGTTTCATAGCGTTATGAAATATAATTTTCTAAACCATCTTAAGATACTTTAAATCTGTGAAATGTTCAAAAATCTTTCATTTAACCATTTGAAGAAGACTGTTCTCTAAAAGTGGTTCCAAAATGAAGAAAATTACATAAATTTCATTTTTCGGCAGAACCCTCTAGAGGAGATTCTCTTCTCGAGAAAGAAAAGAGAGAAAAATTACTTTATATTTATTCGTCATTTAAAATGAAGATCTTTCGCTATAAACGTGCTTTTCCGCTTGAAAAACATTAGCAAAATGTTTTAATGTAGATTACTCCACGAATTCGATGCTAATATGCACTTATCTCAGAACAGGACCTAAATCCTATTTGTTATAAAAAATGTTTTTATTTCAATGATGGTGGTAGTTCACTGCAAATTGAAAAACAAAGATATACTGGTGCTTTTTATATGATGTCATAAATTTTTACTAAAGAATTCACGTCTTCTGCGGACTTCTTCTAGTTTTTTGAGAGAATACATCACTTTTAACTGTTGGGAAAAAGGTATTTCCTGCTAAACCTTTTCTTCATTTACAGGCCTTATTCAAATATATTGTATAATCAGGGACAAGTTTATAGTGCATAGGATTTTGCTGAAGTAATTCAGAATAGGCCTCATATTTTTTTTGTAAAACAACTACGAAAAATATTGAACTAATTTTATTTTACCTTGGAGCCCCGTTTAAGCTGTGAGACCGAGGTTGGAAGACCGCTGTGTGCGAAAAATAAAATAAAACGTTATGGATGCGAATCCGCACGACGAGTTTCCTCAATTGCCAGAAGTAGGTGAAACTTGGAGGGAAATGAAAAAACTTCGAGTATTTTGGCCAAAATGCGCTCTCCCGCACGTTTGTTGCTTGAAAGTCTGGAGCGCACTGGTACGACTCACTGCACAAGCTCTGCAAAACTTTGTATTATTACTCCTTCAGTGACTATTTCAAGTGGATTTCCTAGTCCAATGAGCAGGTAGATCCGCAGTTTGATGCGTAAAAGATAAAGTCGCTAGCTGTGCCTTAACATGAAATGCCAGATGACTGTACGGGCACCTTTCGTTAAGGAAAAAGTTCTTCAACCTAAAGAGTAGGGATAGTACTAGAAAAATCTAGGATAAGCACACATTTCTACATATTTTATTTGTTTTGAAGTAAAATAACCATTACTTTTAATGTAGGTGTTGTGACTTTTTGAGATAAGAATTTGTAACCCATTTACCTAAATGGGGATTTTCCATGTATAAAACTTATTCTCCTGAGCGCAAAAACTTTGTAAGAGAGTAAACTTTGAAAGGTATAATGGCCATTTTATTAAATTTTAATGCATAATAAAATAGGAAATAACACTCCATTGCCAAAGACAAAAAGTGTGTTACATAGTGTAATGATTACTGGGATGCTTCACACCTTCCCCAAATTTTGTATCGAGATTATGTCCGTACAAAATTTACCACTAGCTTGATTTATTAATTTAACTACAAACAGGTAGATATTGTAATGAATGGTTATTGGTTAGAAATAAGCGAGTGCAAAAGTTAAATAGGATATTTCCAAACTTTTAAAACTTTTAAGCAACCACGAGGAGTCGGGTATTTCAGGTTGCACAATAACTTTAGAAGCATCTAAGAAGAAGAAGAAGTAAAACGTCATATAGCATCTATGCTATGACCATTCAAAATGTGAACCACATTGAGTTCATTGCTTGGTAATGAATGTTGGCATGCAAACTACTTGGGATATTGAAATCATGCCGCTATTTCAAAACAATTTACCAACAATACGAAAAACGAGATAACCTCTTATTCAGTATTTTGATGCTTTCCACGCACATGCTAAGGGATAAAAATTAAGGAAAAAAGTGGAAATTGTGTTTCAATTGAACCATTTTTCATTGCTTGTCTCTGCCTCAAGTTTTAAAAATTTGGTAAATGGAGATTCTCTTTTTACTTCTTGAATGAGAATTATAACGTTGATAAATGGCTTGGCAAACATGTTTACTTCCAAATTGAACGCCAAAATACACTTACATGTAAATACTTCACGTGGACGTGCAAATATAAATATTTGCATGAAAACGTGAAGGAAATGCAAACAATACAACGAGTGTTTGCAATTCACATAATATTGACTTCTGGTGACATTTGGGGTTCCCATTAAATTAGTAGGTTCTAGAGGCGTGTTGTATGTACCTAAGTTTCGATGCTATATTTGGAAACAATTCGGAGTCAAGTGTTGGATAATAACATTTACAGTAAGAAATTCATTACTCAGAGATGGCAGTTATCGCTGGAACATTCCCTTTCTATGTATGCACAGCTATTAAGCTATCATAACTTACAGGGAAATGGCACTGACGAGACGAGAGGTCATGTTGAGATCACTATACTCCTCGGGTAAAAGCATGGGGTGTAATGACGCAGAGCGGAGTTATCTGACAAGTAGAGTGAACAATATATTTTATTCCTCGCAAAAATTATCCACAGAACATCAATGCACAAAGTAGTTCTACTTTTAGTTCTGAGAAACTTACTTTTCGGTGAAAACTCTTGCCAATTTACCTATCAGCATGTCATTTTTTAGTTTTAAAACATCCGTTTTTAGCTGTAGACTCCGCTCTCAACGTTAAATGGGAGAGAAAGTTGGTTACGCAAGAATCAAAGAAGTCAGAAAAATGTGAGTTAAGTGTTTCAAACTTTGGAAAAGAGGAAAGTTAATGGTATCTTGACAAAATAGAGAATAGATATGCTTGCAACTAAAGAGTGAGAAATGTTGTTGAAACTTCATATGTACGTATAGTATACGCGTTCAACTTAGTAAAAGCCATAATTGTTGCATAAAAATAGTTTGTATGCTATGTAACCAATCATATTATTTTGGCCATTCAGCGGTAAGTAATGTAAATCCTATCGACGTAGTCGAGAGTAGAGCAAATTGAGGTAAAGGAAAGAATGCACTGAGATACCGAGACTGAATTTAAAATTTTAATGTATTCAGCGATAAGTAATTTGCTACGATTTAAAGATAAAGCATGACTAAATATTTTTTTATTACCGTGATAAGTGTATTCCTCAAAGTTACCCCGCCAATAATTTCTTCCACGAAATTAGACCAAAAACGTAGCTGGTGAATATTGTTGTAGACTGTCTTCACAGGGAGAAATATTCACTTATTTAGACAGAGAGCGGGGAATAATCAATTTATGAATGCAACGGAATATGTGATGGATTCAAAGATTGTGATTTTAGAGGAAGTAGGAAATGAACAAGATAACGAGGTACCAAGAACTGAAAGTGCCTTCACAGGGTACAAATGCAAAATCAATAGCTCCTTCATAATGGTATATGATCAATGACTCTCGCGCATTCATAATTAAAACTTATCGTGCCTGCTTATCACCTGAGCCATATGAAATGCATTACCTTTTCATATAACCTTAAGTTTAAAGCATCGTAGTTGCTCGTGATGCAAGCAAGTTTCTTCTGCACTGATCAACTAATTCCGGATGACTCTGAGGTGACATACAGTTATTGGTTACGGGTTTCGGTATACTTTTGTGCACCTAAGTTAAATTTTGAAGAGCTTTGTTGCAGATCCTTATCAAAATCCACAAAAAAATTATTTTTAGGTTGTAAATTGACTTTGGAATAAATAAAGGTTTCACCACAAGGCCCAGGTACATAATGAAATTGCTCGGAACAATAGCAATCCCACATATGGTCCGACATCATATCGTAATTACCAACTTCTTGGCCATAACAGCAATTGTTGGGTCGGCACTGTCATGATATTCCACTAACCCCTATGAATTTGCACTAGTTTTTAATGTGGACGTGAAAGCCGTTATCTAATACGGGTCCATTTCATTACTAAGGTAATATTGCCTAAATCGTTATACTTTGCTTATGGAGACTGACAAAGTAGGAGGAGTTATAGGATTTTTGTTTAGTTACATCTAATTATCTGCATCAATTTGAAACTTTTCCTCTATTATCTGGGTCTACGATTGATTTTTTTTTAGTTTTATGGGATATGCCTGCCTTCGTATCAGAAATAAATGTCCCTCTACGGAGACTAACTCGAGAATGTATCCTAAAATGTGAAAAAGTGTCAATTTATCATAAAACAATATTTTGTATTTTGAACTCAATAAAATTTAGCCCGCTTAGACAACTAAAAATTTTAATTTATTTTTCCAATCCCAGTGGAGGGTGATTTTTTTTATTCAATCAAACCTCAATCGTGGCAAACTGATGTTCTTCCATGGCATCGTGTAAAACATATTTTATGCCTATATTTAACGCCAACTTTTTCATTAATGATCAAGCCATAAAATCTGCAAAACTTCGTCTTGATGCTAAAGACAATTTTAAATCCCACACAAATGTACCTTCTGCAGTGTATTTTCAAAAATATTCATAGAAATTTATTTAAATCATCAAAGCTACATTCTAATAAAGTTAGTGGTCTATGTAGTTTAGCATTTCAGCTCAGATTTTGCATACCAATGAGGGCTGGGAAGGGAAATAAGAATATTTTTATGAATTCCTGCTGTGCTCCATCCCAGGAGAAAGTTAATTCCAACTTTGTCACAAATGTTTTGCCTCATTCATATAACCCCTTTTTAGATTTGCTGTCTGATACACTCCGCGCAATACTGAGGGATCCCGTAATGTGTTCCGGTCCCAATTAGTTATTTTTCCTTCGCCAAAATATCGCAAATAAGTAATTCTGCTCTTGTAAAACCTTTAATTCAAGCAAGGAGTCGGGTAAAGCGAAAAGTATTTTGGTAGAAAAATTGAAATATGTTCCCAGTCAGGAGTTTACAATGAATCTTTTACCTGTCTTCTGACTCCTGTCACTTTTTTCTCACCTATTACTAACTATCTGAGAACCCCTATTCTTGACAAATCATCTAATAACGGAGTGTCATGATCCCAAAATATTCTTTATTTTTCCGTGCTTATTTATTTCCGTAATTGCTCCCGTAATTATTTAGTTTGCCTACAAATGCTTTCAAGCTCATAATAAGTTTTGTGCAGAGTTATTCGTTAATTTCGTTTAATTTAGTTAATAACTTCATACTTATGGTAATTTTATGATACATTGTCTAGTATTTTAATTAGTGCGAGTTGAGATAGGTGATTTAGGAGAAGGGATAAGCAGAAAATTTAGCGAAGATTTAGCAAACCACACATATTTGTTGAAGTTGCATTAAATGTCATATTACCGTCCTATGTTCCTTGCAGAAGGATTAAAAATGAGATTAGGCCATTTATAGAAAACATTAACTTCCCATATACTCTAGCATAAAATAAGGATTTGGAATTTACAGTGGCTTTTTGGATATATTGGTGCTCAATGAAAACATTAGGGTTGAATTGGAATGTACACTTTTGCTGCTGATCCCGTCAATGGACATGATGTTTCTATAATCGGCCGAATAATGTGGCTGACGTTTATTGACGTAGTCAACTATTTCAGTTTACAAAATTCTATCGTTACAAAAATTTAAGTATAATTTAGCATACAAAAGAGTTTTTATTGAAAAAAGTATGAAATACGCCTAAAATGTTGAGCGTTCAACGAAAGTAAGTCGAAATTATCGGCAGAAAAGTGTTAACCTAGAAAGAAAATGTTTATAGAGTTTGACCGAATTTGGATTTTACTAGCATTTATTAACGCGTATTTATCAAATTTGAAGCAAGGTTTAGGATTTCTGGTATGACATGAAGAGGGATAACGATTAGATGGAGTGATTCAGAATGAGTTGAAAGGAAGACAGATTGGCTGGGATGGTGCACAGAGGAGTATAAGGGATTATATACATGTGTGCATATGTGCGTGAGAAAATAATGAAGGGAAAAGATAGTAGATGGGTCGAAGATCATTTGGCCAATGGTGAGAGTGGAAGTTCTGACGGTTGGGATCGATTTGAGCGCGTAGTCCCCAGTCGAGGCGCGTGGCGTGGTGGGTGGCGTGGCGGGTGGAGGGCTAGGTTTTATATCCTCCGGAGTGGGCATAGGGAGTAGAGGGATGGCGGATTAGGGATGACGGCGGCACACAAGGGTGGAAAGGTTTGAGGAGAACGGAATAAGCAAACGGGCGAAGGGAAAGCTTTTTCGAAAGGAGGAGAAAGTGAGCCTTTGACCGTGGAGCGTTTTCATATTTGGAGATGAAAAAGAAAAGGATATATACATCCTGGAAAAGAAAGGAATTGCGGATTTGAAGTGGAGGGGTCGGAGAAAAGATATTCAACAAATCGCATTTTCTTCGCAGAGGAGTACTTTTTGGAAAGTGATGGACCTATAAATATTAGATTTTTTAGCTCTTTCCTGACTTAAATGTTATCAATCTAAATATTGGGACATTGATATTTCATTTTTCCTCTACTCTACATTTTTCCACTAAGTCTTTTCTAAGGATTTTTTTCATCTCCATTCACCTAAAATACCTTATACCTCCGCGGGATTCATTGATATTTCATTAGAACTTAAGAAATATGAAAATCGAATAAAAACTTGATATTTTATTACTATAAATATTTGGAATGATAACCTATCAGAAAGAATAATAGCAAATCAAGAACGCGTACCAGAACTCGAAATAGATGTAAACTTAATATAATAAAAAATTTTGCGAGACAAATGTGATTTATACTCATGAAGAAAAGAAAACTTGTGTCCTTGAAGGCAAGTGCAGGAGATAATTCACACTTTATGAATGGTAGCGGTTGACTCATGGTTTCACTTGGTGGGGTAGTTGTGAGCAAGCTAAATTTATTTTAATTTAATCAAGTGGGATTACCCCTTTCTTTAGAAAAAAAGGATATTTCATGAATAAATTCTGAAAAATTTGGAATTGTTTTGGAAAATGTAATGCTAGTATAACATTAATTCAGCCAAGTTAGTTTTATTTTCACTCAATGTCGCTTAATATTTTGAGTAACGTGGGGCGAATTATTCACGGAAGACAATAAATTTTAGGAAATTTCGGGTTCATCTAAATTTTCTTACTCTGGAACAGCATCAGAGTGTAAATTGTAAATTTTTGTATCTCCCGCTTTTTCTACATTTATTAACTACAAACAGTAAGCAAGGGGAGTCCATCTGCAGTAAAATGGGCTACCTGTGCCCTAATAGGCTCAAGAGGGCCATGGTATAATTGCTGGAACATAATGTGGCCGGCGGAAAATTTGGAACAGATGAATAATTCCAACCACTCCACGTACAGAATGATTTTTTAGTTTCAAAAATGTTTTACTTTTATTCTAATTGTTGGTAACCTTCGGGCATGATAAGCTTTTAATTAGAAATTTGTTTTCCACTAGTAACTGTTTATATTTTTCACTGATAATGCGACCTAGATGAAACAGCTAAGATGGGGAAAATAGTAAATCCAGCCGTAGTGCATTGTAACAAATGAGAGAGTTAGAATCCTAGCTAACTCTTTCCTGCTTTCAATTGCGGTGATTGACAAATATATATTATTCGCGATACTTGCTCGTTTTTAGGGATGGATTTTCTTAGCACTGAAACATCAAAACAGTGTTAAAAAGTTTTTTTGCAAAAAAACTCAAGGATTTGTTCATGATGGTCACAAAATATTGTTGCCAATGATACCCCCTATCCCTATTGGTTTAAAATGTTATTTCCTGCAGCAAAAAAGAAAACTGAAAACCGTTCTGCCTTCATGAAGACTAATTAAGGATGCCTTGCCGCGGTGACGACATGACAACTATTTTGAATTATTCCTCTGAGTAACTAGTGGGGTAGATATTATATTTTGATGCAACAGAAAGAAAATATAAATACTTTTCTAGTCCATTCTAAACTAACTCCTAATATATTTTATCCTATTTGTTTTAGAAGCTCCTTATTTTCAATAAGTTATAATCCTTTCATATTAAATGATGTAATTTATCCGAGGGTTTAAATGAATCCAATCGATTTATTTTGCCCTAAAACATTGAAAGAAATGACACAAATGAATTATATATATCGTCGGTTAAACATCATTAAAGTTATGTAATTGTACTCATTGTAATTAGATTGAAACCGGAATAGTAACTAGATTGATACTAGTGAAAGGGTGAATGACACTGTCATAATCTTCATTTGGGTGCAGCCGAGCTCTTGTAACCGCCCGTTAATGCACAGCAAGTGCCTCAATCTCTCTTTAAATTAAATTAACTCATTATCAACGCATATGTGCCCAAGGTACATAGACCCACACACATTAAGAGCACCTTGAACTCCAAAATAAGTTATATCCCATTCCCTGGAGTGATGTTTTTATCCACGGATATGAACGAGTATCGGAGCATCTATATCTTATTTTATCTATTAACCCTTTTAAGCAATCCATCGTCCTTCTCCTCCCGCGACGACGCAAGAAACCATCACCACTCCACAGTTTCACCAGATCTCTGACAAATTAAATGAAAAAATAAACGAGCAAATTAGCCTTTTAATGTGAAACCGTCATAATCGCCCTTGAGACCTTAAGGATGAAGATGTGAAAAAATAGAGGAGAGGCCGGCGGAATGGAAACTGTAGAGGACAATGCGGAGATAGTCATTCTGTTTTTTTTTACATCTCCAACCAACCCCATCTTTATTTCACAAAGGCAAAGTGGAAATGCTGGGAGGGGTGGGGCACGGGGATCATGAGGGTAAATTGAAACCGGAGATGCAGTCCTAATTACCAGCGGTAAATGGAGAGGCCACCGCACCGCTTCCTCTGTCTCTTCATACCTCTCCTCTCCCCGGAGGCGTTTGAAACTTAAACGCAGTCGCTGAGAGGTCGCAGAGGGATGAGTTGATGATGCTACGTTTGCCGAGTGCCAGTTTGGACAGCATGCATACGAATGGTCTCGTGTGTGCGTGTGTCAGAGCAGATGACGAGAGCAGTTCGGCCGGGAAAATGAAAACGGAGTAGACTGTCTGAAAGAGTGGAAGGAAATGGTGAAAGATACGATGTGGTGCCCTATTCCATCAAGTCAATGCTAAGGTCGCAGGTAATGTCGGAAATGTCGATACTAATGGAACATATTACCACAATATCAAATATGAACATAAGCCTTAGATCATAATTATCCTTATCTCAGGACATTGAGAACAATATGCAAAGAAAAGGCACTAGATTGTTCCCAGACTTCCAACAAACGAACGGAGAGGGCAACAAAAACTTATTATGCGTGGATACATGCAACTATTCATTGTTCCCTTTTAAAACAGTTGGAGCGTTGCCAGAGACACAATTTCCCTACACGATGCTAATATAAATAGAAAAAAATTGATTTCGCGTGTTTCATAATGACTTGTTTATATTATTTTGACCGAAAACAAAATATATTTTACTTCAGACGGGACAGAGTAAGAACGATACCCCGCCGAACTGGTAGTTTCAAAATAAACCCAACTCTCACCATTAATGAACCTATCGAAAACAGAGAAAGGCAATAAGATCTCCCGTAGACATACTTATGACATCTAGTCTCTTTCACTCTTCCCGTTTCTTCCATATTCCCTCTCCTCTACTGTTTGTCTGATGGCAGATTTCAGGGTAGTATACCGGAATAACTGAACGTTTTCTTTAATTGGAAATTTGAGATTTTTGTCCGTTATAATGTCCAATATTCTGTAACGCTTTTGCTTTCGCGCCATGAATCGCCTTTCTATTATTAACAATAATAACTGGGATGTATCATGTGTGTAAACATGGTCGCACGCAAATTGTCCTTAACATAAGCAACTCCAAATAAATCAACTTCACTTTCCCACACTGCTCAAGTAAATACGCCAGCCGATAATCTCCAAATTTGTCGACATTAGAATTACTCTGCTTCATGATTAGCAACTCCGCAAAAGAAGTGAGTTTTAACAGAGCACTTCGTCAGCATCTCGGTTCCCCGTCATTGGTGACCCTATCCTATTTCTCCTTTCCCTCCTTCTACTTACAATTCATCGTAGAATTTTGCGAAATTATAACAATAAATGTGCCGGTTTTTTGCATTTTACAAATGGCTTGATTTTTTAACACTTTGCAATGAAGAAACTTGAAGTTTAATCGTGATAAAATTCTTATCAAGAAAAAATATTTTAAAATGCAAATTTATAGTTTGAATAGTTTCTAATTTGCCATAAAAATGTCGTTAGTAATTTTATAACTCCATTTTTCTTAGCAATAAATAATACTGGAAGCAAGATATTGGTCTTGTTGTAAAGTACTTTACAACATTAATTAATAAAGATAAAGGTTGTTAATCTACATTATGAAATCGATTTTTAACGCTCTATTAAACAGTTAAGCATTTACTGAGCTAAATGTGGTGGTGAACTGGCCGCTTTCGCGAGTGGGATGGTGACAGTGTGTTGTTGCATTTTGTATTACTGCAGTGAAGAGCCTGATGACTCACGGGTTCCGCCGACAGTCGCTGAGTGGTTTTGTTCTCATTGCGATAAAAAATTGGAGGTATACTGTCAAAAAAATCGATGTCAATGGTTGATCGTAAACTAGTATAAGCTAAAGTTTGATGTAAGCTTTATGGCTCATTTTAATCAGTTTTATAAACGTGATTCTAAATAATTTTTGCAGCACCACTAGGCTAGAAAACACGCACCTCCAACGAGTTGCCGAGCGAACTCGTAATAATGGGTGGGGCTCAGTGCATTAAAAGCAAGATGACTCCCTTTATATTCTTTTCTTCAAAAACAAAAGTATTTGTTTAACTAACTGGCTTACTTTTGACAACAGAAAGAGTTGCATCCACAATAGTCTTCAAACCGGTAAACGTGGGTGTTTTGCTAGGGTTGTATTGTTGCCCTTTTCTCAAATCACTCAAATTTATTTACCGAGAATGTATCTGGTAAAGAGACTAATAAATATCTTACTGAACCATTTCCATCCCATCTTAAAATTATTTTCGGTTCCTTTCGATACAATCTTGGTCAAAGCCAGTACGTGAGACATCAATGTAGTAAGAGCGGGTATTTTTTAACAATATCAGTGATCAATGGAGAGATAAGAGCAAAAAAATTACAGTGAAATAATTTCAATGGGTCTTGGTTTATACACCCATCACCCTGTCTGGGACTCTTCTGGGGAGATTTATAACGAATAAATAGAAAAAAAATTAACAACTATCCCAAGGAATAGTAACATCTTATTTAAACAATATTTAGCAGTTCCTATTGGCTACCAGAGCAAGAGCACACTAAGACAAGTGGTTCGTGTTGCGGAGTGCAAGCTTTGGGCAGCTCTGGAGGATATTATTTTTTTTGGGACATTTTTAGACACTACTTGTGCTTTGCGGGTTGAGGTGGCTGATGAGTGGATCCTTTTGACGTAGAATTACAACCACAATAAAATACATCCTGGATAAATGACCTTGAAAAAAATTAGATATCAAATTCAAGGAAAATCTCGTTAATCTTTTTCTGCGGAGTAAATATCATTTCGCTTGTATAGATCTTGGGGAATCCAAAGATTTCGCTTCTCATTTCGGTTGACGTACTCAATTCTTGGGTGCCATAATTCACTCCCTCCAGTCAATCTCGCTGTTTCCTCTCGCAACGAAATATAATATGTTGTGTCCACAACTTCCATCCCTCTCTCACAATTTCTCGCCGACCCCTTACCATCTCGTCCGTTCCAATCCCTTTCTTGGCTCTCACTCTCTCTTTTATCCCTTTATTTGGAATCAATCTGGCACCTGACCCTCGGAATTCTTTTGAGGTGACCCAATTCTGGGATAAATACGGTCCCTTGGACAGAAACAATTTTTTATCTTTGGCACTTTATGATCTAATTTTCATTTCTGGATGAGATGGGGTGAAAATGGATATAATCTCGGGTAACAATTCTCATTTTCTTCCCTTTCTGACATTAACGTTTGAATGACATCTTTTTGTAAAACAAACCTCTCCTGCTGATGAACCCAATGGTGCATATGGAGGTCCAAGGTGACCCGCAAGTGATATTTTGAAATTAATCCAATTTTTGACATTTTGAAATATATCCAATTTTTAAGACAAATATAGAAGTCCCTGTATTTATGTTTCCCAAGTTTTTTCTGCATTCTTTGTTGTCACAGTACAAGTACGTTCCCAAAATTCAAATTTCTGCTGCATGATTAGTTGTCAATTTTTCCTACCCTATTAAGTTACTCCCCTGTTTATTTTCATACATTTCAGTGAGCATCGATTGAACCTTGACGTTCTTTATCAAAAATTAGGAATAATTTCTCATTTTTTTATATTGAGGCAACATTTAAGAGTTAATTTTTTTTAAATTGCTTGTTTGATAAGTTTGTTTGATATGCAAGAACTTCCAAATGCCTAGTTAAGCTCGTTAAAATTTAGTTTTCAATGTGATCTCATTGCGCCGATAAACGTTACATCGATATTACTCCATTGTTTATCATGTGTCTGGCAACCCAATGATTTTGTCTAATGTATTTTTATTAGTCGTTATGCAATCCAGGGCCTTTGTCCTTTTTTTTAAATTAGCTACGTAAATGGGTTCACCTGTAAAAGTATTCCATTTGCCAGGATGTACATAATTTGATCGCTCTAACTTATTTCATATTCGTTGGGATTTAGTTAATCAAATAATAATTTTCTAACTAATTATTCTTGTTAATTTATTTCGAAATCTACTCGCGTTCGTACGCATAGGTAGGTTTAAATGCGTCACTCATGAGGCAATGATTGCTTTAACATTAAGTCTAACTAATTGTTAAATTTGCAAAGATTGATGAATTTTTAGAGCTAGTTTCTCGTCAGTGGTACATCAATAGATATAATTATTGTTTGCAAAAATTTTATGCATTTGGTAGTAAAATAAATCAATTTACAGCCTGTTTGGGTTGTTACAGCATGTTGCAATAATTGTTCGGCTAAATTGATTCATTTAAAAAATATGCAAAGAATTAAATTTATTGATGCTTGAGAAGACTCTTCAACTTTTTAAAGGCAGTTGTGAGGACTTGGGTATTTCGGGCGAGTGGGTAGAAAGAGATTGCCATTTGCCGCATTATCCCAGGACTGCAGTTACACCATGAACTCCATTAACCTTCAAGTTTGCAGAAAAGGAGAGAAAGAGAAATTGGGTATCCGACCGTATTTTATCGCGAACAGGAAAATTAACTGAAGCGTAATCTTATTGCGGACTCTGTGTACGATTTATATTGTGGTTGCATTGGTGTTCCACAACGCGCAGTACTTTGCTCTTTCTAAATGTTTCTACCGCAGAACTGCAGGAGGTCTTAACGTACTTATCTAAGTGTCAACCTTGTCGTGTCCTGCTTAGTAGCCGTTCTGTAAGCTCCTTACGTTGGTGCGAATACCTCATAATTCAGCGCGTTTACTTCACCTTTTAAGCGAAATAATTTTTAGTCTTCCCGCAGCTTCATCTTCGTGCAACGTCACGCCATGAGTAAATACGTGAAAGTAGGGAAAGATATCTGGTTGTGCATGGTTGTGAAAATTAATTCAGATGGTGTTGAATGCGCTGAATGTAGTAATAAATTATTAAGAAAATAATGTTAATTTTGTACAACAGTCCTCTTTTTTGTTATCATTGGTTTAGAGTTGTATAGTTAACATAAATGGTGAAAATTAACTGCTGTAAGTGACCAGTGACTAGAAAAATTGGCTCGGAAATTTGTTACAAGATTCTCTCGCAGTGAAATAGTGGCGACCATGAAAGGACACAAATAATAGTGAGTGCCACAGAGATGGTTTTGCACTTATTTTTTGCCAAACTAATATTAAAAAGCTTCCTGTCCTTGGCGTTCAGCGTCTTTTAAAGACCTCTCCATTTTATTACAAGGTTATTATTGCAAATCAGATCGGAGCCAGTAATTCAGTAAAAAGTCAATAGGATGCATTTTATTATTGATCAAGGTTTAGAACGGTGACAAAATTTGATACAGTGCTTTGCTGTTTTCTTTTTAGGCATTTTCCTCTCATTTAAAGCTGAAAATCTGCCGATTTTTCCTTTCAAAGGAAACGTCGTACCCGGGTCTGCCTGCCTCTCATTAAGCTTCCGATGTTTTTTGAACGCTTTTTCGCAGCCTCTCACGCAATCAGCGGCTTTTAATGCTTGACTTCCACATATTTTTGTGCCACTTAAAATTCCTTCCAGTCTCTTGATTTTGGAGCAAATGGCTGAGACAGCACATTTTATCTTTCTCTCCATTTGTCAAAAGTACACGCTGGGCTTGTTTTTTTCAAGAGAGGAACTCTTTTTTTCCGACGTTTTCCAATTTTTACCTTTTACTTTAGGTTATGTCACGGTCATTTTTTGTGCCAAGCGAACTGCCAAGGAATAATTATTGGCCATGAAAAACTCTTTCATACATTGCCAAACAATTTTGCTAAAACGCAAACGATTTGGAGTTGAGCCTTTTTTGTCTTTCACCATTTTTTTTAATCATTGTCTAGTTAATAGGCCTTGACAATTTTCATTATTTTACCGTTATCTCACTAATCCCTAGCATTGTTAGTATAATATGTCGACGTTAAATTGTTAGAAAAGTATCTTCGCAGAGACGCTATACTCGTATAACTTATGAGAATCGCATGCATGAATTCAGCCAAGTGAAATCTTAAGCGTTTGAACTTTACGGTACAATTTTACACTCAGTTGGGAAGTGGTAGAAATCGAATATATTCCTGAATATGAACCTAATCATTTTGGAAAGAGTCCAGCCGGAAAGGGATCCAGTTTTTTTTACCTAAGCGATTTAGGAAAGGAGAGTTTTCGGAGAAACCTTCGTACATTACTGAAATACATTTTTCGCTCTTATGATTACTGAGCCAATGACTTCTAGCTACCAAACAATGCAAGCAATACTTACTCAGAATGTCAGATCTGTTTGGGTAAGCAGCTAAAATATACACATGAATGAACAGTAATTTAGTATACATTTGGCTTTTTTGATAGTAAAAAATGATTAATGTTCATTTTTTTAATAGAATGAAAATGACATGACAGACACACCATAGTACTATTTTTTAATACTATTTTTAGCCTCTCTTTCCAACCATGATGACACTTTGTTGACGAACCCCGGTGAACCCGGTAAATATTATACATTGCTGTATACATTCTCTTGAAATTATTTTCATACTGTTGAAGACGGTGAAGGAAATGCATTTATGCAAATATTTTGGTTGCAACAAAGATTAGTTAAATAAAAGTAGAATGAGAGATGCATGATATGTTAGGATATTTACAGAGGCAGAACCATCCAACCGAAGAATGCTTCGTTCACTCTCGCTATTGGACGGGGATGTACAAGCAATTTGCTGCAAGTGCAGCGTAGAGCCAGCGGTGAACGCTTCGGAATGGCCTCAAAACACGAGCGAATAACACGACCGTTAACAGTCACCACTGAAGAAGATCTATTGCCCGCTGAAGTTTTAGCGTGAAATGGCCGACGCTCGGCCAATACTCAAGATACATAAAGTGCTGCAAAGTTTGCTGTGCTTCAGCATCAGATGTGACTGTAGTAAAAATAGTGTCAAAAACTGAGACAGTACTTCCTGTTTGCTTTTTTATTGCAATGACAATTAGCTTATTGTTTAAAACATCCAAATTCTTCATTCAAATAGAAGGTAATTCGGCATTCAAATTGTAAATGCGAATGCCCCATGTTTGTATTCCAAATCAAACTGTTGATGAAAGTGACATAAATATAATTGTGTGTGATCTTGAGTCGCATTTAACTCCGCGTGTTTGCGAATTCATAGCTAAAAGAGGATAAGGGAATATTAATTCATATTCAGAGTATTCTAAGATGACATTATGTATTGACGTCAAAACTATATAATTTCAAATCTATTATTTAGTAAATTTATTTGTTATCAATTTCCTTGCGCGGTATGTGCCATATTTTATGCATATTTGTTATATCTATTAACTGAATGAAAAATATTGACTCACTTACTTCAAAGAGAAGTGGTAATTTAATTTTAAATTAATGAGGCTTTAAGACTATTGCACGTTAAATTACCTTTTAATTCTACTGTACATATATTTTAATGATATTTTATTTTGGAATATGTATCTTAAGCACTAATGCCCAATTTTGTCAAAGATAAATCTGGTGTAAAACGCAGGGACTGAATAAAGACATTATATATATAAGTGAAACTATTTGGATGTGATAAGAAATTCCTGTCAAATCAATTTTGCGACCAATTCATTACAAGATACCTACATTTCTCAATGGTTTTTACTTTGAAGTGATGTATCAATAAAAACCAATGCAGAGTAATTATCAAGTCATTCTTAATTAGATGATAATATATAAAGTAATCGTAAGATGCACATCTTAACGCATGCGTGACTCAACGTTCATCATTTGGGAATGCGATTACGTTGAAAACTCCAACCGCCAAATATTAACAGCCATTTACAAATATCTATTCATCTTTAATTTGCAAATAGGAATCCAATTATACCTCCTTTGAATTTTTCCCTTCCATTTTAACTATAAATTAAGATATTGATCTTTATTTACAAGCCTATAATACTTTATATACTTAATATAATAATATACTTAATAATAAAAATAAATCTATACCTGTGAAACTAATTTTCAAAATATGACATGAAAAATTCATTTGGATTGAAATGTATCAAAATCCGAATCTACCGTTAAACGGTTGGATGTGTTAAATAATGACACACCTTACTGACAGAAATGAAAAGCTTACAACATACTGGACCGTCTTTGACCCATGTTTGAGTCCCAGAGAAGCCAAATGATTTTTTTCTTGGTGGACTTCATTGCTTTGGTCCTTTGCTCCATGTCTTCGATCCAGACTTAGTGTCCATGACTTAGATCCAGATTATCTTCGATG
Organism: Ceriagrion tenellum; assembly: GCA_963169105.1. Classification (NCBI taxonomy): domain Eukaryota; kingdom Metazoa; phylum Arthropoda; class Insecta; order Odonata; family Coenagrionidae; genus Ceriagrion; species Ceriagrion tenellum. The sequence continues at coordinate 131,327,258 of OY720632.1, read as the reverse complement.
CCCGCAATGAATATTGGATTTAAAAAGCATAAAGTGGCAGGTTTTGAAATTAAGTTGTTACTGTTTCATTGTAAGTGTTGTATTTTTTTAAGCGTGGGAGAAGGTGCTGTTCAGCAGCTTGCTTGAATTGCCACCACATTCTCTCACGTACTTGTTCCCTCGAGGGTACCAACACGATGGAGGCGTTCGCGAATGCGGCAGCTTGGGGAAACTTGGGCCTGAGAAATGCGCCTTGGCACTTCTCGGGCGAATTTCGTACGAGTAGCTATAGTTGCGGGCCCTTTTCCAAGTTCCGCCAGCTTACTCACCTCGTAAGTAGCGGGAACACCCTAATTAGTGACGGAACCGCCACCACCTCCTACGAAGAAGTCGTGTGTACCGTTTAGTTAACCGCTCTTGTACGCGCTCTGGAGGTCTAATTAGTCCCCTTACTTTCACCGAGCGAGTCCGAGAGGAAACAGTCTGGGACGGGAGGGGCTTAACCTTTAACTTTGGACTTTCTCTCTCTATCTTTTCACCAAAGTTCTTCAGTATTTGACAGTACTACTACCAAAGTCCAGAAGCTGTCCTTCGGTCAATTCGGTATATATATTTTTGTATTATATTTAAGTCCCTCAGACTGTGTACACATACTACTACCAAAGTCCAGAAGCTGTCCTTCGGTCAATTCGGTACATATATTTTTGTATTATATTTAAGTCCCTCAGACTGTGTACACATGGTGAAGATGTATCAAAATATCTTTCGATCCTGTGTTTATTTATTCTTGGTGGATATAGCGATTAGAACATGCTCTTGTTTACTACCGAAAATTATAATGCTCACTAAACAAATAGAGAACAGACTTGAGTAGATTCAATATACATCATATATAATGTATGTCCATTAAAAATAGTAACTTAACACTTTTCACACTAACACACCGTTTTCCCCGATTGGGTGAATAAACATATTTTTCAGCGGTAACGCCCCAAATAATAGCCCTCTCAGAGCCATATATGTTTTTACTCCATACATTTTACGTATATGCAACTGATTTATATAATTAAAATGTTTTTGCGGCGGATACTGCCGCGCGCCCCGCCCAAAATGCACTTCCAGTGCGCGCAGGCCGAAGTTTCGATGAGTTGATTCCTCCTGCGCCCTTTATGGACCTACGACCCCCTCGTACCTTTCCTTGGAAAATTCTGTTCCCCTCGTACCTACTCATGGAAAATTCTGTTCACTCCAGGAAAAATTAATGTAAAAATGTTGAAACTTACGCATAGAGTTAGTCAGATATTTTAATAGTCTGTACATAATAGTTGAGAAGTTCTTTACACTACAATATATTTATGCGTCATTTATAAAAAAACATTTGTTTCATTCTTCTAAAAACAGCTGTAAGTACAAATATATAAATCGAACTAGGCCACGGAGATATATTTCTCAAACCACTTTCATGCGTTCCCTGAGGGACTGCAAGGGACATAAGGCGAATGTGTGCAGACAGTGGCGCCGCTCGATATTAATTTAGACGAGTGGAGTTTGAGATTCGAGTACGAGATGAGCAACAGGTACTTAATGATTAGGAAAGCCTCACGCACAGACACGTCGAGGCGGGGATTTCAGCGATTGCCACTGAACGTATAGGGCGTCAAAATATGTCATTGACGGTGTTCACCGTTTTCAGCGGTCATTCAATAGATACTAGCGGCCGAATCGCAATTTATCATAGTTATCATTATCAAAATCATTCCAGATAAGAGAAAATAATAGTTTTCACGAAGATAAGGCAACAAAATGAAGTAAAAAATCAAATTTGATAGTAAATCGTAACTTTAAACGCGTGACACGTTTCGTACACTACTTAATGGCTGTAAAACTTTAATACTTTTAACAATGCCATTGCACATAAAAAGCGGATTCACATGTTTAATGAGGTCATTATGCAGTAAAAAATTTATGGGCTTCTTTACTGTTATTAACAACATTGCAGACGCGATATTCCATGCGTAAAAAAAGTAATTAGCCCCATATGACTTGAATGTAATAGCTTCAATAGTCATTTCATATATATTTCCACAATGCTATAAATGGCAAAAGAGTGCCTAAATAAAGGTAAATTATTGAATATAACTTAGATAAAATTGGTAGTGGCAAATTTTTAAGTAATTAACAGCACATGTAGTCCGTTCGCATACGCAGTATGCAGAAGTTTTATATTTACTTAGAGTTAATAATGTCCGAACTGCTGGAGGCATCGAAGTTATTGTCAGTATAGTAGATTGTATCTTACAATGTAGCATCTTTTCACGCCCTTCTAAATTGTTTTTAAACTAATATTAAGTTTTAACTCATTACCATGACCATCCTTTTCGGGATTATCTTTCGATTGCAAAAAAAATTAGTGCTCAGTCCTATCCTCTCATCTTTCAGTTAGCAGACAATTTAGCCATCCACTAATTATTTACTCATTAGGCTAATAGGCTAGCATATGAAGGTTGGTGGTAATCCATGGAGATTCATAAGTTTTAAGTTTTGCTATGTAACATATTAATTGGATTTGAAAGCGCTCATCTTAGGCTTAAAATCAAACCCTTTGTTATTGTTTCTTCCACCCTGAGTTTCTTCTGTTGTCTATCGTATTTTCCGCTCATGTGGACGGCTAAGAATTATGAATGGAATGGAAGGATCAAGACTTAAAACCATAGCAACAATGAAGGATGAAGGAATGTTAACTTGGATTTACAAATCCTGAACCACTTCAAACGACGTACTTCTCCTGAAAACATTATCAGGCAGCAAATCCTAACGACTGTGAAATCAAATCAAAGCTGAAGATCATTGGAAGAAAATGACATTTCACATAATGGCTTCTCGATACTTCTCGAAAATAAATTATACCCCTCTACCCCCCTCGGCATCCTCTGCCCTGCATCTCTTCTTCGAGGACCTTGCTCCCCGTAATAAATTCTTGGCCTTTTCAAACTTGACAGCGGGTCATCCAATTACAAGGGAGGGCGCGAGTGACGACGTGCCTGTGGAAGGGGCAGGGAGGGGCAGCATTAGGGTGCGAGGGAAATGATAAATGCTGCCCTTGTGAGAGACATGGGGTTTGGGACGAGGATTCCGATGACCTGGTGGGGATGGATCTTTCTCGGCCTCTCTTAGATTGGATTGAAAAATAAGAGCGGGAAACTGCAAAAGAGATTAACGTGAAAAGGCCTCCGAAAAAGACCCGGTGAAAAGTTTCTCTTTAGAGGTGGAAGATACGATCGGCTCTCGAAATTCTTGCACGAAAGGAAGACCGCAAATGCTTTACGGGCTTTATTTTGAAGGTCGCTTGAGTACTAATTAAATCAAGTTAATCGTTGCCCCATTGATTTGTGCCAAGATAAATATTTGATCTCTCTATCAAGAACTTTTCTGGTTCAATGTTTGAAGCAAATAATCCGATTACGACATTAGCGCTTGATTCCACCTTCAAGTCTATAACAGTTGCCATGTAACTGTTGCCCTCTTGGAAAAGTAGGTATCACCTTTAATTCTTCAAGTCTTTCTTTTCCTGATCGACTTCATTACTCCTGGTTCACTTTTTCTATTCCATCATGATTTTAAATATTTCTTTGTCATTTAGTGTAATGATAATGTTATCTCCATGAAACAAATATCATTATGGTGACATGTCAAATACTCCAGGGTTGAAATCCAAAGTTAATAGATTGCCTGCTCCAAGTGCCTCTTCATAGTCACTATTAAAATAATATTATATTAGCGATAGCCTAATTTATTAGCGAAATTTTCTTCATCCTTTCAATGAATATCTTACATTCATACTAGTATATTTCAAGTAATAATTCCTCATATGGCATTTTATCAGTCGTATTTTATTGAGTAAATAAAGAGTTTTACTCTCATCGAGGAGGTATTTTAGGGCCCCAAGGCCCTTATTCTATTGCCTGTGCATAAACCAAATATATCAAGTATCTTCCTGCCAAATTTTATTTCAATCGATTCAATGGTTAATAAGTGATTGAGTAACAGACAGAAAGACTGGCAGACCACTAGATTTTTATATGTTAGTAAGATAAACCTTCAGGTGAAGTAAACTTTTTACATAGCAGCCAGTAGCATCTTTTTAACGAGAGTTTCTGAAAGATAATGTGCAACGAGGACCAGAGGAAAGGGCCTGATTGCAGGATGAATGCACTCGAGTACAGGAGCATAAAAATATAGTAGAAAGATAATTACCACTAAAAGGCAATTTTATTTCTTTCCATTGCTGGAAAGAAATGGTGTGCTCTGCTAAAATGGAACACCATTAAAGCTATCAGTGTTAAATGAGTGGTTTAGTCCTGTTAATGTTGACAATAATTTCTACATTGACCAAAGTATATATCCACAATGGTTGATTTAATCTTGAAAAATAGTCAAACACGCACAACCACGATCTTGGTGCTGAAAAACATACCCAGGTCGGATTCGTACCGCAATATAAGAATAAGTGGGCTCGGGCATTACACCACCGCCACCAAGGCTAGCAGCTCGTAAAATTCCCGATACTGCGCTCATTGTTAAATGTCTCTCGGGCTCTGCGGCTATATATACCGGGCAAAGGGTCATTATTACATAACTGAAAATAAGGATATTTTATCCATTGGGTGATTTAATATTCAGCTATCTAAACTTTTGTCGCAACAAATTACAAATTATCTTCAGCTCATATACCTAGATTTCTGGTGATTCAGCGTAAATCTGCCACACATTAATTGAATGGAAAAGGAAAATGCCATTTCTAATCTATAGAGGGAAATCATTCTGGCGACGGAATTTTTTGATAGGCTCCAATCTCTTTGGCTTCTCTTTGTTCACTCTTCTCTTTGAATTTTCGAATTTTCGATACCGTAATAAAAAAAGAAAAATTTTTCACGTCAATATTTTTATTCACTATCAGTCTTAAAATGCATTCATTTTGGGTGACTTCTTATAATAATGAGATTACATTAGTTTGAGATAGCTATATTTTGTGAAGTTACGATAATTAATGCTGGAATGATAGTTGTAGTGACAAATACATAACGCTGATACAATTTTTTTTATGAAACTACCATTTTCAAAGCAAATCAATGCGTAAAATGATAGGCAGTTATATTGTGTCCTCCTAATTGATAAGGTTTACTTGGGTCTATTTTACATCTAAAAAGTCTGGTTTTCATGCATATTTTTGGATAATATTTTTAGAAAACTGGATATTTATGTCACAGATCAACCAGATTATTATCATATTATTTCTTCATAACCGTATTTCGTCCTTGCAAATTTCAGATACTGTGAAACCCTCTCATTGAATTATTACCATAATAATGACACTATGTGATGTAGACATGGTCAGTGAAATTCAAAAAGGCGTGGAAATTTAATACTGGGTTTTTCTTGTTAACCATTTTGAATGTTGATAATTTCCCACAAATTACGCCTGAAAAGCCTTCTCTAGAAAAAAAATTGTCATGAACGCTGTGAAAACCAGTGATAATAACTTATAAAAGTCTTTATTCCAGAAATTTGTGAGAAAATTGATTCATAGCGTTTAATATTTCCTCAAAATATTACGAATGCATCCGCTTGCATAGCACAGGAGTTGAGAATCACAATTAATTTTTGAAACTATCGAGTCAGATCCATCGCATAGTCAGGTTTCTGTCGTGAACAGACATACCTATAGAACAATCTGGTTTTTTTTACAAATTAACGACAACAATTTCTAACGAGATTTATTAAAATATATAAATAAAAATTTTTACATAATTGTACAATCATAATTTATGTTGGTTTCCATCTTATATCACCCATCAAACTTGCATCCTTTCGTTTTAAATCATTTAATAAATTTATTTTTTATCATAAGTCATTCCTTTTAATAACTTTATATTATTTAGAATGTCAGTGATGTCATTATGATGCCCGTGTATTCAATCCTTGAGACCAAAATCATGGACATTGTGTATCAAACTGACGTAAAAAATCATTAGTATCATTATGCTACCATCTATTAATGCCCTTGATGTGACAACCTCGTCCTCATTCTTCGTTTTGGCCACAAAAACGTAAATGAAGAAATAATCTCATGAACTTTCCATAATTCATTTTTCGGCCCAATTAGGCCTTAGAGAAATGGATTCTGAGACCCATCCACAATTCACTCTCTCGCGTCTCCTGAAATAAAGAGCTCGTCAATAACTCATAATGACAATGGATCCTGCTTTTTGTACAGGACTTCCGCCGTTGAATACTGTGCTATATCGTACTTCTTCCCTCTGCTGGATATTTCAGAACCCGTGATTAGCCTCCAAAAGTATTCTTCCACAAGGAAGATTCTCCACTATGTTTGCTATTTTAAGTTATTGAAACCATCCTTCCGTTACTTTAATTTCCTCTGATTGCATATTCAATTTCTAGCTAAGTCCCTTGCATCGGATATTATGATTGAAAGTTGATGGAAAGGGTCAGAAATGAGATTTTGGACTGTATATACTATTATATAAATATTCAAGAAAATATGTGAAGAGGAACTATTGCTTTGATATGATTAATCCATGACTTTTCCCGTTAAAATTTTTCATGCATTTGTTTATTTCTTTATCCTTTAACTAGAACTTTCAATCAAATGGATGATTTATGCACTCATTCAAATAACTACGGTAACCCCAAGTTACGTACCAACACAATAAATATTAAAGAATGAAATTTGCTATGAAAAAATCATTCATTAGACTGGGATTGAACCCAATTGCCGCTCAGGTGTATAAGCCTTCTTCCACCAAAGCAAAATTTTCACGCGAAGCGAACTTTTTTATTACTAAAGTCCAATAATTGGTCAAAATACATTATTTTCTCATGATAAATCTCATCTCTTGGTGGATATGTACCCTTGCAAGTGACTCCGTGCATTTCATTTGCACATGCAAATATTTAAAATTTTCACAGTTAATTTGAATTCATCGTGAAGTTTAGCAGGGTGTACACATGTACTTATATGCTTAGTTATTTTATCCAGGCTCATAACTCAATTATAAGACTTAAATTGTGATTCCGTTTTTGTACTTGTGCAAGAAAGTAGTCTTTTTGCCATATCTTTTCAAAATACGTCATGTTTTTTAAAAATAGTCAGCATAAGTAAGGATCCTTTTTTGATAGTGGTAGTAAATATTCGTTTAGTAAATATTTTATTTCCACAATGTAAGCAAAGAACACAATGCTTTGTCTTCTTATTCATTTTCCCAGCAGCATTATTTTTGGTTTATAATCGATGACCAAAATAATCCTTTTTTCTATTATGGGTCATGACTGGTTATAATTTTACCTAAGAGAGGCCAAGATTTTTCGCGTAACTGATTCAAATTTTATAATTGCTTGATATTACATTAGATTAAAAAGCTCTGTTTTCAATTGAAACAATTTGGGTTAATTGTAGTAAAACTTGATTCTTTATGTAATACTCAGTCGCGAAAAAGCAATTTTTGCATAAAATTGGGGAAAGATTCAGTAGATTCAGATCAGTAATAATTCAGTATACAGTTTTCAAACACGAATTTATTCTTGCCTTAGGAACGTCGGTCGGTAAATTAACTGCGTTCAAGGAATATGGGATATTAGTCCTAGATCTTCCTTTGGAGTCAGGCCGCCTCTCTCCGCTTCCTCCTTTCTTCCTAGTCCGTCCTGCTGTTCCTGCCTAGCAACAACCTCGCCAAAGAGGTCTTCCCTCTGTTTCACTCTCTTTAAGTGGTATCCCGAACATCGATCAATTAAGTTCCCAATACATCCTCTCCGTCCAAAACCAGCTGAACGCATGCAGCTGCCCCTGCAATTCCTCTTCCTGAAGCATTGCCGTCAGCAATCTTCTCCCCTTCTCACTCATCCTGCCCCTTCCAAGCCATTTCATTTGTCCCGGAGCTTTGGACGGACTAAAATGCCCTCCTTGTCCCTCACAAAGTAACGTTGTGTCCTTATCTGCAGACCTCGGAAGTTCCCACTTTCTCTCCGTCTCCTATATTTTTTCTTTGTCCTTTTTCCTCCCTACTATGCCCTGAGTAAATAAGTAACATATAACATCGAAAATGAGTGTCTGGTAAGGCAACGTTTATGGAAATACGCTGAGAACAGTCAGCATTTTTAGAAACTGTAGTTATTTTCAAACTCATTCTTCATATTTCTCGCTGATTTTAAAATGTATGGTGCTGTTTTTTGCCGCTAAATATTTTTAAAATACTTAGGTTTTATTAAATTCTCGATGCCTGTTGGCAGGACTGCGATGAGATATAAGAAACTGCTGAATAGACTGAGAAAATTGAAATTAAATCGATAGTTTATTTCCGTAGTGTATTTATCAGTTGAATTTAACTGAAATGGATTTGAGTTAGAAATAGAGGAGGTTTTTTTCATAACCTACTCTTTATCAGGAATCCAGTTGAAAGCTATATTATAATATATACTCTTAAATGGATTTGGACAAGAAATCTTCATTTCCAGGCGCAGTAATCGGTGACAAAATTATGGAGTGAAACTGCACCTATAGGAAAAAACTTCATTACCTAATTTTTTCTCATATCGTTTTCCTCCTGTATTCCTATCGAGAAGGTTATTTTCTCTCCGTGATGAAAACTTTTATCGATTTGGATATTTGAGCAGGTATGAGAGATTTTGGCCAAAAAAGCATTGACAAAAACTGCATGGAGATGCATTTCCACATGCAGCTACACTGTACCTGGTCATAGCTCCAGATTTTCCCCACCGTTACACTGCAATTCATCGTTTATATACTTTTTCCTCTATTCAATTTCCTTTCAAATATCCCGGAAAAAATGGTCCCACAAACTCCACAACAAACTTCCCTCAAGAATGAAGACTGCTTGCCCATGCATTCGATCCCGACAGAATAAAATATCAATCAATCTCCTCTCACCTTATCCATCTGTCACTTTCTTCCTCTCACTCTCTTCCTCGGGCTCCTGTCACACTCTCTTCTCCACCCAATCCCTCTTAAAACTACCTGTCTCAGAATCCGCTTCTTCAGGTCCCTCTCCCGTTACTTTCTTCTCACCCCTGACCCATTTCCTCACGTCTTCTTGCCTTGACTCTTATTTCTCACCTTTCCTCGTCCTTCTTGGGCCTCAGAGAGTCGCCGACTTGCTCGCCTCCTGCTACTTCTCCTCGCCACACACGTCGCTTGTTGCCATTCCTCCGAGCAACGCCACTGCTTACCTTCATCATTCGTCTCAACAAGCTTCACCACCCACAGGAGCGTGCGGTTACTCTCTTTAAGAAGAGAAGTTTTTTCCACTGTAGGACCCCTTAACCGCACATCATCTTCTTGTTTATCGTACAAGAACAAAGTGCCCCGGATAACTTTGCCTAGAGCTACTTCCGTCACCTTCCTGTTTGTGGCTTTGCCTTCGTATTGGACCAAAGAAAAGTAACGTCATGGCTCTTTCCAACAGCGAGAATTTCTAACGGGTAAAAAAGGGGCTCGGCTATTTTCTAAAGACCAAAAAACCCTGAGTAACCCAAAAACAAGTCATGATAGCATTTATATTCATAGGAAAATAATTTGAGGAAACAAAAATTCAGCATGAACCGAATCAAAAATATAGTGTTTTCGGATATTATCACAAATATAAAATCTGTTTCCTTTGGAAACACGTTTTTATTACTCAATAGCTTTTCTATTTTACATTAACTTCTACAATTTAATGACTCCACTCAAACTACTAATACAGGCGTAACATTTATAACTTGATCGTTTTACATTTTTCCTCATCAGATCACATTTTCTTCGTTTTATAAGTTCACTTAACAAATACCTTTAAAAAAATTTTCAAAAATCTATTCCAAAATTATTTTACCAAATATATGTGCAGAACATCAGAAATAATATCCATATTGACACATTTTTTGGGACTCTATTCATTGCTGAGCTATTCCTTATTCTACTGCGTTATTTTGGAATGTATTAAAGTTTAGATTTTTTTGTCGAATGCTAATCCCTCTGTGAGTGCTATACAGAGGGCATATAGGGTATATTTGCTACAGCGTCTTTCACACAACACATCAAACTGCATGCGTCTTGCCTTCGTAAGTTAAAATTAGGCATATGGAGAGAGCAGATTACTCCGTTTCCCATATAATTCTTCTCTTTTACAAAAACTTCGTGGCAATATCGGGTTTTGTTAAATAATGACTAACAAAAAAATAGCTCCTCTATTGAAATGTTAAGTATATTTCGTTGTTTTACACGTTATAATTCAAATGATGTTCTCAAATGTGTTCTTCAAACATAAAGATATTATCAATTCTTCTACCATTTTTAAAATAAACCAAAACGCACCAAACCATCTACCCATTCATAGAGGCGCACATGATCTAAGCTGTTTATTGTCCAGTGTAATATCTTCTTACGCAATCCTTTCCTTCCGCATTCATTTTTCACTCTCCTATTGCCCACTTTGCGCAAATGTTTGCTAACAGCATTCCACCTTTTTTCTTCATCCATCTTCCTCTTGTATCTTCCAATTGAAGATTCCTCTCTTTTTCCTCTTTTCCCTCGTGTATCTTTTTTCTCTGATTCATCCCATTTCCCTCTCTCACCCATTGGTTCTTCCCCTCGCTCGCTCCATCAGTATTCGACCCTCCTCATTCTCACTCATCCCCCTCCTTCCGATGCCCTACTCTCCCATCCCTATTAATCGCCTGGTCGAGTTCTTCCTCCGTTGCGTCTCCTCCCTGCGCAACTCCGTCCTTCCTTCCCTTGTCCACGCAATTATTTCCCATCGCAGCCACTCCGAGGCAAAAAACCCAGGAAAATATGCGTAGCTCTCAATGGGGAAAAAGAAAAAATATGAAAACTTAGCCATTAAAATAATTTGTTTGTTTTTTTATGATAATGAGGTGATTGGTGGGTTATGCATAGAATGGCGTCGCTCTCATTTTTGCATTTCATTTTGAATCACACCAACCAAGCTAGAGTGATGGGGAAGATTTTATGAGTCCAAGTTTTCATTTTGATGGAGCAGTTGATCAGTACTAGAAGTAGCGTTTTTGCTTTAGTTTCATTTAATCTAGTTAGTTTATAACGTTAAATGGGAATGTTTTGAAACGATAATTAAATCAATTAAGTCAAAATTACGAAGGTGAAATCCGTGAGTTAGATGCCATATTATGGATAACGGGTTTTACTTAATTATAAGGATTTAAGTCCTGGTACCATTAGCAGACCACGTTCTGCTCTATCAATAGGTCACTCAATTTTCTGTTGATGATGTTGCTCAAAAACTTTGATTTGGCCACGAGATTGCTTTTATTTAGCATAAAGAACCCAATGGTGATAAGTAAAAAGGGAAAATAAATTGAGTTTATTGCACATAATTTCATTGTTAAATATTCCATAATTAAAAGGACAAAATCATTGTAATTCAAACATTTTTGGGTGATAAAAACTGCTGTATTTTTATCATATAAAAATATTTACTGCACATTTATTATACGTGAAGGGTGCCATTGTGCGTGAGGGTTTTACTCCTGATCGTTCTTAACTATCGTAACCGTTTACCGATTATTAAATCCAACTGTATATTAAACAAAACCTTATAAATATCACAGTTCTGGTCTGTGTTAATGAAAAATGGAAGGTTCTTTTACATCACTCCAAGGACTCCATGAGTAACCAAATAAAATTCTATGTATGTATAGTACCGTAAATAAATTTTGCATTGAGGTGAGTCGGTATGGTATAATTCCCAATTGAAATACGCCCCCGGTTTCTAATTTTATCGTTTTTTTCGCACGACAGGCGTTGGTATTGGCCTAGCAGTCATATTTGTCATCATTTTGTAACTCGAGTAGAAGAAAATTCCAGTGAGATGCTTATCCAATAGGAAGTTGAAGAAAAATACCATAACACTTTTTTGTAAGATGGTAATATATAATTTATCTGTTCTTTAGATTGTTGCTGCTTCCTTTCAGAGAGTACACTTGCGGAATCCTCATATGTTTATTTGCTCATTCCAACTCCCAAAACAGGTATTTGATTTCTGTCAGACAAGTTTCCCAATTTATTACATCTTAAAAGTTATTTAAAATATTTTAATTTACAAGTAAAGGGTTTTACTTAATTATAAGGATTAAAGTCCTGGTACCATTAGCAGACCACGCTCTGCTCTATCAATAGGTCACTCAATTTTCTGTTGATGATGTTGCTCAAAAACTTTGATTTGGCCACGAGATTGCTTTTATTTAGCATAAAGAACCCAATGGTGATAAGTAAAAAGGGAAAATAAATTGAGTTTATTGCACATAATTTCATTGTTAAATATTCCATAATTAAAAGGACAAAATCATTGTAATTCAAACATTTTTGGGTGATAAAAACTGCTGTATTTTTATCATATAAAAATATTTACTGCACATTTATTATACGTGAAGGGTGCCATTGTGCGTGAGGGTTTCTTCCGTATGCTAAATGGTCAATTATACACTACATGCATTATTTGTTCAATTGTATTTCTCTTTATTCTATATATTAGTATTTTATTGAAAAATGCCGAAATATTACTTCTGAGATTCGGTATTTATTGCATGTAGATTTCAAGGAACCCATTGAAGCAAAGGCTCTCTGGCCGCAAGGGTTTTAGGGGCCCCAAAATGGGCACATATTTTACTCTCATAATAAAAGCATTGGAGTCAGTACTGAAGCTTCTTGTTATTCTCTTTTTAATTACTTTAAATCATGATAAATGGATCAAATATTCACTATAGAAAGGCAAAATGAATAATGTATTTACTTTTGACAATTTTGTTAGTTATTTACTTCGTAAGAAATAAGTTTTCAACGACAAGTTCATACATTTTTCTCGAAGGCGGATGATTTTTTCTCTGTGGAATTTTGCACGAATAGCATTTTTTCTTGGCGACATGAGCAACAGTATATAAGCTCTCTCAAATTTTTTTCGTTCAGGATTTCAGGAGATTAAATTTAGCATTTTAGTCTGCTATGCACGCACTCAGTTATTTTTCATATTTTTGTTAACATGCTAATAATTTAAGAAAAACGTATGCTGATCTTCTTTCACTGTTTTATGCAGTGCTTTTGGATTTTAGGGAGCAAACAAAACAATTTTCTTGCTCGAGTATTTTTATAACTTAACAAAACAGAACAGCATCAATTCCACTAATATAATAGGACAAAATATCAAATACTATTTCATCAAATAGATCTAAATATTGCCTGCAACTAATTTCTTCAACTACTTTCTCAATTATCATTTCTTTTTATTTCTTCAATGAAATAAAATATGTTTACTTTATGGTTTTAATAGAACTAATGCCTTAAATAGAAACCCCATTGTGGTCTGTAGTGTGTGCCCAAGTCCAGTTAACCACTCTTATTCAACTGGTGATTTCCAAACTAGTTTCGTTTGAACATAGACATTTCCGGCTCATCCGCTAAAAATTAAATCTTTCTCATTTAATGGCTATAGTTAAACCGCTGGGTAATCATGGTATACAGTATAAAATTGTATAGTTATCTATGGAAAATCAATAGCAATATACATTATTTAATACTTCTGTAGTAGACGTAAAATGGTTCGCGAAATATTTTTCATATTTTCTCTTGGGTATTAAATTGCTAAAAGGTGGTTTTGAAAATTTCTTAGGCTCGATTTCATGTACTCTGGTAAAAATTTTCTCTACAACGTAGATCGAAGTTAATACGTCCTTCAGTAGATAACGCTCTCGTCAGTCAACTGAATTTTTGATGTAATATAGAGATTTAAAGCCCGTTGTAAACATCAAGTTGACCAAACCCTACGCTCACTAGCTGTTAACTTTAACCAGACGTTATGAGACTGGATTAGTCTGCCTTGCCAAAATCAAAACACCATTGGACTGACGGAACTGACGTGGCGTTCAATGGTCTATGCACTCCACCCAGCTCGAATCAATGGCAGAAATGCATTCCCATTACTGCGTGTGAACTCATCGTAAGACTGACATCGGGTAAATACTTTTTCTTTTCAAACGGAAATCGAAGCGGCCATCGAGCGAGACAAAAACCGTCAAGTCCATCGACGCCTCTTGGTGTGTGCGACGTGGAAATGGACCGCCATTAGAGTGATTGCGGGATTCGGAGCGTGCCTAAAGGAGAGAATCGGGAGATTTCTCTCTTTTAATCGGTCGTTAGAACGTGAGTCCTTGATGTGGAGTGAGGGGGGTTTTTTTCAAACATTCTGTTCTGGATTTCGAAACAGAAAATCGCATTACGAGAGATACTGATACGTTTGATATAATGATTTCGACTTCTTCCACCTCGTTCCATGTCCACCACTAAAACCGGAAGCCGATTTCCTCCCATACAATTTCACCCTTAATCCTTGAAAGTCCCTTCTCTTGTCTCGACACAGTGTTATGATCCCCCTTGCATTCAGGGTTTTTTTAACCGACATGCCTCCTTCCATCTTCGTTTTCCTCGTCACTATTGTCTTCTTTTTCTCTCAGGCTGACGTCAATCATCTCTTGTCTTCTTTCTCGACTATTGTCCTCTCACTTACTCCTCATTCTTAAGGTTTCATTTATTTTTTTTCAATATCTCTGCGTTTTCTTCTCTCTCTGTTTTTTTTACTCCTCTTGACTCTTGCCATTATTCTTGCGTTACTTGGAGGTTGTTGAGATTATTTCAAGGTTTTTTCTTAACGAGAAAACCTTTCCCGGATTATATGTTATTTTTAAGTCATTTTCGTCAACGAGAATCCTTATTCTCGACTGGACGTTTTATTTTTCCACTTTCGCTCATACTACAACCTCTTAATTGGGTGAAAAACTATCGTCCCTGACGAGATCATTTTTCTCTATAGTCTTCCATGGTTAACATTAATCGTAAAACTTATAGCTACTTTTACTGCGAATTTATGCTACAAAAATATTCCGTTACATACCCTAGGCTTCAATTAATCGATTTACAATATTTTCTAACCGTACATTTTATAAACTGTATATTGCTAAAAGTATACTAGTGAAATCTTAGCGGGACCACATGTGTATATCAATATTTTAATATTGGGTGAAAATTGTATATTACGAATCTTAACTTGCTAGAAATAGTTTTTACTTACATGGTCCAGCTAAATCTAACTACAAGTACACCTAACTACAATGTCTGATATTGATATAGATATCAGTGTCTGCGTATGGGCTACCAGTCATACTGCAAGAGGACACTAAACCTCTGTCTTTTATGACACATCAAACCTGTGAATTTCAATTAACGTCAAAAGGTTCTACAAAATTTAAATATGCTATTTTGGATTTTAATTGTAACTTGCTGTTGAATATCGAATAATTATGGCGTCTGCAGTAATGATTTCCCAACACAAGGTTTGAATCTTGGCGGTGGAAGATATTTTTCAGGGGACCACGGCTCCATGTTCGGGTAGTTTTTCTTTTGGTGCCATTTGTTTTGCAGATTCATCATCATGGCTATTTCATCTTATTTTTGTCCCTCTACAACAAAATTCAGAGGATTTACAGTTAAATCACAATTGTAAGTTGTCCCTCCCGGAAACTCTCCTTCTTCCTTTGCTCCGCTTCACATTCATTTTTCCTTAAACTATGTTTCTTTAAATTTGGTACTTATTTTCTCTGACAAAGTGACAAAAAGGCCGAAATTTACTAAACTTGATCGTTCATGAGATATCACTTTTCCATCTAGTATCCATAGCACTTCTGCATTTATCACTCTTCTCTACCTTGATATTATTATAATCCGCCTGTTGCAATACACATCATAGGCTTTAATTTTCTTTACACTATGCTGTATTAATGTCCAGGCTTCAGCACCACATAAGAGGGTGGAAAAACATGAGAGCGAATTATGCTTATTCATAGTTCTTATGATAAATCAAGATTCATTATTTGAGTGGTTCTTTGTCTTAAATATTCTTGGTTCATAAATTA
The DNA here is from genome assembly GCA_963169105.1 of Ceriagrion tenellum. Classification (NCBI taxonomy): domain Eukaryota; kingdom Metazoa; phylum Arthropoda; class Insecta; order Odonata; family Coenagrionidae; genus Ceriagrion; species Ceriagrion tenellum. The sequence goes on along the minus strand of OY720632.1, from coordinate 131,311,274 downwards.
GCGACAATATCTCATCAGTCACCCATTATCTGTGTGTATTCTTCTCAGATTTTAAGACCTCCTTACTTTCCACTATTAATTCCTAATTATTCTCTTTGTATTACGCACGCTCAAATTTTTACTTTAAATATTTATGATGATTTATTAATCTCGTCATCTTCTACTCTTTACATTTGTTCACCTTTCTGTTTGCATAGGTCAAATATTTTCCACTTCGATTTTTTAATGATATTTTTTGTTTTATCCAGACAGCAGCTTCATATGGGTGGTGATATATACCAATGCCGGTGTTAGAATTAGTCTTAGCTGATGGAATGGCATTTCGAAATCTCCATCTGATGAGTAATAAATCGATTAGTTTTCTAGTTTTCCTTACATATGTGTCGATGGTTGAACTTGGTTTATATAAGTAGTGTGGTTGTCTTGACATTTTCATGGAAAAACTATTCTGGAGTAATCAATAAGTTCCGGGAACATTCAGTAAAAGCCGTTAAAAAAATAGGTAGATAATTATTGCACCTAGCGATGTGTGAATTATATGAGTTTAATGTGATGGGTAAATGGAGACTTCTATTTCCTCTTAAGTTAAATATACTCTTTTTTTAAAGCATATGCCATATTACACGGGCTGTTACCGGCAAATAATTCTACATTTCGTCCCATTGATCGCCCAAACTTTCGATTATGACGGAATTAACTCATCTCCGGTGGAAATATCTCTTTCCCTACCATCCCGGTTCGTTCATAACACTCCCGCCGTCTCCACCACTAATGGACTTAAGTACAGGAGCGCCTCCAAATGACCCAATTGGACCAGCGAATCCCATTCATTTCTGAGTTATTTGCTTTAAAACAGTGATTCAAACAGAACGATTGGCCTCCTCGCCAGGCTCTCGTAGAGTCAGTTTAACCCCAATGCCGGTTCAACCATTCGTAATGTGTTGGCGCGCCGGCTGGAAAAAAGAATAAAAGTGAATGCCCATCCCACTAAGCCAACGGAGGCCATTGGATCGGCGCAGTATTGGTTGGCGAAACGCTCGTTGTTGGAGCCGTTAGGAAGGCTTACTATATTGTGAATGTTTTGACGGTGAAGAGTGGGTGTTGTTGATAAACTAGCTCCATTGAGGTTGAAGACGGTGTAACAAACGCCCACGCACTACCTTCTTCCCAAACTGTCGGTCTCCAAAATCCTTCTCACTCAAGAAACACTGTTTCACGCCCCGGTAAAATGTAATGAGGTATTTTCTGAAGGTAACAAGAGGAAGAAGGCGACCGCAGCCAGGGGCTTTGGGGGTCGCAGTTAGGGGTACAAAAAGCCCCTGTTCGTGGAGGGAAAATCCCGGAGGCGGTGAGGGGATAAATGCAATGGATCGATTTTAAGGGCTTGTCGGAGAGGGTTTTTTTTATCTGGGCAACTAGGAGACAGGAGTGGAATAAATTGCGCGGGATGGTTTCCGAATTTCGTTGCTTTGAAAATTCCTCTATTGTGCCTCGTACGTGACTCATTCACAGCTAATTAGTATGAGGTGCATTTATTGTTTACATAGCATAAATAATGCAAGTATTTGTTTATATATTTAACAATATTGCGTATTTTTGTAATTTTAGGATGCATTTGATGGAGGTAGTTATGAAATAAAATAATTATAGTATCAGAGAAGATTTTTTCTCTTCGTCAAAAATCATTTAGATAATTTGGTTAAGTTAAATGCATTGAAAAGGTTGCGTCGTTTGAATATTCATTCAACTGCATTATATGTACATTGGGATATCATTGATTATTAGGAAATTAGAATCATACTTGATAATAAAATTGTTTAACATAATATAACCCTAAAATAATTGGAGAAATTCTTATTGCTGGTGCAGCGTAACAGGCTAATTTAAAGATTTTTGCCGCATTTATTACTGTTAGGACTCAAAGTCTGCGGTAAAATAAGTGAATATTGCACGTATGTTTTTTAAGACATGAGGGCTCCGTTTTGTACGATTACTTAGCAGAGGGAGTTATGATTAGAGCTGACAGCAATGACTACCGCTCATTGAGGCACTTAAGAAACTTTTCAGGATTCTCTCTCAACAGTGGCAAAAGTAGGCAGCGATTGTTCCGGGTTTCCATCCGCGTGTATCCATTATTTCGGACAATATTTCGCCAACGTTCCAGTTGGCTTCCTCAGGTCACTTCAGTGGACCTGAGGAAGCCAACTGGAACGTTGGCGAAATATTGTCCGAAATAATGGATACACGCGGATGGAAACCCGGAACAATCGCTGCCCACAGTCAGAATCTCCGCGGAAGCCTACTGGGAAGTGGCAAAAGTATTCTGCCTCAAAGATTTTGGAGTACTTCATTTCACGAGTTTTCTCTAAATGCAATCAAGATTATATTCCCAGTAATAGTGTTCCCAGTTGTTACTCCTGCTTTTCTTTGAAAATGGGAAATATCCAAAAACATTTAGTGGCCAAGGGTACCTCACCAAGGCCATTGTAATTTTATTCACCTTCACCCGCCCGGCAAGAATAAAATGAGTGGGATGATTTCCATCTCATCCACAGCTGAGCCCAAAAGTATTGATCGACGGAGCAAAAAAGGGAGAGGGTAAATCATGGTGCTTTCTTTGCGCCGGAGGATGAAAGTCGAAGTTTTACTTCGTTTCCACTTACTTTGACACTCGAGATGAATAATACTCCGGGTATGTTTTTTTGTAGGTCTAAGTCAGTGGAAGAGTACTAAAGTCTTGACGCTCTAAAATAAATGGAATGATACTGAGTGTTTCATTCATCGGTATTAAGAAAAATGTGACTCCCCTTTGAAGGGCTACAAAATGTTTAATATATCATCAATGTGGACAACTATCACGTGTTCATTGTACAATTTTATGCATTTGACAGCATTTTCACCTCCTCCTATATTCCTAAAGCCCCAACGCCACGATAATTTTTGAACTGGTTTTGACAAAGAATTTCATATACGATTTTCTTACGAATGAACCACATTCTCCGACAGTATTAATGAGGTCCAGTTTACCTCAGAAACAGACCAGCCTGTGGGGATAATCGCTATAAAATTCCAAGTATCTTAAGAAAAAGCCACTCGGTCCAATGGCTTTCACAGTGTTTAATTCAATTTCAGATAATTTTCATGAGGACGCGGAAAAAAGTCAGGGTTTACACCGAGAAGTTATTTCGATCACGCAAGACGCAAATAGGAATTTATCAATTGACCGATCATAATTGTACATAAAGAAGTCTTCGCGTCTTTAAAAATATACCTGCTATTTTCACTTATTTTATTCGTGGGGTTTGTATCCAAATAATGTTGCAAACTTCTTTCAAATCGGCTGTTACGCCGCATAAAAATTACAGTCTATACATCCCAATACTTTGCCACACGATTTTACTCCTGATCGTTCTTAACTATCGTAACCGTTTACCGATTATTAAATCCAACTGTATATTAAACAAAACCTTATATATATCACAGTTCTGGTCTGTGTTAATAAAAAATGGAAAGTTCTTTTACATCACTCCAAGGACTCCATGAGTAACCAAATAAAATTCTATGTATGTATAATACCGTAAATAAATTTTGCATTGAGGTGAGTCGGTATGGTATAATTCCCAATTGAAATACGCCCCCGGTTTCTAATTTTATCGTTTTTTTCGCACGGCAGGCGTTGGTTAGGCCTAGCAGTCATATTTGTCATCATTTTGTAACTCAAGTAGAAGAAAATTCCAGTGAGATGCTTATCCAATAGGAAGTTGAAGAATAATACCATTACACTTTTTTGTAAGATGGTAATATATAATTTATCTGTTCTTTAGTTTGTTGCTGCTTCCTTTCAGAGAGTACACTTGCGGATTCCTCATATGTTTATTTGCTCATTCCAACTCCCAAAACAGGTATTTGATTTTGATTGACCTCTGTGCAGTACTATTTTTCGACATCCTGACACTGCTTGTCAATTAGTATTCTATAATCCTGCCAGCTCTGCGCCATATGTTTTCCATCTTCGCCTTACTCTGTAATCTCTTCACGTCAACGTCACGCATTTTCAGGGCGACTATCTCACATTCGACAGAATAAAGTGGAAACAAAAATCCACTCGAAACTATGAATCTTTTGATTGATAAGGTACACTCAAAATCGAGATTTCTTTCATTTTTTTAATTACATTTCTTCTAATCTTCAGATTTCCACTGATAGCCTGTTGGTGAAATTTTTTTTAACACACTCGCTATCCTGAAAACATCCGTGATGGTGTAATTGACACCTGATGATTACAGCCTTCCCTTTAAAAAGTTTTCATCGTGAATTTTTAGTTTTCAGGCGACAGTAATGGTCGATAATTCTCTCACATTCCAGAGAACCTTTGCATACATCGGTTCTTAACTTGGTGACTTCTATAGCTTCATGGGCTTTATATCAGAGTTTTAGGGGGCTACGAAACTAAATATAAATAAACACCGTCTTTTCCAATCTCACCTCGAGTAATTGCTTTGTTCTAAAAGTTATTGTCAAAAGGGACATAAGCTACTATATGTTTTCTTCTTGTGGAATTCATTTGCCATTTGCAATGAATTGATGCATCCTTTGATTGACGGAGTAAGAGTCATATTCCTTGTAGTAAGCGATAGGCATCTAGAGTCCTTAGGTGTGTAACATATAAATTACTGCTTCGAGTGTGAGAGATTCTTTACTTAGATGGTTAAGCTAATGTTTAAAGATTTGCAATTATGAGTCTGTGTTAGTGAATATTTTATACAATTGGTCGTCACATTGACGGTGGTATTAAATGAAGTTTGGATAGTACTTATGGCACAATACGTATTTGCCATCGATTCCCTTTAGCGAATAAAAATTAATGCACTCTAGCCAAAGAACCGCCTTAATAAACCAGCTATTTTTGACGGACTTCTGCGTTTTATTAAAGCCTGTATTTATTTTTACCATTTTATTTACCTAGAGATAAACTATGGTCAACGTAAATAGTATTGTAAGAGATTAGAGAGAGAGAGAAAAAATTATTAATATAATGAAGGCTTGATATATCTTTCAAGTGCTTCATAGTTTTGACCAAAGTTATTTTAATTTTTTTCTCAAAGAAAATGGCTGCAGGCTTTACTTTGTGTAAATTATCCATTACCTTCATACGTCACCTCAAGTGGAGTTATAAAAGTCATTTTATTCGGTCCGTTAATCTTTTTCCATGAAATATCTCTGGTTTAGATCATCCTTAAACGTTGTCATTGAAATTCCATATCTAAGAGAGATTTTACTGATTTTATTGCTTATTAGTTTAGCATCTCTGGTTTATATTCAATTCTTATTCTAGTGGAACAAAGACATTGAAACCTAAGTCGAGATTTAATGCGGCTCACCCTGAATCGAAATGAGGAGCAAACGTGAGCAAGGACAATTCCGGGTCTCCCATTCATCCGATGGATGAGCATATTGAGCCATTAGCCCCTATCAGCCGTCTTGCAGCGTAGAGTTTCGCAAATCCTCCCTCACACAAAGAGGCAAGGCAGAAACGTGATAAAGAGGAGTAAGCGGACTGAAGTTTGGCTGATTCGCCAACGACAAACCAATATCCTCCTCATTCGTCGGAAATTCTAACCGGAGAGAACTATGTCAAGACTGCCGTTGAATTCAGAGAGGGATTAGGTATATTTACAGGGACCTACGGTTGCCATTTCCATGGAAAATGATCATTTAATGGAAATTTAGGCTTATGAAATCAGCGAAATATCATACAGCATTCCAATTATAGCTCCACCTACTACCCTTGTTGCCTTAACAGCAATGGCATTCATTCTAGAATTGGCATGGCACTACGTATCCGTTATCATCTTATTATAGTGCCCTCCTCTTAAGTTTTCAATGATTTAAGTTATTTTTCATTATGCTTAAAATTTATTTCAATCCGATTGTAAATGGAGAAAAAAACTATAACATATGAAGTCTTTCATTTGAAAAAAAAATTCTCATAAATAAATTGATAGTTTTTACCAAAAAGGTTACGTTTCTGTTTCTTTATTCCTCATTTTTGGTCTCCAGAGTGAATATAACTAATTTGCACACCATTCTCAAAATAAGTTTTAAGGCTGTAATGGGTAATTGATAGCCACATTTTAGTAAAAGAGAAGATTTATAATTTTTTCAATCGATCATTTGTTTGCATTTTACACCAAAAACTCATTACAAAAGACTGAAAATTCTCACTCTAGGGTTATCACAAAATAGGCTTTTAGGGTAAGTGATTCCATCGATTCATTATCAAAATGCCTCTCCTGGCATGTTTATTGTAAATAACATTTCTATTATGGACACTCTTTTACTGTAAGAAATATTCAATAACTTGCTGGCAATTGATACGGAATATTTGGCTCCATTTCTTGTACATCTATGGTTCTTCAATCATCGGGAACTGCTCCATTCAAAAAGCTTTCAACTTTTCTTTTCCCAGACTGTAAGTATCCTCGCGTGAGGTATACGATCATTTTTTAATATCCACTTAGGTATTTACCTATAATAAGAGTAGAAGAGGAAAGGACCATAGGTAATATCATACAGAAAAAAAGAACGAGGCAGATTGGACACACCCTGAGACTCAATGGGTTTGTGAAGAGCATGATTGAAGGCCAAATAGAGGGAAGAGTCCCCAGAGGAAGACCTAGGACCACATACCAAATGGTAGATGGACCAAATGATGAGGAAAGTACACAGGGAAAGATAAAAGTTACCATAAGTTAAGGGAGGTAGTATTTCATAGCGAAGGGTGGAGGGCTGCAGTCAACTACTCTTAGGATTGAACAACCAATGACGATGAAATTTTTGTCCAGAAATGGTGATAAAAATGACAGTTGTTATTGCTTGTTAACATTATCACGGTTATTGATAAATTTGAAAGTATGTAAAACTCAATAATAATTTGTTTCGGATTATTTAGCCATGCTGTTAATATTGAACATTAACTCATGCTCAATGACTGAAGATTTCCCCAACGTTGGCTCTTCTTCAATGCCCTGAAATCAACCTTTCATAGGGTAACTTCGCAGCAGGCTCTGTCCAGTAAGCTTGATTCTACCCCGGAAGGTGTTCTTGGAAATATGGATTAAAAGTCGGATTTCCCAGCTAAATATGTAACCACCAGCTTTGCTCCTTTTATGTGACATCTTCTGGCAACCATTTTCCACCACGTAGTCACAGAATTTTCATTTTTTAGTGATCGGTGAAAGCTAACTGAGAGTGGCGACTTTTTCTCAATGAACGCTGTCCTTTCGTGCATGCAAATATCTGGTCGCGAAACTGAAAGCAAGACCGAAGCTCTGAGCCCTTTTACTGTCACCATGGTTAACGAGGCATTAATTTTCAATATCTCTTGAGGCGAACAGTGAAAAAGCTCTGATGCAGAGATCGCATGCCGTTAAACCCTCTGGAACAACGTTTTATTTAATGGTTACCAAAAATACTCGTGTGAAATCTGAAAGGCAGTGTGAGTACTATAGACAGAGTTAATTGATTAAGTTTTTGCTAACGAAATGAAAAACCAGAGAAAGTATTTTTAAACTATTCCCCGTTAGAATGTTATTGAAATAAAAAGAGGGTAAAATATAGTTAATAGATGTTTTGCTAGAATTTTTTAAAATAATTTATTTAATGATGTTAGTGTAACGAAAGTAATTCCTGTTTTTCTCACACATCAAATTTCTAGCTCGTCTATCTTAGCTATCGTGCTTATATCATACACAATACAAATAAACAGGGCAGTTCATTTGGATAATGATATACCTTTCACACTCCTACGGGTAACACATTCCAGAACTTCCATTAAAAACAATTTTTAGAGATAATAAATGCAATACAAGAACCATGCGACATGGCCACTTGCCTTGCTAAACCAAAAATTTTTACTATCCTCCTAAATACCTAACTGATAAACTCCTATTGCCATGTCCGTTACCTTACTATGTATATTATATGTAGTAATACATTAGTTTAAAAAACTTGAGTCCTGTAAATTATTTCCTCTAAAATTATAGAAATCGGTTGCACTTAAATATATTCAACTATGTTAGAATGACTCATTACGGTAATTATAGAGTCAGACCAAATGTAAATACGTGTTAGTACCAAGTGTTAAGATCTCTACAGTAAAGTGAGATTCACTGGAAGCCTAAAAAATATTTTATGAAATTATCATGTTTGACTCAGTAAAATGCCAGCCTTTTTTATCAGTTGTTGATTTGATTTGTTGTATGTATGTTACACTTATTCTGCCTTGTTTACTTGTAATGTACTAGCTATATTTTTGTATTTTATATTGAATACAATTAAACTTTTCTCCAAACTTAGGCTATTCATTTTTTGAGAATGGCAAAAATGTCTATCCTCAAACCATAAATAGGTCTCATAGTCCGTAGAATAAACACATAATTAAAACACTACTAACAAACGTAAAGTATTGGCAAGTGTTCTGGAAGAGATCTCGGAAGGCTCATTCTGAAGGGATGTTGGTGTCATGATCGAACCTCCTTTCCTGTGGTTCCCTTCGAGGAAGATTTACGTGAAGAGAATTTAGGCGAAGAAGATGGGCCGTGGAACACGCAATGTTTTGAGAAGATGTGAGAGATGAGAAGGAGATGGCATATTATCCTCTCGGAAGATGGAAATGGGAAATGCGTGGGCTGATTTTAACCGTGTTTCCATCTGCAGAATCAGCGTTCATGCATTAGGGAATGATTTGGAAAGGATTCTGCTTGGGAGCAAAGTTTCGGGAGAGTTGCTTATTAGGCTGATCGGGGCAGAATAATTCCACCGTCAACCGAAGGTGATACACCCATGGTTATAAGTCGAAGAGAGCATGCAAGTGATTTATGACCCTCCTCGGTTAGCCGAATTCGGAGATGCCGAGGGAAAATAATCTGAAAGCCTTGGAGTTTATAAAGATACGAATTAAATTCCTTTCATATTGTCCTTAAATGTTTTTCTATTGCATTAATATTGTGAATCAGGAAATCAGTATGAAAATTTCAGTAACTTTTCTCATAAAAAAGCATACGAAGAACAACGCTGCTTATTTTTTTGTCAATCTCAGCATTTAATCCCTGTCCAAAGATTTAATAAACAATGTCTCAATAACTACGTGTAATGGATAGCTATTACGCCGAGAACAAAAGTAAAATAAAACTAAACGACTCGTATTTTATCCTGGTTCAATTATTATCATAAAATTACTTATCAATAACATGAATCATTTCCGTTTTTTCTGATTTAGCCAATCAAAATAACTAAACAATCGCAATGGGTGCTTTTTCTCGATTTTAAGGATTTTGGATTCTAAATGAACCTCGGGGAATATTTTTAACAGAAAAATATTTAATTCTATATATTCTGTGAAAATTTATTTAATGTGATGGTTCACAATTAACTCACTGGTCTTTTCGCAGTTATTTTATCGACCAACCATGGTTTAAATTCATGATTGTAATTATCAAGGTCACTAATAATGGCAATAATTCACCATTATCAAGGGTCTTAAAATACCCAAGTGATATTCAAGGCCAGCGAGCCATTCAAAATTGTATATTTTTTATTTATTCTTTATCTTAACTATCCCGAATACATCTCAATGGGCCAATTTACGTCGGGTGAATAACAGTAACAGCAGACTAGACATAAGTACCAATGTCCTGGGCAGATAATATTCTACACAGGCGGGACTCAAACCCGCAACCCTCGGGTTATCAGGCGAGGGTTACCCCTCCGCCACCGGGGCCGACAAATATGGCCAGTTATATTTCTTAATAACCCTCCTCCACTCACTTTTGAAACAGCGTAAGATTTAATCAATCCCTCCCAATCTCACGTAAGATTTCATAAACTTACGTAATAATGACTTTATTAGATTACCTTTTTAAAGACCAATGTTTTACATACAAATCGCCAGCGGAGAATACTGCAGACTTGCAAGAAATCTGCATGAGAACAAAGTTCTTTTGCCTTTCATACGGTGAAACATTGCGCAGTATCTGTTAATGTTTTGCTTCGAAGCAGCAGAAGTCTAAGAGGGGTGTTATCGCGCTATTTTACTATACTGCAAGCTAAGATATTTCGCTTGACAATGAGTCTAAAAGTGGTAAAAATAAGATTTTATGAGAAACCCATATCCTTGGTTCTTAACCTCATATCAACCACTCATCCCACCCTCCCTCAACGTAAGCGTTGTAAGAAGAACCCAATCATCCCCTTTCTAGAAAAAAAGTCTTATCCAAAACGTGAATGGCCCCTTAAGGGAATAGATAGCCAAAGATTTATTTGAATATTCTCATTTTGATATTTGTTACATGCACTTACAGTAAAGCATCTTCCAGTGTCCACATCTCTTCTCGTGTCTCCCCAACAGGCTTCTCTCCTTGCTATCGAGCCGAGGAAAAGCATCCCTCTCACCATTTCCCTCTCTCCCTCACTTGTCTGTCCACCCAGTCGTCGCACATCCAGGGCGTCCCCAACACAGCATCACTCTCCTCCGCCGCTCTTCTCAAGTGCACTCAGTCGGATGCGACCTGGACGTCCGGACCACTCGGCTCCTTCCGCGCTCGCCATCTCCGGACGAGAGAGAGAGGAGGGGTAGATTGAGGGAGGGGTGCATATATGAATTCCTCCTGCCTTTCTCTTCTCTTCCTCGAGCGGCAAACGTGTCCTCGAAGTGTCTCTCTCATCCTCTGGTCGGACGTTGACCGGGATGGGATATAATGGAACATCGTCGCTCGTGCATGAATCTTTTCCACATTAATCCCTTTCCGAAATCTACACTCTTGGCCTTAATTCTGTAATAATAATGATGATTCCATGATGATGAATGCAAGTTTCCTTTGATATATTAACTCAATGTTAGTAACGTGTTTCCAGCGCGTATAAGTACAAAAGGCATAAGGTATAGGGGAAAACGGGTTAAGTATTGTTCATCCTACCTTACAGATCGAATTAAGTCTAGTGATGTCGAATGTATTTGGATAGAAAATATAAAAAAATGTGCATATTTTTGTAATTTAATATAGAGTTGCATTGCCTTCGCAAGCATATATGTATCTGAAAACATATGCTCGCTTCTTTGTTCAAAGTCTTCACAAAACAAATCATCCGGTTAAAATTTACGGTGGTCAAATTTATAAAATATACTAGGACCATATTGCTAAGGACAGTTTCTTCATTTGAAACTATTCACTTCGGCATCTCAACATACCAAAATTTCTTCTCACTTCTATGTTACTGTCTTAGGCTTAACAAATTTACTATCTTATAAAAGAGGTTTATTTTATTCATTTTGGAGGCCTCTGACATAAATGAGTCTCCTTGGCGTCAACCATCAAAATATGAGAAATCTCGAAAGAGTAAACTGTATTTTAGTTATGGCGGTGGCCATTTCGCCTTCTTCTTTCCATTGGGCAAGCAGGCAAATACTTTGTGGAATGTGGTCAAGTCAAAATTATCTCTATTTACTTTTCTTTGAATGATGTCTACTTCTTATTCACATTACGGATTTTTTATCTGGGTAGATGACAAAAACTGTGGTACTGTGCACCAAAAAAGGTTGGTTAGTAGTTTGGCGAAAGGAAATTTTTTAGAGAAAAGTGAAGAGGCAATAGGTATTGACAGCAGTTTACTCTTCACAATAGGCTCCAAGGGAAGTACAGCCTAAAGTCCAATTGAACTAAATTAATACTACTCTTGAAGCTCTCATCATATGGCTCTCAATTAAGTATCAGGATTCCAATTAAAAATATCTGTGTCTGCCAATTATCAAACCTAGGACCGGGATGAGAGGAGTGATCTCAGCTGCCACGTGAAGCCGACCCTGTCTTTTTCGTTCATTGGAAAGGAGTTAATGACCGTTGACGATACCGGGCGGTCCATGCTAATGAGCATAGAACGACAGGTAATTAATGATTAGAAAAGACGAATCATTTGCTTGGGTAACTTATTTTGTCATTGAGTAAATTGATATACATCGTACTGTACTAATTATATTTCCTTGAATGCTACTCATTGTGTCATCAAGTTCTGTTGAATATTTACTACTAGAGTATCTGAGAGAGGTTTCCTTATCACTATTGTGTATATATTTCATTTAATTCTATTCTCACATATCTGTCTCTACCATGGAAAAGGAATTAGGTTATCTTATAATTATTATGAAGATATTCGTACGATTGCTCCTTTTACGTCATTAATAAACTTTAAAACACTACGCAGCAGTGTTGGAGTTATAATGTACCCGCCTGCGCATCCGGTGGTCATGGGTTCAAGTTCTGACTCTAGGGAAATTTCAGCTTGCAAGAAATGAGCAAAATGTTATACAAATTTTATACCGTTGAATAAGCGCATGCTTTGCATTTGAAATTCTGTTGTGCCCATAAAACCATCCAAATCCGACTGATTGGTGGTACAGAGTATTAAAATTTTAGGGTAGCCGTTTCATGTCTCGTTACTAATAACCCTCCTGCATAATCTAATTCTCGCTAATCAACGCTAAAATTTATGTAGCTCCTGAATAGATCGTGAAGAATATTTATAGTCCCATGGTTACGTTGCTCAAATTAGTAATTGTTCCCATACACAGCGGTCAGTGAATTACTTGACATTTAAATGAGCGGAATTTATGGATCGCTGGGAAATGGGAACGGTGGACCAGGAAGTTTCAAGAGCCATGAAGTGGTGTGCAAGTTCGGGTGGGTTAATTTTGCGGGCCGTTAAACTAGACGTCCGCGACCATTAATAAGGCAGAGATTGAGGGAGTTGGGTTTGAGTTGGAAACTCAAGGCAATGAAGTTCAGGAGTCGGAAAAAATATTTCTTTAAAAGTTTTGAGATTAAGGTGTACCTATATCGCTAATTGCCTCATAGCAGTGATAGCGAAATATTTTTAGCTGCTTTTTGGAGGCAGTAAGAAGAAAATTAAAATCATCTGCTGATCTCAGCGTTAAAATGATTAATTCGTGAATCCGTAAACTAAATTCCAAAGGTAAGGGCTTATCTTTGAGGAGGCTATCAATTTAATTGAATATTAAGCTGTAAATTATAACACGTTTTTTTAATAACCGAGTCCATCCATTTTGAGCACAATGTTTTCCGTAGGAGTCTTTTTCTTTTTTATGCGTAAAGATGCAATTCAAAATTTGAAGTTGATTTAAATATATTAAAAAATGTAAATTTTTAAGGCAATCCATTTTTGATACGCTTACAGCTAGTATATTAAAGTTAGCTAGAAAATTGAATTTTTAGTTTTCCATCGGTTAGATATATTTTTTTCTTTTTAAACGTTATTACATTTGCCCTTTTTACGGTACACTGTCCAAGATACCATAATTCGTGTGCAGGCTCCTCCATATTTTTTCATCTTGAATGACTCCTGGATTAGAATAAGTCATATCAACGGAAAACTCTTTCCGTATAATATAGCAATTTTTATGATAAAAAAGCCATGGTTTATGTTTGTGCATCGCCAAAATATCTTGTTTCGGGCTAATGTACGAGAGCATCTTAAAAGCTATATAAAATTTAATTCCTTTTCAAAAGGTTTGAGTAACAAAGCTTGAGAATAAAGGAACTGCAGTGGTATCACTGGTCTCATCATTTTAAATTCTTCTGCATATTATATGATCGCTAACCGGATAACAGTAAGTAAAAGATGCTATTTGTATTTGGGAGGAACATTAGATTGGGAAGCAGTAACATAATCGACAGTAGAATTTGGAGACGTAACAAAACATAATTTTGATATATTTTTACTCTCGTTATTTTTAACCAAAGTTTAAAATATAGAATATCTGCTACGCAGCAGTTTGTCTCGAGCATATCGGGTGCCGGATGACGGGCAATGAATCGAGTGATACATTCCCACGGGCAACGAAGGTTGCAGAGAAAAAGCGAAAAGATTGGCATTGAGACAGTTGATGAGAAGAGGAATAAAAACCCTCTTATTCTTTCACTTCAAAGGCTTTTACGCTCAATAGTTTAGTAAAAATAAATTATATAACGTTATTCTCTACTAGAATGACTCGGGCTAATTCGAGTGCTACTCGACGTTCGATATATTGGTCCAACAGCCAATACATCGTGCGATACTCTCCAAATGATAAATTAAATCACTACACATTGTCGGCTTCGACTCAGGCGTAATATACCTGCCGTGACCGAAGATATTTAGAAGATTGGATGAAAAATTTAATTAGCATTTCTGATGAGTCAAAATGCCGTCGTAGATGAAACTCAGGTGTCTTTGCGGAATGATAAATGTAGGACAATTATTACAAAGTATTTACTAGGACTCACAGACGGTAAATAAATCTTCTCGTAAAAGTGACTCAGAGCGAAAAGTGAAGTATATTTGATTTTTTTATCTGAAACGGTTGGACAATTTGAAGTATATCCACGAGACCAATTATATCCCTATTCTAAAGTGCTCTTACTGGCTAAATACTTTGAACACCACTTAAAATTAAGGTGTTGGTACACGACCAGGTTAATCTAATAATATATAATGCATTAGTAAATATATGTTATTCTTATCTGTTGTTCCACTCGTGATAGATAATACTGCTGTTTTGTTCGGGCTGCATGAGAGAAGAATCGTTATATTGCGTGTATATATATTGATGGGGTGTTAATAATGCCGTTTCTATATTTGATATTTTCTTTACATTCTCTGCTTATTGAAGCCACATTAATTGGTCTCCCTCCAATATTTGTTTCTCTTTTTGGGAGCCAGTGGGGTGGAGATAAAACAGGAACTTTTCATTTCTCTGAATATTTCATCAAGATGATCATTTATTTCCAATGCTGTATCGTATTGAAAGATTTTTAACAACAATGATTGAGACTATAATAAAGATGAATGATCAGGTTCCATAATGTTGGGCTACGTGTTTCTTTTGAGACACTTTCAATTGAGAGTATAGTTTGCATGTGCTTTCCGCCCTTGTTGTTTCATGTAATTTCATATAACCTACGCATTAGATAGGTGCATTATATTTTCAGCATTGGATTAACCTCGGTTCTAAATTGTCTTTGAAATGGAGGTCCTCTGAATGGCTTCAGAAAAATGTTATAATATTTTATTTTACTGCAAGTTTTGATCCAAGTTGACGTAGAGAGGTGTGTGTACCGTGTATTTATTAGCTTATGCGACGACATAAATAATTGCTACATGAAAACAACTCTCTAATTAATTAACTTGTAGAAAGGGCGTGAAGGTTGAGTACTTTTGGGATGGCATTTGATATTTCTACTAAACTCTAAATGTAAAATGTACATCAACACGTCGATATTACATCCCATTGAATTAGAAGTGACATATGCTTCCATATAACCTGAATAGTCAGATCTAAGGGGTCATACGCTTTGTAAAGTCTTTCCTATCCAATAGCGCCAAGTATTCAACTATTAGAAAAAGTCATAATTTAGGTGCATACCAACACGCCTACATAACATTAATAAACTGTTTTTAAACAACTAGATTTTATCAGTTCTTAGCGGATGTTTAGGAATTGCGAATGGCTATCCTTGCTTATTAATTATAGTACATTTTTAATACATAATACATTTCTGATATCAATTTTAAGAGCTTTCTTGCTGCAGCTTTAAGGATTTTGCATAGGTCAAATTGCCATCCTGTATTACATCGCTTTAATTAACAATCACCTAGGAGGCCTATCTCTTCTTAGCAATTCACCTACATTCATTACTTCAAAAAGGTCGTTGAACCTCTCTCGACAGTATTTACTTAAATTTTGTGGTCTTTGATAACTTCACCTTTAATCATGAGAAATCCTGTGTGGTGCTCAAACTTACATGAACTTAATTAGCCTGATCAAATGTTTATTAAGCCATTATGCTCCTCCTTAGCAGACTCCAAATTTCTTATTGCGGTTTGTGAATGTCAATTTGGACATTCCAAATCTCGCATTAAGTATGCGCAGCATATGTAGTTTTCCTTTAAACACTAAATATTATTGTGAGTATAATTTTAGTTGAGTATCATTGCATTAAAATTTTTAACCTTAAGTTGTACATTTTTCCTTAGCGATACGTTCGATCGTGCGAGGTTTCTTATGTTCGTAATATTACAGCTTCCTAAAACCTACATGTCTAATGAAATCTAAAATCAATAAGTGACGTTATTTCTCCAGTAATTCACGTGCACTCTTTCTCTACGATTGGTACCTAATAAACGTTTTCGTCATGGGGTGATTGGCTACAATCTACATCTACATAATACCCTGCGAGCCACCGCATGGGCATGTGGTAGGGGGTGTTAAGTCACCAGCCGTGTAAAGGTATAAGTTTTTTGGAGATGAAATGGTGACATGTATCATAGGTGTATATTTAGTGGAGATCAATTTTTATTGTGGTCGCTTATTGTCTACGGAAAGAACTAGATCAGTTTGGTTGTGTATCTCTCTTATTTTATCGCATCTGTCAGACCTTAGAGATGTAGTGAGGAGTAATGATAATATTTTCTATGTCGCTCTGAAAAATATAGGTTCTGAATTTATCAAGCAACCTAAGCCTAGCGTGTACCCTCGGAGTCTCTAGAGGCTCCCACCTTAATACTTCTAAAAGTTGTGAGACACTATATGTTCGCTCGTAGCAGTTTTTAATGAAGCGCGCTGCTTTTCTTTGTATTTTATTAATTTTTTTAATCAAATCAATTTGACCAGGGCCCCAAATACTCGCGGCGTATTCGAGGTGTGGCCTAACCAGAGTAAAGTAGCATCTCTCTTTTACTTTTTCATTAGAGTACCTTCCTATTATACGTTTGACAAAGCTTAGTTTCTTAAATACTGCGCCACATACGCATGTGTAATATCTACGATATATCAGAAGTTAAGGTAATTCCAAGATATTTTACTATATCTGACGATTTTATGTTTACTCCGCCCATAGTGTAGGTATGGCATTTTAGTGATAACTTTCGCAGGAAGTGAACTGTGGTACATTTGCTGATATTTAATTTATTGCCCCCACTCCTTGCACCACGAATGAACGTTGTTAAGGTCCGATGACAGAGCTCCAAAGTCCGCGTCTCCACTCATTTCACAGTAGATAACTGTATCGTCTCCAGATAATCTTTTTTTGGCCCTAATTTACCGCTAACTCTAGAACTTAGGTCATTAATATAAATAATGAATAAAAGGTGGCCGATCACGCTTCCTTGAGGAACACCGGATGTGACTTTACATCAGAGCTAAAACCATCAATAACTACTTCTTGTTTTCGATCACTGAGAAGGTCCCTTATCCAATTCACTATTTTTTTTATTAACCCCGCATGATTGCAATTTATATACGAGCTTATTGTGAGAAACCTTGTCAAAGGCCTATTTAAAATCAAGTAATATCGCGTCGACTTACTTAATAAATTCTCCTGATTTTAGGATATCATGAAGGAAGAGCGCAAGCTGTGTTTCGCAGGACCTGACCTTACGGAAACCGTGCTGACTGCTACGTAAGAAGTTACGATTATCCAGGAATGTCATAATATTTCTAACGACAACGTGTTCGAGAATCTTGTATAAAAGTTATGTTAGCAATATAGGCCGGTAACTTCCTGGGTCACTTTTATTTCCTTTTCGAATATCGGAGTGACGTTGGCTATTTTCCAGTCTCGGGGCACCTTGCCTTTGGATAATGATTTGTTAAATATAATTTCTAAGAATGGTGCATCCTGTGGCGCTAACTCCTTCAGTACGCGTGCATGTATTCCTTATAGACCTGGGGACTTTTTATTTTTAATCGAACGCAGTTGTTTAATTATTCCATCACGTTGAATTGTTATGTCAGCCATCGGATCGTTAAAGTCAGGAATGTGAATTGTGAATAAATTGTGAATTGTGTCATCCTTAGTGAATACATTTTCGAAGTAGTGGTTTAATAAATTGGCTTTGTCGATACTGTTGGTGACCACTTTTCCGTTTATATCCAGTAAAGACTCTACTTTAGAAGATTAGCCCTGAAGCTCTCTTGCGTAAGACCAGAATGACTTGGGGTTTTCAGCTAGTAATTCACCGAGGATTTTTTTCTTGAAGTTACATAGAGTAGCGTGCATTATTTTCTTCGTTTTTGAGCGTTGAGCAACGCATATTTCTCTCACCGCAAGCTCCGTTGATTTGTTACTTAACTCAATAGAATTTTATATAGATTGTGTAGTTGCCTTTGTCTCCTGAGCCCCCACCTTATTTCGTGGTTATACCAACATGGTTCTTTACTCTCCCGTATGAATTTATATGGAATATATTCATCGATTCCTTCACGTATTATTTCCAAAAAATACCTTTATGATACTTCGGTGCACTTGTTCTTCATTGTGGCCACAAATTTCGTGAATGAAGCTTCTAACGTCTCTCCGAATCTTACATAATCGCATTGTTCAAATAAGTAGAATTTTATGTTTGGGTTTTACAGTGGTATCTACTGTTGTTTTCAAAGTCGTCAAAATTACTTAATGATCACTTATGCCTTCCAGAATATCGACGTGATTAATCATTGTAGGGTGACTAACAGCTAATTGGTCTATTATTTTATTACCTCTCGTAGGTTTGCTTACTATTTGAGTAAGAGAGTGGTGTGAAAGTATGTTAAGTAAGGCCTTGAACATGCCCCCTTGAACTGGGTTTAACGCTATTGGTTTTCCAATTTATATCCGAGAGGTTGAAATCCCTTCCGATAATTATCACGCTTTTGTTATCTTTCGAGGTAAATGATGTTGATTGTGTTTCAAATTTGTACAAAACGTCGATTTTGGAATCTGGTGAACTGTAAAATGAGCGTATATACGTATTTCTTTGTTTTGTTGCTCAATGGTACATCGAACGCTCTCCATTCCATTGTCGTATAATATGTGTGCGGCACTATTCAAATACGATTTAACTGCTATGAATACTCCGCCGCTAGTCTTATCAGGTCGATCACGTCTAAAGATTTTATATTCTGTCGGAAAAACTTTGCTATCGTTAATATTTGATGAATCACTATCATTAATATTCTACAATGAAACAGGGAACGTAGCAAAAATAACAAAATTGGGATCATATCATTTCAGTGCATAATATCTCTCGTTTCCCAAGATTATAATCACTAGCTCATGTGCGGAAGTTTCTTAACTGCGATTTCCGCGGATAATTAAAAATAAATCTAAAGGGTTTGAATTGAAGACGGAAGTGAATCTGGGAATACCAGCGGATATCACAGGTTCCAAGCGAGTCTCGAACCCTCGCTAGAAAGGGTCCCATCGATTTCTTATCACTCATCAGCAGTGGGCACCAAAATGCGTGATAGTGTGCTGAGCACCAAATGGGGAACACCCAAGAGTTGGAGTGTTCACTTTCGGCGAAGGTAGAGCAAAAGCAGTCTGTATAATGGATCTTAACAATGGAATGAGAGTGAACACATCAGAGTAGAGGGATCGCTGTTATGTTCTAGGGGAAAGAGGGGGGTTAGGGAACCCGGACGCTTGCTGATTTTAATGGAAACAGACTTGTGGAAATAGAAGCAAAAGTCATTGCCTTTTCATGTTGTCAGCTCAGTTTTGCTCAGAAACAACACTTTGTCTTAGTCCTTGCTAATCTTTGAATATGTTAGAAAACGAGGTGGAGAAGTGTTCTTGCTCTTGCGCGACAGCTGTTTACCTCCACTTTAACAAGAATTCTCAGCACTTCTATTTATCCCTGTTCCTCTGGTGGGCCTGCTTGTTTTCTTAGTGTTTCTTGTAATCTTAAGGATCTCTCTGTGTGTTTCCTCCTCTGTGACCATTTGATTAAGTTATTCTAGTCTCTCCAAGCATCTTTCACTAAATTATTAAACTTTCACTGATTCTTATTTGCATACAAATGAATACGCTGAATAATTATTTTGAAAAATATCTTATAAAATTCAATGTGCATGAATAACAATTTAAATTTCAAGTTTCCGGTGGAAGTTTATTTAAGTACGAGTAATCCCTTGGAAACAGGTGGAGAGGCGTTTTGGTAAACTGTTTCACATTCAAGCTCTCTTGACACCAAAATTCCATTAAGGGAAACGCAAACTCTCTCCCTTAGCAAATGAATTTGCCCTTACCTCCACCGTGGGGCGCCGGCGACACTCACAGTCCGCAGATTTGTGACGACTCTTTCCCCCTCTCGGCGAATTCTCATGACCACTCAGCGCTAAATAGGTCACATTTTTCATTCAGGTGCACATCGCTAAATTTCTCGGACTTTCCTCGCTAAGACTTCTGCTTGATCAAATTAATGGGTCAGCTTACCGCTAAAAACTACAGTGCGATTTGATGGCATCAAAAAAGACCATGTCACTTCACAAAGAGGTTTCCACGTGGTTAATTGGCACTATGAAAGCATAGCATTTTCTCTATGAGCCAGTTTGTTATGTAAAAACAGCTTAACTAAAGTTATCCATTTGATTGCTGGTATTTTAAGTGTAGGTTTGTCTCTTTTGTGTTGGGAAAATAGAGAGCAAAAAATGGGAATAGATATCTCATCACAAATCATGTAAAACTAGAACATATGATTAGAATGGCTTCAAATATTTACTTTAAAGTATATCAAATATCATTCTGCTCTCAGCATAAGTCACCCTTTTCACTTATTAATCGATGGTTCTCAATGCTCCGGTAAATGAGATAGCGTCTCAAAGAAGTCCTTATTTTATTTTTGGCATCGTAAAAAACTTCAATTGATAAATTTTACTCCATGCAATTGAATGCATGTGAGTCTTTGTCTGAATACTTGACAACTAATTGAAATACTTAAAATAAATTGAACACTAAATTCACTTTGCTAAATATATAGCAACGGAACCTTTTTTTTTCGTGCTCTGCGAGAAATGCTCAATAGAGAATTCAAGTTAACCTTAAAATCTCGAAGTTGGGTTTAGGTGGTCTATTTTAACACCAACTTCTTCTCTAGACTGAACTGAGCGGAGTACAAGTCGTAAAGTGGTACTTTTCTTTAAGCGTTTCTGCCAAGAATCTGTGTGTGCGCTAAGTGATATCACGGTTTCACGAGATTTTTTTAAAAACCTTATACTCTGTCTTGGAATTGAAATCAGATCAAAGAGACCCACCGATTTCCCAACCAAGATTAAAGTAGGAGCCCAGTTACGATTTTAATGATAACGGCAACGCAAGAGTTGGGGAGATACTGACTTGCCGGCGGGAATAGCGTAAAACGAGAGAGGACCTATTCTCAAAATTAGAGTGTAGTTTTTGGTTTAGATAATATATTTTTGGCCTCTATACTCAGTCATTTACGGCTATGGTGAGCGTGTCTACAAATTAAATTGTTAACTGTGCATTCAGATTTCTCTGGTGCTAATAAGATGCCATGATTGCAGTCACTTTATTTCGCATTGGAAATTGAATATTCATGTCTGGAAATTTAAACAGTCACTAATGCAGAGCGTTTATGGAAACACAGCGTTACCTCTGATTGAAGCCTAACAAGTCCGTAATGACAATTTATTAAAACAGAAAAAGCTTTTATTTAAATTTAAAGGCCCATTGAGTTCATATAACAATAATTATTTCAAATGATACTCAAAAGATATCGTACTGTCTACCAATTTATTACAAAATCTTACAACGTGTTTCAACTGTCTTGCAGTCATTATCAGGTAAGACTAATCTAGATTGAAGTAGAAGACAGTTGCAACACGTGTTGTACGAGTTTGTAATAAATTGGTAGAGAGTACGATATCTTTTGAGTATCATTGGAAAAATGCTGTTCTGCAATATCTCGCCGGAGAAAGTGGAATTTATTATTCTTTCAACCCTATTTAACACTTTTATATATATATATATATATATATATATATATATATATATATATATATATATATATACACACACAATGTGGATAGGATCCTATCCACATCGTGTGTTCATCGCCGCATGGCTGACTCCAATCCATCAACGTATATATATATATATATATATATATATATATATATATATATATATATATATATATATATATATATATATATATATATATATATATATATATAATGTGTATATATATATATAATATATATATATACACACACGATGTGGATAGGATCCTATCCACATCGTGTGTTCATCTCCGCATGGCTGACTCCAATCCATCAACGTATATATATATATATATATATTATATATATATATATATATATATATATATATATATATATATATATATATATATATATATATATATATATATATATATATATATATATATATATATAAGCGAGTTCTATACATCCGTCGGCCGTCTCTCGCATCCTCTTCTCCAAGCCTCCTTGTCTCTCCAGTCTTCATTCTCTAATTGTCTCCTTTTCATATCTTGGGTGACTTGCTTTGTCCATTCTTCTGGTGGTCATCCTCTCTTCCTCCTTCCGGGTGGTTGCCAATTTAATATCTTTTTTGGCCAACGTTTCTCCTCCATTTTTTTTACGTGTCCATACCATTTTAGCCGTCTTTTCTCTATTTCTTGTATGATGTTTTCTTCTACTTGCATAATTTTTCTTATATTTTCATTTCTTATTCTTTGTAGTTTAGATTTTCTGCTGCTTCTTCTTATAAAATCCATTGCTACGACCTCCAGTCTCTGCCTATCCCTTTTGGTCATTTCCCATGTCTCTGCTCCGTAAAGGAGTATACTCTGAATAATTGTTTTATATACTTGCAATTTTGTTTTCCTACTTATGTCTTTTGACCATAATATGCTATTCATTTTATTTATTGCGAGTTTTGACTGATGTATTCTATTTGTTATCTCTTTTTTACTGGTTCCCTCTTTTCCAATCGTTACACCTAAGTATTTATACTCACTACAGACTTCGATGGCATTTCCTTCTATTTCCAGATTCTTTGCCTTCTCATTAATTACCATATATTTTGTTTTGTTGAAATTTACTTTCAGGTCCGCCTTATTGTATGTTTCTATCAATTTCCTCATCATATATTCCGCATCGTACTTATCTCCTGCAATTACTATTTGATCGTCAGCAAAAAGTAATGTATATAGTGAGTCTCCGTCTATTTTTATTCCCATTTCAGCACATTTGTTCTTCCAATCCTTCAGAGCTTTATTATTATTATTAAGAATTTGCTACAAGTAGACCATATGGTCCGGTGGTAACACAGATACTGAGAAAATACCATTATACATACATGTAAAAATTAAAACAATGACATTACCAAAAATACAAAACAAGCAAAGTTATTACTAAATTCAACAGATTCAGGAGAGATATCGTGGAAGTTTTTCATAATGTAAGAGAAACAATTGCACTTTTCCACAAAATTGCCCTAATGCGCACAACGCGCTTCGTTAATATAAATTTTAAAAATATTGGGTGATAGGCAACACCCTTTTCTAAGTCCTTTATTGGGTTTAATTGACGGAGATAATTGACTTCCTATTTTTACTTTTGTTTCTAGGTTTTTGTAAAGATTTTTTATTGCTATAATGTATTTTCCGTTTACATTACTTTCATCTAGAATGCGGTAAAGATTTTTGATAGGAACTGTGTCGTAGGCCTTTTCTAAATCTATGAACACCAGATGCGTTTCTCCGTTTCTTATTCTTATTTTTTCTGTTAGTTGTTTTAATGTAAATATGTTATCTACACAGGATCGTCCTGCTGTGAATCCACTTTGCTCTTCCCCGATAGTTATTTCATGCTCTAACCGCTCTTTAATAATTCGTCCATACACTCCTATTTAACACTTACTTTGGCATATTTACTCTCCTAACTTTTGGCTATAAGGAGATTTATGTTTCCAAGTACTCTTATTGCCCGTAATCAATTATTGAGTAGTGATTTTAGAGCATATTTAACGGAAAACGCTGGAAACCATTGAATCTACCTAAAGCCCCACAGTTGATTTACTAAAAATTTTTTCTGTATTGTTTTTTAAGTGGAGCAATAAACTTATCTATCTATTTTCCATCTAAGTGTAAAATAAGGATTCTCTAATGCTAGATTATAGCCATCAATTTATTTGAAAATCTTAATCACATCAATAATTTAAGGTTTCCCTTTATGGAGTAACTTATTTATTTTGCAGTTACTGAACATGAGTGCAAGAGAAATTTTTTGCTGAGTTATTGATAAAAAGATCATGATTTTACATATTGATTCTCTAGGGTCCGACTTTCCAGGAGACGCTTAGTATTCTAGCACTATGATCATGAAATTCAAGATAAATCCTACCCTATTATTAAAATAAGACCTATTGGTATTGTTATTTTAGAATAACTTTCAGTTCCATGGCCAGTACTCTTGAAAGAACTCCACTTTTCTCTTTGAATAATACTTTAGGAATCAAATGCATTTAAGATTGAGGAGAGATTGGTAGATGAGTATATGGGAAGAAAAAGTGTCGTTGAACATAGAATTTAGAAAAAGAAGTGTAAGATAGATGAGGGAGAAGAAAAAAAGAGAAAATGTAGGACCGCATGGTTTAAAGACAAGTTCTAGTGTCCTGTAGATTGGAACAAATGTTTTCTCATAAATTGGAGCTGGAACTGGCTGGGAATCAAAGCTTGTTTTAGTATATTATCCGCGAGCGAAGTTAGGGAAGGATAGACAGAACATTTGTGCTGGAAGAGCTAAAAGGCGAATAAGGTCTGTGAAAAAATGGGGATGGATTCCAGTAAAAATAGACGCATTGTCGAGTGTGGAGTGTCTCTCCCATCGCATTACTTCTTTATCGTCGCTTTCACGGGCACATAAGGTGAGCCGCCCGAAATTCTACGTCTATGTTACCAAAAGAGAACGTCGATTTCACCTCTTATTGAGAAAGAGAAGTTCCATGAACGCTTTCTACCATGCCCTCCGAGTACTTCGAAGTTTTGAAGAGATGTTGCAGGAGCAGCCTTTGGGTGTTATGGAGACTGTTTTTGGATGTTCGTCTCTAGGCTCAGTGATTTCGTAAATATTTACTTGACCCATCTTGTACGGTGGAAAAATTGGTGAAAATCTCAGTAAAATATTTTTACCCGTCCGAATTAAGTTAGAGCATATTAATAAGAATATGCATAGATTTTTGCAAAATAATATTGGCACGAGAAATATTACCATCGGTCATACTTGGTCATTGCGATATTATGCTTAGCTGATGTAAAGACTTGGGTGAGCTCAACTCCACCTCGTGCCTTATTGAACGCCCGGAGTAGAATTTTCATCCTGAATGCCGCTCGAAATTCCTTGTGAAATCCAGAACTGATTAGATGTAAGTGTACTAAGTAATTTCCATTGTCAAATGCCAAACCAAATTTCTTATTAAATACACTGCAATATTTTAAAATTATAATGCGTTGGAGTATTTGAAAAAACGAGGAAAAACCCCTGAATCCTCACTTTAAACCCCCCTGTGTAGGTAATTAAGAAATTGACCGTTCTCATTACAGTTTAACTGGAACTTTTTAGTCCTTTAAATAAACAAACAACTTGAAGCTTGTAAACCCCAGTCGGAGGAGTAACAAAATTCCTCAATTTATACCTGTTTTCAAAACAATACTTATCAAAACAATACGGGTCGGATGATACAAGTACTGACCAAAATAATGTGGTAGAAAAGAAAAAAATAGGTTAAAAGATAAATCAAAACGATTAATTATTGAAACAAATGCTGAGAAATGCCCTTTGATGTGGTATAATAATACGTGGCAGTAAAGAACATACTTCCTCAGAGTACGAATGGCGTCGTTACATCTTCCTGGAATGGTTTAAAAAAAAGAGCAGAGAGAAGTTAACAGGGAAACATCCATGGTGAGGACATTGTAAATCATAAAGCTCCAGAGATATTCTCCGCAGTTGGTAACAGTTGGCGAACCTTCTTCTTCATTTCCAATGCGACAGGTCCAAAACAGTCCATCTTGATGCGCGGTACACGTGCAACTTTGACAAGAAAATAACACAGTCCATTTGTTGTACGAGGCTGCATGTTGCGCCCCTATTTCAGTTTTTCTTCGTTTTAGCAGTCAGTTAATTCCTGAGTGATGACAGAACAGTGTGTCACAGGAAAGGTCGCAAGAATATCGTTTCATCCTTTCATAATTTTTTTAAAATCCTTTATTTACATATTAGCTAATACATGGCATTTGAGTCTTATGTTTTGTTTAAGTGTAGCTAATTAGCCAGCTTTACAAGTAATTTCAAAGAAAACTTTAAGCTGGTGATTTAAATAAAGTATTAATGCAGATCAGATGTTAGCAATTTTAGATGATTTGTTGGCTTATTAGATATTAGATTTAAGTAAATAAGTATTACGTTACCTTAATAAAATAAAGCAAATTATTCAAATCGAATTATAACTTACATAAATATTCATACCCATGATTATCGATATTTAAGACATGAATAAAAGGCTCATTATTTATAATTTAAAAAATAAATGAGTGGGGATGTGTTTATGACACCTGTCACTACCGAGTTTTGCTCC
Source organism: Ceriagrion tenellum (assembly GCA_963169105.1). Classification (NCBI taxonomy): domain Eukaryota; kingdom Metazoa; phylum Arthropoda; class Insecta; order Odonata; family Coenagrionidae; genus Ceriagrion; species Ceriagrion tenellum. Next base: position 131,284,779 of record OY720632.1, on the reverse strand, counting down.
GCTCATGGAACGAAATCGTCAAAGAAAAAATGAGAGTGATTTGCGTTATTTTGTAAAAAAAAACGTGGAAACCAACGGGCTAAAATTATCAGCCATAATGTTGAGAAAATTTCAACGTAGATTCAGCGAGAATTTTCCCTTTTTTATGTAAAAGAACATACCCGACTTTATAATTTAAGCGGCTATAAGGTACATGAAGTAGGTAAAAAAATGTAGATTACGGTAATACTTAGTTTTATGGCTGAATGTCTCAGTTCCTTGCTATTTATATCAATATTGGAGGCTTTAACTTAGGTTTTCTTTCATGTTGTTCGCTGCTAAGGTCTTCACAATCATAGATTTTAAAAAAAACGTAGCATTGACAAATAAAATTAATATTCTAACGATTGTCCAAATGAATTAGAAACGCGCCGTTTGACTTTTCCTCAATCTTTGCGTCAGCCCTACTTCTTTCTATTCTAAAAATTCAAAGCTCAAAGCACATTAGATCCCATGGGACAAAGGCTTTCATTGGTTGAGAAATACTTCAAGAACTTTGTACACTTTATTCACCGACCGAAGGTTTACCGTCACTCGCGCCTATTCCTCTCTCGCCCATTCAAGTGCAAGATAACTTTTAGCCGTATTAGAAAAGCATTGGATTCAGTGCATTGAGTTTCTTACCTCACCTACTTTAAATTGCTTTAAAATACAACATGGAACTTTTCACTCTCTGGTGACTGAACAAAAGTTTATATTTATTTCGTTTATTTTTCTTTCAGTTTTTATTTTGCACTCGTACGAGCTAAAATATGATGTGAGTATTTCCCTGCTGATTTCTGATCACGACAATGAGAAGGAAGAAGCCGTATTCGCACTATTGATGTCATCAAGGCTAAGGTACAGTGATCTATACGAGAATTCCAGTGGGTTGTTAGGTGGGGGATGTTTCAATGTATGGCTAATGACCACTAGTAGTATTAATGGTATTTGCAGCAACTTGGTGGATTCCTACATTACGCAATGTTGAATTACTTCATTTTCTAAAAAAGATTCCTTACGTTCGTACGACCCGAGTTTCATCACTGCGCGACGTTATCAAGCACAGAACTAGTGTGTGTTTTACCAGCTCTGTACCTGATGATGTCGCGCAGCGATAAAACCTGGGTCATAAGAATATAATAAATCTGTTTTGGAAAATTAAGTAATTAATCATTGCATTATTTACCACTAATGGTATAAACATTTTGCACGTCACACTATGAGGGCTGTCGGATGCTTTACTAAGTAATTTATCATTTTATTACTTCATCGATAATGGTATAAAACTTTTGTGCGTCACACTATGAGGATTGATAAAACTATATGTAAATTTTTTCTTTTATTTTGTTCTTACCGCTGATTTTCAACAGGCATACTGCCTTAGAGTTGCAACTATTGCTCAACTATTTTGTATCATAAAAAACTGGCATTATTTATTGTGTTGTCATATTTGGTTCAAGCTACCTTAAAGACCCTGGCCGAGCAACCTATTTTGATCAAAAATGACTTCCTGAGGGCCAAGTAGTGACCCGTCTCCAAACCGTTGTGCTGTCCCTGGAATCAACCCACGCAGACGCTATTTGGATCCGGATAGATTGCCGCAACCCACCGGGTCCCTCGGTTAACAGCGGTTTAACTTGATGCGCTCACTGTTTGCGGCCATTCGCGGCGATTCTCACACCGAAAACCTTTTAAGGCCACACTCAAAATATGTCAGCGGGTGGGCACTGAAGTGCAGGCCACATTTATCGTTTTTTTCTTTTCTGGTGAGGCGACGGAATGAGTTGGAAAATGGAGATTGGACGACCTCTTTTTTCCCTTCCCTCTTTCCATCAACCACTCCCCGGAATTTTACGAGGAATCAAGAGGAGGAATATCAGCGGCTAAACGTCATTTCCCCACTTGAAAATATGGGCAATGCTTTATTTATGGGCTCTGTGTAAGGAAAATATAGGAAGTGAGAGCTTTCATTGTTTTGCTTAAGTGTTGACGGCAAAAAGCATTCACTATAGAAACTTTTCAGCTTCTCGCTTAAGGACTACAGTAGCGCTTCAGACACTTTCTGAAATGTTAAACCTCAAGTGTTTTGTTCGAAGGACATTTGTTTCCATAAAAGTAGAGAAAGCGTGTATCTATTATGAAGACCCTGTGGTTATTATATTAACCGTCAGGAAATTTACTATTGATTATCGGAGAAGGCTGATTCAATCAGGTGTACAAACTATTTCACAAAATTAAAGTGTAGCCAAGAGACTGCAGCAAGAAACGTAGAAGTTGAGGGAATTAACTAATGCTCTCTCGTTTTCCTTTTCAATTGGAAAATTTTTTGCTAATCATTTTCAATACCATGTCAAAATTTCACCCTATCAATTGTTTGATCTATCTCAAAATACTTGCCATGATTTTAAAAGATCTTGTGCTTTTTTAACGAGTATCGTGCCTTTCTTATGGTTCATAAGAATATGCCATTTCCTACTTCTGTGACTGATAACACTTTTATAATATCCCAATTCACACAGCTGTTTCGATTCGTCATTCGTCATTTCGTCTGTCATCGTTCGTTTCATCATTTCGACCGTTTTCTCATTCTTTCCCGCAGTGTCATGCCGCCTATATTAGCAGTCCAAATTTGTAATTATAACAAAATAAAGGTAGAATATCGCAGAAAGAGTTAACGAGATACCAGTTTTTGTCTTTGAACTTCTGCTCAGAATAAGTCAAGTATCCATTTTTAAAAATAGGAATTAAAAATGTTCATTCGTCAATGGCTTAAATTTAAGTGACAACTGTCCCTGGTTTAGGAAAATTGCTCCACCCTTGAGTAATTTTTTTGCGAATATGTCACAAAATACTCATGAGCTACTTTAATCATTTATTTTTAGACACTGCGTGGATGATTTATGAACATTCATATTATAATCATTAACGAAATTTTTATAAAACTATATATTTTTATAAAACTTTGAAATTTGTTAGTAAATCTAGTTCGCAATTAGCTTCCAACCGTTATGAATTGTACTGAAGGAAATTCCAAGATTACCTGCCTGTTTTTTGCGATGAGAAAAATTACATGAATTAGAAAAGGAAGAATTAGGAAAGAATTATTGATATTTAAATAACCTCGATCTTTTACTTGAGGCTTTTAAACATAAGACATATGCAATCTCATAAGACATTGGTTAAAATGTAGCAATGCCTCGTTATTGAAATTTCACATTTTCCTGAGACATTGATGGTTATAGCATTTTATAAATATACTCGGGAAATAACTTTTTAATGCAAGTCACGAGGGAGAGTATATTCAGTTGAGTGGGATTTAATAAGTAATCGTTTAAAAAATAAAAATACGCAAATAATTTTTTACCAAATCTCTTTTCATGAAATTATTAGAGGTAATAAATGAACTTAGATTCACACAAAGTCATCCATATTTTCACTCTGGTAACCCGCCGAAGGGTTGAAAGATGGCATAATATATTTAAAAATCCTGCCGTGCTAACACGGATCAAAAAATCCATCCAACATCTTAAAACATAATTCCAACACATCGTAACGATGAGGAACATTTGCGAACTTACCTCTCTCTACCCCAATTCTTCAGTGGGAGTGCAGGAGTTAGCCTATTCAGTGTTCTGCATTCCATGGTACTAATAATACGCAATTAAATGCTTGATGAGAATGTCCTAAGTTATAGGAGCAGGTATATATTGTGTAAGTACTCGATGCTAAATTTTAAACGTTCACAGAGCAAGTTATGCAAAATAAAATGCAATCCGAGCAATAATCGGTCTTTTACTCTTGAAAATCGCTGACTTTATATGATACGAATGAGAAAAGTACCAAATAAGATTTTGATTTGACTGCAGTATGGAATGGCCAAGATTTATGAGACTTTTTACGAGGTCTGAGAAGTGTCATCAAAATGATATAGCATTGGTAATTCTTTTATCATTCCGTATCAGTTCCGTGTTTCAACCTGTTTGCCTCCAATCATTTGTATAATTCTTTAATTACAGTTCATGGTCTTTCGAATCAATCACCCATATCCTGCTGGCGTAATCCAGCGATCAAGCTCCTACCGTGTTTCATGGGCAGAGCCATCTGTGAGGTAAAATGAAAACTCCATCTTCATCACGGGATCAACGGAAATGAAGGAGCCAAAAGTTGAATATGAATATTGACGCAGAGGATATATCATATTGTTTAGGCTAATTTTGGTATTATGTCTTGTAAAAATATGCTTGTTTTTTTCCTGTATATATAATGTAGATGTAGAAAGTAAAAGATGTAAAAATATGTTTGTAAAAATAAAAAAAATAAAAATGGTTGTTGAATTCTGTAGAATATTTGAATTCATTCAGAAAAATAGCTCTTCTCCTGAGGTAATAATGAGAATTGAAATGATAAAGAAAATTTTACTGATAAAGAAAAAAGAAATTTAAAATGATAAAGGTGCAAACCCGAGGTAAAATGCCGTAGGTAAGATAGTATCAGAAATAAGCGTCACATTGGCAATAAAGTGTGGAAATGTTTCAGCCTTTTTCAAATGTCAATCCATGAAAACAATGTTGGTTAGGTGTCGTATTAATAATAGAAACTTAAACAGCAACGTCTCGAATTTCTTTGAAAGACCATTACGGACGACAGAGGATTTGAATCCCCGCGATTGCTAAAAACTACTCAGCTAAATTTGAGAACTAATTAAATTAGGTAAGGTACAAATACCCTCGGATTAGAGAGAAAAAATTTTAATAAATAAGTGATGATGTCAATAGCAATAAAATAAACTAAAATATATAAACCCTGTTTCTTTCAAATTTCTCTTTCTATTTTTTCTGGAATTTGATTTTTAAACTGTTAACTCATACTGAGAACAAAGAAACCAAGTGAAATCACACTATTGACTATGTCAACAAATGTCCATTTAGATGCATTAAATCGTAGGAAGTGGAAAATGTATTCTTGTATTTTTACGTCAATCATGTCTTTTAACCATCTAATAAAACTTTTCTCCTAAGATTCACATTTTCTTTGACTTTTTGCTCCCTGCACTGGCTCATACTGGCATGTTATACGGGCCTATTCAAACACTTAGAGCTCCATATCATTGCTTTAAGTGCAAAAGGTCATTTGGTGGTTTATATTTTCTATGTTTATTGCCAACTACTTCTATAAGAGACTTTAACGTGATGGTTCAATTAATAGAATAATATTTATCTTTTTTCAATGTTACCATTCTTATTTCGCCATGCAATGGTTTTTTATGATAATAAAATCACGATCAACTATATTGCGGCAATAAATATGTAATAAATTTGAAGAAGTTTAATCCTACAAGTTGGAAAACTCCCATGATTAAAAAAATTATCTGGTAAATATTTCTTCCAAGTATATTTTACTCAAATCCTTTGCACGTGTGTATCATTTAGCACATTGGAATACTTCATCTATCAATATTGAAATAAAAATATATACTATCAACAAATTGCTACATGATATTGATATAAATATTGGTCTTCTACTCCCAGGCACCTTGAATTATCTAAATATAGGAAAGGATGTATATCGTGTTGAACATTTTATTTCGATTTGCCGAAGTTAAAAAATGAATATGAGTCAGTATGTGTCCTCTGTCGTCTATGTTAACGTCTCATATTTCTCTTCGATATCTGCCCCTATCCTGTTTCTTCCCAATTTCGCTGAATTCAGGATATTCATCATTTATGTGTGAGCGATGGTTTAGGTTTAAGATTTGTAGGCCGCCTAAAAACTTCAAATTATAACTCTTAATTTCCACAGATGTAACTCAGACTCTACATTTATAGTATAAAAACTAGTACATATAACGTATTCTTAGTATTCACATGAAATTACCAGGAGTGACTTCACTGGCTTAAATATACGTAGTCAGAAAAAGTGGTGGGTGATAGGGTTGAGAGGGAAGTGACGCCGAGGGGTTTGAGGTTGGAGTATGAGGGCTAAGAGGAAGGGGAAAAAACGAGTTGGGATTTGAGTTAGCTATGTTGCGTGGTGGATCTGGAGAAGAGGGGGATAGGCTGAGGCTACAAGATACATGTACGTGACACCCTTTAAACCCCCTCAATGGTTTGTTTCAAGAAACATGCAGGTTAAAATAAGACAAAACATTTACTTTTGGATCAAGTCAAAGCAATTGATAATTTACAATCGCTGCAATATGTAATCACAAAAGTTTCATATATACTCACACAGAGTTGATAAAGGACTCCAAAACTTGTTTATAGAACTTCGCATATGGAAACAAATGCCCTCCGGCGTACAATGTTAGGGGCTACCCCTACCTTTTCATTCATCTCACGGACCATCTCAATGAAACACTACTTCCCTCTTTCGGAGTCCCTCAGCACTTCTCGGGCTTTTCGAGAAACTCAAACCTCAGGCGTGCGAACAGAATTGTGATGAACGAGAAGCAAGTAGGGGAAGTCACCGAGGCTCTCTTGACACCTTTATAAATCCTTAGGAAATAAAATCCGAGTAAGACTTTCTGAGCAATATAGCACCCTTTTTTAGACTTAAAGTAATCCTTGTTGGCTATTGCTCCCAGAGTTTTTAATTTGGCAACGAGAGTATAACTTATCGGTAAATTCTGAAATAATTGGTGTGAAAGCAGTATTTCCGTATGAAGGGTTAAGATAGTGAAAATGTTGGCATTGCCTATGTTATTATAATAAATATGTATTTGATTCCACTCTGGGACTCAACAGTTCTATTAGCATATAGTGAATGATATTAAAATGAATGTACTAAAGAGGATACACAGTTTGAAATCGGGTGCTTGGCAGAAGATTCGATGAAATGTGTAGAATGTAGTACTTACACCGTGATTCACATGATTTTGGCGCAAAGTGACAATTTTCTGAGTGTCCGGGATCCAATGATGAGTATGGTGGATAAGATGCTAAGGAGTTGGCAGCTTTTATAAAAATACCCAAATACAAATTTGTTTTTTGGAAAGGAGATTAGATCAAGTATAGTTGGATTGCTTAATAATGCCAACCAAATCGATGCATATGGTAAGCATTATCATCGTTCAACATTCCGGATGAGTTGCCTTGCATTGAGTTCGCTAATCATGCCTGTAGCATGGTATTAAACGTTTATGGCTGGACCTACCTCTCCAAATTGGTTGTAAACTATGTTTAAGTGTAATTTAATACCTATGTACTGCTCTAGAATTATTTCTAAACGATTTAAAGGGAATATATTTCTAACTTCATAAAGCTTTAAAATGATTAACCTTACTCAAAGATATAATGCGGTTCAATGAAGGGGTATATGGAATAATCTCCAATGTATGTAATCCAATCATTTTTAAACATTAATAAAAGCTTTAACTTTTAAATGAATAAGCATTAATTTACAATTATAGGAATGAGAAAGAGCAAAACATTGCAGAAGGAAATGTTATGCACAGCGGAAGTTGAACCAGAAACATTTGGTGCATAGGCATATACGGCATATAATAGCATGTCAATATTTAGGAGAATCATTAGGAATATTTCCAAGTGAATTGATTTTCGCTTGGGGAAATCAATCAACATGCGACGCATATTTACCGTAAATTGCGACTAATGAATTGTGTTTTATTGGCTGTTTATAACATGTTATATTGAACGATTTATAAGTACAATTTTGTCGTCCCAAATTTCGTCGGTGGGAAGTGACTTAGCGATTAAAGAGCAAACATAAACTCATAAAACTATACATGACACAAACGAATTAAAGACAACAACATTAATAATACTTTGGCAGGAATGGGTCGTCATAATTCATTATCTATTCGAAACTATTAAGTGAATATAATTTTAACCTTGTACACCAGAAGAACATAGCATTGTCCACATAAGTTAATTTCATACAAATTAAACCTTTAGAGATTCTCAGTATAAAAAATCAAATCTACAAAATCTATGTGACACTTTGAAATTATCTAAGCTAGATGGAAAAATCAATTCATATATGATGATTAGGGTGTCCCTTATATGGGGAATAAAAGAATATTTTGCAAAAACCTTAGCTCTCACCCGCTCCATTTTTTTCTTTAGATTATATAAACTCAAAAACAAAATTTTATCTCATTATGATGACTTTAACCTATGCCGAATTTAAATTCAAATATAAATGAAAATTGTAATGAAAAATTGGGGATGATAGGATTTTTTCTGTGGAAATTAGAGTAAAAGTAACTGATTCATATATTTTATCTCAGTTTCTGTTAGAATAGAATGCATTTATGATTTGATTTTCAAAGCAAATATTTGGTATCAGTTTACTAGCGGATACTATTTTTTCGATGCTTTCCTCCAGAAAATTGATATTTTAAGATATTTTTGGACATAGTATGATGCGAACTTTTTTGTTTCTCATCTTATATAAAAAGTTTCCACCAATCCTTCAATTACTTTTCATCAGTAGAGCCATTTAAAGATAATAGCTTGTTAGGAATCATTTAACTCCTCATGCTTCTATACGGTCGCTGTATGTGTCCATCTCTCTGTCTTTATTCACTACTGCTCGTCCCTTTCTAATCTCTTAAAACACGTGAATGCCTCGAATTCCCTCAGGCATGCAGCTCAAAAATGCCTTCAACGCTACTCCAAGTTTTCTCCCTACGGTTTTGTAGATAGGTTGCGATCATAAGGTCGATAATTCAGCAATTTTGTGCTTAGAAAAGACCTTGACCCAGTTTTATAACGTCTGACAATTGTTAATCGAGTTAACGTTATCTTTTTGAAAACTTTGTGTTTATTGTGACATTGGCAGGTCTTTCTTAGTTAGCTGATGTGAGTTTCAACGATTTTTGGATTAATACAAGTCACAAATGATTCAATAATAATTTTTTTTAAAGTAAATGCTGGCACAAATTATTTCGACCGTAAAAGAATATAAATATTACCTTTATTTGTTTTCTGGCAACATACTGAAAAGAATCATTCACTAGACACGAAAATATCTTTTGAAAATCTTTTATGAACATATTTTGCATACAATTTTTCTGATTATTGGTTTTGACATTATACAGAGTTGCGAGAATGAGTGAGACCTGAGTAAAAATGTGTGTTTATTTCTATTATTATTACCGTTTTCACATAAAAACTGTGTACAAGCAGCAAATCCTATACTGTAATTTAATAAAATTAAAATGTTGGCACCTTTTCCTCGTACTTTGGGGTTTTTTAAAAATAGCGGCAGTACTTGAAATCAAAACGACATTAATTTAAAAACATGCTTGCATGCCATCAATAGCTGGAAATTTTCATTTATAAAGGTATTTTTTAAATTATATGAATTTTGACGCTTGATTTCGGGTATTTATTGCTAAATTTAGTTATCAGTGCAAAAGGAGGCTTTAAATTATACGAATAAAAATATATTTTACATTTCCCAGAATCGATACTCATAATTCATTCACAATAATTTTGGGCGCATTTTCCTATTAATATAGTGCATATCTCAGAAACGACCAGTTAAATCAGTCTAACTTTACGCGGAAACTACGAGAAACGGGTCATTAGCGGGAAGTGAGGAGATTTTTCCAGAGAGAGGCGGAAACCATGTACAGTTTCTTGAGAATTCCCCATGAATACAAGTTTTTATTTTAGCTTTGCTGTAGTTCTTTTATATTTTGCTTAAAACGGCATAAAATGTCACTAAACTACGTCTCAATGAAAATGGATGAACTAGATTAGAGTTTTTGGCTGTGCGGTCCCTATAGAGTGAAATGATTTATATTTTAGACTTTTTATGCTTTTTCTCCCATACTTCACTGCTAGTTAAATTCCTAATTTTGAGGCATATTAGCTCAAAAATATGTATTTTGATGGGTTGATGAACGCTTAAATAAAATTTTAACGTATGAAACGAAGTTTACAGTTTAAAGCAATAATGTCCATCGGGTTTCTCTGTTTTAATGAAGTAGGGTGATTTAAAGCCTCCCTATCCTCATTTTTATTTTACAACTATTATGAAATTGGCTTCAAATTTGGAGAGTTCCGTCATTTCAATGGAATTTAATATGGCCAGATTTCTGGCTGTTTCTGCGCCAGTTGTGAGATCGCTGATGCAATAAACTGTTTGCCAACCGGCGTGTACAATGAGTGTTAATTATTCAAGCTAACATGAGCACAGCAAATGACGATACCATCGTCATGTTCACTTCATATCTTTCTTTTATGTCATATAAATAACTCACTCTCCCCACTTCAACACACATACAGAGTTTTATGATGTTTCCGGATGCGTTTCGCCCGACAACCGCCATCACGATGCAACTCATTCTCTTCCGCCTCACGTCCCTGAGGCAAAATCCTGGCGTCTCCGTCGCGTCACCTCCCGCCCTTCCCCTCGCCTCATTCTACCTTTACCGTTTAACACCAACCACGGTATTCATAGCATCCTCAACTTATGGTGGCCGTGATTAATCAAATTATGAGATGAATGTAATATTTTCTTTTGAATGCTTGATAAATGGGTACATTTTTTTATTAGATAAATCGATCGATTTATCAGAAAACTATTGCACAATTTGTACAAAAACTATGTGATGTATTTATCATAAATTGGAATAAGAATTAACGTGAAATTGGAAATAAAAATTTGTTGATCATGGTTGGTTTTTTAGCAGATAGTGGTTGAAATTGTTTATATGTACACGAAAAGTATCAGACATGATTTAAAAAATAGAAAAGGTTCATATTTTAAATTTTATTAAATCAACAAGATCGACCAATATTTGAGAGGTTGGACATGTCATTTATGTATTGCTTAGGATAAAATTTACTTGCGCATTACAATAAATCATACAGTGACTCATAAATGTCAATAGACTGGTTATAGTTTTACTGGTCATCTAAAGAACTACTTCTAAAAATTTTCTTCGTTTGTCGTTGAAAATTTGAAAAAACAATCAAACGAATTTGGGTTATTGATATTTGCATAATCATCATAATAATTTACTCATAGTTATAGTTCTAAAATTTTAATTCCTTAATAATTTTAAAATATTATTTGTCGTTAAGGTGTGCGAAGTGAAGCTATTAACAGAAAGGTTTACAGTTTGAGGCTTTTGTTTTTAAACTATTAAAAACTCCATTAGTTTTCAATTTTCAAAATGGATTGAAATTCATTCATATGAGCGATAAGCTGGTGCATTTTCCGATTGATCGTATGATCAAACATTCAAATGGTTGGCCAATCAACTACTTATGCATTATTATCACCCTTGTACCCTCTCCTCGATTTAAACCTCACTCCTTCTGATTCACCATCCGACCTCGCTAAACTCTTTTCCCTCCCTTTCCCGAAACGTGACTCCCAGTCGACTCTTCCCCACTCAACGGTGTTTATCTCTTCCCAACAAACCCTTCTCCCCAGAGCCTCACATCCACCCCATTCATATAGCCTTCCCGACGCATCATCTTGCCTTAAATCATCCAGAACTTGCATGAGCGTGCGTGCTCCAGTTTTTTGTGCTTCCAATATATATACATATATATTTATCCCACTTCCTATCGTTCAATCCGCATTTTGCTGTGTATTTATTCCACGTTATTTGTTCCTCCCTCCATCTCGGCTACTAAGAGGAAGAGATTTGACAGTTTTGGTAGATACAGTATTTGTATGCAATTCCTAGAGTCTAGGATTGTATCCCAAAACCGAAGGAAGTTATTCAGTTACTAGTAGAGGTTGTCCGTTCAGTTTCTATGTGAAGGTGATAAAATGAAAAGTTTCTCCTTTAATTAACATTCAATAAATGCTTTTAATACTTATTTGTTAAATTTTTCAACTTTCTGTCTACACTAATAAGGTAACCAAGATAAATATCTATAAAATATTTCGGATAAAAATGGAATTGTACTGGTCACCATTAAGATGTCGTACCGTAACATTACCCGGGTCGTAGAAAAATAAACATTGGGTATAAAAGTTACTCTTTTCATTCCTATGTGTGAATGCCGCAATGCTACGCCTCTTCCTGTTGAATTCGAAGATTGTTCATTTCTTTAAATCTATTTATAAAATCCTGGACACAAGCCATTTTAATTAAAAATATGGGTATGGTTAACAGAAATGGATGTGTTTCAGGAGATCCGCAACGGATTGGGTATTTTGAACAAAAGGTTCAATTACTAACCCAGCTATCGTCACCAACTCTGACACGGCATGAAATTAGAAGGTAATACATCAATTGTGATGGAGCTATTACATCTTATTTGAATTGCATTGGTTACTAGTTTCCATATATTTAAGAAGGCTTAAGTTAAGACCATGGTGTTTGCTGTTAATATCATCTTCAATTGTTCCTATATTTACTCATACTCGTATTCAGCATACATTAGTGACGCAGAGTAATTGAGTATTTTGGAATTCTATATGATGCTGAGATGAGACTAGTTCCCAGATCCATTAAGTAGACATTAAAGTAAGAAATGAGGAACATATCATCTATTATGAACACCATTTTTAACTTATGCCTCTTCAGAAAGCCAACCATCAGCATCATTAGAATGACGCCGTACAAATCCATCAAAAGTATACGCCCTTTTCTTTACAACTTTATAATTTTCTTCGATTTTTCGAAGATGATTAAGTCAGCTTTTGAGATTATGGCTCTTAATAATCTAACCTGGGGCAAAGCCGATGCATCCTATATTTATCTTATTGCCAGGAAAATCTATAATACTTCACTACTCTATAATTTTTGTCCCTATACCAACTTGATTGGTTTTTGGAGAGCACTTCTAATGCATTTGTCTCTCCGTCGGGTGTAGCGATACACCGTGGTACTCACGGAGCCCATCGTTAATAATAGGCCGATTTCATTGGCTGGTTTCTCTCAAATTTTCTTTTTCCCAAGGTATCTCTTCCAAAAAAAACACCTAGTTTTCCAAAATGAGGCCTCATTGTCTACCCAAAAAAATCAGCCAATCCACTCATTCTTAAAGCCTTTCAACGAACGGCTTTTTTATTACAAGAAAAATTCTGGAGCTACATGTGCGTATATGGATATCGGAACTCGCTTGCGTGTGTACACCCATTGAATTATTTGCCTCTTCCTTTTTAGGTCTCTGCTTTGTTTGGCATTTTTTCAGTTACCCTTTTACTCCATCCCCCTCAATACCCTTTATATAGGTGAAAAAATACACCTGCGCTCAGAATCAATTTCCTCCAATTTTTTTCGAGGCTTCCCGGTAATCTCATTCCTCTCAACTCCATGCATCCTACCTGCTCTTTCCTTCCGCCGCTTCCCTTCCTCGCCCCATGAGTTCCTCTTCTTTTACTCGCTCGTCCCAGCGCCTCGAGTGTTTGCACCCCCTTCTGTTCACAACAAGCCCTTATCTTCATCATATTTTGCTTCCTCCGCCCCCGCACCCAACCATACTTGTTTCCCACCACAGACGTTCCCGTCATTATATTCTCTCCCTGTTCATTTCTTTACTTTACTCCGTGTTCTTTCCTCTTCTGGTCGGTTGGTTATGTGGGAATGCGGCAGGCAACCGAGTTCATTTGCACCTATTAGGACGGGTGAGTAGGTTTGGCAAGTAAACGGATGTTTATAGACTCGAGAGGAAGAATGGAGAAAAACTTTGCGTCGGTATAAACCTACTTTTCAAGCAAATGACACTCAAGGGTCGAAGATTGATGCCAAATCCATCGGAGGTAGTTCTGTAATTGAAGTGAATTCCGAGTGGTGGATGAGTAAACATCAAAATTCTTTTGAAGAAGACATGGCCGTATACACAAAGTTTAGGTGATCTGGTGGAATATCATAATTCAGTTAAAGAAAATTGGCAATTTTCCACAATATAAACTTTAATGCGACCGGTTTCGATGTATTACACCATCATTGATCTCATCAAAACCGTTTGCATTAAAGTTTATATAGTGGAAAAATGCCAATCTTCTTTAATTTGAGGTCTTATACGCCAGGGGTGGATATGAAGAGCAATCCGGGGGACAAGCGGAACCACTTATTGTTTTGTATGAAAGTATTTGGTGTGAGCGAGTACTCTCGTCCATCCGTAATAATGTGCTTTTTATGTCATGCGTCTTTTATCATCGCTAATCTACGGCAGAATATTTTTATGTCAACTGCAATTTAATTAATATCATACATGATTGGCTTATTAAATCATTTCCACCATACAATTCGCGATCTGATGACGTCTGTATAAAGAAGATTGACGCTAGAATGGAGAGGAAATCTTGAAAGTATTATTTATTCACGTACACCTCTCTCATTTCTCCCACACTCTCAGCCATTTTTTCTCACTCTAATCACCAGGAAAACTAGTCTAAGATTACCTACTTCGCCAGCATCACTGCTATGAATTTCAACGGCTTTTTGCATTTATTTTTGCCGTCCAATAGGAGTAACTGTCAAAGGGACAAAACAAATTTCTAGATGCGAGAATAATGATTGCATCTACACGTATCAAAGACAAACGAGACCTCGCTGACGCACAAACGCTCACAATTAGCTTCTAACAAACTCAATGAATACTAAGTGTTTATCCGCGCCAGCTACAAGAAATTCCAATAATATCAAGTGCTCGAAATAACACTTTACGGTCGCACCCAGATCATTCTACTAAGAATGATGCAAATGTTTTATTCTTCGCATATCAATGCTATTGAATTGTTCGGTAAACTGAAGTTTACTATCAAATTCTACGCTTCATTTTTTTATTCATCTGAACTCTTTGGGTAGGAAACTTCACCCTCTCAATGGCCCCTATAAGGTGCATTCAATATAAAATGAATGAATACGTTGTGAAGAAATTATTTGATGGTATACAGCTATAGATATGATTTGTTGGGGTTAGAGAAATGTTTAAGAGAAACCCATTTACTGAACAAAGGAATTATTAAGCAATGAAATCCACATTTGGCAGGTCACATAAATGTTTGGACCCTTTTTTAAAAGTTACAATTTCGGTGTTGCCACCAAAATTTTGTCAAATAAGGTCCGTAAGTTATTTGTAGTATAATTTTGTACATATAATTCTGCGTGAGCACCATTCAAGAGTCCCGTTAGCTTTAATGATTAAATGGCTATTACACTTATTAGAAAATATCCATGGTTCTTGTACTTCCACTCATATCATTGTACCTATACTTATTTTACCATCAATGAAGATAATGTTTACTTTTAGCTGTACTGCATTATTTTTTAATAAAAGCTTCTTTTTTCATATTTCTCTGTTTTGAGATACATAGTTATTCAATAAATATTCAAATAATCACAACGCTACAACCAACGAATGGCTTACTGTACTTCTCATATCGCAGGAATAGAGATACGTATTCTCTGCCGGAATCCGAACCCAGACCCTAGGAATTGAAAGTTCTTCTATTCATCATTGTTATTCGAGCTCCTGTCCAGCTTTCGCCCCATTTACTCTCATAAGTGAATATCTCTTTAACGCTACCCGTTATCGCCTGCTTGCTTTGCCTCGTCCTCCTCCCGTACCTAACTCCCCGTGTTTCCGACTTAAAACCTTCCCGTCCTTTTTTTCCTCAGCTCTGCTCTTCTCTCACTTTTCTTCTCCTCTTTCACATCACACCTACCTTCTCTTCGACCTCTCCCTCTCCTTTCTCATTCCCCGCCTTAATCTTTCTTCCTTCCACCGCTGGCCTCGGCACAGCCCTTAAAGAACATCCGTTCCTTCCCGCCACTCTCATATTTCTCTGGGAGGTGCTTCTCTTTCTGCCATTTCCTCTCACTCCTTTTACGGGTTTAATGGGGAAGGGACCTGATGGCCTCCGTTTCGCCCGGAATAAAGACGGAGTGAGTAAATATGTATATCTATCTTACTATTTCGCTTCCCCACACGTCTATTCCTCTTACCACGTCCTCTTATACTTTTTCCTGCAGCCACATGGTAAAAGTTTTGACCAACTCTTAAAATTTCAATGCACTCAACTTTAGGTCCCCGAGAACATAAAAACAAGCAGCTATCCAAAATGCCTTAAGCAGTAAAAATAGGGACAGTTAATTCCATCTTGCGTACATATATTTTTCCACTCAATAAATAATATATGATAGACAATTTCTAAGGAATAGGACATTAGAGATTTTAGATATATTTAAATGAAATCAACTTAAACTCTGATAGATGGCAGAAATACGTAAAGTAATGAGAAATTATAAATAACTACATCAGCAAAGTTAGGCATACCTTGTGGCCAAGCATATTTCGGCTTCATAATTAAAAGAAAATAAAATAAAATTTCTGGGCGATATTATATCGATTTTTCTACAACAATTGATCCTATTAAGTCAGGAAAATAGATAAAATAACTCGTGAACTGGTTAATACATAATTGTGTAGCATTAATTCAAGATTGACCATCCTTTTAGTGCTCTGATCTTTGTCACGCACTCGTCTTAATTCCAGTCTGTATTTAGATAAAATAGAGGAACGATCTTAATCTTGTAATTTTACTCATTTTGTGCTTTTGGCGTTTGTCACTTTTATCATTACCTATTTCCATTACAAGAGGTCATCAATGAGAATAAGGTTTAGAAGGAGCTTTGGAGTCAGCCGAAAGCTTCGTTGTTCATCATTCATTGTTTTTAGATGCCTTTCTTATAATTTTAATGATATAATTTTAATTAATATCCCTGGCATTCTGAGGTCAAATTTCCCGTATGTGCACTTTAATTATCATTTTCTGGGGATACTATATATGAAACTGCTTTATCATCCACTTCCGCATCCAATGTTTCCAATCAGACTGAATTTTCTACTACGCTGGTTTTATATTAACGACCTTCTCTCACCAACTTTTCGTATAATTTATTCATCTGTGATTCCCTTACTCAATTTAATCTCCATTAATCTTGAGTGACACTGCATTTCCATTATCTTTAGTGTGCTTCATAATTCCCTTACATATCTCTTAAGGCAATTTGAGCCAGATTTTTCCTCGGTGACAACTTAGGCAATATTCAAATTTCATATTGAAATCCAAGGAACGGTAGGATTCATCAAGTAGAAGCTATTGTGTCGTTGAAACAAAAATTGTCGTTGAAACAATTTTCAGTTTTTAATAATTGTATACATATTCGAGGTTTTTACTTGATAAATTTATTTCTCATCATTCAAGGCCAACTCTTTCACAACCGAAGGTTTAATGCCATTTTGTAAAACGTAATACGGTGGATACTTTATTTGTACTTAATTTATGCTGAGACAGCATAAAAACTGGACAAAGTTTTTTTCCTGATAAATTTTCGTAGCTTTCTCAGTGCATTTGAATATCCAAATTTTAAATACCATGTTGCGCATGGTACAATTATATCAAATAGCTTGTGTCAAATTTCTAGAAAATTTGTGAGGTAAGTGGTTAATTTTATAGCAACGTTTGAAAGATGAGATTGTATTCATCATAATGATGAGTGCAAATTTATAAAAGTTTATGAGAAGTGATATCCCGCTTGAGCTATATCAAGAATCATCAGTATGCAATACATAAACCCTCTCCGTCAAATGGTCCATTAGTACCGAGAAACCAAGTGGTTGTGGCCTCATAGCTGTAAATATTGAAGATCCGTTCCCATTATCCCCATAAACTACTCCCTCTCAGCCACATCAATGTTATGTTGACCCACTCCAAATAAACGTCGAACAAGGCGAACATCTCAGCGTCCGATCAAACCACGGAACATCTCTTCTCCTCCTCCCGCCTTTCCTCCTTTAACTCTCCTTCCCTGCACCGGACCGCTACTTTTTTCTGCTTCTCAAAATACTTTAACATCGTATACACTCGACTTACACTCCTCATTTTCAACGGATTCACTCCCAAAAAGCCAGACCCTCACCCTCGCTTTTATGCGTATAAATAATTTCAACGTAATGTATTTTTTATCCATGGATTTATTTAAGCGTTCTCATCAATCATTCATCCACCAGTATCCACAACCGGTTTAATTTTGTCGCTCGGACAATGTCCCCGCAAATGCGCTCAAATGTTTTTTCGCTGAGGGGTGAAGATTATTTTGAAAATAAAACGATTTTCATTTATTTATGTCAGTTCTAAAGTCAAAAATATGCACGGGGCCATCATTAAATGTTGCGTGATGCAGGCGTTAATCCTTATAGCCGCTGCTCATTTCAATTAAATCTTTGTGAAGGCATTGTTGGGCTCTGGCCGTTGAGTGAATTTGTCTAGCTAGTGATGCTAGCAGGAGAAATTATGTATTTATATCCTTCCATAGAACCGCCAAAAGTCGCAAATGGCTAGTTGATATTGCTGATGTGGGGTTCAAATGCGAAGAAATTTGAATAGGAGACTAATGTTTTTGGAAAAAATATATTTTCACGAAATACCTCAAACTGCCGATAGCTCTGATGTTTGACTGTGGTGAAATTTGAGGAAGTGAGGGGGTAGTTACATATTTATCCATCAACAGAAAGAATCATCATTTCATATCGGGATATTACTTACCTAGAACTCCTGAACCAGTTGACTTTAGTTGATTATTGTTGAAAAATGCAAGATGTTGGAGTAGAACCTTTGATTTGGATATAATAGACTTCTCTAAGGCGGACTAAAAAATTATATAGTTGGAAGATCACCAGAAGGCATAAGTAGGAAGGTGGGGAAATCTCAGAAAAGCGAGAGCTACCTTTGGGAGAAAGACAATTCGTTAGCCTAGCACCACTTAGATCCATGCAAAACTTGCTGACATATTGGGACACGTTGTCAAAAAGTGAAGCTATTTGAATGGGGTCAGGTATTTTGCGTTAGGAAAATGCACGAAAACAACTTTCCTAGTTCCACGAAATGCTTGCCGTGATGTCATGTGAGCATGGGCAAATTGTTTTCCACGAGCGTCTAGGGAGCGCGTTTCTCCGACACTCTGATGGAACTTTATTCCCGTCATTCGTTCATTCATTCATTCATCCCAATTTCCCCGCCTCTATTTCTCTCGCATCTCTACATTCCCCCATTCCATTCAGATATTCACCTCCCCCTGTTCTCCACCACTCATATTTTCTCCACTCGATTGCACTCGACGCTGCTTTTTTCGAGCCCACCTCCCTCCACATCCCGGAACCGCGGAGATCGAATCTGCCGTTTCACCATCTTTTCCCTAGCTCCAGCTCTCTCGCTTCAAACACACACCCACTCCCTCCTACACGCCCACGCCTTGCTCATCCCCTTCAAAAAATCCTCCTTCCATTTTCTTCCTCTTTATCCCCCTCCGCATTATCATTCCTCTCTTCAACCCGGCGAGTCTCTCGTCTCTTTTAAGTTCCACTCATAAGCATACCAGCCTCACTTCTTCCCGCTCCCGCTGCCCATGGTGCTCCACATCTCTCCTGCTCCCTCTCTCTCTATCCGACGCGTATAAAAAGTTACACTCCTCTCCTCTGCCAATTCCTCCTCTCTCCCATTTTTTTAAACTAACGATGGGAAAGAATATATTTTTTTACACGCGTTCGTTTTGCAAACGTCAATAAAAACCTTTTTCGGATTGTTTCCTTTTCGGAGTTAACTTTCGCAGCGATAGCATGCGTAGTATTAATAGATGAGTGTGCCTACTACGCTATGTCGTCTTGAATTTTGTGCGTTTTTATAGAATCACTGTGTGGCTAAAGTGGCATTGCTTTCGTGAAATTATCAAGAAAAGAGGTTTTAAAGGATTTCGCAATCTTATCCTCTTTTTCATCAATATCTGCAAGATTCTATCATTAAAGCTTGATTGGAGGTAAATCTAGTACAAAAGTAACACGTAAATCGATCCAATATTCTCAGGCTTAAGTTAGTGAAGATCAGGATGACTGAATTTGTATAAAACTTAGATATATCTTACCTCTTTAAGTCATTTTCTAAGTATATAAATTAGTTGACCGATTTTATTCATAAAGGTGACATCATTTTGGAAATTTTTACGATTTAATGCTAACCAACGTGTACAAGAGTATGACAAATAACACCTTATAACAGCTGCAGTGTATCTAAAATAAGTGTGATGAATCGTTGTTGAAGTATAATCGTCATGCGTACTTATTTAACCATCAAGCCGTTCCCTTTCATTTGCTCTTAATATATTTTCGTAGCCTTTTTCGCGTAGACCTAATTTTGCCTGCATTTTCTGCTTAAGTTACGTTCATGCATTACTTAGAACACGTTATATTATTCATAAGACAACGAATAACATTTTGCTTCATAATATCCTTCAGCAAATTAACCCATAACTTTCTCCTTGTGTCCCCTTCCAATTTACCACTATGTCTATCATAAATATTTTAGATTAAAAAAACATTAAGCCCAGGTCTGCAATTATTTCGTTACAATACACCCAAGCTTCAATATTTGATTGCAACGTCATGGTTCACAAAAAAATTGTGCTACTCAATTTTACATGTCGATTTTAAAATTATTTATTTCTCATCGTATGCGTTTAATGTTTAAAACTTTCCGTTTATTTTTCATTTCAAAATATTCCTCCTCTCAGCTCCTCACCTAACATCCCTCCATCTGCTATCCCGTTTATCGCTCATCCCAAGCGTTATCCACCTCTCTTCTCTCTCTCATTTCTCCATTTCCGGTTCGTCTCTTCGTGAATACCCGCACATTTCCTCCTCCCATGCCATTGTCACACACTCGGTCGCCGCTCCATCCTTCCTTCGCTCACCATTCCAGCGGAAGGAGGGAGAGTGCGTGTTTAGGGACGACATTTCCACCGCATGTCGTGCGAGTGTCGGTGTGTGCGGTGCAACTAATTGGAACACAAAATGGCCATCAAGGGCTCGGGTTTGAGCGGCGAC
Organism: Ceriagrion tenellum; assembly: GCA_963169105.1. Classification (NCBI taxonomy): domain Eukaryota; kingdom Metazoa; phylum Arthropoda; class Insecta; order Odonata; family Coenagrionidae; genus Ceriagrion; species Ceriagrion tenellum. The sequence continues at coordinate 131,263,936 of OY720632.1, read as the reverse complement.
GGAGTGAGGTGTGCGTGGGAGGGGAGGGACGTAAAAAACAAGGACCCGTGGGATATAAAAACACACTCGGAAGGGAGAGAGGGAGAATTCCGGTCGAAATAGATTTTCAAACTCCGTGCTTGTCCCAGGGACGACGTTTTTAATCGTTGAACACCCTGGCGCGGATCCCTACGAGGCGAAATTGCCGCGCCTTTCTCCAAACACGCGTTAGGTTGTTTGTGGGCGGTCGGCAGAGGTCAAAACTTTCCTCCCGCCGTGCCGGATATGAATTTAAGGAATTTTAATAATCCCGGATCTAATTCCTGGTTTCTCATCTTCTCTTTAGCTCTCTCTGTCTCTCCCTCTCTCTCTTATTCCCTCTCTCTCTCTTACTGTTGGAGGATGTTTGGAGTTTCTCGATGGAATAAAAGTTGTCCAGTCTCGCAGTCAAGGTCAGAGAGCCAGAACGCGTATTTAAAATGCTCAAACTTCACGCTGATATCCTTCACCTCCTTTTTAATGAGTCAATGATACTCCATGCTCCACTTTGGGCGCCTCCGCTGTATAAGTGGATGCTATGCTCGATACAAGCTGAGTTCTCTCAATTCCACGTGGAGAGTCGGGAGCAAGAAACAATTCCGTTTATATTCAGGTTTGGTTAAAATTTGTATGATTTTCTGTCCTTGTTTTGCACGGATGGGTAATTTCCATGGATGGGAGAGAGAGACCCGATAAACGCAATATTCTCTTCTTGAGGAAAGGTACCTGGGCTAAAGGGTGCTTATTTACACATTTTACCCTAGGCTAGAGACACCGCTAAATACTACAAGCTGGGCTTAGACAGCCGAGGCAGAAAACAAGTTGTGACCAAGTGATACTCCGTTAGCGTCCAATTCACATTTTCCCTCAGTCCTTTTCGTTTCCTATTTTTTGCCTACATACAATAAAAATACCGATCACTCATATGCCTGGTTTATAAAACTGTATTATGTAAATGAAAAAGACTAAATGATAACTTCGTATTAAGCAGGAGGTTATTATACTGCTTTATAATTTTGGTTGATTCACGGTAGCGTCATGTCATCGATGAGAGAATACATTAGCAGCGTTTTTTATGCGGATACATTATTTCTCCAGCGTTTATCAAACCGTGCCTCGATTAAATTAGATAAAATATTTTGGCTTAGGATAATTTAATACTAATTGTTGTTATCTTATTTTCTATCGTAAAAGATTTAAATTAGCATTCTAAATTTTAAGTGTGGGATTTACAGTAGAGATGAATGTGACTCTAAGGACTATATTCTTGTCATGCAACAGAGATTGAAGTCTTCAAAGTAGCTGAAAAATAGAACCCGATCATTAGTAAGCCATTCGGAATAGGAGTGCCGAGAATTAGGTTACCAATGGAAGCAGGAGGTGGATGAATAAAGCAAGAGAATAACCTTGCGATAGCAGAAAGGGGACTATAAACGCTACTCGAGTCGTTTAAGTGAATAAAACTCGTGGAGATATTAGGCGCACGGGGTTTATCTCCTTTCTCTCTCTTCCTCTCTCTTCAAACCTCTCCTCTCCCTTCCTCTCCGCTCTCCCGGCCAAACTCTCATTTCCTCCCACTTCTCCATAGCATATCACCACCCCCAACCCCTCGGTCCCACGCCCCCCCTTTCCCACCCCTCCACTCACAACTCTCCTCGTCCCCGCTTCATTCACCACCTAATCCCCACCGCCCCCTTTGCTTATCCACCCCCTCCGGTGGAATCCGCACCATTGTTCCCACACCAAGCTCACCAACCCCTTCTTCCCCCCCGAGAGGGGATTTCTTTCTCCCACTCCCTTCCTTCTGAACCACCACCGTCCCCTCGTCTCACTCCCACTCTGCTCAGTCACACCCCAGCCATTCAACTCTCCGCACAAATCCCACACACATACTAGCAAACACATACACAGGCAAAACTCCACATTTTGCACTGCTTCCCCTCCTCTCTCCCTTTCACGCCATTGTAACTTTTTTCCAAATCCCTTCTCTTCGTACACATTCTCGGTTTTGAGAGGCAGTCCAATGTTTAAGGAAAGAGAGCGAGAACTGGGAGCATCGTCGCGTTATTGTTGACGAGTGGCGTGTAAAAGTAAATAAATGAAATAAACATCGTATTTATTACTGAGTGAGGTTAGGACTGGAGGGTCCTTTCTAGCAATTAGCTGTGTAGCAATGTGTATTTACAAACATCCGCGGCCTTGAAAGTGAGAAATCTACTGAGGGGGGACTCGAAACCACAACCTCATTAACTAGCAGGTATCGATGCATATTAACTAGCAGGTACTAGCAGATGATACCGCTCCCGCCGATACAAAGACCGACGAAAGACGCCGCTTCGGGGCATCAACGTTGACCTTCTATTGATGCTAATTATCAGAGAACCTCTGCCTCAACAAGAGTAGGCTGGCAATAGGGGGTACAACTGGTAATTGATGGAAGAATGGCTGGAACAAGGTGGTTCAAAGATAAGGGATGGCATATTCGTCAAGATTCTCAAATTCCACTACCTTTTTACAGTCGGCACCGTTCAGGGCTTTCTCAAACCTACTCGTTTAGGGTGGTCGAGATTGTTTTTCTCCAAATCTAAGTTAAAATCTACAGGAAATGCTAGATGGTAGACTAGATTTACTCGGCACCATCTTTCCCGAGTACTCCTTTTTTACTTCATTTTTACTCATTAGCGCTTACATCTGTTCCTCCTCGATTAAATTTTTACCTCCTAAGAAAAGAATCCTAGTGACGTATTTTGCCTTAGTAAAAAATGAAAAAAGACCACAGTTCAATATCTTTTCCGATGGTGGGAGTTCTGTGATTTAAGTACTTTTCTTTTCACTCAGGTTTTTTTCCTTGCAATGGAGATCGGGATCCATAAAAATAAATCTCTGTCGCTTCTGGGATTTAAATTATTTCTTTATTTCACAGATCAAAAAAATAGAATTTGCATGGCTATAGCAGGACAGAGCTATATATGAAGCTAAAAACGATAAATAGCACCGATTAAATGGTAAGGTGATGAATTCAACGAAAAATTTTTCTCAATTATGCAGTATATGGTGGAGCACAGAAATGAGGAATCAGGAACAGTAAAGAGAAGATGGAGCAGGTTCATGATTTGACCTGTGCACTTGCGTTATTGTCAATTTTCAAATACGCTCATAGTGCAAAAACGCGATAGCCCTCCTTCAAGTGCTGTCAGGGGCTTGAAATCACTAACCAGCCTCAATGGCTCTTTCACTTTCGCGTTGACGTTATTGTTATTTAAAAGTCGGACTACTCTGGAAGGGTAGTGCTCACCATTGAATTACCTACAAACGCACTTAAGACAAGTTATTTAAAGTAAAGCTATTTTTGTCGAGAGTAACAGTCACGTTTGAAGTATCATGAATATCGTTGAAATATCACAATAACACGTGCGTAAGCGTAGTGAAGAAAGTAATTGTCACGCACCAGGTTGCATATCTCAAAATTTGTCTTAAAGCATTGGCATTGAGTGTAATAATAGTTATTTGAAAGAAATAGTTTAACCGTCTTTATAGGTTTTAATCCCGGGTCTCTCAAGACAGAACTCTAGATACCAAATCCCCTTCACATAGCAAACCCCCTTCTCACCACACCAACTCACACACGAACAAAACTTCACATCTCTCGCCTCCCTCTTTCACTCCCTTACAAATCCGTTCCCGTCATCCCTACCCGCTCTCTCACTCTCTCTCTCCATATCCATCCTGCGACCTCTCCTCTACCCCTACTCAGTTTCTCCTCGTGGTCCTACTGCGTCCTCCCCTCCAGCCCGGACGGAGTTCGTTTCCCCTTCAGCTGTACCCTCGGCGCCCTGTCCCCTCTTTCGCTAAGCCCTCCAACAAACCCCTACTCTCGCGTCCCTCCCTTCCAACGCCAGAATATCCCCTCTTTGCCTCTCCCGACCGCCCTGGCTCGCTTCGGCGAGGGCGGGGCGGACTCAGAACCTCCGCGCCAGTTCCCAAGGCAACAGGCTCCCCCTCACTACTCTCTCCAAGCACGCTCGCTCCTGTACCGGAAGTGACTTTCTAGCCCGCGTGCACTGTATTTTCCCAACCAGCGTGTGTGATTGGCGAGTTGTTGACGTTTGAGTGCCGACGAATCTTTATTGTTTCCGTTCTCCGCTGTGTCTGTCGTAAAGGATAAAATTATCGTATTGGACGACTATTTGGCAACGACGACTCGTCCGTGCTCTGTTCCCTCTACTGGTTCCTAGCATGCGTCCGAAAATCTGATCGAGTCTCATGTTTTCGTGTTCGCAACGTATCGTGCCGGCAGTCTGATCGTGTTCACAGTGTCAAACGCCAAGGACAGAGTTGACGGCTACTAGACGTTATACTGTTAAACTTGGCAACTTTCGTTTGTGTAATAGTTTTTCTCTGACTCTTCATTTTTTGCTGACTTCGTTGTTCTCTGATTCTTCGTTTTCTATCCAAACACTTCAAATTTCTTTCAAATTACCTCTGCCTTGGAGGATACCGTAGGGGAGAAATAGGATGACTACTTAATACGATTGAAGAAGTTAAGTTTTCTTCATTCGTTGTTCAACAAATCCAGCTATCATGATCCTACACAAATATTTTTATCCATATATGTTGTTTCTAATCTAATTTTTAGAGTATAATTCAAGAAAATACCCTGCTGGTGGTGTCAATCAAAAGGGAGAGTTCACCTCTACCCCTTATGATTATGTTATAGTTGGCGTCATCCGATCTCTCTCAAACTTATCTATCGTAGACCCAGTAAGAATTTTCCTAATTTAGATGACGAGAACCCATGTTTCTTTGCTCAATTTTGGCAAATACCGCCGTAAATGAGAGAAAGTGCAAAAACTTGGATTTGTCGTTTTTCAGTGAGTTTGAAAATAGTGGTCCTTTTCTAACATTTTGATTTCACCCGCAGGATGTAGTAAAAACTTTGACTTAGATTGAAGCAAGTTTGGGGACAATTTTTCTTCCATGGAACAGGACGCGTTCAGTTGAGGACATAACGTGGAACGCAATGATGCAACTTTTTTCATCAAGCTGCCTTGTTTCGTTCAGGCGTTGAATATTCATCCATGCTGAAATGTGTCTGGGAGAACACAAGACCACGCAAAATTAAATTTTCAGCCTTTTTTAAATTGACCCGCTTTCATGGGGATCTTTCGAAACTGATTTGACCTCTCATAGGCTTACCGCTTTTCGGCTGTTACCCCGGGTTGAATGACTTCTATGACTGCTGTATAAAGCAGGAGAGTATTGACCGTTCTACCTATACTGAGATTGTAAGAAATACCTTATCCTAATTCTTAGAATACAAGGTATATAACTGCTCCTGAAGTTTAAATATCCATTTTAAAGGCAGTAGTAAGAACGTTTTTATATTCTGTTTATTAAAAAACATTTCCTCTTATAATTTTATCAAGTCCAAGGAAATGCCAACGAAGTGATGGGAGTGTCAAATTTGCTCAGTCCCGAGAACGATCACTCATTTCCCGAGTCACGTGCCGATGTTAAATTGTAATTCGCGATCCGTAGCATGCGAAGAAAATTAAGTCCGAGTCCGCAGTCCAATGAAGCCATTCAAAATTTTCTCACGATTCTAGATTGAGTTAGTGGGGTAGAGATGCTTTGCAGTCGTCCTTAGTCCTAAGAATCCGTCTGGGGTATCGTCCTGAGTGTATTGTTTTACTTATGCAATTCGTTTACCAGCGAAAAGAAGAATATAAGCAATAAGATAATAATTTCTTCTCCAAGAGAAACGTTTCCAATTTTTGACAGAGAGGCATCATTCGAAAAATGCTTTTGCAGACCCATACAATAGCCATGGAGTTTCAGAGTGCACCTGGTGACAAGATTGGAAGAGTGCGGACCATTATTCGAACCTTTCTCGGGGTACTCTTCTTCTGTGGTTTTCTCGGGTCTTCTGTGTCTTCAGGGTAAGTATTTTCCCTTTAAATGTAAATCATATTTAATTAGATCCAATCTACTAAAAGGTTGTTTTCATGTTTATCTTATTTTTGCAAACAATTTCTAAGTACCTATACAGGTGCTCGGGGTTGATTAGCGACTTTTTATGCATTGATTGGTTATTCTTCCTCATCCTCTTCTCACTGCATATTTTAATATTATAACACTTTTTCATTTTTATCTAACTTTTATTTGGTCAATGAATGTTCTTTTGTGATGGCAGTCAATGAAAGAATCCATTTTCAATCTATCATTTGTTTCTACTGCTTACAGTTTCGTCGATGTCCCAGAATCTTGTTCGTGTCATCTAATTTTTTGAGCCAGTAATTTTAAAAAAGCATAGTCATTCTATGTTGTGTGTATGCTATCGTTTATGAGGGGTTTCTGGACTGTATTCTTCAAATAAAAAAGTACAGCACCTAAAAGTTATCAGAGGGTCATTCTCATTAACAGATAGATGTAAATAAATTCAAGAAAACATATAAATTAATTTATCTTAGATCATCACATTTGTAAATATCTTATTGCCATATAAATTTTAAATGAAAAATATATCTTCTCTGACTAAATAACCTGATTTTTAACTTCTGTCTCGGTTAGTAAACAAAAGTTGATAACTTGTTGAGAAGAATGTTAACTATAACACCTTTCTAATCATTTCTCTCCTCTCTCAATTATTCGAAAAACCTCTTCCTTGCATTTTTCCCACTCTGTTTACTTTAAATATAAAGGTAATTTTATTATTCTCTTACTTTTAATTTTGCAACTCATATTTAAAGTTCATTATTGCCATGCCATTACAAAATCGAAAAGTTTACTTAGCCGTAAAGTATACCCTCGTAAACTTGTAGCTATGTATTTTTAATGTTCGCATATAGAAGATCAAAACTGAAAGCCATATATCAAAGGAAAATATTTGTGTGGCTGATGTTTGTAATTTTTTTATGCCCATATATTGGCCAGCTGTATTAAAGTTTGACTCTGATCACCATTTACTTTAAAAACTGGAAAGCTATAGTGGCAGAGTGGATAGGATGACTAACTGTGAGAGCCAAAATATTTTAATACTTTTTATGACCATCTTTAACTAGATAGAACTTGACACCACGTGTATTTGCCGGCCAAACTACGTGGAGGATATGCATATATTCGATAACTTATCAGAGAACGATAAAGTCCGTCACAGATGACAGATGAGCTGAAATTCTGGTTCTGAAGTCGCAAAGATAATAATTATGGGCTAAACATCAGTTATTTTTCAAATAAAAACAAAGATTAGTCAAACATTTCTCAGGAACTCAAAATATTTTATATATTAGTAACATGAAAATTATAAAACGAAAAATTACTCCCCTTAAATGTACATTTATCTCGGGGTTTAAATGATCGTCATTTATTACTAAGTAATTTTAACGATACTTTTGCTATACGTACATATAATTACACTAATTTGTGAATATATTTATGATCATCTTTTTGACACACAATTCAAACAAAATAAAAACCTCAGTTGATAATATTTAAAAAAACTGTTTTATTACGTTGTATTAACAGGCTCAGAAACTGTAATTAATTATGAGGTTAGTATTACTAATTAACAAAACTTCCTTATTATCAAAATTAGAATTGACTGCTCGGGTAATTAATTATTTTTAGGTTTATAGAATTGACAAAATTGGCCAGCCGATACGAGTTGAAGAAACGGCTGTTAGTTGACCTAATAAAGATAAGTCACTCTTACAATAGATGACTATAGAACTTGTCACGAAAAATATGAGTAACTAGAGAAGTGCGTTTGTTGCAATGTGGGCATTATTATTTAATCCCTCGTACATTTGTTGGAGATAAAATTGAAAGTAACAGTGCCACGTATTCTGTCATAAAACCTGAAATAAGGAATTTTGATCTTCAGTTCTTTGTAAGTACTGTTTATTATAATAGCTATTTTATGTTAAGAGCGGTTAATTGCCAGAAATAAAGGTTTATATGACTATAATGTAATAGTTTATTTTGTATTTCATATTTCAGTTCCTTACATTTTATAATAATATTAATGTTTTAAGAGCCATAAAAGGTAAAATAATATCTTAAGTAAATTGTTCTAAATAAACATCAAGAATATGTTTAATAACGTTTCGTAGCTACAATGGAATTGCTAGTAATATCCATCAACAGAAAAAGAATCCTTTTAAGTGAATATAGAATGTAATTTAAGCAAACAAACTTTAAGCTCTCTAATCAAGAAAGGACGCCCACAAAAACTTTGTCTTACGACCGCAAAAGGCCGGATTCTCTTCATTCCACTCGACATATTTATGAAATTTTTAACTGCCAAGACAAGCAAAGGTTTTCCCGCCAACAGAGGTACAAACTTTACACGTCCTGTCTTAACAAAAACTTAAGCATAAAATGCTCCAATAGCCCCACCCCTGCTTTAATACAGGTTTTTCCTTAAAAAAACTGAAAATATTAAACTTACATCAAGTGTCCATTTTTTATCATTTTAATTTTGAAAAAAATCATTTGATGTTTAAGTAGATTATGGTACCAATTTTGTACTACCTAGCGTTAACTTTTATGATTTTGCATTCGAAACTAAGAATGCTGTCAATGAATTACGCAGTCGTTTATGAAAATGAGACTCTGGTAGTATAATTAACTAGAAGGCCATGAGTTCCGAAAAATAGTGAAAATAACACTTCATTCTCTCATTCAAAAAGCAGAGGACAAGAGAAAAGAAAGGCTTTTGTCCATTTTCTTTAATAATTAGTTATTTTTTGGCGTGGGATTTATTTCGCCGAAATTTTTACTTTATAAAAATCAGTCAGTTATAAAATTACTGATACTGAATATAAAACGAGCAAATTTTACATCCGAAAGATCTATATATATGAGAAAGTGTCCCGTGAAGTATAATGCATTTATATATATGCAGCGACAATTTAGTCCCTTAAATCGAAAAATTGCAAGAGTAGCTTTGAGTCAGTCCTGGTACTAATTTATTTTACAAAGTATTATTAGCTAAGTACAAATGTTATGAACAGTCATCCTACAACACATTTTATATACTTGACGAGAACTATTTTATTATTCAAATGTAATTTCCTACGCGATGAACATACTAATGGAAATATTAAATATAAATTAATTATTGCTCAAAAAGTGTCACATATAATATTGAAAATATTCCTTTAAACTTAATCTTATCGGTATCAATGCTTAAGACTGTATTAATTAGCGATATTAACAAATTTTTAAATTATAGTCATTTTATAACGCCATATTATCTTACTGGCCTGGAGGAAACAAAGATAAAATGGGAACCTAAATTTCTGCATGCCTCATTGTAATTTTCGCGTCAGAATGGGCGAAAAAATATATAGGGTAAAATGATTTTCACCATTGATACTAGAACACAGGGATGCAAGTAAGTGACCTTCGCTAAAAGGTAACCTCCAGGAGATATGTAACGACCGATTAATTTGAAACGAAAAATAAACCATTAAAAATTCTTCAATAGCTTGAATGCAGATGTTAATGTATGGAAAAATGATAGAAAAATTAAGTGTAATTTCAACGCGCAACAACAGACATGGCTCAACTTCCTCAATTTCGGAATTGTGTGCTGTTAATTTTTTGGCAACCTTACGCTTGATTCCGACATTTTGCATGATTTCTTAACCAATCATTTCCGTTACGTAGTGCGACCTTCATTCAAACTTATGTGTCTCAATATTAAAATATTTGGTAAATTTGCCATATTTTCACGAGAAAATAGGTTTATACTTCGAGGCTCAAATATTTATATTCTCTCTTGTATCCGTAACCAGCACATATCAATTGAAATTACAAATTTAAAATTTCATAAAGTGTCTTTTAAATTTTTTATATACTTAAAGAGAACTCTTTTATTACGAAAATGTAATTTCTGACGCGATTAACATAATAATTGGAACGTGAAATACATAGATCATTGATTGCTCCAATTCACATTAAAATAATGAATATTTTCCATTAAATACGTTAAATGTATTCTCGTCACACGTAAACCTAAATAATGATATGAATTTATAACGTGTTCAGAAGTGACATGTACACTTTAAAGTCAATGGGCATTAACGAGGCATATTAAATAACTAGGTACTATTAGTAAGTATTCACTCGGCGATTGTCGAAAGAAGTTTTAATCATTAACACAGGCAATCAAAAATTTAACTGAACTATTACAGTTTAATTTTCCATGACATTAAGTTACTGACAATCTCTAAAAATTGTATGAAATTACAGTTAAAAAGATAATATATTCTTATATCTAAAAATGAAAACAGATATAAGCACACGCAGGAAAAACTTTTTTTAAAGTTTCCAATTAAAAACATTACTGCCAAAACTAAGATTGTTCAAAAAAAAAGACTAAACGAATGAAAATACAAAACATTCATATATTGTTAAAATTAACATTAAAACTAAAAATGCTTCCTCATAGATTTTTATTAAACATGTTGCAAGAATTATATTCAGGAAATCTTCATATATACTGAGGAAAAGTGCAACTTTTTTAGGTTTCTTGGTTATTCTATATTATTTTATGCAAGACCCGTGAAAGATGCTCTCGTTCATATATATTACTTAAAATTTGGTGTAAGTAGGAGGACAAATGTAAACACCATTTTTAAAACTATTGGTAATATTTATATGATAACAAACCGATTGCCACATGTACTTTCTTGTGCCTCCTATGGATTCTATGGATTTTTTATAGGTTAATTCAATTCTGCTTCATCTTCAACTCTGTACCAACAAAGGGAAGTAGCATTCTTATCCTACCGATTTTGCCATTAATGCCTTTTTATGATAATAACTCAATTTAACAGAATAATTGGAGGCATGTTCGAACGTTAAATTTTGTGTTGACTTAAATCAGGTAATAGATGAAGTTTTGGATTGGGTGGTTGAAGAAATTTTTAAAAATCGTTTTGGCAAAATAAACTGTATAATTGTCCAAACATCAGTAGTATTGATGAAATATTTTAACTCGTTACTGTTATCATGCTGACCATGTCCTCATTACAACGTAAACTGAAAATGAAGAGTTTATAAAACAAACCTCATATCACTACGAGATTAATTCTATAAACTCATGTTATACATTTTTTCGGCTTGTCATGTGATTACAATATGATCCCCTGTCCATGACGCTTACGTCAGCTGAGTCTGGGCATCCTGAGATATTGACGTATTATAAATGACCCAACTCTCAAAAACACTATATTGTCGTCAATTGTCTGTTACTTTTGACCAAAATAAATACAAAGAGTCCTATTGCATCAAAACTTCATTAAAACTCAACTACTAGCGTTCCTATTGGTAACGTGAGAGATTGCATGAGATTCCATAGTATCCCACTACTTGAATTTTACAAATGGTTTTAAACTCTAAAAATTGATATCCCAAAGGTTAAATTACTATTTAAAATACAACTTATGAATTAAATGCAGAAAAATATTTGCTTTGACGTTTATAGCAGTTCTCAATCAAACTCAAATCGTGAATAGTCACTGATCGTCACATTCTATTTCACTTTCATCGGTGTATTTTCCTCTAAATCGCTGATTATAGATGCAGGTTTGGTGATACAGGCGTACCCATCTATAATACTTAGAACACCATTTCTTTGGGTGTTTGTGTGTCATGCACCATGCACTAATTTGCAATAATAGACATTGAATCTAAGTAGTGAAAGAGGTCAGTGAAATAACATCGCGTATGATACTCATGTTATCCTATGCGTTTGCTACGAGATAACTGTTAGAACAAAATAAATACAAGAAGATAAATATTGAAAATATATCAATAATTTAAGCCCTCTAAGATTGTCAAAAGCAATACTAAGGAAAAATAACAAATTCATGGCAAACTGATCTATTATCGACAAATAGAAAAGCTTCATGCTTTCAGTACAACACTGTCCCATAAGAGGTTGCGTGGAATACTGAGGTGTCCAAAACGACTTTAATACGAGACACTGACAGTATGTACAAAGTATCATTATTGAAATGATAGTGTGTGGATTAGAAACCCTTGCATGGAAGGTATTGAAATGGTGAGAAGGATACATTGTATAATAAGGCAGAATTTCTAAAATATATGACCTTAGGAGACCGTGGTACCTGAAGCGAGTACTGGAGTGTTAAATTAGATGAGATGTCATGCACATGTTATAAGAAAGTTAGGGTTAAATTTATGAAAATTAGTTCTTGTTAGAGTGGGTTCCAGTTAATGAGACAATAATATAGAAGAAATCGCATATCCTTTGTTTGGTTGGGAAGTAACATGCGTAGTGATAGTTTACATCATAAAAGTTGGTTACATCAAGACAGGGAATTAAAAGTGGAAAAGTTTAAGCAAGATCGATGGGAGAGGAGGAGGAGGAATGGTAAGAGCGATCTAAGTAAAGTCATGGTGCCCTTAGAATTTACATATTAAGTCAAATTTAAAGTATTCCTCGGCAGTAATCCTTGAAAGTCTAAAACAATTACCCTATGATATTTAATTTGATGATATTTAGGAAAATTATTATGTCATTCTCCCAAAACTGAATATATCAAGGTTCACACTAGATTGCTTATTTTTAGATATTTTATCAGAAAAACATTCCACTATTTTTCAATATTCCTTGATCGATAGACACTTAATTGTGAATTAATTTATTCAGGATACACGCTGTTATTTTCTTAAGTTAATTTTTTTCAAATTCTAGTGATATCCAGCGAACACCATAAGGCCTCTCATGCGTCTCCTAAATGCACACCATTTTTTAATTTCCCCAACCAAAAAATATGTGTTCAAGAATACGTAGTCGAATAATTTAAAAGTATAGCTTATAGCTACATTCGAAAGGACCTAAGCAAATAGTATGTTGAAGCATGAATTTAGAGAGGGTATTTTATTCTATTCTACCTTTTATTTCCGCCGAAAATGTTCCAAACCATGTGGGATTTAATAACTATGGCAATAAATGTCATATATATTGTATATACGATGTATTTCTATTTTAAATGTATATTTCTCTCCATACTATGTTAATTGTGATAAAATTTATGGGGCTTAACCTCTATCTGCCGAGCGTGTCTCTCCGGCACAAAAAAAATATTCCTAGACTACCGAGCGTGTTCATATGGCACACTGCGATCTTCTTTCACTCTTAAGGCCACTGGGACAGTCAAATGGCCGGGAATCATATTTTTGATGAAGAATTCCACTAGGAATAGATCCTTCTTTCATCTGAATTTTTTTCTGTGGATATCTTAGGGTATTAGGTGTTGTATGACTTATTATAACATGAACGATCAGACTCCTGTCACCCGGGTTTGATTGCCGTATGTATGGGGAAAGAACCGAATTGTTTCCTCGGTACAATTGAAGTTATAGACTGCTCAAAGTTATGTGTCTCTAATAGAAGATTTCAAAATGTGGAAGTTCTTCCTAACGTGAACATATTTTCTTGGTCTTGTAAAAATAATGACATTTCTTTCGACCATCTTACGCCTAAATAATGCTACGCATTCCTCTAGGTTTATGTACCCTCTATGAGAAGAGGAAACGAAATCCTTTGGCCATGGCAGGAAGATATACTATCCAATTAGACCTATATCATCACATAAATCACTCTGCGTGAGAAGCGTCTTACTTCCAAGAGAGGTTTTTTTTCTTATCACCACACGGTATTAGGTTCCGCCTGACCATCCGTCCCCTGAATGATTCATCCTTATTGTTCGGGTTTGCTTATCTCGGTAGTAAGGAGGCAAGGAGATCTTTACGTCAGCATTAGTCAAGATATCATGATGCTGAATAATATCTTTCTTAGCTGGCGATCCTTTCATCATACATACCCTTCAAGGTCCTTCCCAACCGCCAATCTGCTGTGGCTAACATTTTCATCGCGGAGCGGCTTTGTGAGACAGTCACTCCTGAAATCGTGATCTTTCGAGAGTGTTGTGTGCAGTCGCATAAGTGATTTTGTGACCAATTTATTACTTTTATTGTTGATCCTGCAGTACAGCTTCTGGAAGTAGAACATTAGTTAGCGAAGAAGAAATTGAGAGGGAAGTGCTCTTGAGTTCGGGCTCCGAAGCAGAGGAAGATATAGAAATTCAGACAGAGCAGTAGTGATGAAGACAGTGACACGGATGGTGAGCCCTCCTGGTGTTTACCTTCGCGAAATTTCAAGCCAAGAGTACATGTGTTTACCGGACCACCGTGTGGATTAGATAAAAATCAAGCGCCACTCACGATGGAGAATAGTCCCCTTGATTTTTTCAGGTTATTTTTTGGAAACGAAGTTATTGACCTCTTAGTAACTGAGTCAAATAAATACTATGATCTGTCCCTTCAGAATTCGGAGACATCTAAGAGAGTTTCGGATATTTCATTCCCTGATATCCTCAAGTTTCTCGCTTTGACAATTTTGATGGGACATGATTGTCGGGATGCGCTTGGGGATTATTGGTCCACTGATGAACTATATGATGCTCCTTTCTACAGGAAATATATGACTCGAGAGCGTTACATGCACATTTTAAGATTTTTACATTTTTCTGACAACAAAGATGCACCCGACCAAAGTGATGAAGATTACGATCGCTTATGGAAAGTAAGAGTGCTTTTGGAACACCTGAGGGAGTTATTTTCTAAGTACTACAATCCATCAGAAGAAATCGCTGTAGACGAGGTGATTGTGTCATTCAAGGGGCGAGTCATTTTTCGTCAGTATATTCCCAAGAAACGTAAAAGATTTGGCATTAAAATTTACAAACTCTCTGACTCGTCTGGATATACCTACGACATGGATGTGTATCTAGGCAAGCAGAAGAAGGCTCAAACGAGTGACAGGTCTGCAACTCACGGCACAGTGATCAACCTAATAAAGAAGTTAGAGAACAAAGGTCACAAGATATTTATGGACAATTATTTTACATCTCCAGGTCTGTTTGAGGAACTTCACCGGAAAGGGTTCAATGCTTGTGGAACAGTGAAAGCAAATAGGAAGGGGATGCCACCACATTGGGGTCCGAAATATTTGAAGATGAAGAGAGGGGAGCTCAAGGTGAGAGTGAAAGGGGCGTTATGCACAGTATGCTGGAAAGATAAAAGAGAGGTCTTCATCTTGACTAATATGCACAAAGCTCCCGCTGAAGGAGTTTTCACGGATGATGTCAACAATCCGCTAAAACCGGTCATTATACTAAGCTATAATAAAAACGTGGACAAAGGTGACCGGATGATAAATAGCTACACGATTGGTAGAAAAACTTGGAAATGGACAAAAAAACTCTTTTTCCATCTTGTCGACATGTCTATTATGAATGCCTCAGTCCTTCTACGTTCTGTTGGTGGAAAGATGTCACTAAAACACTTTCGTGAGCAACTGGTGAGGGACCTAATAATTTGTGCTTCGGAGGATATCTTGTCTCCGCAATCATCAAATATCGGTCGTCCAACTTCCAAACATGCTGTTATCTCGAGAATACAAGCTAGGCATAATGTTCACTGGCCGGAAAAAAGTGGGAGGCGTAGGTGTAAGGTGTGCGCTGAAAAAGGCAAACAGACACAAGTGCGGCTATGGTGCCCGGAATGTGAAGTTGGGCTCTATGTAGACCCCTGTTTCAGGATCTATCGCACAGTTGTCAATATAGAAAAAGCTTAGCAGCCTGACATTACTACGGTGATATTCAGCTCGAGGGAAAGATTCAGGTTTTTACCAAATTTACATAACCTATCAAAAATATTATGGGTTATTTTATTGCAAAAGTTGCTATTTTTATCAGTTTTGAATTGCCGTAATTTTCCGTATGCCAGGTGCACTCATGTTTTCATGTCGGAAGTAGAAAAATATATTCTCTCTCGTGCGTATCAGGTTTTATCATCAACCCTCAGCAGTAACTTGGGCCTCCGTCTCTCTCCCTGTCTCACTTCTTCATATCTCTCTCAATTACTCCTACCTTCCACTCCCATCCTCCACCCATCTCTTCCCCTTCTTCATCAAAATGTTTTCCCTTCACCCTAACATTTCCTTTTTTGAGACATCGTGTCGAAATAGAAAGGATAACCTACTACAGAACCGCTCAGTACACAACTCCGACTGCGGTTTTTCATCGATGACGCATTTGTAACGTACCGGGAAAGTGAGCTGGAAGGGGTCCACCAGCGTCTAAAAACAATCTATTTCTTTTGCATTTACTGCTTGGTTAGTGTGTGTAGGATTATAATCCATACTGTCGGTACAAACATTTTTTTCTATTCTGAAATTTTGTTAGACTTCCAGAACACAGCATAGCATTGATACCAAAAAACATTCTAACTAAATTTCATTGCATATCCAGTAAAATTATGCCTAAAAGGAAAAAAATAAGCCCAGCACACGGAAAATTAATAAATTTATCCGAAAAAAGTACGTAATTAGGCAATATACGCATAATTATTATGATAAAAAATTCTTTCTTTCAGATAACTTGAATTAGAAAATTGGAGAATTCCGGAGAAATCGGAGAAAAATCGGAGAAAAGCTGTCTACGTACTTTCGATGTTTTTCTATATTTTTAAGGCGATGCACAATTTAATTTTATGAACAACTTAAAACTTGAACAAATGGCACTATGTAGCACAATTTGTGTAGAGAAATCGCTCGTTATTTGGTAAAAAAAAGCCTATACCCTCGAAAATAATACAATTTTTTAAATATAAACTGTAATTAAACTTTGATTTAAAATATTTAAATACTGACTATCACAAGTAAATGATGTCATATTATAGCCCTGTAAAAACTCTATAAAAGCCTTTTTATTTTATTGTGATACTACAAATACTTTTCTTACAATTAATTTTTTTCTAAAACACTACGTTTTAGCGGCTGAAAATTTAAAAAACCTCGGTAGTCTAGGTATACGGCCGGCGAAAAACCTCGTAAGATAAAGGTTAAACGGCATGTTGTCCCACATGCGGTGTGGTTGAATCCCCGTGAATAGCGCCTATCCGCAGTACGACAAAGCAGAGGATGCTGTATCCATAATGTTGTAGGCGTTTGTAGCAATCCCATTCATTCGCGAACGTCTGGTAACATATAACTAATTTTACTATCGGTAATATTTTTACACGGACAGGATAGGTGTAGCAAATAGCCTTCAAAAAAGCTAGGGAGTTCTTGTGAAATAGAAGCAACATAATGTGTTTAAGGAAAAAATTTGCAAAGTGTTTGCTACATGCGTATGGTTTGGAATGGATTGGGAACTTGGACCATGAGGGAAAGTGGAGAAAAGTGTCTAGAGAGCTTTAAAATGTAGCTGCAGAAAAACAAGATACAATGAAAGGATGGGAAGTTTAAAATGAGGAGATGCTGAGAAGCATTGGAGAGCTGTAAGTGTAATAAATTAATTAATAAGCGGAAGGAAAATTGGATAGGCAACATATTTTAGAGGTTCCTTTCAGTCGCAATAGTTAGGATGACTAAAGGGAGAAATAGAAAAGAAAGAGCTTTGATGCGATGACGGATGTGATGAGAGGAGAGATATACAGGACAATAAACAGCGAAGATGGAAACAGAAATGCCTGGATGCTACAGTTTCATTGAGACCTTTGAAAAGTCAGATAAACAGAAAGGGTAACGCAAGAACTTGATATTATTATAACATTAATTTTACGTTACATTGACAAAATTTGTTTTTTCAAATTATGCATGATATATTTATTTCCTATAATTTTAGTCCTCTCTTTACATCCAAAGAATTTTAACTTCAAATGGGTTCATTCGTAAGAGTCCTCTAAAATATATATCTGAAAAAATTACTTTTTTCGTCCCTAAACACTGGACGCTTGGGAAAAATATTCTATAAATACGTCATGTTGCTTTAATTTATTGTTAAAATTCGTATAGGAGGTGAAAATACTTAAAAGTTCCTTTAAATCAGTACTAATTATTATAATATTATTTTTTGAATAAGTAATAATTTTGGTGTTCGCTTCCGTCATGATATCAAGGTACCTCAGTATAAACCTTTCAATAGAGATGATATATTTTTCTTCATGATTATCCAGTGAATCAAAACACATTATTCTATTTTAGATTTGAAATGCAGCAATAATTATAATTTAGAATGATTGCTCGGTATAGTGAGGCTAATTTCATCCCAACTATAAGATTATATTTTGTCATGTCAGGACATTCGACTGGATCGAAATTAAAACCGTGTCCCAACTGTCACTCAAGAATTTTGGCGTATCAAACTACATAGCCATCCAAGTACAATGAAACTATCAGCGTGAATTTAAAGCCGCAATTTGCCTATTCTTGCTTTCTTTCAAGTTTCAGGAAAATTATATTTTCATACGTCTTACATTATCATTGGTGCATTTTGCATGAACATATTTTGAAATCGGGAAACTAATATCTTAAAGCTCGTGTTTTTTCTAAATTTGGTGTATAATATGAATGTTTTTGGGTTCTCAGTATTTTAGTTAACTCTTAGTTTTTAGTCGTAGATTTTAGTTTCTTTTGTCTAGAAGTGGAATAAGAAAAAATCATCTTCTGATATCACTTTTCATATACCCTTCTTCCGTCAGCGAAAAAAGGCCATGCGGACCGCAAAAAAATGGATATCGATCCTTTTAAAGGGTCTGAGGGTTTTCGTACGTTCCTCTTAACCCTTTTAACAATTCCCCCTCTCAATGTCATCCATTGCAGGCTCACTTTTTGGGAGCCCTTCTCGCCTTGCGCCCTCCACGACGACCCTCGATTCCACCTTTGGAAACTTCTTTCCTCCAAGACCTTTTCCTTTTTTCTCTCCTTTATCACCGTTCTTCATCTTATTTGCTCTCCTCATTTTTGCTCTTCTACCCCCTCTTTTCTTCAAATCTGAGTTTCCTAAAGTCACCCACCTTGAACACCTTCGTGCCTTGCGAGCTAATTTGATAATTTTTACACTGATACCGTTTACTATTCAGCGTCTCCTTTGATTTTCTCTCCTATCTACTCTTCTATTATATACCTTCCTGTCTACCTATCTATTTTCTCTACCGCATTTAGTCCAGGGACGATTTTTCTTATTATTCCCAAAATTTATCTCAGAAGTCGAATGGGAGATTAAATTTCTCTCTTTTATGCGCTTAATAGTGTAAAAATATAAGCATTTGGAAGTTAATGCACAAAAGTGATACTTAGTAAGGAAGACAATAATTTCTAAAAAGAGTTTTAAACCATAATATGTAGTATGGAAGATGGTAAATCGTAGTATTTTCCTCTGTACTTCAATCTTTCCAGAAGAATGGAGTGGAAATACCTTCAGTTAAGACCGCTGGGGAATTCATCGATATTGTTGGATACCGAAAGAAACATATATTCTTTTTCAACTCAATAGAGTTTATCTATAATGGAGTAATGCGAAAAACGCTATCCTGTCAAGTTGGAAAATATAATATTAATGAGAAAAAAATCTCTAGTTCGGCGAAAAATACACCATTTTCTACACTGCATTACTGGATTGTAAGGCAAAAGAACCCTCTTAACTAATTGCCATGTGATGATTACTCAACAATTAATCCATTTATTTTTCGAGTAAGAAGATTTAAAAGAAATTTTGGAAATCACGCTAACAAAAGAGGGCGTCATACGCCTACCTTAGTGAGCTGCCGTGCAGAACGGGATGTTCTCTTTCCAGGATACTGCCAGACTAATGAATTACCACAACACCAGCACATTTATTGCTCCTTTTCTCCATTTAGAGATCATTTAGCTCTTAGCGAATTTAGTTTTTCATTTTACGAAAAAAATCACAGCCATTAGGAATGTGGAGTTTGACGATTTTGAAAGAGAATGATTAATGGTAAAGAGAAATTAGTCATTTTCGGATAAGGCCAATTTTTCCATTTGGCAAAGTAAGCGAAAATTGAGAAAATAGAACGAGAGGAAGGAGCAATTCACTATTTTGTGGAATAAAAATGGTGCGAAGGGGAGAGGGATGGCATGACTTCGTGCTCAGAAAAAAACCACCACGTTCAGGAAAGCCGTCCGAGGAAAGTGCGGCCTTGATTAAATGCTAAATTTATTGGCTCTTAATAAAATAAGACAGATTTACTAAAACATGTAATGAATTCTCATTTTACAAAAATTTAATATGTACATCTACATCTACATAATACCCCGCAAGCCGCCTCAAAAGGCGTGTGGCGGGGGTGTTACGACACCAGCCATCAACAAAAAAAATAAAATAAAATAAAAGTTCCGCATAGCATTTATTAAAGTCCTTAATTGTTTGGGGGAAAAAAGAATTACCCAAGCCCATCCGTTCGGCAAAATATCTCTCTTAATTTATCGATTCTGTCGGACCTGAAAATATAATGTGGTTCTAATATGATATTCTCCGTGTCGCTCTGAAATATATCCATTCTCAATTGCTCAAGCAATCTAAGCCTAGCGCGTAGCCTTCGAGTCTCTAGCGGCTCCCACCCTAAATCGTTCAAAATCTGTGTAACGCTTTCTGTACGGCCGTAGCAGTTTTTGACGAATCGCTCAGCTTTCCTTTGTATTTTATTAAGTTCATGGACTAGGTCTTTCTCTGCCAGATCCCACATGCTCGCTGCATATTCAAGGTGTGGCCGGACGAGTCGAAATAGCACCTCTCTTTCACTTTATCATCCGAAATCTTCCCACAACATGCTTGACAAACCCTAGCTTCTTCAAGGCTCTGCCACAAATATTTCTCATATGTGTCCCCCACGATAGGTTCGAAGTTATCGTAACTCCCAGGTATTTTACTTCATTTGTCGCATTTATGCTAACACTATCCACAGCATATACATGGGGATAGTTGGACGACCTACGCAAGAAATGCACCGCCGTGCATTTGCTCAGATTAAGTTCTAGTCCCCACTCTTTGTTCCACGCATGAACGTTGTTTAAGTCCGATGACAGAATTTCAAAGTCAGAGTGATCACTAATTTCGCGGTATATGACAGCCCACTGTACTGCCCACTGCCATATGTACTGCCCACTCGTGATTTCGGCATGTACACTAATCTTTTCATTAAGATAGTTTTCCTTTGTATTTTCAGTCTTGTTAATATCAGTTAAAATTTCCCCTTTTTATCGTCTCGCAATGGAAAAATCTTTTTTTAAATAAGCGATAGGTCTGGGTAAACATGGCATGTTAGGAGTTCCGAAGGGCTCAACAAATATGTTCATGTTAACGGAACCGGGTTCATTAGCATACGTACCCAATTTTATTCACCTTTGTATGAACACTCTTCACTTTTATGAAAAACGATACGAGCTATGTGAAAAAAGTAATTTCTGAAATACCATTCTTTGTTATATATTACATACATTTCAATCTCTTATCATTTTTTCACTGCAGAGTTCTCATTTCCCATTCAATAGGAAAACTATTTCTGTGCAATTTACCTTATGCATTTAATCCCAATTCGGTTTTCTAAATAAACTATCTACTCATATTTAAAATGCCAATGAATAATTTATAGGAAGGAATTTACCTTGACCGTAGGTGAATGTTACTATAAGGTTAAGCCTGTGTAGAGATAGGAACTGGTTCTACTGTATTTGACCTGCCTTTTTATTTAGGACCCAAGGGTAAGTGTACCTGTCCCACAGGTTGTTTAAGACAAGACCTCTGAGAGAAGGTGCTTTGGTAGGTCAGACGAAAAACATTGAGCGTACTATCTTTTACCACCGACCACCACAGCAGTAAGCGAATAGGAAACGAATAGGGTATTCTAGAGAAAGCGGTCCTGCTAGAATTCCTATCTAAATGTCCCTGCCCCACGATAATATATTCAAAGCCTTTTAGTTTTTTAGGAAGTTTTTATGAAATAACTATGTGCAGTAACGTGATGTTTTATTTGACTCCATGTCATTTATAACTTAAGGGAAAGGTATTTTTGCAAGGGGAAAGAATCTTATTGGCATTTCAATTCGAAATAAAATGTGTTCAGCCAGTACACAAATTCTGTATCATGTCTTCAAACGTTATCATCCAAATTGTTTTAACATTGAGGATAATTTTCGGCAATTTCCTAAAAATTGGTGCTGCTAAAAGAGTATTTTTAAAGAAGGGTGAAATTCTACACCCATCAGACTTATTGATGACATGTTGGCGTAAAGCGATAGGAATGAAGCTAAAATATAAGAATAAGAAAGTTATCTCTCAACCTGCGAGTTACGCGAGCGTTTATGGGAGCAGAAATAGGAATCTACGAATTAATATTATAATTCATAGGAACAACTTCTTTTCATATTCATATCAAAATTTCATTTCCATAAGAGAATCGATTTATTTGGCTGGGTAATGTTCTTAAAACTATTTGCATACATTATGTTGCTCTTCGATTATAATCGAATCGAAATCGAAAATAAATCGATAGTGCACGTACAATCTCTTGGATGTAGAACTTGATATTTTAAAAATTAAAATAACTTCCTTTGAGTGCCGCGGCCTCACTACCCCCCTAATGCACGCACTTTTTAAAACACGGTACAAGCTTGCATAAACAAGCTATATTTTATAGTATTTTATGTTTGAGTTACGATATGGTTGAGCAACCATTACTCGTATTTTGTTAGGATTCGTCGACAACTGGCATCATTTTGCACCACTTCTCTTGTTAGATTTTAAACTATCCGGGACTAGCCACGGATTTACGCAAGACGGATGATATTTCCTCTGTGAAATTTCGCACTATTGTGCATTGTGGGTGACTCCATAAAAGTGGAATTCCATAGCTAGTCCCGGATAGCTAAAAATCAGTCAAATAGAGTGAACGCCTCTCTATGTTCATAGTACGATCTTTCCTCGTGGACAGTGGCGCACAGCGCTCAGTAGGGACTGGTTGTTACATTGTATGTCCGGAAGTCAAGACAATCTGGTCCCGTAAAGGTCACTAAAATCTACAGGAGAGGTGGACGCCTTAGTAACTTAACTGGCTAAAGCAATCGGCCGGAAATTGAAGGATCCAGCTTCGTGTCTCGGTCAAGATGGATGATTTTTTTCTCTGTGGAATTTTGCACTTGACTTATTAGTTCTTCCTCGAGTGCGTTAGGGTTTGTTTCATATTCTGTCATATCTTTTCATTGGCTGGATGACAAATGTATGAATAAGGTAATGCACGCATGATCTGCAGTCATTTTTAAACACAACCTCTGGGATTTTTTACTTGAATTTCCATCATAGATCTTTTGAACTTGCCCATTTAATTACTGACTATACCACCATATGTTTTTAAAGTGTGCTTTTCTGTAAAGTTTTATTTCTATTTGACACAAATGTCTAAATGTCTTTTTCTTTCCGGTTGAGAATATACTTCATATTATCCGTCGCTATTTTCACTCTAAATTTTAGTAAAGCACCATTTTCTCATTGCTTTAGTGTTTCATGTGTATATATATTCTATTTTTTTGTTTTCCATTTAATTGTTAGGCTCAAAACAGTTATGCATGCCTGGATGCCTCCAGGAACAAGTTCAGGATATATTCCCTCATTTGATGACTCTGCATGTCTTGTGATCGACTCTTTAACTTAGAACTTTGATTTTCATGGAAATTGTGGTAATAAATACATTAATTCGAGACTCTTAGAATTAGTAATGCAATGAGATGATCAAAAGGAGAAATTACAAATAAAATTTATAGGCCAATAACTGGATAGCAGACACTAATTTCTTTTCCATGCAAGCTAATTCCTCGGAACCCTAATTTAAAACTCTATTTTCAAGATATCGTCAATAACGAAGTTGAATCGCGTGCAAGAGCATGTTTTATAATAAATAGTATTTGTCTATTTGATAATTCTAGAATTTTATTCACGCAAATATCTTTAAAATCACTGTGCAGTAAAATCATTCAAGAGCGTTATCCTCCGGTTATCCGAGAGACTGTTATCATAATATGAATATCACATTGTATGTTGATTTTATTCATAACATATATTTTCCCAGGATCTTTACGCCGTAAAAAACCTCCGCCTTCATTTCAATGGTAACAAAAAGGACGCTCGCTTTTGCGAGATATCCGTTTGGTCGCGTAATTCTTCTCTTTTCCGACTAGTTACTCTTCAAGATGTGTCCCACGGTCATGACATTTAGCCAAGCACCCCATTCACGTATCAGCATATCAACACATCACTAAGAATATCAATGATAGAATACATATATTTTCTAAAGTACTTCATTTTGCAGTAAATACATGAAGTCGGATATCATCGCATAAGGCAATAATAACCTGTGCGAAAATAATTGGAAACAAAGAGTAAGGAAATAAATGAGTAATTTCAAAAATTCCATATATTTTTACACTTTTTAAAATTATTTATTATAAAAATCAGATCAAAGCTATGCCAACCATGGTTAATAATACTAAAAGATGTATTCTTACGTTAGAAAACAACGGCAAAAGAGAAATGTTGACCGTAAAGGTATTTCATGCTATGACACTAAATTCAATAATCTAGAAGTTATTAATGGGGTTTAAAGTATTAACATATAATTGCAGTATGTATGCCACATTAATTTCAAGAAAAATATTTTGGCGTTAAACAGCGACAACCAAAGGAAGACCTAATATTTACATGGATTTCCATACGCTGTACATAGGAGGTCTCACATCAAAACCTAAGAGATTCCAAACTTATCTCCCCTAAAGAATTGTGTGTATCTACAATCTACGGTGTACAGAATAAACAAGAGTTTTAAAACTAATAACAAAAGTGTTGGTTTCGATGCTGAATGGCTAAAAAGTGATAGCTAACATGAGTTTATTACAAGAGACACAAGTTTTGAGCAAACAATCTGCATAGCGCCCATGTATTTGATATGAACATGACGTCAATATGTTGGCTTACGATTTCATAGCGAAAAGTGTGCGCTTCATCATCCATGATTTTGGACAATCTTGTCCTTTCATAAAGAGAATTCAAGAGTTTATTACTATTCATCGATGACCTTTTACGCTTATTTTTACAGGAGAGGAGCAAAGATGGACCACTTACACATTCTGGATGGACTTCTAAGAAAGGATTACGACAGGAGAGCCACACCTACCAATCAATTTAGTAAGAATGCCAAATACTTGGCGTAACTTTGATTGTAACTTGTAATTGACACATTAATTCTTCATAATATACTCTAATCTCCTGGTCAAACCACTTAGCTTTTCCTTTTCTAAAATTTTTCTTTTTTCACGAATATAAAATTAAATTTTATCTTTACTATCTAGACAACGCAACCACAGTCATATGCGAGCTGTATATACGCAGTTTTGGATCAATAAGTCCCGTTACCATGGTGAGTACCGTAAAATCTAATTTATTAGTAATTATGAATTCATTTAGTGACCAAATGACCATTTTTTGCTTTACTTCGCATGAAATAAAAATTAAATTTGATCACCATACTTCATGAATACATTACAGTTTTGTTATTTCTATCGCAGCATAGTGGTAGTAATGGGAATATTTTCATTTTTATTTCACGAGCACATCATAGTTAGTGATAAATTCTCTTAAATTGATATGGGATATACTTGTTATCTTGTAAGTAAGGGAATTTATATCCAATTCATCTGCGAGATAAGAGGGTTATTTATTAGAATAGTCTTTGGCGACTGTGTTGCTCTGTAGTTACCTTTAATGTGATATTTAAGTCAAGATTTTTCTTCATTAAATGCATCATTTATTTGATTATCAGCAATTCATACGAGTTATTTGCCTCTTGTAACTGCAGGATTATGAAGTGGACTTGTACCTGAGACAGAAGTGGCAGGACGAGAGGCTGAAACACGCCGAGATCACGGAGGCCCTAGATTTAAACGATCCCAATTTGGTCAAGGCCATTTGGAAGCCAGAGGTCTACTTTCCCAATGCAAAACACGCCGAGTTCCAGTACGTCACAGTCCCAAACGTCCTGGTGAGAATAAATCCGGACGGAGAAATTCTTTACATGCTCAGGTGCGGGTTATGTTTAGTTGATGCCTCACGAAAACGAGAAAATGGTGTAATAATGCAAGATAGTTTGGATATTTATACTTCGTTGTTGCTATTTTCAATGTTAGAACAGTATGATTCTATATTGTGTGATTTAGTGTGACGCAAGGTAATTTATAGGGAATAGTGTCAATTTTTGAGCTCGCTGAAACCCATGCATTGCATGAAATTATCAATTCACTATAAAACAATTAAAATTCATTATTAACTTTGCTCTGTTTTATGAGGCTGTAAAATTTGAAAAGCACTAAACTTACACCTTCTGGTGTCACTTCGTGGAATTGGAAACTCTATCTTAAAACAAACTTTTAATAAAATTAAACAAGTTTTCTATGCCAATCGTTGAAAAGAAATTTTTCTATTTAGCATCGACTTTTCTACATTTATACAAATTTTCATAATGCAAATGCACCATTTTGCGTATTTTAATCCTTTAAATTAAATTAATTATTTATTTATTGCAGATTAAAACTTACCTTTTCTTGTATGATGGATCTATCCAAATTTCCGCTTGATAGCCAAATCTGTACCATGGAAGTTGCAAGCTGTGAGTATATTTTTAAGTATTTTTATCTCCTCTATAAAATCGAGCTCAAATTTTGTTCAGATAAGTTTTATTAGATAGTTAAGAGCAGGATTGGCTGATTTCCTGTCCAAGAAATGTAATGTTTTTCCAAAAAGCATATAATGTCATCTTTGATCAGACAAATTGAGGTGTGCCTGTACATAAAATAAGCTTACAATAGTTTCAACTGGAGGCATATAATTTTAGGTCTAATGCAACATGGCGAGATGAAGATAACAATGCCACTGTAGACTCAACTTTGCTTCTCAAGATTTGTTGCCACATGCCGGATCTCAACCCTTTGTCTCTTCTTCACTGCAAAATGACCCAAGCAGTTGACCTTCATCAACAGTTCTGTGGTCCACAGAACCCTATGGAACCCGAAATCTTCGTCAGAGTTCCTCAGAGGATTTTTTCTATGTATAAATAATTAATTGCACTCAATAATATAAAATTGACCATATCATGTAATGTACATACATTTGTGACTTTGAGGATTTCTTTCACTAGGAAGGGTTAAAAGGTCAATTATATCAGGCTCCGAAAGTTGATAGTGGAAGAAAAAGTTGAAAGATCATCAATCATTCTATATTGATTGTTTTCAGAAGTATTATAGCTAATTAATATAATTGTATTGGGTCAAGAAAAAATGTAAGCGATATGTGCTATGTACTAATGATGATATATCTACTTTTGCACAGTTTCTAAGACCATAGAAGAACTCAGATTGATGTGGAAAACCACAAATCCAGTTATCATGGGAAAAGGTCTAAGAATGCCGCAATTCGAGATTGTGGACATATTTGCGACAGACTGTCAAGAATCTTTTCAGATAGGTACGTAACTCATTCTCGGAGATTTGTTTAAAATAAATAATTTGTACGCATTTCCATTATAGCATCTTTCTATTTTCTGCACTTAAGGATTTAAATTTACATTTCAGGGAACTACAGCTGTTTGGTGGCGGAGTTCTATTTGAGCAGATCTGTTGGTTTCCACCTGGTCCAGAGCTACCTCCCTACGCTCCTCATCGTGGTCATCTCTTGGGTGTCTTTCTGGATGGATGTGGATTCAGTTCCCGGGCGCACCACTTTAGGAGTCACAACCCTCCTAGCTGTCTCCTCACAATCTTCGGGTAATGTCATAATTCAAGTACCTCGTTGAACTGTAGATTAATTTGTGTGTGAATAGTGAGATCAAAGTACCTAAAGTGACAAAATGGTCGGTAGAATCTATAATACGACATACTTCTCGTCAGTTTTTCATTTACTTTTCCCCATTCTGAACACGGTATTATATAAGGTTTTATAATTGCTGATTGGTTATTGTTGCGTCAGTACCTGGTAAACCTTCCACATAAATTTTACGATGCTTATTTCCATTATTGGCCATATTCATTTGCCATTTGTTTAGAATGACTACTTAAATGAGGAAGAAAATAATAACACTCTTAGGTTAGGTTAGAATAAGTTCATTACTCCAATATATGTAATAAAAAATGTAAAACGGTACAAACTTTAAGCATTTGAAAGTGTTTATCTTGATTAATTCTTTTTTATTTTTCACAGGAATACAGAGTGGACTACCTCAAGTGAGTTACGTGAAAGCTATTGATGTTTGGATGGGAACATGTACAGGTACGATGAGAATATACAATTAAAGTTACGTGTTTTTTCATCAACTTCCATTTTTTCATAAATTTTGAAATGAGTACGTCAATTTATTGCAATATTGATTTATTTTGGTGGTACCACTAAAAATATAAAATTCGCCATGTTTTTTTCACTGTTTTTTCAAAACCATGGTTTTATTGATAAACGAAGGACTTATTATCTTTATCACGCATTATACTGCGTAATTTTTAAGTCATTCGCTTTTACAACCTTATCCGTGTGAGGTTTGCAAAGAGATATTTTTTCAAGTCACTGTGAAACACCTATCAGATTTGCAACTTTATTTATCTTTCAAGAATAAATCAAGTTTATCGAACGGGTTCCTGTATGCAATAAGCGTTATCTATGCTTTGTACGCAAATATAATACGAGATTTTTATTGGTGTATCATAGTTTAATTATTATTTTTTTGTATAGTTTTCTACTGCTGAAAGATTGGATAGTTAACAATTAAATGTTCATGGTGAACTCACGGAAAACGGAGACATTTATATTCTCGTAAGAGATTTAAATAACGATGTTTAAGAGTTACAGTAATAATAGGAGAGTATTCATTGCAAACATCGGCCAAAATGAAGTTTTTTTACCCAGTGAAAAGTCTAAGAAAGAGGCAAAAATAGAGCAAAAATGAGCAAGCTTCTCTTATACCTACTGACTCCAGAATACGTGCCACTAACTCTAGTGCTTATCGAGATACTTATTTGCTGATAATAGTAGCTGTTTTTCTTTGGATTTCGTTGGGTGTGCGCTCCAAGGAGTTTTTAAATGTTATTTTGTAAAATGTTTGACACACAAATCGTGATGGAATCATATACGTGGTATACAAATCATTTTGATTCTCAACATTTTAAAAATCACCTTGTGACTCACGTTTCGGGTGCTGCTCGGGTTGTGTAGCGGGAGAAATGAGTCCATGAGCACCAGCGTGAGTAAAGGGGAATATTACGTTTTTACTCGAAAGCAAAAAGGATGCTGTGATAAGGCGACCCTTCAGGTAGGATTTGCAGTTCTTTTAGAAATTTGTGCTGGCCATGATGATTCGAACTCCGGATCATCTTCGAGAACGCTTGGAGTAGGTGTGAGGGAATGGAGGAAGAGAAGTAAGGAAGAGAGGAAAGAGAAAAAGATCAGTGACTCCGAACAAAAATAAGGGGGAAAAATCTCCAAAACCGATTGAAGTAACCTATGTCGCGGTAGAGAAAGTTACTTCTACCTCAAGAGCCTAACGCTAACTCTCCACTCGGCCCACGGCTCATGAATACTTATTACCCTTCTGGGGAGTATCTCCCCTCTCGAGGAAAACCGCACTCTAATCGCAGTGACCTCCATGGCTGTCATAAACATCGCAAAAACAGGGCACACCTCCACGAAATCGTTCTAACTTCACAACACGCCCAAAGTTTTTTATATAATTCCAAAAATACCTCGACTAAGAAGGCGTTTTCAAGACGGGGATCTCATGAGTCAAATCTGTTCCTATAATATGTGCATCTAATTAACTAGAGAAAAGTTAAGTGTTCAAAACTATTAGCGTTGTAAACATTTAATATATCAATTAAACTGTTTACCATACCTTATTAATATTCTTAGAATTAAATTCGAATGTGACGTTTGACCAGAGAAAATTCTAGCTATACAATTTTATGCCAAATATTTATCGTACATGCGCGCATTGAACGTCGCCATTGTCTTAACAGAGATTATGGATTGCTTTTCAGCGTTCGTCTTCTGTGCCCTCCTGGAATTCACAATCGTCAACTATATGTGGAGGCGGCAGCCAGACGTGACGCAGAAGAGGGCCCCGCAGGCGGCGGCCTCAGCCATCTCGACGGGCGGGGGTCTCGTGACTCCCTCCTCCGTGAACGGAGATGCGGCGCCGACCCCGGCCAAAGTGTGCTTCCCCGAGAGCTCCAGCCCACCGCCGCCCGACTATGTCCAGGACGCGCCTCCGGACGTCGGGGCCAACAACATCAACTACGTAAGCTGTGCGGCCGCAACAAGAAACTCGTCATTTCCTCAAAAAAAAGCCATATCAAAGATGCATGGAAATTTCGGGATTATCCAGGCTGCAATTTCTTTTTTTCAGAGGATTTAATGGTAACATTTACACAACCACAAACTTAAAAACACATTCGACCCGGGTTTCGACGCTAAAGCGTCATCTTCAGGTATCCAGACCTGAAGATGACGCTTAAGCGTTGAAACACGGGTCGTGTGTGTTTTAATGTATGTGGTTTTGTAAATTTTACCATTAAATCCTCTGAAAAAATGGAATACCACAAAGTTACCTAGGAACTTGTGATTCACTGATGTTCCATATTTTCCGAGGTACAGAAATAATATCCATGATGTTTAAGGCTGTGCCAAGACAATTTGGGTGATGCAAATGAGCTCCAGTCTAGCCACCAGATCAATCTTCTCCTTAAATTATCTAAAGAACACGCAGGAAGATTTTATATTTAAGAATGAAGTACGGCCAATCGTAAAATCATCCAATTTTTTTCGGAATTCGCCCTGTAAGGTAATGAGAATTAAAGTCCTCCGAGCGTACATACTTTACTTCACAATGTGTCCCTGAATTGCAAAATATGTAAAGCTATGTCACTATATTGCATAGTTGAAAATATCCTCCATGTACAAGCTGCGGGAATCAATGCAAAAATGTAGAATATTAAAATTCCGATAAAATTAAAATAAATAAATATACGACTGCTATGTGAGACCTACTATATCTTAGTAACATCTGAGTGATATTCAACGTTCATTGCAATATTAGAACTCACATTACAAAATTTAACATATTGTTGTTAATTGTTGACTTAAAATGCAACGTGATATCTTGTCAGGAAGATATTATGTACTGTGAAATTTAGCCAAATATAGAAAAGAATGAAACCAAAAGCCAAGGAAGATATTAAAGCGTAACTCCTTTTATATTAATTAATGAGAAAAACCCTTGTTTTTATCTTTGCATCATACA
Source organism: Ceriagrion tenellum (assembly GCA_963169105.1). Lineage (NCBI taxonomy): Eukaryota > Metazoa > Arthropoda > Insecta > Odonata > Coenagrionidae > Ceriagrion > Ceriagrion tenellum. Next base: position 131,232,691 of record OY720632.1, on the reverse strand, counting down.
GATACGTACATTTTGAAATTAATCAACGAATTGGTTTTAATTTTTCGTTAACTCCCTTCCATACGTACTCCTATCATTATCTACCTACTCCTATCCTACCAATTCTTAATGCAAAGTAAGTTTTGAAGCTCTCTTGCAAAGGAGGGCTATATGCACGAGAATGAGGTACTATTTGTATGATGCAGGATATTCATCATTTATCAGCTCCCCTTGTATTTCCTACGAAAAGGCCTTTGTCGGCAGAAAGTTTCGTGAAAAATATTCATGAAATAAAGTGTTAAAAAATGGGGGAATATCATAGACTATGTGGAGCAATAAACTCAAGACTCTAAAACAGCTCAAAGACGCAAGCCACTGCACTGACTGAACGGGGCAGAGCGTCATACATCTTGGTTTTTAATGACGCAGGCCTGAACAGAATCTCCAAAGAAAGCAATATATTTTTTGAGTAAATAGGGACTATTCATTAAAACCTACTGCAACTTTACGATGCCCTCTATATTTTCTGCAATGCAAAATATCCATAATTGCCATAGTATCCATTATTCCTCTTTAGTATAGTCATTCATTGATGATAATGCTTGCGACCTATATTCGAGTCCGAGACGTTATATCATATTTAAGAATTCCTTATTTAGCCTGAATATTTCGCACCAAATGAGATTTAGAAAATACAGATCTTAGCAGATAAAGACATATGATGGTTAAATGATAGTATTTATCTTTCATCAAACAAAATTGGCTATATTAAATCATGTCATGCACAGATAAATTCAGGTTATATTTTACTTTGACACTCCTAAATAAATGCGTCGAACTAAATGAAGTGCTTTAAATAGCATGTTTTACTCTCTGGTTCATCGAATTTTGTGAAATGTTTGGCTGAAAATTATTCTAGGTACATGACCAATGAAATTTTGCCTCTTCTAGTGCAGAACAATTTGACATGTATGAAGGTCATTCTAAAGAAATATAAAATGTTTTTGTCTCAAAGATGTGTGCAAACGACCTTGTAAGCTTGTATCCAATATTCCCGATCGGTTTTCTCCTCCGTTCCATTTTCCTGGCAGATGAGACGGGTGGGGGCGTCCGACCCGTCGACGCAAGGTCCGGCGGGCGGCGTGGCTGCATTCTGCGACTCCCGCCTCCCGCGCCTCTCACAGTGCCGCGACACGCCTCTGCTCTACACCAAAGTGGTGGCTCGCAAGATCGACGAATGGTGTCGGCTGTGCTTCCCGCTGGCCTTCCTCACTTTCAACCTGATCTACTGGCCCTACTTTATGCTCACTTAATGGGGGTCACGACCATATGAATGCAGCTCCTCTCTTGCGGCGTACGGGAATGATTTCATGTTTTTATGTGTTGTTACCTTAAAAGCAGAACAGAGATTTCCTGATTTTGTGGTGCAAAAACATGTAAACGGAGAAAAAACATGGGGAAACACGTACGAACGTTGAATGTTTAATGGAATTCGGCCATGCTCTTATGCGTCCTGTTTTTCTGGTTTTTTACCCTTCAGTCATTCCCAAGCTTACTCCTATTGGGAATTGGTAAATTACGTGGATACATAAAATATTTTGGATGGAGAATACGAGACTTCGGGGGTTATTAGGTAAAGGTCTTTCAATGCCTTACATTTTACAGGCTTCCCCGGCTTTAATGTTAAATTTCTGCCGCATTTCATCACCGGCTACGTGAATCCATAGTACTCTTGGTACTTCCTGCTCCCCAATGACGCATGTTCCAATTGATACGCAGCTAACATAAGGGTTCATATTAGTACCCTAAAAACACTAGAACTGGTAAGAGTTGTGTGTGAGGGTGAATCAGTAGTCTTCCACTGTAACGACTAGATGGTGGCATTGACTGATGTTACCCAAAATATAAACTTTTATAGGACTTAAAATCGCTTAAATTATGTACCTATTTGTTTATCAGTAATATACGCAATCAAATCTATCACCATTAAAATTATTCCTTGAACATAGCTACTGTATTTCAATAATGCTTCAATGTTAGAATGAGCTAAACTTTGGTAAATATCAGAGTAGCATATTCGATCGTCTATTTTTTGATATGATGAGGTGATTTGCGAAGGATAATAAACATTGATCGGTGCACAGAAGGATATCTATGTTTTTAAAAACACTTAGATTAATTGGCTGTACCAAAATATAAATTTTAATGGTTAAGAGACACCGCTGAAACTCTTTTAGAAAATTATTTCTTAATATTACATTTATAAACTTGATTCTCACCATTGAAGCACTAGTAAGAATAGCCAATGCTAACTGATTAGAATAGAAACAATTTACCTGGAATAAAGTCTTAAAGTTTCTATCCAAATCATCTCAGAGAGTTTAATCTTATGTAATCGGTATTCTTCCGGATCATTGAGCTTTAGCGTAAATGTGTAAATCAATCTCGTTTCATAATTTGTCCTATCGTACTTATTCCCTTACATAAATACATGGTATGAGTGAGAGCTTTGCATTCAACACGGAATATTTCTAATTCCAATAATTCTTGGGCGACATTATTTTTTATTTACATTTGAATATCTTCGTTTCTTCTATTAAGATTACCTAACCTTGTGTGTAATATACTCCATTGTTAACACTTTTTATGAAATAAAACTTCAAGAAACTTTCTCATGTCATAATCATTTCAATTATTGAATGGGTATTAAAATATTTTACCTCAAAGACCTTGCAAACCTTTCATCAAAAATATTGCCAATGTTACAAAACTATTTTAATGACATTCAAGTAACTCTTTTATGAGTCAGTCACTCAAAATTCGTTGATACCGTTAGAATGATAGATGCATTGGGGCAAATGGATGCAGAATATATTACTTCTTCTTGGTACATACAATACGAGTATTTCTTTCCTTATGCTGAAGCTACTGTTTTCCATGAGAAATTATTTATTCAACCTTTCCATTCAGGAGGAGTAATAAGTAGCGCATAAATCTTAAGTAGCGCATAAATCTCTTCGAGACACCTCATAACCGGACTTAAGAAAATAAGAGAGCTAAAATAAAGGCCAGGTTTTGATAGCCAGGCTATCGCTTGAGTAGTTTTCTCCTGCAATATTAGAGTTTTGACGATGCATTTTGTCAGAGCCTAACTTACGATTGGTGTCGACTGGCTTCATGAAAAGAGAATTTGATTCGTATTCACAATTTCTATTTACGATTGCCTGTCAACTGGAACTTGCATTTGCAATCTCCATATTCGTTGTATCGTTCTCCAACATGTGGTCATATTCGTTGATCTTCAGAAGTGATGCCTCTCCCACGAACACCCACTGCTATCAATTGTAACATGTATACGATACACTAATTTCTTTGCGTTACTATACATGTGCGTTACACCAAGAGAATGAATGTAATTACGAGCAATGTGTTATTAGTGTGGGTCGCTTATTGGTGTCATAATAGCCATGAAATTGTGTTAGTCAAAAATGACAAGGCTGAAAAATTTAATGGCCATAGTCAAAACACGTAATGCGCATGCGCTGGCTTCCATTGCAAACCTTGAGTGCTAGGCCTAGTTAAAAATGGATGTTGGCAGTTGGAGCTCACGGTTGACTTCCTCACCTGACCATAAACGGAGATATTAAAAAAATTGGAATTGCGATTCGTGATTGATGTTACCAATCGTAAAATAGTCTTATACCTCCGCAGCTCGTACGTGAAACGCTTCGTCCGAACGATTGGCCCTGATTTTTGGAGGCATCAGGAAGAAAAAATTTTCAATTAAAAAAGAATTTTTTAAGTTGTTTTCAAATGAATCGGAGCTGATAAGGTGCCTCTGAAACTTACCTAAAAAAGTATTAAACACTTGAATTTGGATCGAAAAATGATGTGGCCGACCGGAAACTTGCTTATTGTGGCACGAGGATGTACGCTGTCTGTAAATTTTTGAAAAATAGATGTGGCAAAGAATTGAGAGAAAGACTTGAGTTGCAAGGAATTTGACTGAGATAACGCTAAACGTTTTTTAATATAAAAAATGAAGTAAATTGAAGAAAGAACGCAAGACAGAAAAAGAGGATGAAGGACCAATTTTAAGATTGGTGTATGTCAAAGAGGTGTCAAGAGAATATTTCGGATGGAAAATTGTAAGCTGAAGGTATGAGAAATTAAAATGAAGTTGATAATATATTATACAAGGTGATATGCAACCACTGGTTACAATAAAATAACAAAAGATGCAGAGACGGGCTAAAATTATGTTTTCTGAAGTTTTCATCCATGACCTCACCCGGTGCGAATTCAGATAATAATTACCTCACATATTTTGCTGATGATATTGAAAAGACTTCAATTTTGGGCAAATTTAAACGGATTGGTACAAGAAGCTCGAGATTGGTACAAAAATAATGTAGACTGATAACCGAGTAAACTGTACTGCTCCTTTCAGACAGAACCGTTGGCCACCGCATTATTTCCATCCACGTAGTTAGTAGAGTTTTTCCAAAATTATTCCGTATTTTCATTTGCATTTTTGAAAACTATCTCTACATTTTAGAGATAATTTCCCCTTGAAAGGATTTCCACGTCTGTAGGGAATATTGGAGAAAATTGGGAACATTATCCTTCTTGATGTGACGTTCTGCAGATTATATAAAAGGCTATTAGAATGCTCTTGTCTTGATTTCTCTATTGCTAAATGATGGTTATTTAGTGCCGCCAAAGTTCATCGATATTTTAACTGCGCATAATTTCAGAATTATACAGAAATTTGATTATTATTTGACAATTTATTTTAGAGGGTAAAATGATGCTCTGAACTGACATTTAAGTGGAAAATCAAGTAAACAAAGGGTTTTTTTAGATGTAAACCAAAGATTATGAGCCTTGGCTCTAGAGAGAGAGACTTGAATATTAGAAAGAACGACTATACGTCAGCATGCTACACCTATCTCAAAAATAGGAAGTTTAGATGGGTGCTATTTTAAAACCTACCAAACTACTGGTAAAATATTCAATGATGACAGTTTATCAAGCACTAAGCCCCCATTTGGCTCGTATTTTCATGCATTGGATTTCTTTTTCTGATATTTATTCAGTTTTACAACGTTTTACCCAAATACTCCACTCCTTCACCGCCGATGCATCTTTCTCTCTTCCCGGCTTGCCTCACTATTCTTCCCACTCTAAAAATCAATCCCTAGCAGCAATACACTCAAGCGATTCCCAAGTGAAAGAAACCACCCCGACACAATACCCTGGTCCCCCACCATTTATCCCCATCCCAACATTCCCTATCCGGGAAATGTCTCCTCCACTCCTTTTATTTTCTTCGGCCCCCCATATCCAGTAAATTAATCACTTCCTCCCTCATAGCCTTCGTTTTTTTCTCCCCCTTTGTCTGTCGTTAAAGACTGGGACACTGGTCTAACTTACCTCCTTCCTCTACTTCCTCAGCCGCAGAATACGAGACAATTGAGGGAGATGGGAATACGGGACCCGAGTTCTGGGGGGAGAATTTTTTCCCTTGGTGCGAGTATAGACATTGTAAGAGCTGCGATGGAATTCCCTGCGTCGCAATTCCTCGACTACATTCTCAAATTGACGGTTTTTATCTCCGTTACATTTAATACGTTGTTTCTCAGCGTAATCGAGATAGTGATTAGCTCCTCAGAGATTAGAGTAGACTCATGTTACAAGTTTGGCGCACATCTTTATTTATTTCGGATCCCCTTATCTAATAGAGTAATACTCTGAGCTAGATTAACAAAAATAAATTGAATTACATACCCCGGGAAGGTATATTGCGTGATTCAGTCTCAATAAGTCATTTATATTCTCGGAAAGAAAACTTAGTAGTAACAATCTTTCATGTCTTTTGCTTATTGCTCATAGTGTTGAATTATTGGTAAAAAATGCCATGTCGATACAAAAACGTTAAATCTATTTGTATCGTCGCATTTCATCGATTTCACTGACTCACTGACGACATCCATTACCTGTAAACTTACCTCAGGCGTTGCGACGTGTTTGGATTGTTGTTCGAGTCAACTCTTACATACTGCTACATCTACCAAATTTATTCTGATGCTATCTTAGAGGACTTACTTGAGCCATCATTAAACCATTTTTCACTAAACGTAATTGCTGGCTATCCAATTATTTTGAAGATATTTGGATATATTTTAAGTTTTAGAGAAAATTAGCCCAAATTTTACAGTTTATTATTGTGTAGTTTTTCAATTCGCCACTCTCGCCACCATTAATAATTATTTTTAGTACTGTCAAACTGTATTTTTCACAAATCCAAAGCATGTGTAATATTTAGTTACACCGATCTTTCCGGATGATCAGCAATTAATTATCCGCAATAAATTGCTGACATAATTGTAGCTACATGTTACTTCACTCACTGAAGTTTTAAGTTTCGAAGTATTTTATATACCTATTTGTTTTAATTAACCATTCATTTACAATTTGGATATGCGTTATAGTTTCGCATTGTTAAAAATTAATTGGCTATACACCAAATTGTAAGGTTGACAATCATCAAATAGCTCTCATCCCGGTAGTGAAATGTTATCGGTCAATATGTGACATGGTTCCGTAACAAGGCTCTTCATCAAAATACTTTAATGTAGGATTGGCTATATAATGGCAATAACTTTGATGTAGTATAGAATTGAATTACTCCTAGCTACAATATATTCCTCATTATTTGTTCATAATTTTTTTATTTCGGAGCACAAGAATGTAATATAATTGACCTGAGTCATCGCTGTTCGCTACTTTCTAAAATCAGGGAAATGTTCTTACTGTCGGCGCAGAAATTATGTGCACTCGAGTCCCGTTAGGCGTTTCGCCTAACGGGACCTCTTACTTCGTCCATTATAAATATCACTCGATTTAAATTTAACGCGTTTATAGATGTTTTGGACAATAACATATTGGAAATGTTCAAGACGTGCCAATTGCAACGAGACCAAGAACGAATTCTTACGATGCCCCAGTTTTGAAATGCAATAATTTTAAATAATTAATAATAACTTTGATTATATGAAACAAACAAAGCTGAAACTCGCACAATCTATAGCAAACATATCTATCCTCCATTTACAGGAATATAGTTGTCATTGACGAACTTGTGTTTGAGTTGCAAGGTGTCAAAGTTGGAGCTTTTCCCGCGCGCCGTAAATAACCGGTACTTTTTACGTTATAACTGTAGTAAAAAATATAAAAATTGATAAAAAAATTCAAATTTGCCTTTAAATAACGTAGAAATGAATGAGAAAAACGATGGTGTCGTTAGGTTTTCTGTACGTCTTTTCGTTAACTTTTTATTTGTACCCAAACTCGAGTGCACATAATTTCTGCGCCGACAGTAATTATGGATTTCTAAGCAATCGATGCATTCATGTTTCGTCTATATTTCGGCCACAAAGGCGTTAAATAACGTAGAAATGAATGAGAAAAATGATGGTGTCGTTAGGTTTTCTGTACGTCTTTTCGTTAACTTTTTATTTGTACCCAAACTCGAGTGCACATAATTTCTGCGCCGACAGTAATTATGGATTTCTAAGCAATCGATGCATTCATGTTTCGTCTATATTTCATGCAAAACCCGAAAAACATATTTTTGTACGTTCTCATAAAAACATGCTTTAGCTCAAGAATATTCCTCGACCCATTGATACTGCAGCCCGTTCTGCGGAACGGAAATTAAGCTGAGCTGTTGGAAATTTAGGAATAAACAACTTCGTCCAACTTTTTGTAAAAGGCATTAAGACTGGGGCCCCCATTATATTCAGATATTAATTTCCACCCGTGGCGTCATCCACTTCCTAGCGGCTGAGAATGCATCGTATTTTCAAGCGCTGTAATGGATCCCATCCTAAAATTTTCCGCCTGTTCTTGCTAGAATGTTTTGCTCTGGTTCTTTGTGCCCGTGTTTAGTCTCAAAAGTTCCCAGTTATCGTTAGTAATTGGGCCCATTTTTCGAATTCCTTGTATTGGCTTTCAGTTACTCTGCTGCAAATACATAAAAACAAAAATACCATGGCGAGACACGAGATTTTATAACTTTGATTTGTAGCGTGTGTCGTGTCAAATAATTACTTGTCATTATTTAAAAAAACCAAGGACTGACTTTCTCCATGAGCATAAAAATATTACTTAAATATGTAAATTATTGAAAACAGCTGTATTGGTCTTACTTTATACAGAATGACCATCATAATTTATAATTTTTATTTATAGTTTTAATTAGAATACCCTTAAAATGCTACACTCAATTATAAACATAAATGCTCAAAAACAACATTTGAATTATTTAGGCTAAAAATAATCTAATATTTCAACCGATAAAATTCTTAGGCAACATAAGCATATTCGGCTTTTTGGTGTTTATTCCTGTATTCGATTTTGTTTGAGTACGATTCCATATTTCGAATTTTGAGTGTTGCAAAGAGTTGATTTACAAATGCTTGAAGTACTGTTTATCTGAGTGAGAGTTAAAATTTGTCAATGTTTTGCTTTGGATTTTACTAGTTCAAGAATGCTCATTCATTTCTCCTTGAAGATTCACGGCCTACTCTAATTATCAGTGACTTAAATCCACAGATTTTTAGATACTTATTCATCAGATATACTTTGGAACCAAAAATTTCTTTAGCTAGTAATAAAAAGAGGATCATATAATTCTTTAAAAAGATGTATTCTATTGAGTTGATCTTGCAGTTTTTATACGTTACGGATGATAAAAACTGCTTTGATAACAGAGTAGTGTATTTTTTAGGCACGATACAGCCTGTTAAAGACTGTTTTCTCAAAGCCCTTCTCCTCCGTAAGCATTTTCTCTTGGCCATTGTTAGCTAAGCCCCTCCTCACTGTGGATATCGGAATTGAATGCAGTAATACATGCAGTTCCACAAAAGACCTAAGCGCTCTCGTATTTCCATGGAAGTAGGAGCTTAAGATCCGTTACCTCATCACCCTTGAAATGCAATTTCCTGTTTCGCTGTATACAATGGTCGATGTATAATGGTAAAAAACTTTTCTTATAATGGTAAATCTCTTTTATTTTCAGGAATTTGAAAATTCTGAAATTTAAAAGAGCATACAACCTTCCCGAAATGTCCAGTTACTATTCTTAGAAACAGATTTTACTAGTTCCTGCTTGTATTTCCATTCAAAAAAATAGTATTTTTAAAAGAGTAGTAGCTGTCAAACTTGGAATTATTTTTGATACCACATACTCTATTTTTAATAAAAGAACTTGGTTATACTTTCAAAGAAAAAATTTTATCTTGAGTCAATAAAGGCTATCATGAACTTATACATGTAAACTAATTGAAAATGAGACTTTTGTTCCCGCTGCTTTTTACCTTAGATATGTGAACTTAGCCCTACTTAGGCTAAACTTCAGTGTATTAATAGCATTTTGTGACCATTTGTTCGTAAAAAGACAGTTAATTTTATCCTTTTTTTCTATGATGAACGTCTAACATTTAGTTAAAAGTATAATAGTGCTCTATTTTCGTAGCTTAAAAATTATAATTCTAAAAATTTCTCATTATTACTACGAATATTTGTTGCTTAGAACTATTCCATAACAAACCATTAGAAATCAAGTCAAGTATACAATTGATAGAAATTGAATTGATGTATAACGATGGTTAGTAAAGTATCTGACCTTGAGGGGAAGGTAAAGAATCAATTAATATTTAATTTCTGAAAATTGCCCAAACTACGTCGAAGCTTACGGTAGAATATTTGTAACGCACCAAAGGCTTTACATAGAAACTTAATTTTCATTCCCGAAAAAATAATGCTTCATTATCGCGTCTGAAAAAACTCAAAAATTTGCCTCTGTTTTGTCATATTGTATGCTCGTCTTTCTTTTACATTATTTCGTGTAAATTTTCCAGATACTATGGAAGAGCTTGCGTTTCCGTGATCATACTGAAGGTTTTCGTTTGAGTGGGGATAACGAATGTATCATGGGTCCCGGTAATTTTCAACCTGATAAATAGGATAAAAAAATCCAAAAATCGGTGTATCACCGTGAAATATGGTTCACTGCATTTGGTGGAATTCTCCGAAGTTTATCACGGCGCTTTTTTACACTGAGGTTGATATATTGTTTCAGCTCTTACCTTTCAACCTTTCCGCATTTTAATCGAGCTGTGAGACATTAATTCATCCTGTGATTACCTCATGTCGGCACATGCAATTTTCAAAATACTCATATCCCTCTCTCCTCCACTAGGAATAAATATTCATCCCGCAAAATTATGTAAAAATATCCGTAAATATGGATGAGGGATGGGTTGGTAGGGCTTCATAAAAAACAGAAAGGAATAAGGAAAAGGGTTTTATCCTTTGATGGCGTTCTACGGAAACATATTGGTGACTTTGGAGCCCTGGCATCCATATGTTAGGTGGTTAGGGAAAGTGAATTTTGCTATAAGGTTCGTTGGCATGAAGTGAGTTTCCTCCTGTTCTGCCTTCCATAAGTCGAGCGATAGTTAGGGAAATGATAGGAGCGGGGAACAGGGACTTGGGTGAGAGAAAGAGAGAGGGATGGTGGTTATTCGGTGGGGCATGGGATGGGGGGTTGAAGGGTGGCCAAATGCGTCCTTGGAGATGAATGGCATGCCGGGAAAATGGAGGTGCCGGGAAGGGAGGGGAAGGATGTATGCCTAACATTTTGGCGTCGGAGGAGAGGGAAGGCCCATCCATCGCTCATGCGCTCGGGTTAAAATCGAGCCGGTGCCCCAACTGCCAGGCAAGTTTCGTGGCATTCGGACTAATGACTCGACTTCGACCCCCTTTCCCCGCTCTCCTTCTCTTCCAGAAGTTCTCCCCGTCTCCCCATGAAACGCGCTTCGGCGATAATTAGGATATCACAATCGAGGAAAGCAATAAGCCTTTCGAGAGCTCGGGCTCTCCACTTTGACTGCTACCGCCCCGGAAGACGCTCTTTCCTTCTCGCTCGCCCTTTCGTAGACTTCTTTGCTCCTGTCGCGCCTTGAAGATTTTCTTCGAAGGCAACCTTGTTCGTTATTTATTCTCCGGGATCCATTAGTCTGTTTGCATGCCTGTCAATCTATTTGAGGCACTCCGGCTTACTAAATGGCGTTGAGGTATTACTTTCAGCGCTCCAAAAAATCGTTCGCTCTGTTTTCGCAAGTTTCCTTCGTCATACAATTTCAAGCTTGAAAGATAAAAAGGATTCCAGAGTAAAGAGGCAGATATTTCCATTTTGCATGGATTGACAAGAATGCTTTAAACACCTCTTTTCTGCGTTGAAAGCGTATTTTTTTGTTCTGAATGTTTTCCCAGTGCGTGGTGAAAGTTTAGTTGAGATATTTGCACACCATTCCTGGAATTTTTAGGTCCGACTTGTTCCATCTCCGTCATTCAAAATGCTATGAAATCTCCCGTCTAATGAAAATATTTTCTTTCAGTAGCAGTCTCTGTCTGGGCGAAAGGCATTTTTTATACTTTCTCTTGCATTATTTTGCGGATCTACTAATTAACACTCCCCTTTTTGTACTCCATCGTGCTATGAGTAAATGAGTAACCATTTGCACGGTACCAAATGAGATATTTGATTAATTGGGGAAGCATTTGTAGCGCTGCGTAATCGTTCTTGATTACTTCGAGGTCCGAGGCTGAACGCTATCACAACGTTTGCTGAGGGATCACGAGCCAGCCATGTCATTACGATGCTAATTTCCTCGACTTGATTAACCCTGCGATTCAGTTACATCGGCCTGACTGACACAGAATACTGGGGTAGCAAATCAGTTATCTCAGATAGACCTGAGAAAATTGAGTTGAGCGGGAAACGAATGGAATGTGAAGAACGCAGCACTTTTCCTTCCCTTAGTTCCATATCCCCTGAGACTCAAATATATGTTCTAAATTTTGCTGAAGGCAACTTAATGAGAGCTGGTGTGCAGGGCGGTGAAAAGGTTAGTGCATACTTTACAGTGGAACGAAATGTTAAACTACCATACGACGAACTGTAAAGCAAATGATGCGTGAAAGACCTTGAAAATGAATTATAATGGCACAAAAACCTTTTGCCTCTTATTAATGGATCATACCTTGTCCAAATGCAAACTTTATTTAATTACCAGCCCATTTACTTTGACACAAATTTATCTACAACTTTAGGAGTCGTTAGTGTTTTCAAATTTATTATTATGAAAACGAAAAATTTGCTTCCGTTTATTATAATCGATGCAATTGATGCTAGTTTATTTTAAGTAAATTATTTTATAGCCAATTTATAGATGTAGAATGTTTTGTAACGCTATTCAATTTCAGGAAAAATATAGTAGAAGATATTTTAATTGAGAGCTTCAAGGTGTATCTCTTTCTTTACTAATTTTGCGAGAAAAATTTTGGTTTGCTTTGCAAATTACAAAAATAGCTTGATCGGAATGATTTAAATGCTTTTAGCCGTCCGAAGAATGGAAAATGACAAGGAGAAAATACAACGAACTATCTTACGAAAAGTATCCAGAGAAAGGTATAATGTTACCACAAATCATCCTGTCAATAATTTTCCCCGATATTCCTCGATATTTGATCATTTTTTGATGAATCAAGTTGAATAATTATCACATTAGCTTACGTTATACCATTTCCTTTTATATATAACACTAGGAAAGGGGAAATAATATCTTTCAAAGAGCTTTCTTATGTTTAAATGTGTATTTCTCTTTGTATTACTTGTTGGAAAAGGTTTATGACCTTAAATTCTGGAACAATTTTAAACATAATATCAGGTTCAAGCGTTCAAACCGTAAAGCGCAGTCTCTACCGTACGGCCATAGCACCGCTGATTTCCCTTCTTGCCTAAATATTACTCGAGTTGAATTTGGTAGCTGGGAGAGATGTGAACCACTTAAGTTCCAATCAGCGTACAAAAAACTCCTCGTCTTGTAGACTAACGGAATTATTTTTCACGAATCTGCTTACAGAATCAAATGTCCCTGTTCTTTCCCAAACTTGAGATATAACTAACCATAAGATAATTAAAATATATTATCCATGATGCAAATTAGGTTGGCATGTTGCGTGACGATTACACTGTTTAAATATTGTTTTTTTCATATGATAGTTATTTTTTAATAAAGAGTTTTAATTGTTAACTAGCTGACCCGGCGAACTTCGTACCACCTCAGAATAAATAAATGTTGTGTTAACTTAATAGCTGAATTAAATTTAGTTTTTTATTCAGATAAAATGAATACTCAAAATGAATTAAATTCAATAAATGTACAAAAATTAAAATGAAATGTATTGTAATTACATTGAAAATAATGTAATTCACGTGGCAGCAAGCATTTGCTTTATTGAAGCGAATCGAAATGATTCGTGCAGCATTGTTGCACTACTTTCTGTTAAAATTTTTGCTGGATTTGTTGCACTCAGGTTGATTGCCTTCATTGAAGCACCTTGTGAAATACGACATTTTTCGTTTTGTTCGGCATCCTTCTAGCAACGTTTGAAGAGAATCAATTGAATCGAATTAAAATGCAATAACGGTCAAAAACTGAATGAAAATTAATGTTAATTAAGTTTTCTCGAAGTCTGAGGACTTTTCGCCGAAATGGCTACAGTGAGGGACCATTCAACGGGCTCTGAAAACAAACTGCGATTGCCACGGAGTATCTATGCAAAGACCTGCCCACAGTTCATTCCTGATTCCTGAACAGACTGTTGCTGATCGTAAGAAACCGATTTCAAATGCCTATATCCCGTATATTTCATCGGTATCGGGAAAAATATCTAGGGTACTGAACAGGCACAACATACTTACAATCCACTTACCACCGAAGAAAATACGAAGCCAGCTCATGAAGGTAAAAGACCCACTTGGTTAAAAAAAATACGGAGTCTACCGTATCTCGTGTGAGTGTGGTAAAGTGTACATTGGAGGCACTGGCCTCACAAATGAGAAGAGAGTAAAGGAACACCGGTGCTGTGTTAGGCTCCTACATCCAGAAAAATCGACGGTAGCGGAAAATGCCTCACAAATGACCATCTCTTTCACATCGAAAAGACGCAATTACTACACATAAAATCTAGATATTGGGATTGACTCACCAAAGAGGCTATGGAAATTGAATTGGAGAACTACAACGTCAATTGCGACGCCAGTTTTGCCTTGAGTTCCACCTGAAAGCCTATCATCAACTTACTTAAGGAAAGAGAAAGAAAACAACAATCGGCATAAACAGAAACGTTTAGTAAACAACGAAAAAATTAATTTTCTGGTATTTAAAACATGTCAGTTTGTGCCCTGAAGATAGCGGCGGACTGAGCCACAGAAACATTGGCAGTTAAATACGGTGTAACCTGATGTGAAGCTCAAGAGAACTTCATTAATACAATACGCCAGGAAAATTTGACTTATATATGATCGAAAATTGATGAAAACTCTAAAAAATGCTGATAAATCGCGGCGCACGTCTGCACAGCTAGCTCAATGGTATGCAATGAAAGGACCGCGCAACTGAATCAGCAGTCAAAGGATAATGCACACAACGCCATCTACTGGCATTGCCGGAACCAGCATACACCACTAAATTCGATGGCTTCGGGCGTAACTTTGTGAAAATCCATTATGAAATCAATAATGAAAATGACTTTGTGACTTTTCACAGATATTTTTATTTGTACGACCGGTTTCGTTGCATAGGCAACATCTTCACCTGAACGACGAAACCGGTCGTACAAATAAAAATATCTGTGAAAAGTTACAAAGTCATTTTCATTACTGATTTCAGCATACAACGCCGTTTTTTTGCCCGTGTTTTTTTTCTGTCTTCTGTCGAGGCCAAGACGAGCAAAAAAGCCTTTCAATACAAAATGTATGGGAAAATGAATTTTCTTCATAAATTTCTTTTCGTGAATTTTTCAGATGTTTTAATAGTTATTCCGCTATTCGGGGTGGAGACAATTCCAACAAATAAAAGATCATAAAAATCGGTCCAGCCGTTCTTGAGTAATGAATGATGTAACTAACCCGACTTTGTTTTAAACATCTAGATTTTTACAGTTAATTTGCAAAGCAGTTCATAAAAAAAGTTTCCTCAATCCAATTCCGTATGAAACTCTTTACTCACCTACGTATTTACAACTGGTTTTAGAACATTTCATTTCTTTATATGATCGGTAATGGTCCACAAAACGGGCCATTCCTTTACGTTCCATTTTACTTCAGTACTCAACATAACTCGCATTTATTTTTCCATCTGGCAAGAACCAAAAAAGCTGTGGATAAGAGGATGTGTAAATCAAAACGATGATTTTTCGCCGAGTTTTTCTTCGCTGTAGAGCCAGTAAATTTCCTCCATCCAAACTAATTTTCTTGCTAAGTGTATAATTTCATACTAATAAAACACTAAGAAAATTATTGAAGATTATTTGGGATTTCCACCGGGACAGTTTCTCCATTTCTGCCGACGTTTTGATGGACGAGTCATCCATCGAAAAGTCGGCAGAAATGGAGAACCTGACCCAGTGGAAATCCCGAACAATCTTCAACGTCATAGTTCGCCGGGAAAACTTTCGATCATTCTTTGCTAAGAAAATTATTTTTATTAGTTAAATTCTAGTGGAAGATACAATTAAGATGAGAAATATTAACAGACTTAAAAACAGATCGGCGTCCATTAATTAGTGCAATGTATTAACCAAGCAAGGGATGCATTCAGGGATCGGTAAAAACGGAGGATACTTTTGAATCAGAATCAGATTTTATTGCCAATCACCGTGATTCATATATTTTTGACTGTGATGACCCCGCATAGGGATCGGCTTGATAGGTATGCTTGAAAATAATAACTCAATTATCTCAATAATCCAAATAAAATGAGACATTTTCTCATTGAATTGAATGTCCGCCGAAGTATTAATATTGAGTTATCTTAAAACTTTCAAAACTTTTTTAGCCAGACTGTTAGCTAGCTTTAGTTTTTAAAGTAGATGGTTGTATAAAATGTATAGTGCATGCATCAACGTCCAGGTAGTTTATTTAGCAAGGGAGAACGTGGTTCCGTTGAGTTTCATCAATAAACCTCTAACTATGCGTCTTAGTTATAGTCTGGAATGTGCTGATTTTGAATTATTCATACTTGACTTAAATATACCAGCGAAAATATCCTTAGGAAGCCAATTTTTAATGATAATATTCATGATTAACTTTACTCATACATTTTCTGGTAAATTATTACACACATTTATAAAATGAATTAATGTTTTTATTTTAGTTCAAATTACGTATTTACGCGATAAAATCAAGGTTGTTGTTAATTAATTGAGTGATTAACGAACGATTGTGTGTATATATATATATATATATATATATATATATATATATATATATATATATATATATAAAATATAAAGCTTCGTCACAGGGTGACACTAAACATAAAACATAAAAAAGCAAACTCACGAGTTTAAAATATTCGGTGGGTCGCCCGCACCTTCGTCAGTGATAGAATTTCTTTTCTCTTTCTATCACTGACGAAGGTGCGGGCGACCCACCGAAAATTTTAAACTCGTGAGTTTGCTTTTTTATGTTTTATATATATATATATATATATATATATATATATATACCGAAAATTTTAAACTCGTGAGTTTCCATTTTATATGTTTTATGTTTAGTGTCACCCTGTGACGAAGCTTAATATATATATATATATATATATATATATATATATATATATATATATATATATATATATATATATATATATAAAGCTTCGTCACAGGGTGACACTAAACATAAAACATATAAAATGGAAACTCACGAGTTTAAAATTTTCGGTGGGTCGCCCGCACCTTCATCAGTGATAGAATCTATAATAATAGATTCTATCACTGATGAAGGTGCGGGCGACCCACCGAAAATTTTAAACTCGTGAGTTTCCATTTTATATGTTTTATGTTTAGTGTCACCCTGTGACGAAGCTTTATATATATATATATATATATATATATATATATATATATATATATATATATATATATATAAATGTTTATACAGAAAGGTAGAAAGAAAGTGGATAGGAACACATATGTGTTCCTATCCACTTTCTTTCTACCTTTCTGTATAAACATTTATGTGAGTATTTGCCGCTGAGCGGTCTGAGTGAATGAACGAACGATTAACCCCTATCTAACCCCTCCCCTCCTTAAATAACCCCTCCATAAATCTTTGAATATTTCTAAAGCTCCAGCCATCCGTTGAAACCGGCCAAGATGCAAAACTTGTTTAATTCTAATTACAGTCCGACTTCCCAAAAAATTTAATTTCATCATTAATTAAAAATACATAAATGAATACAAAAAATTAATTAAATCGTTACCTTCCTTCTGTTTCCTCCCCTTCCTGTACCACAACTAATATAGTATTCATTCTTCTTTGTAAATTATAAACAGCATTTTACATTTGTCTCTCTAGTACCCCACTCAATAGTAGAATTAACAATCACCGTGCTTCTTGCAATCCTTCTTCAACCAATTTCTCTTTTCCTGTCCCCACACATGCTGCCTCCCACAGTGTAAAATTTGATGACTGCTACAATGTAGCCATTCTGTCATCCCTCCCGCCCACAGCCACTATAATTAGTTTGAAGACCTTAGAACAAAGTTACATCCGATTTTTTAACGCCCTCTGTCCACCTGGCCTCAACCGTTCCCATTAATTTCCCCTAGTTTTCGCTACATTGTTTCCTTCTTCCGAATAGGTCTTTGGCTCTTTCCCTCCCCGCTCTTCCCTAGCCCTCCTACCTGCTCCTTCCCCTCACCACCCATCCTATACAATTCTTCCTCCTCAATCCTCATTCTATCACTAAAGAAGGTGCTGGCGACCCACCGAAATATTCAAACTCGTGAGTTTGCTTTTTATGTTTTATATTTAGTGTCACCCTGTGACGAAGTTTTATATTGTGTTTGCCACATTGTATTGTTTGTGTGCCACATATTTGTTCGTGGAATCTTCGATAGAACTTGATATATATCTCAATCGTCCGGCAAACAAAATAATCTTCAAATTAAAACTGATTAATGGCACCCATAAGTGTTCTGGGTCGTTTTTATCAGTCTCAGAAACTTTCGCGTTCATATTTCACTGAATAATGCTACCGTAACGATCACTCACTCATTCATCTTCGATATGAAAGTGAAAGCAATCGCGGTTTTCTCATTTTCCGAACCTAGTGGCACACAATGTATTTATTTTTCCTGAGTGACCCGCGATAGTTATACGAAGATAGTGAACATGAGGAATGAGTTGCGCTGGCCATGTGATACGAAATGAGCAGGGTGCACTTCAACAGGAATTAAGCCTGGGATGACCAGAAGGAAGAAGACCCCTCAAAAATCGAGAAAATGTTGGAGGAATAAAATCAAGTCGGACATCAGCCGACGGGGGAACATTGGGTGAGGTATCAGACAGAGTAAGATGGGGGTAAAATGTTGGTGCGGCCAAATCCCAGCTTGGGTATAAACAGCCATTTAATACGCTTTTCTCAGAATTTAACATTCGTTCGATGATCGCAGTTACTGGATAAATTGTCAATTGAGTCTTAGGTTACTTTATAATCTGCTGATAAATAAGTTAATCTCTGGTATTCTTAAAAACGTTAATCCAATTATGCCTTATTTTCTCCCGCTCTAAATGATTATTTCTATCAATGCAGTTCATCACATGACAAGTAGATAATAAAATCCGAATCAATTTATATGATACGATCTCCACTTTAATTTGATAATTTTACATTTTATTTGCTTTGGCTAAAAGTATAAGTTGATTTTCATATAATTAACGCGAAGTTTGATTTACACCTTAATAAACAAAAGGCAACAAGGACATAAAAATTGAGATCCTCAGCCTTATTCTTTTCAAAAAAATATAAATGACACGGACATATAAAAATCAAAATGCATAAATGATCAACAAGAAATTTTCGCCGTTTAATCAAAACTTAAATGCGAGCGAGGCTTAAGGTACAGACATATTGAGCGTCACATGGATGAATTGGAATATAAACTGTATTAAAGTGTTATTTTATCTGTAGAAAATTGCTATTATTTACCCACGTAATTCCTATTAAGTTCAAATTCCTCACAACAACACCGGAAACTTCAAAATTTGTACGGAAGTATAAAATTGATTAGTATAATGCGTATTAATAAAAGATAATAAGCCTTATGTTTTTGTCATGACTAATAACCTCGTTCCAAGATCACAGCTGCTTAAAGATGGAAAAAGAATCCTCGTGCTTGTTGGTGAATATTTATGCTGTTGCCAGCCGACTAAAGGGAATCCAACGGTATCCACTATTCTTGCGTCGAGAGATCTTCTGAAGTGAGAGAAGGAGCAAGGTAAGAGAGAAAATCCAAAGACCCTTCCTCGACGCCCCTTTAACCGGCTGTTGCTGCCAAAACACTCGAGAAAACTACTTGTAGTGCATGCGAGACTCCAGCAGGTGGTCCTCGGCCGCCGAGGAAATTCCACAGAAGAGAAATAGTTGTCTGTCATGCAGCACTGTGATCGGCACGAGCTGTTGGGTTAAAACGACCTAATTTCATCAATTTTTTCCGACAAATGGAGGACTTATTGTTCTCTTCGGCACTATCTCTGAGTGGAAGGTAGCGGGTTTTTGCCTTGTTAATGATTCAGTACGCCCATAATAAATTTATTTCTGTGAGCTTACAGGTGTGTGTGTATGAATAGTTAAATGTGGTATTATTAAGTTAAATTTTATAATGATTTTGTGATAAAATATGTTGTAGGCTTGGATTTGTAAGAGATTTAGAGTTTGAAATAGCAAGTTGTGTGAGTTTGATAAATATTTCATTTCCTCTTCCAGTAATACCATACAAGGCTGGGTGAAAGAAGTTTTGGGCTCTCAGAATAAGTCATATGTGGCATAACAACTCGGGCAATTCCGAATCGACGCGTCGTGCACTCTAGCATTAAAAATATATTTAAGTGGTATTAACGATAGCAACCTCTTTCTAAACACGAAAATATCGAAAAAACATATTTCAACTCAGTACGACATTGAAGATTCTCACTCAGTATTCTCTCTCAGTGAGTAACCGACCTTTATAATTATTAAATAATACTTTAACCATTGCTATTTTAAAAAATATACAAGTCAGACTTTAATTTTTATCGATAGAAAATTGTCTTGAACTATATTTTACATTGGAAGTTATGGGTAACGTTATCATATTTAGCCTTTAAGTGGTCCTAGGTCCTAGTTTTCAATATCTTAATGTATGAAATATGCTAAGAATATTTAATAGAAACTGTAACAAAAAATACCGATACTCAACACACGGTGACTAATGTATTTTAATGGCTTTTTCCACAATTTTTCTTCCCTTTTAAAGCATGACCACGTTCGATTGAATACTACCTTAGATAGATAGTATAGGAATAGATAGAGGTCATCTTTGAGAATCAAAATCCAAATTAGAAACGTTCCGAAAAAAATGTTGGCATTTGGAAGTGTTATTCAAAACTGACCTCCTATCATTCGTCTTATGGTCCCAAAGACGTTACCAGAAATTCAGTTAACGCACTAGAGTGGCAGACTGGACGATCAGTGCTTTGCTTTCCGAACAATTTGGACGGCTTTTTATTCCTTCACCTTGTCCACCACCACGCTGACTCAGCTTCTGCGTCTTCTCTGCTCCCTATAAGTCCATTACCTCTTCTCATCCCTCCCTCCGCCACATTCCCGCGTTCTCGGGCACTGATAAAACATTTGAGCAAACATTTCTGACCACAGTCTGGGGGCGCCGTCTTCGACCGTCCCACCTCCCTCCCCTGCACCCTCCTCTCTTTCTTTACCTTCTCCCTTGCCTTTATTCTTCGAAGGTCTGAAAATTACTGCACTCACCGGAAGACGTGATTAATGGAGCGCGTAAATCATCTCCACTGTATTCGGGTTGCAGAGGGAGAAAAGGGGGAGGAAAAAAGATTTGGAATGGAAGTGCGTACCCAAAAACACGAGAGAGATCAAGGAGAGAAAAAAGAACGGAGGAAATATACGAGCTCCTACTCCTTTCTCACACCACCCGACTTTGTGATGGTTGAAGAGAGAATTTTATATACAATGGGAACGATGGTGAGCGAACAAAAAATATTAAGATGTATGAGATGAAGCAGTGTAAATGGGATAAAGAAAAAAAGTTGAGGAGTTAATGAAAAAGGAAGCAGACTAGAAATGGAGTTTCTATCTAGATAGAGATGTGCTTCACCAACTGCCATAATTATGTTGACAGCGCTACCTGAAGGTGACAGGTTCTGTACCCATCCTTGCATGAATTTATACTTTTTTGGGAATAAAAGTTTATAATAGCCTTAAGGTTTTTGTTGTATATGGTGAATATTCCCAGTCTATTTCTGTGATGTGTCTACGTGTTTTATGGAGCAAAGTTGAGACTCGTGTCTGTACCCACTTTCACTTAACCTCTATCCTCAAAGAGTAGAATATCTTGGTGACAAATTGTTTTCATGCGTTAAAAAGAGAATATTGAGTGGGTGTGGAAGAACAAAGTAAATCTGATACTTGATTACTAATCATTTTTGTTATCAACAACTCATCCAAATTAATTTTAAAATCAAAAACAAATGAATACAGTTGTGAAAATTTTTTAGGAATATGGGTTAAATGATTCATCTGCCCCCATGGTGGCAGGGTTGAATCCTCATATGCCAATCCTTAAGTAACGGAATCTAGTTTCATCAAGGTGTGCATATCTCCGATAAGGGCATGCGCTTGTCCTTCGCAGCTGATACTTACCCAAATAATTTACACCACATTCTTAGAGGAAACGTAAAAGAAATTCATTAGTTATCACTAAATACTATCTGCAAATATTACATTCAATAAGGTGGCAACACTGATAGAATACAAGATAGATTATAAGAGTAGGATCGGTGTGAGACCCGAGTATGGAGGAGAATGAAGCTTGATGCGTTGAAAGAAAGACGGACGAAGTAGTACGCAGTGTTGTAGTTGAAGAGAGTAAGCTTCTGGAGGATATTAAGAGGTGGAAAAGGAGATTGCTGGAGGAAGTAATAAGAGGCGAATAAATGCTGAAGGGGTGTGATAGAGAGGAGGGTGTTAGGATATTGGGGAAGGGGAATGAAGAGAATAGGCTTTGTGCATGGGACGTTTGCCCAACTGAAGAATAATTCGTGCTAGTGGTAAAGGTATGCAGGTAAAATAGGTTGGTGCAAATAGCCTCCTTCCATTTAAGTCTGTTTTAACCAATATTTCACCTCTCCTCGTATTTCGGCCCTACGTCAATACCCCTCTACCTTTACCCGATGCTCCACAATGGGCTAATGGAACTGGGTTACCGAGTTTACTCCTGGATTGGGAAGTGAGGAGAGAAGAGCTTTATTAGTGGTTGAGAAAAATAAGGTGAGCGTGTGAAGAAGTGGCCCGGACTACATGGCGAGCGAGGAGACCGCAGAAATGTTAGCATTCAGGGAGAGGCGCCCCTGGTTAGTCGCATGGGGAGGTAGCTAGGGTGAGCAGAATGATGTGACAGTCGAATAATGAGAGGGTGAGAGAAGAAAGAAGATGGAATATTAGAAGAGAAGAAGAAGTGTTCAGGCGTGAGGATGGAGATGGAGCACGTACTGATGGAATAAATGGCGTTGGAGAAGAGGATGGATTAGGTGGGCGTGAGAAAAATGCTAGCTTTACCCTGTTGAGGGTTTCAAAATAAAGGGGCTCAGATGGATTTGGCCGACCTTGTAAGCGGCAGATCCAGGATCTTTTCAAGAATGAATAGACTATAGAGTAGTTCCAAAATTAAATCCGGTGGTAACGAGTTAGCGCATTTAGTTAGAACAATCCATGAATTTTGATAGAATTTAAATGCAACGCTGTTTCACATAGATATAAGTAGTATTTGTTTGTGGTTGAAAATGCTTAACATAACTGTAATCTATTTTGGACAATGATTTCCCATTATCAGCTCCATTTCTTCCTTAATAGAGGTGACACTATATTAAGCATGAACCACCATGCATGCATCTTTGGGTTAGACTCAAATGGTGACTGGTTGAGAAGTTTGTTAAAATTGAAGTGAGCTCCAAAGGTCATCGAAACTATTTCCATATCTTTTTCTGTCTGATATGCCGACGTCACAATTTTTGTTAATGTTGTATAATCTGCCATTGAATCAAAAAGAGGAATCCAATCATTTGTCATTCAATCCTGAGATCGGTTGACTGCAGCCTTCTACTCCTCCCTATATACTTCCTGTAGTGTGTAGTGTGCTTACTTCCTGGAAGTTCTTCATTAGTACCTTCCTCTTTTGTGTCCAATGTTTTTATTCCTTGGTCTTCCTCTCGATACTTTTCCTTCTATCATTACATTTTCTTCTCTTATCATCATCTTTAGTTGTCCAATCCTAATAAGTGATGACAATAGCCTTCTTTCCCTCCATACCTGATGCTAATCCTCTCACTTCCTAGAAGCTCTTCATATGTACTTTCTTCTTTATTAGCATTTTATTTCTATCCCTTGGCCTTCCTCTTTGGACTTTGCTCTCTATTTTTCCTTCAATTGAATTCTTCATTAACCCATTGGGCCTGAAGGTGTGTTCAATCCATCTTGTTCTTCTTTTCTCTATAGTTTTTCATATGTTCCTTTCCTCTTCTACACCTCTGTTTACTTTTTTACTAATTTCATCCGTCCATTTATTCCTTAGTATTTTTCTCCAGCACCAAGTCTCGAAGACTTCTAATTTTCCCTGGTCTGCTTTCTCAATTGTTCATGATTATCATTCACAGATTGCCACGCTCCACACTTATGTTTTCACATAATGTTTCCTAGTTTAGAGACACTTCCGTTTCGAAAACAGCAGATGTCTTGTCAACATTAATTCTTTCACTGTTTGAGCTATTCTACACTTGATGTCCGTAGTACTTCCATCACTCGTGATGCTGCTTACAAGGCAGGATAAGGAATTTTCTGGCTCTTATTTTTCTCCTCTCAATGTGACTTTGTATTCACATCATCTCTTCCGCATACAAGGATTTCAGTCTCGTCTTACTTATTTTCATGTTGCATAGCAAGGAAATAGTGAAATAGGGGTGAAATGAAATAATTAAATTTTATTTGGATTTAAAACTAACCCTATATGTATTGTGAAAGTATTTCTGATCACATCCGTATCATAATATAAAAAGTTTGGTGATAGTGGCTGCTTTGGAGGACATCTGATCCAAATATGCTTCCATTTTGTTTCAACTTGATGCTGTTATTTTTCTTCGAGATTTTCGAACTGAAAGTGACTGAAAATGTCGCTCTTTGCATAAATATTTTACAAAGGCCTTTAACTTAGATGAATCTGGTTCGAAGAAATTCCGAACTATCAAAGAGTATTAACAGCAATGAAAAGAGCCGCAAGATAATCCCTTTGTGGATTAAGGTATGGAAATACTTTTTCGCTCACTTATCTTGCACACAAACTAAAACATCTTAACTTCCGTCAAGTTCTAAGAGAAGAAACGATTATTGCCTCCATAAATTTCTCTAAAAGCACTCAAGGGAGCAGTAATGTAAACTTAACAGTTATAAAACTTTTTCCCCGAGAAGAAAGGCTAGAACAAAAAAATAGCATTCATTTTCTTCGAGTGAAACCCTAAAATGCCTTCCAAGCGCTTTTCTAGTCATAAGCTCTGGATTTAGTTAGTATACGGTAGATTAAATAGTATGAAAAACCAGAAGGAAGATGATAGGGTCAAGTAGTTAAATAATAAAATTACATCTTTTAAAAATCAGACAAAATTCTGAAGCCACCAGAATAAGGCATTAGTCTTGTAAAATATTTAAAAAGTCAAATAAGTATTTTAATATTAATAAAAGAACATGGTGAGAGAGAAAATTTATGAAATTAAAATACTTCCATGCTGAAATATTTGGCATAAAACTGGTCAAATGTTGATCAAGAAACAATTACCTCAGCAGCAAATATAAATGCTTACAAAGGGTTCATTATTTTTGCTTATGAATTCTCTGTCGAATAAAAAGGTCTTTGACGCTTGAAACAAACACAAGTCTTCTTTATGTTCTCGTATTTTCAGAGCATTACATAAACACAAAGCACACATATTTTTCTCCTGAGTTAGCACGATTCAGTCCCACATACGATATTTAAAGTCTTCTTGCCGGTGAATACATTTCTTTCACAATTATTATGCCTATTCGTTCGACAACTCCTAATAAGTATGTCATCAGGGGCTCCCCTGCTGCTCAGTAAAATAAGTTGTGTACTACTTAACTTAGAAGCAGGGGAGAAAGATTTGTTAAAATACCCCGTTTCTACTGGGATTCAAGCCCAGACCCAAATAGAAAGCAATTAGCCTGTCCGCCGCTCCAACCCGATTCCTGAGAAAGTGTGCGCTTTTCAACCATTCCTCTACGGTCTACTGTCGTTAACTGCTAAGCACTGAGCGTGTTTCTATCACATTCGTGACATCCTCTACAAAATTCAGATTCAAACATATTTTTGTAGGAGTTCACCTACGTAAGTTTACGTACCTGCAGGCGAAACTTGTGATCGCTGGAAAATATGTGGCAACAAAGTACGCCTCCATACACGCAGAAAAAATTCATTAACGAGCTAGATAATGACGAAAATTTCTCTAAAGAGATATTGTAATTATTTCGGAATATTGTCTCTTAAGATATGAGTTTGATTACTTCTGTAAATAAGCTGAATATTTTCACGCTATTTTTAACATTTGAGTCTAGATCATTCCAATCTTTGACTTGAATGTGCATTCATGTGTTGCCATGTGATACGATATGCGCTAATATTCACAAGGTTATTGCAGGGCACACAGTTTCTGCAATCTTGAATCATTCGGAGGTGTTTTCATAGTCAGACATCATTTCTCTTAAGTGCCTGTCTTAAACAATATCGTTTAAAGCTACATAAATTACTTATTTAAACCACCCAACCATCCCCTGCGGAATATTATTTTCCCAGTGGACCAATTTAACTCGTACTTCATAAGGACCACAGACGAGAAGTAGAGGGTTGGCAGAAGGTAAAATTAAAATTGACAACTTTTATTAGTGAAGTATGCGTACAAACACTCTTACCATCCGTAATGACACTAGAGATTCATCAGGTGGAACGTATTCAATTGAACCAATCATTTTTGGCATGCAATTGGACTAAACTAAAGCAGGTCACGCAGAATGAAGCAAATTACGTTGCCCAACGTTGTCGACACTCGTCTGATCGAAAAAGAAACTATAGAATGTTTGATGAGAGTTAAGAGCTGCCGCAAAAGCCTGTGTTAACGCAAAGAAAAAAAACGGGATGGGTGAAATGACGTTGCCTCGAATGGAATGACCGACCGTGGTAGCATATCCGCGGAACGGGTCGTTCACCGTTCACGACCTCTTTACCTCGGTACCGCTTTGGCGAGGAGCATTAAGCCGCTCATTCCAATGCATGTTGGGTCTCGCCCGCCACGTGACTGACGGGAAGAACTGTAAAGTTTTTTACTCCCATAATGTTTTTCTCGCCGTATTAAAAAGTCCCATTCAGCGTTTTAACGTTCACTCGTCCAGTCGGGATATAACGCACTGGGACCTGCATAATGCTTACGACCGGGTGAATAATACATGAGAAGGCTTTGAAATTTGTAACTGATGTCTTTTCATGTAGTTAGTGTGGCAAGAAGGGGTACTTAAATAATGGAATGCAATGAAAGGCAACCATGAACGAAGAAAATTCTTAATGGAATGATTAATAAAAACTAGGTTCATTTTATATAGTTTATACATTCACAAATATTGCTATTAAATGGTGAAAATGGACTTATACGATGGTTTTCTCCTATAAATAATGCCAATAAAATAAGTAAACTCGTGTCCCCGCAAACTGTGTGGCAATAGAGATTTTATTTACATTATAGATGAGGAAAATACTAACGTTCAACTTACAGGAATGCTAACATTAAAATTATACCCATTGCTTGCATTTCCTTTGGAATATTTTTCTATAAATCTCCAGTAATTTAAATGCTTACTTCTGGGACCATAAGAACGATAATATTTTATGAGGTATACGTTTTTATTCTATATTCGGCGACGAACAGTTTAAGTAGTTCCTTCATATACTTTTTTCCTCATTTGACTCGTATCGTTATAAACTTTCCCAAATATTTTTAATAAAGTTGTAATAATATCGAAGTAATAAATAAAAGAGCTTATAATTCTATTTTCTTGAAGAGACTAATAAAATTCTTTGTTTCAAAAACTTGGAAAACCACCAAATGCTTTAGTGTACATGTAGAGACTCCACGGATCTATTCTTCTTAAAGAAATAGGTATGTGTAAAACAATTTACTATCTCATAAATACATTCAGAGCAACAGGTAAATGAGAAAGAATGATAGAAATTTATCAACCAAAGTGATAAAATGGATCTGATTTTGAACCTCAATCAAGCAAAAAATCTACTATATGACTTTGGAAGATGAACCAGAGGCAATGCACCAACAGGAGTACAGGGTTTTTCTCTACTCGGTGCAACGCTGTTAAGATAAAGCATGAATCTTCTAAACCGTCAAAACCGCACAGAAAAACAGTTTGTCTTTCCTTATGTTGGGAAGTTTTCCAAGTACCACCAAGAACACCATCCTTTTACAGACAATTAAGAACTTTTCAATTACTTCTAGCGGAATTAATTTAGCAAAAACAATTGCTCGTCTCTCTACATTTTAAGTTCGTTATTTTTATCACCAGAGCCCAATCTGTTCTCCCTAACGCGGGGGATACTTGACTCAGGACAAAATAAAGATCCCATTGAAATCAGGAGCAGACTTCAAGATTAATGTGGCGGCATACTTCTTGGCCTGCGTAATTTTTTCCTTTCTCCGTTTATTTCTCTCACTCTCTTTCTCATCCTATCCTCTCCCTGGGCCGCTCTTCTCATTTCCTTCGGCGTATTTGCGATTATTTCTGGGCCAGTTCTCCCGGATCCCCCAGAGTTTACCCTAACGTCCCGCATCAAATTCTTTCGTCCTCTCGACTCTTACTTTCCTTCTCCACACAGACTTTCTGAACGTTCCTTTTGCCAATTGTTTCATTATCCCTTGTTCTCACGCTTGTCTTGGTCTCTGTCTCTCTGTCTGCTCCCAACTCTCCTCTGCTCCTCCTTCTTCGAGTGATTAATGTGGCACTGCCTTCTAATTGCTTTCAAGGGGTACCCAATTACGAATTGAGATCGTCGTCAGGGTGGGAGAAGGGCAAGAAAGGCGTAGAAAAAAATCATTGGCGGGGGGAAGGATCAGATGTAAGTGTAAGAGAATGAATAAGGGGAAAAATTCGACGCTAGCTTCGGAGGAGATGGTGAAGGGTGTACTTTTTTTCTCTTAACGGGCTATTTAGACAAGGAACACCGCTAATAATTCGTTAAAATAATGAACTCCTTTGCTTACCATGTAGTCATTATTGAAAAAAATGGAAAGGTCCGTAAATCAACGGAAGTACGTTGAATATTTATGGAGGTAGTTATTTATTTCCCGCCATCTCTCCAGAGGTATATAGCAAAAGTGGATATGCTTACAAACTCAACTCTTTTATGCCATTATAACTATTAATTGGATCGAAATCCCCACATTTTAATTGATAATTTTTTCTTCAAACTCGTTTCTACAGCTATCGTATGGTTTTCCCAAACGTCCCGCTACAGAGGGGACAATATGGGCGGCCTAATAATGAAATTATTTTCACCTATGTCAGCGTAGTAAAAGTGGAATATGGCCAAAAATCGTAAATATGAATTCCACCATTTTTTACGAAAAACAATAGAACATTGGAAATTGGAAGATTGGAAATCAGAACATTCACAATATGTAGAAATAGTGCATTTAAATACGATCTGCCGAAATAATTATTTGTAAATTTAAAAAGTGGCCTTCAATATCTTTTTGGTATTCTCGCCGATAATCAAACATACGTTTCAGCAAAACTCAGTAATTCTTTGAGAATTGTATATAATTTATACCTTGATTTATACTCAGAATTAACATATAATAAATGAGAAATAGTCACAATATTGATTTGTGTGTTACATTTCAGCATGTTATTTAACTTTATTAGAATTCGATTTGAGTGAATATGAATCATTTGAATAGCTGGATAAACATTATACAATGTTTTTAAAATGTTATTTTTTATTTTATACTTTTTGCCTTTATTAATCACTTATGAACACATATGTTTTAATTCCAAGGTTTCACGCTGTCAATAGTGTACCTAACTGTAATCACATTTCTGGGATTGAGCATTTTGATGGGCGAAATCTCTGGGTACATTTTGTGTATACCTATATACATACTTATTTTGGCTTTATTAGTCAGAATTTCTACATGTTATGAATATTCTTATTTCCACCTATTGTTAGTTGTGAAAAATGAAGAATGTCATATTTACGATTTTTGGCCATATTTCATATTTACCATGTTACGGTAGGCGAAATTAAGAAACGTCAATAAATATAGAAAAATGCTTTAAAAAAGCTACCTAAATGAGTCATAATATGGAGAACTTAACAAATTAGTCGAACATGATGGTAAAAATGTCAGTTCTTGGGCTTCTGTAGAAAAATTAATCTATCAGATTGTGATATAAATGCTCAACTTAAGCGATATCCAGGAGTTCATCTTTAAACATTATGATTAATGACTGAAAATAATGTGCAAATGAAAGAAGTTTGGAGAGACTCGAAAAAAATTTTTTAAGACTTGGGGCAAAATGAAAAATAATTGAGATATCTAAATTTAGAATTAAAAAAAATAAAATAGAGGACGTAATTAGTTGATTAAAATATATCTGAAAGATGAAAATTGGCGAATTGAGATGTTAAGTGAAAAGAATTTGAAGAGTAGTAAAAGATAGATGGTTTAACTCCTGGTTATTATTTCGATATATTTCATATTACCAAAGACAGCGGTTCTCGTAATTGCATTGAAATGATTAATGGACGCAAGTTACGTTTTATCAATACAGTACAAAATTCTATCGCTGGATGACAATGTTAGTGCATGGAAAGTCAAAGTAATAAAATAATATACAAAGAATATTACTGTAAATATTGTCAATTTTATAAACGTGCATATTGATGTCAAGATAATTATGCTCCGAGAGTTCACTTTAGTTGATAATTCGAGGTATAATATTAAATTCTGTGCCGAATTTATATGATACGAAGCGAAAATTTACGGGGCGAATTCAACTAACTCTCGACGGGAACACCGTCGGAGGTTGATAATGATGTTTCTCTATCCTATGTGAATTTGAAACGTGACAAATAGCATTGTTGAAATATCTAAAAAGTATTATTCATAATAAGTTACTATTTTTGCTATTATGTTTCATTAAGTTCGAAATAAAGTTGCTCTCTACGATTTACTGATTACACATTTCAAAATCTTCGTTAAAATATCTTCATGTGATTATTTAATTTACTGCATTCAATATACAGCATTTTGCTACAATATAGGTATTTGATTTAGATGTTTCCGCTACTTTGAAACGCACGTTAAATTAATAACAAATTCCTTAAGAACATACACTCAAAATACTGATTTACGGATAACAATCCGTTTTTACTTCCAGTCCGGTACAAGTAGTGCGTAAAATATTCGTAAGTTAAATATTAACGGAACGTTTTTTGTAATACACATGCCTACTGCATTGCATCAATATTGCACTCCACAAAATCTTATAATATGCGCATATTACTCCCTGAAAAACTTAATAAGATCTAGTGTAGTGTAGCGAAAATTTAAGGATTTATGGGTAAAATTTTAAATAGCCCCCCTCACATAGGCGAGAGGTTTTTTAAGAACTTTTTTGGAAACGTAAAGTATATTATCGTCTTGAATATTAAACGAAATCTGGGCGGTGAGAGGAACACCCAGAGAGGCGCCGGGATTCGACACTATAAGTGAGTTTCCAGGGAGGCAGGACGACGGTTACGGGTCGCAGTGGGAGTTAGTGAGGAGCGAGGAGCCGCATCTCAAGCACGACATCCCAAACCAACAGCGAGAACGACGGAACCCATCTCCGATTCCTGAGTTCCCATTTTCCGAGTGTGCCACAGAAGCGCGGATTTGGTTTCCGCGGGACTTGCCCTCCAAATCGACGCCGCTCCAGCGCCACCCATTGTGAAATAGTGCGTGGCGACCGCGGTCGGCAGGCCGTACGGACTGTCTCGCTGTTTCCCACCTGACCTCATTCCGATGGGAGAGACTAAATCTCCGGTTCCCTTTTCTCCATCGCCACCCCGCCCCTCTCGTCCCACGCCCGCTTTCTCAGTCTCCCGACTGCGGCAAAACACCTCTCCCCCCTGATGCTTCGGCAATTGAAATTCCGTCGGCTTCCCCGCTTTACACTTCACCCCTTCTGCATCTAGCAAGTTCGCCCTTCCTGAATTGAGGGCAGCTGAATGCGGGCAGATTCCAGAGTGATGCAAAACTGTTGATGCTTGGAAAGAAGTTTTGATATGAACTGAGGTGTTTCTTGTTTGTTTCTTGTCTTTTTACCTATTTGTTACTTGAATGGCGTCCTAAAACTAAGGTGATATTGATATATTATATAATGATAAAAGGAAGAATACATTGAGGATACTCTTCGATATTAAGATGATGAGAACAGAAGTCCTCTGATGTAGAGAACAGGTGTGGAAAACAGTAGATTTTTGGGATGTGAGAAAATGGTACAGGCTGACGGGTCATATATCCATCTGTTGATAATCTTAATCGGGCTATGTCTCCAGGCATTACTGATAGTGGGCGGGTAATTATTCGAGGATCCACCGAAGACAGATTATTTGCAACACTAAAAATTGTGGAGTGCTGCAAAAATGAAAATAATATTTTCATATTAGACAGGTTAGATATAAACCCGGTGACAGAATTGATCTACTTGACTGAAAGGTGGGCAGGACAGTCTTATTCGTCCCATCCAAAGGACAAAATACTGAATTTGAAGTTGTTTCCTCAGAACAATTGCAGAGACTTCTGACATAGTTAGCATATGCCTGCAGGAAACGTAGTACGAAAATAGCAACATAAAAGGCAAAATTCTAGACGATAAGCTAAGAGCCTGTTTAATGAAAGGCAGAATTCGACAAGATATCATTATAAACAAATATTATAAACTACCACGTGGCGCAAAATCAGTTGAAACATCAAGCAAGCAGTCTGCACACTTGAGTAATTTTGATTGAAAAATTCAGAATAGGTTTGTTTCAGGGCGACACAGAGTATATCATTTTGACACCACAGTACATCTATAAGTCCGAAAGATGCGATGAAATAAGAGGGATACATTGTCAACAGAGAGGTGCAAAAAATCGTTATTTTCACGCAAAAAGTGACCATAATAAAACCAGAGCTCCATTAAAAACATACCAATAAAACAATTCACTATTTCACCTCCCCCTCTCTAAACCTCTTTTTTAATACTTTTATAGGGCTGGTGTCATAACACCCCTTGCCACCAGCTACTAAAGCTATAAGCTATTAAAGAGGGTGCAGTAAATATAATCATTTGGAAAAACAAGTATTCAAACAAAGAAGCAGAGAAAAGAGTATATTTATATTTTTTAAGACCAATTGTCACGTATGCAACTGATACACGGGCAGAAACGAGCAAAACACCAACAATGCAAGAAACAGTAGAGGTAGGATCGCTGAGGAAGATATGTGGGAAGACGCTGATGGATGGAGTTTGCAGAGAAAATATTAGGAATCTACTTCAGATTCAACCAATACGAGTGGATTCGGACAAGACCTCAAGAATGGAGCAATCATATCATAAGAATGAATGAAAGTAGGATTGTAAGAATCGTCAAAGACGAGTTACCAGTAGGAAAGACACTGCGAGGCAGACCTCCAAAAAGATGGAGAGAATCATTCTAATATTTTGCAATAAACAGAAATCAGTCTATAAACAAAGCAAGAAGAATAAATTCTCTCCTATAATCTCCCAAGTGGGATTGAAATACCCTGAACACTGTCCAGCTTTTGGGATTTGAATACACATCCTCGAATTGGAAAAAAACCCTTGAATGAACAAACCAACCCGATAACTTATTCTGTCTTTTGTGATACTAAATCTTAAAGCTAAAATTCGCACGATTAAATTTTAGGGAATAGTTTCAACTTTGTGGTGAAATATCTTGTTGGCCCAAGCGTAACTACTGCACAGCAGGCTCGTGCTAAAATATGTTTGGTCGATATTCTTCGTTAACCAGGTCCAGGATGTTGATCGACAAAAGAGATCGAATTCATCTGGTATTCAGTAATCCCACACGCCATCCGTATTCTGTTTTCTATGGAGGAGAGCTGCAGTTTTTGGACCTAAATTGATTATACTCAGTCTCGTGAGGTGCGCTTAAAGCGAAGCACGTACTGAACCCGCCGGGAGTTAATCACTGCGGTCTATTGTTACCCTTGCAGTGTAGCCGCGCCCTGAAACTGGCCAAAGGTTTCCTTCAGCCCGCTGGCACGTTCAAATTGAACGTTTCTTGAGATAATGCAGAGAACAATCCTTTGTCAACATCTCCAAGGTCGGTTGTGCACTTAATGTAATTAGTATTGCGCCGCGTCGATGGAGCTTGAATCTTGCAGTGAGGACCGGAGTTCCTATCCTTTCCCCAAGGGCGTGATTTCCAAAATTAGGTCCAATCGGGGAAATTTTAGATTAAAGTTAAATATCTTTGGTTTATCCAACCTCTATTTTTATAATTAAAACTCACTCTGTCTCATCAGAAGGTGTACGATAGGGTAAAACTATTATTGGACTGTTCATAAAAATGAAGGTGGAAGTCCGGTATGGAAATTCATCTAATTTTCGTCTTCTAATTTTATTCAAGCGAGGCTCATGATATTTATTTCAAATGTCATTGCTTGACTTCGGCCACCCTAACAATTTCTTTCACCGTTTCGTTTTCATGCTGTGATATTACTTTAGGTAATATTTTTAACATGGTACAAAATTTTCCTTATTATTTACAGACACGTGTTTCAATCATAAATAATATACATATCTATGGAGAAAGAAGCAATGCGTCAAACATTAAAAGTGATATCATTACTAATTCAGCGTTGATTTGTGGTGATCAGATAGGAACACTTGGGTTCAAATTCCACCATCGTGTAGTAGACTATGCGTAATAATTCACATTCCTTCCATTTTTACTTTTTCACATGCACCATTTCCAAAGTCTGATATAGTTAGCCTTGTTTGATTAAATTATTAAATTTACTAAAATGCGTATTCCAGACAAATACGTGCTTAATTTTAAAAATATTGTAATTAATGTAGCACATGTAGTGTAAAACATTATACCAACTCCTAATTTTCTACACATGGCAACGGAACCCGTTTTGATAGCCTCAATTTCCTCATTTTATGTACGTGGATGGTGATTGACTTCTAAAACATTTGCGACATAATGCATTTCAAAAGATGTGATAAGTTTTTAAAAATAGTAATGAACTCTTTATCCCCTTTGTTAAGTAAATGAATCAAGCCGCAAAAGTGTTTGTATCAATGACAGGAAAATTCTCTTCGTTGACGTAATTATGGCAAATAATCCATCATCAGAATCCACAATTGAAAAAATAATGCCTTTCAGTATATGTTCCTGGTTGGGATAATTGGTAAGAAAGT
The DNA here is from genome assembly GCA_963169105.1 of Ceriagrion tenellum. Taxonomy (NCBI): domain Eukaryota; kingdom Metazoa; phylum Arthropoda; class Insecta; order Odonata; family Coenagrionidae; genus Ceriagrion; species Ceriagrion tenellum. Next base: position 131,197,931 of record OY720632.1, on the reverse strand, counting down.
GAATTAAATATCGGAGTATTATAGGTAGGTACTTTACTTTGCAATTTTCCCATTTGTTATAAATTTCTTATTTTGAGTAAGAATTATGGTTTCTTTTATGATGATATTCAGTTAAGTTTTCTGCTCTTTTCAATTGCGCTTACTGCAGCATTATTCAACAAACCAGAACCATTTTTGTGACCCACAGCGCTATATTTCAAGGTTAAACAATAGCTTAAATTTTTGTAACTGGAAATCATTCCTAAAAGTAGTTTAACTGTTTTCTAGTAAGGGAAAGGTAGATAAGGCATGGGTCGTTTTTCGAACAATCGCACGAACCGACAGATATCATCAAAGTGATTAGGACTTTTGCATTACAAACTGAATTGTAGTACAATAAGTTAAAAATGACTTGAGCTAGTTAGTTGCGCTTCGTCAAGCGAAAACTACTAGCAAAAAATTTTAATTTACACTTTATATAGTTCAACGAGGGCTATTAACAATGATATTCACGGTTAGTTATTTTTATTATACTTGACAAATTTTATTGAGTAGATTCATAAAATGTTGGTAATTTTGAGGGCAATTTGTATTAAAACCTAAACCCATGGCCGTATGCTCACGTGTTTAAAGCACTAACACCGCAACTACGCCTCCTGAATTGGAGTAGATGGTGTAGTTTCAAGCGATTCACTTCAGTGCGTGCGAGGCTCCTTGTGTCTCGTTGATCGCCCTAGTTCGTAGACCAGTGCCTTGTATCGTCATATATCACCTGACGCCCCTCCCTACCCTTACGCCCATCTTCCGCTTTCCAATCTCCATTTATCTCTTCCAACTCATAACCCTTGTCAACCGCCTCCTCATGAGTTCCATTCTCACGAAGGCATCAGAAGTATCATCACAATCTTAAGAGAGCATTGAGATTATCATCTCAATAACCTTAAGTTCCTTAATAGTTCGCATTCCAGATCCTTCCCTGTTGCACTCTCGGTCTAAATCTCATGTGTACATCCTTTATATAATGTGCTCGGCTAACTAATACTGCAAAGCTCCTTATTGAAAAGCTCATATTCAAACGTTTTCATGGCTGATTACTTTTAGTTCGAGACTGTAAATGAGTCTTGGAGTCCCTACTTTAGGATGGTATGAAATTTTCGAAAATTGGAATTTCAATAGATTAGTTCTTCAATAGATTAATCCTTAAAATTAAATCTATGATTCAAAAATTTTCATTATGAGTTTTCATTATGCCTCGCTCGAAGACGTCAATTATTTATTTTTCGAAAAATTACTTATTATTCCAAAAATTATGACTTTTCAGAAACTGTAATACTAGGTTGACAGTGGTAAAACGCTGAATGTTTCAACTCTAGGTAGTATGTGAGTAGGTGAGGAATGTATGTTTCAGCGCGTCACGTGACTTATAAACAAACGCGAATATCTAGCATACTAATCAACTTAGATAAAATATAACGACACCGTCTGATAGTCCAAATTAACCCGCATCCAATGATGTACTCGTCTTTATGACAAAGTGAATATTCAACCCACAACAGCCGAAAAACATTTTAATATTAAATATCTAGCATAATAATTAACTTAGATAAAATATATCGACACTGTTGTTCACTTATTAGCACTTCGTGAATATCGCTATACGGAAATTTAATAATAATGCGAGGTGACTTCATGAGTATTCCCGATGACCATCGTTGTAGTGTATGTAAAAAGGTATGCACCAACCGCCTTCTTGAACTGATTCTTATATTTCAATCCAAGTCCCCAATTTTTGAGTCCTCGTAGACGTATACCCGGTTTGCAGCCTGGTACGAGGCAAGTACTGTTTGAATAAGACATTCTAAATTCTTTATTTAAACCGAACGGGCTTAATGCATTCAAATTAGAATCAGAGTCTGGCAAATATCGTCGTTGGCACACGATGAACGTTTCATAAACCTCTTACACATTTTCTATAATAGATATCTCCTCTCTAACATTTAAAAAGTAACTTTACAATAACAACTGAAAAGACTCTGATCGAGGTGGTGCTAAGGACTGGGCAAACTAAAAGTGGAAATTTAGGCAACACATAGCCTAAATTTCCACTTTTAGTTTGCCCAGTCCTTAGCACCACCTCGATCAGAGTCTTTTCAGTTGTTATTGTAAAGTTACTTTTTAAATGTTAGAGAGGAGATATCTATTATAGAAAATGTGTAAGAGGTTTATGAAACGTTCATCGTGTGCCAACGACGATATTTGCCAGACTCTGATTCTAATTTGAATGCATTAAGCCCGTTCGGTTTAAATAAAGAATTTAGAATGTCTTATTCAAACAGTACTTGCCTCGTACCAGGCTGCAAACCGGGTATACGTCTACGAGGACTCAAAAATTGGGGACTTGGATTGAAATATAAGAATCAGTTCAAGAAGGCGGTTGGTGCATACCTTTTTACATACACTACAACGATGGTCATCGGGAATACTCATGAAGTCACCTCGCATTATTATTAAATTTCCGTATAGCGATATTCACGAAGTGCTAATAAGTGAACAACAGTGTCGATATATTTTATCTAAGTTAATTATTATGCTAGATATTTAATATTAAAATGTTTTTCGGCTGTTGTGGGTTGAATATTCACTTTGTCATAAAGACGAGTACATCATTGGATGCGGGTTAATTTGGACTATCAGACGGTGTCGTTATATTTTATCTAAGTTGATTAGTATGCTAGATATTCGCGTTTGTTTATAAGTCACGTGACGCGCTGAAACATACATTCCTCACCTACTTATGTGATAATATTTGTAGATTCTAATTAATATCTAACAAAAGCATAAACGCCAAAAAACCAATAATGTATAAAGGAGTAGAAAAAATTTTGATCCAGCGCCAACTAAATTAGGTAAAACAATAAAAACTATCTAAAATTTTCCGCGAATTTTTGCTGTTGTATGAATAAATAAACAGAGAACAAAAAAAACAGAAATTAATTGTCCGAACACCTTATTAGTCAAATGATTGCTTTATAAGCGATTGCTAATGACATATCATACCAATTACAAGATGTCAGAGCATCAAAAGAAAGAATTTGCAGATGAGAACTAATACTCCCGATACCCCTTATATTACTTAAATTCTATCCTTCGCTAAAACCTTTCCAACAACAACTTTTCTTATTTATCTTGATGATTCTTTTCTTTTGTTTAGTTTATTCACCAAAGTAAATATTCCATTATTTTTAAAATACATTGAAATTTTAAGGTTTTGGTGGGTGGAATTTTGGCTAGTGGAGGACTAGCAATATGACTAGAGCTTCGGCTCCGCCTGCTTAAAATCACGTGAATTCCATCTGAGATATTTTTGACCCCATTTTGGATTTGCTGCTAGACTGGTTTTTATACTAAATATATAAATGAAGATGCAAAACAGAGTCGATACAACTTCTTGCAACCTAAACCTTGAGAATAATTGAAAATTTGAACGAATATACTTCGGCATATTACTTCATAATTAGAAGTAAAAATGATTGAATATCAGCAAAACTATTTGTATATAGTATATATTAACAATAGTTAAATTTTGTGACAATTTACACGTTTAAATCAATTTTCTTAAAAATATTTCATTTTCTTTCTGAGATCATTCCATAGAGTCCCCATATTGAACAGTTTTCAATACTCTTTCCATTTATCTCTCGGAAAAAAGAGGAACAGCTTCTAAGTTTTTTACCGCAGATATATCGTTTTTCATTAATAGTTTAAATTCATACTTTTAATCTGCACACGTAACTGATTCCCTGGCAGCTTTTTTTTGTGCCTCTTGGCTCTTCAATCGTCTTACAATTTCAGATTCATACAAGACATTTGCTAAAGCAATGATAAAATTCCGCCATTCTCCTCCCCTCTTTCTGTATTTCCGACCAAATGCACCACTTTTGGTTCATTTTTCCATGCACTATTTACTGCCAGGTCCATTAGATTAAAAAATAAAACTAGGGGTCACTTCCTAGTTCCACCCTATGGTGAGCAAAGAGTTGCGATTTAGTGAACTATATCAATTCCTGATTTTGATTTATTTTAGACTAAAATTACCTCGGGCTTCTTGAGTGCATAATTACTCACACTGAATGACGTATGCTAGGTAGATAGAAGGATAAATAACTTCCTTGGTATTGTACATAAGGAACCATCAATGTTTTTAGTGTACGCAAAAATACTTACATGCTCTTTGTTTAGAGGGTAGAGGGGATTTCCTCCCGATTTGAACGAATTGTCCCCACAAGAGCTAGTTTCTTTGCCAATATTTCCTCACCCAGCTCATGACCAGTGAAAAAATTATCGGTCGTTATATTTCTACCCCTCCTTTGAAAATTCCATACTAAATCACCACTCCTTTGTCTAGCTTTCACCACGTACCTCTTGTAAATCACCGCTCACCACTCATTTGACTTCGTTTACTTATCAGGCATCCCCAGTCATGCCAGTACATATTTGAGCATTAAAAATAAATTGGAATTAACAATAAACTGCCATCCCGATACCACACCTTCCTGGTTTTGACGTTACTTTCGCTAGGCATCTACCAATGAGTGTAATTTCATGAATATTTTGATACTTTCAGCCTTCTAGGCTATCTGACTTTTAATAACTGCTGGGATTCCTTTTTAAACCCTCAGTAGGCTCTCTAGAGGTTATTTTCGAGCAGCAGGCGGAGACTCACTTGAGTACAGGATTCCACTCCTACTGAAATACAATCCTCCATGCTATTGGTAACCTTCTATTTCTAATGAAATATTCCTCTAAGACATCCAGGACCCCCAACGCAATTTTTGTTCGACCCTCTCGGCGTTGCTTCCTTTGCTACCACCACAATGAATATAATCGCGACTTCAAGAAGAGTTTTGTCCATATTTGGTAAGAGACATGCAATGGTTACAAAGTAAATGTTGATGCGGGCGAGAAAATTTGAATGTAAATAGGAGTGAGGAAGTTTAATGGTGAAATAAAGAGGCACTGTTTAATTAATTTACAGTATATTTAGGGGAAACAGTAAGTAGAGAGGGGAGAGAACATATAAAATAATTAGAATAAAATTGAGACTTGAAATGATATTTTGTAGCCAATCCTCTGATTGAATTCAAAATAAAAATGTGAAATGGTGTACAAGGGATCAAATTAAACGGAGGGAAAACTGTGAGTAAAATTAAGCTGAACACAAACTTCAAGATATAAAGTTCTTTGAACAATCCCTCCACCAGTTTACAAATACGCCCCTAGCAAAGAAAATTCTCATTAAAGCTTACGAGTGATTTTACTTATTGTCAGAGGAGTAGTTTTTGGAACCGGAATCTGGAACCGAGCGCTTTTAACAAAAAAAAATGTGTACATATGAACGCCTGTTGAGCTTCCACACCGATATGCCCATTCTTCATGTCGCAGTTCTAATCAAGTATGCCGCCAAGGGTTTGGCTATAAATTGCACCCAGAAGGCTTTTACGCTTCCAGTTTTGTACATTCGCCAGCTCTCATTCGTTAACGTCCTCGCCGAAGTAAGCGGTTGACCAATCACCGAATAAAGTGGGTTTAAACCGGCAGTCAATTCGTCAGGGTCAGCGGTTGAAATCCAGCCGATCTACTGAACCTGAACGTTCGTTGAACAAAAAATGTCTTCGTTCACAAATAATGGAAAAGGAAAAGAATGAATATCACAAGTATATTACGAGAAAGGAGAGTGGCTTGATAGAAATACAAATTAGCACCATGATAAAAAACAGGCAGTGGACGATTGGATGGGCCAAAATGTACAGTTTTTTAAATTTTTCCGAGTTTCATTTAGTCTTATATATAAATTTTCTTTTAAAGCAAACAAAACGAACAATAAATTAAGAGCCAATCAACCCCAGGCAGTGCGCGTACCACCGGGATAGAAAATATTCGATTTTGACGGGCGAGGAATGCTCTTTTTTACATATTATTCAAATAATAAATTATTCCCAAATAATTCTCTCGATTAACAATTTTGATATATTTTCTATAGAAAGAGATATAGTGAAACCTCGGTTAGCGAACGCCTCTGATAACGAACAATTCGGATAACGACCAAAAATTTCGCTAAGAGATATGTACTTCTAATATGTACATTTTTATGTATAAACCATCATTGAATTTTGATTGTTTTTAGTTAAATGACAATATTCTGGCCCTCATGGGCACCATGCACTCTTCCTCACAGCTGTGTGGTACCTCATGAGATGACGGTGCAACAAAAACAGAATCTTCTTGGGTCGAACAAAGCACCTGAAAGAAGAACGGGAAATTCTGCTCAATGAAGGACATCCATGCATGAAAATTGCCAGTTGCACTAAGAATCACCATAGATTTTTTATTTTGTAACCGAAGTAAATGACTATGGCTACCCTTTATATAGAAGGCGCTGTCCGGGAGACGGAGGTTTCATAGATCAAATAAACATGGATGGTGCAGCAAAAACTCCTTTTGACGTGATCAACAACTGGGTTGTACCCGACTCTCCAATTCTGATTAAGATACGCAACGCACATATCAAGGTTGAATAGTGAAATTCAATTAGGTCATTGAATGATATTTGTGAACACAAGGGAAGCGATCAAGCTGTTAATTCACACATGAGACGGCTCAAGAGAACCGGAGGGATGAGGTGACCATCTATCAACCTGTGTCCTATTTAAATAGTAATGAGTCTGCGTGTCCCATTTTTGGGTTTCCCGTGTATGAAAGAGGATCAACTGCCACTCATTTCTACTTCCACCTGGAAAACGATCAGCGTGTCTACTACAATCAATACTACGTACAGGATAGGTTGTTGGTAACGAACTCCTCGAAAGTCCACGCTGACAGTATTCTTACAAAATAAGTCCAATGTTTTTCACACCCGTTGAATTTCAACGACAGTCACTGATAAAAATACTTGGTTGTATTTATAATGGAGCAAGTATCTTTATCTAGGAACCACAACTGATGAATAATTGGAAATTTAGATAATGTTTAATTTCATTTTAAAATATTATTCAATATACATATTAGAATGCTATATATTTCATTTGGAAATTTTTAAGGGCTTGAATTTGTTATTGTTACTTTAATTTCGATGTAATAATTGATTTACTTCATTGAATTTTTTTTATTTATGATTAAAATGAAATATGCTGCCTGGACATAATTTCTAGACTTTTTCCGTCATGCAAAAATTCCTGGCGTTTACCGTACCGTGCGCTGTTTTCCAATGTTTGGGTGAGATATAGAGACAGATATTTTGATGAATCTGATTATAGTGTAACTGTGAAAAACGTTACAGGAATGTCTTAATATTCCGAAGCCGAGAGCTATTCTGCTACGACATTTAGTAGCTTAACACTCGTGCCAAAACTGTAGATTGCCGCTTGTTCAAACGTACGAGGCATGACTTACTGGATTATAAAATTCACGAATGGTGTTGTGACTTAAAAATGAATGAGCGCTTCCAGAGAAACTACTGTCTTAATGATATCAGCAACAGCCCTTTCCATTGAAGATAAAACGTGGGTAAATAAAATAACATTTTGCTGACTTGGCACTGGTGATGTGAGTTTGCTATCGCCGAACAAATTCAATGGAGCGTAAAACGAAACTATAACCTAATTCGTATAATTCCCGAAGTGATAAGTGAATTAGAAATAACACTGAATCTTTGGACGGAACACGGGATTAAAAATCTTGAACTCGTGAACTTGTTCCATGAATTTATACATTTTTTCATAATATAGTTGGTAAATTTTACATACACGGAGATCATGCTAGGTTTTGATTATAGTTTGATCAACCCTTCAGATGATTCTACTGTATCACTAACTGATTTATATCTTGTGTATTACTCGTAATTATTATTCAATGAAATCTAGAATTAGTAATTCTTTAAACGGAAGACAAGAGCGAACGCTCGCATAATACCCAGTTTTATTTAGCGCAGCTTTGTCCTTCCACCAAAGAGATGTAGAGAGACGTTAATATATGTGACAAATATTGTAAAATGGAGCACCTTTGGAGGTTGATAATGATGTATTTATATCCTAAGTAAATTTTTATCATAACAAGTTGCATTATTGCATCCACTCTAAATTTATTATCCATTATAAGTTACTATTCCTGCTATTATTTTACATTTCGTTTGAAAGAAAGTTTCTTTATACGATTTACTGATTACACATTACTAAATATAAATTAAAAGTATCTTCATGTAATTACCTATTGTACTGTAATCCAAATACATCATTTTGCATCAATACCGGTCTTTGAGTCAGATATTTACGTTAATTTGAAATAGACGTTAAGTTAAAAACAAATTCCTTAATTACACTAAAAAATCCTGATAAACCGATATTGATGCGTTGTTACTACCAGTACGGTACAAGTAGTGCTTTAAATAGTCGTCAGTCAATTATTACCGGTACGATTTTGTGAAACAAATATTTCTTCTGTGTAGTATAGAAACTACTTACTCAGAAGTCTTATAATGTGCGTATATATAACTAAATGGCCCACAACGACCTGACCCGGTGGAAAACCCGAGAAGATTTCACCAGCATAATACGCCGGGAAAGAACTAAATCATATAACTAAATGGATTTTACCGTAATGTTGGCAATGAATGTCCCCATATGGTTTATAATATCACCATTAGTGTGAAACGCCCCTCTGTTGCCTTGAATCCTCCAAAATATACCAGGTACATTAGATTTATAATGTTATAGTAGTTGGTGTGATGGTTTGCTCCTCGAAGCGACAATTGAAAGTCGAATGTTTCAAATTTAGATAGGTTTGCTTTCAATGCAGTTTATATTGATTTCAGGAAGTGATATTCATGTATCATTCTGTTTATGAGTAGAAAAATCTAAAAATTCATTTTTTTTAACATCTACGAATACTTTATCCGATGGGTCCTTTTTTACATCTATCTGAGTCAGAACTGGCTCGTTAAAAAAACCACTTTCAGATAGAAATATACTTTTTTTTAAATTTTCCTCTAGTTTTACTGGTCCCATGGGCGCCGTACACAATCTTTTGGGTGCCATTTGGCAATCTGATCCAGGTGATATCCTGCCCTACGGAATTCAAGTTTCCTCTTGCGTTAATTTCAATTCATTTTTTGTCTTTTGAACTTTCACGTCTCTAACTTTACCGTTATTCTCCCCTGCTTTTGCCCTCGGCCTTGAAAACGTTTTCTCTTTCTACCGCGTACGAGGCTGATACCGTAAACATTTCACCTTGGCATAATCGTTTATTACTAAGTTACAACTTATCGGACCCCTCTGCCTGAGTACCTTCGCTACTTCCCATGTTTGTTTCCCTGGATGTGTTATTTCTCTTTACGACTTTAAACAGGAGGTGAGTCGAGGTCTTTTTTTTGACCGTTCAGAAGTGCGCGTTTCACCTGCGATAACACACACAAACCCCTCTGCACTAATTTAATTAAACGAGAGGCAGAGGGAATTTGTGCGTGTTGAGTGTGAGAAAGCTCAAACATTCTTCCCAAAAGGAGAGTGACTATGGAATACTAAAAAAACAAGAAATGGAATGTACGTGAAAGTGTTGAGGGAAAAATGAAAAGAGCTTCCGAAGATAAAAGATGGATTATAAACAAAACCCTAGCTACGCGAGTTCTCGCCATGGGTCTCATCCCGCACATCATTCCGCTCTCTCTCCCAGTATAGTTCATCCCTTCAAACTTTCTGTCATCCGTTATGCATGTTAAGCGAGGTCTGTGGCCCTGAGGGGCTTGAACATGGTCTTTTACAACCTCACCACTAATGAAATGATTCATGTCATAACACGATCTTTCATCAAACAGAATTTTTGGCAACTTTCACCCGAATACTTAACTTGCAAAGCATAGTCGAGATAAAAATTTGTATTTTTTATGAAATATCCCTCCCTAATGCTGAAAAATGTTAATGAAGTTAAAGATGTGTAGGCAGTGATTCTCATGACAGGGGTTATCAACTATTTAACAATTTTCACAGCGCGAAATACTAATTACTAGTGCAAGTTTTCATTTGCTATTCATCTTTAATAACCTACTTATATTTAATAAAACTTGCGGAGCAATATCATCAAGTAATTTATCAATTTAATGCCTGAACAAACTATAAAACTGAAAGCCATAAATAATGACAGAGTATCCCCAATAACCTCGAATATTTACATTCACTTTTGTAGCAGAAACTTTATTTATAATCATGTAATGTTAAGAGTGCGAAGAAGTTAAGGGATAAAACTATAGATCACTATAAAATCACCCTCTTTTGCATATAATTTAAAAATATGGATTATTATAACAAGCAAGTTAACATTAAAAAGCTTTAAGTGTTTCATGCTTTACTAAAATTTTTCCGATGTAGCATTTTTTGTCATATTTTATGAGTGTCCTAACTCCGTAAGAAGAATAAGCTCTAGAATAAAAAGAACTTACAACCTTTTCGGTGAGTTTAAGTGGACAAGTTAACACGCGGTAAGGGTCGGTTTTCGTACATTAGCATGCAAAATTTATTTCGTGAATTAAGCTTTGGTAGACTTCCTCAGTGGCGTCGAAAAAATGTATTTTACGGTGCAGTCAACATATTCCTTTGCAATATATTCACACTAGTAATCTAAAAATATTCCAAACAATAACTTTACTTTCTATTTGGGTTTAAAGTCAAACTTCAGATAATAATCATGGATCTCACGGTACTTCAGTATATTTGCCACAATATTCAATCAAATATCCAGTGCTTTTTTATATATAATCCATAATCTATCAGTCATTATTAGTAATGAATTTATATTCGAATTTTTATATATTATGAAGGTTCTATGAGACTAGTGACTCATAGATGTTTTGTGGCCGTCCGTCTTCAATGTAAGTAAACTAATAAAACGTTGCATCATATTTTATATTTATACTTTTTAACTACTCGCCAAGATTGCTGATGCACAGACTCGTTCCTACGCCTTTCTGATGGAGTATATTTTATTGCCTACATGCTATAACCTATGCTCTCCAAGGCAAATAAGAGAATGACACAGATACTGAACGGAGAATTGTAACTTTACAAGCATACGCAGACAAAGAATCACAAAACAAGAAAAGAAGGAAATTGTTTCCGGAAATATGTGAAAAATAGTAAAATTTTAAAAATAATACAAATTGAAAGTACTTATTCTAAAAGTTACATATAAAGGGCAGAATAAAACCAAAGAGCTGACCCCACAAATTAACAAAAGTCAAAATGTAAACAATTATGACAGAAAGTATGCCGATATTTTAATATTTTTCCTGCGAATCTTGCTGCATTCGATATTTGAGAAAGCCATGGATGGAGTTGATATCACACAATTCTGTTGAAACATTAGAGATAACAAAAAAATTTATTCGATCAAAAGACGGACCTACGTATGAGGAAAATTAGAATATAAATACGCTGCAATTTTGACTCACTTTTCATTAAAATTAGTGGATTAACAGGTGCTGGAACAGGAGAATACAACTATTTTTTTATTTATACGACAAATACAACTAGCTTGCCAATAATTTTTACTAATTTTATAGCCAAAATTTACGATATAAAGTATTCTCAGTGTTCTCACCCACTGAATCAATATCCGCACACTTTTCGAGTGGAGAATATCCTTTCGCAATGCGAGAAATGGGATGAAGGTGTTTTCGTATTGATCGATTTTGCAACATTCAAAAGCAAATTGCACCAGAAGAGAAATACTCAACATTTCTGCTCTGAAACACTTTTCTATCAATTAAATCTAGTGATGTTGAGCGCCTGAGCATGATTGAAAGAAATACGATCACGTTTCTGCACTCTTGAAATTAACTAAATCATTTCATAAACGGAAGCGCACTCGTTATTGATAACAGCTATCGCGCTCTTAGGAGGTTTTTCTTTCATTTACTATACAAATTATTGGAATTGAGAACAGTTAATGAGATTTTTTGGTTCTATCCCCTTCGAAATGACAAACAATTATAGCCGGACAGATATATTGAAAAATATGACTGTACGATAATGAAAAATTGCATGATTTCTTGTGGGTTATTATCCTTATTAATGGTTTTCCATGAATGGATTATCTCCATTATAATATATTCATCTCGCTAGATTAAATTTAGTAGCCAATTTTAAACACGCATGATCATTAAAAAAACAAGATGAATGTTAAAAAATTTGAAGAATGTCTAAATTAATCTAACACAAGGTTATTTTAAGTAATATAATGTAGGATAATCGAATTTCCTATGCGGAGATATGCCAGATTCATGAGAATAGCTTTGTTGCAGAGTTAACTAGAATTAACTGAGAGAATGGTGGAGTTGCGGCGGTTTGGTGGGCTCGCGGAAACCTTATTAGCTGGAGAGAAGGATATAATGCACTGCACTCTTCATAGCAGAATGAGAATTAAATTTTTTAGACAGATGAAACTTCGTGCTTAGCTCAACACTTTCCGCTTTCTTTCCCATCCTCTTCTCAAATTCTGCTTTAAAAAGCATGGAAATGAAAGAGTAAAATAATTTTCCTCTTCGTGTGCCAGCAAACAAGAATACAGAACGCTGTGTTTAACTTCTTTTAATAAAGCGTGGGGTAGTCTCGGGTAAAAAATTACCCTGTTGATTTGAAGCGTGAAATTTGATGGCGTAAAAAATTTCGCCGCAGAATGAACGGCTGTGCACACACTGCTTCTCCCTTTCGCCCGGTTCGTCTTCCCGCGAAATGGAATCGTTCGCGCGATATTTAACCTTGTGATGTTATTTCAGACTTAGCTATTCCTACTGGGAATCGGTGTGCCGCACGTTTAATGTATGAATTTCACAACTTGATTTATCTAACCGCCAAGTGCGCACTTGAATGTAACTTTATGCAACACCCACGCTTGAACTAGCATTCAGGCAATTAAAGTTACGAGATCGAGCTGGCGGTCTAAAATAATTACTCTCCAGAATAGTAAGGAAATGCTGTATAATTCCATTCGCCCATCACTTTACATTTATTAGATAAAGAAGAGTTAAATGCACAATATGTTAAGAAGACTAAAATGTACAGCGACTGATTCAATTATTTGTTTAACAAACCAGGTCTTAAGGAAAGCAAAATAATTTGCATTTACTTCTTATTTCATCTCCCATTCGATCTTCTTTTAAGTTTATCACCACAAAAAGTTGTTACAGTAAGTTTCGCTTGTCAACTCCTCTAGTTAAAAACATACCATACTCTTGTTAAAAACATACCATTTCAAGCAATATTTTTTCAACCATTTTTCCATAAAAATGTGTTTCCCCGCAATCGAAAAATTATTTTACGGTTACCTAAGTGTGCAATTTTCTGAAATACACTTCTTGAGGAGAAGTAACTAAATATAATATCAATAATGAAATTTATTGCTCTATCTATCTATCTAAAGTCTATGAGCCATTTCAGATAACTCTTTATTGTTTACTTTCGTCACATTAAGTTATCCTTTTATCTTAAGTATGAAGATTTAAGAAATATCTCTTTATAGATCAAAGTAATCGTATAAATGTAATGAGTGTTGAAAATGATTTATACGTTTTCCCGGAAATATGTTTTGAAAATAAAAAGAAAAACTAAATCGCATACGTAGAACACTTAGAAATTTAAAAATACAATTGTCCGTTTATATAAAAATTAAGTATTATCTTGGATAAGGGTCTGAAACTTGCGATAGCCATGAGCAAAGGAATCCTTTAAAGCCTTATAACACATAGAAAGTGTTAGTCAGGTAAAATTATTTATTTGAAAATTTGTAATTCTTGTGAATATCCTATATAGAGATAGCAACCTGGCGTTTTATAATACTTACTTTATAAGGTGAAAATGTTCCTTTAAATGGGGAAAAAATGATCGTTTAATTCCAATCAAAGCTTTTGGAAAAAAAGATACGGAACAATATGCTGTATTTAATTATTTTCTTTGGCTGCTTATATCCCTATAAATATCAAAAACATTTCTCATTAAAATATTCTTGCAAATTTAAAAGTATAAAGAAAAATCAGTTTGCATAAAAAAGCGTGTTTCAACTAAAAAAACAACTATACATTCTATTTACAGAAAAATACAGAAAACTGGCATTGAGCATGTCCAAATACTTTCCTCTTATCCACTGTCACGTTGAGAGATAATTATCACATCTATTGAATTGATTTGTGAAATTAGCTTGATTCCAGAGCATTAAAAGCCGTTTAAATTTGCTGTCATTGCGCTTTACTGCATTATTTTTTCATAATTAATTACTATCTAGGTGTCGAGAGAAAAGAGGTTATGGTTTAAGTTTTATTTAGGAGCTATACTGATGCGATTTCTCATGTCTAAGAATGAGTCAAGGAAGTAAATCATAGTGAGTGAAGCGTGTGGGTCAACTGAAGTTAAACATTTAATTTTGCTGTTGCAAATGTATGCTCCTATTTTAATTCACTAAAATGTGTAAAACAACGGTAATACAACATCAACCTTACTTAATTTCAATACTTACAAATCAGTGTCATTATCTATGGGATGAACCCAAAAATGCGCCTTTATTAAAAAGAATATAGCGTGGTTCAAATGAATATCGGGGTTTTTAACTTTATGTGCCTTTCTTTTTTCAGTGAAGCAACTGTAACTGCTGTTTCTTATCTTGATGTGCTACAACAATGGCTCTTTCCTCAACTGCAAGGTGATGAACCAGAGAACTTCATTTGGCAGCAAGATGGTGCGCCGTCTCACTGGCAAAACTCAGTACGCGGTTGGTTAAACGACGTTGTACCCAACCGCTGGATTTGTCGCCAGGGGTCGGATGGCAGGGCTAATTTCGCATGGCCTCCACGTTCACCCGAACTGACGCTATGCGTTTTTTATCTTTTAAGGTTCTTAAGAGATCATGTATATGTGTCTCCGCTGCCTGCTGACCTACCCGACTGAAGAAACAGGATTGAATCAGAATCAGCATCAATTCCTCCAGACACACTGATCAAGGTATGGGAAGAACTCGTCTAACGATTTGATGTATGCTGTGTAACGAATATAGCTCACATTGATCA
This sequence comes from Ceriagrion tenellum, assembly GCA_963169105.1. Classification (NCBI taxonomy): domain Eukaryota; kingdom Metazoa; phylum Arthropoda; class Insecta; order Odonata; family Coenagrionidae; genus Ceriagrion; species Ceriagrion tenellum. Next base: position 131,182,852 of record OY720632.1, on the reverse strand, counting down.
CTTGTTGATAAAATGAAAACTTTTTAAGTTGCGCTTTCATTTAATCAATTTTAAGTTATCACAAGTTCAAGGAAAAAGAATTCTTAGCTGATGGTTTGAGAGATTTTCAAGAGCAGAGTAATTTCATTCCAAAGATTTGTTTAATGAATATATATCATCAGTAAAGGGATAATCTAGATTAAATTTGAGAGGAAGATCTTGAAACGCAAATAGTTGGGAAATTTTGATAATTAGCAATGATTTAAGTATTCTGGAAATTTTTTGATGGCTTCCGAACAAAGATTTAATAGGGATCGGAACTCGACTACCCAGTCACTGCCGAGAACCAAATCTGGTATTCCGCGCCGAGCTAAACCACCGGATTCGATTCCTGTTTTGCTCCTGGATGAAGTGTTTGCATTCGTGTAAACATCTGCAACCGTTGGAAGGTTGGATATTAGCAGATAAAGCGTGTCTAAAAACCAAGACAGTCACATCTCACGAAGTCTCTCTTATTCGTCAGATCACACCTCTTCGGCATCTGTCACGTCTAATTAACCCCGCATTCCTCTTCCGCCTCTCCACCCATCAGCTATTATCAACCAACAAAGCCCTGTGACCTCACCAGGCGGGTTGTATGCTCACACGAGTGAGTGCTCTTTGGCCTTTAAAAAAATGATTAAAATATGGAATAAAAAGATAGGAAAATATTTTAGAACCTTGCTCCAGAATTTTTGTGTACTGAATGCCGGTGCTATATGCAGCCATCGAGCGTATTTATAAAATACACCCGCGTCGGCAAACCCTGTAATCCCCCTCCCTTTTCCCCTACCTGTACGGCACCCCACGCTCCCTTCCATCCACAACAATGCACCCTCTCTTCCATCCTCCGTCTCTCGTTGACACGTTCCCTTTAAAAGTTTCCGCATCATACGCCATTGCCACTCGCGCCCTTTTTGGCCCCTTTTGGTGTCGCTTTCCATCTGCCTCCCTCATCTACATTCCCTCATTCCCTCTCCAACATTACGAATGCACCATTTCATTTCATGCAACATTAATTACACAATTTTAACCCACTAGGTGAACGAAAGATATAGGCTCCAACTAGTTCAATATTTCCGCGAGAATGTAATGTATAGAAAAGAAAATAAATTAGTATGTTAATGCGATGTTCTCTTTGTTTATTTGCGGAAGACAAATTTTGTCCTTACAAATCAAGGTCATACCTTCCATTTACCTCAATATTGGATACTCCTTCCGTTCAGTGTCTGCTGAACGGTTCACAGCGTTTATGGTAAATGAATTTTTGAAGTTAATTGGGTGTATCTTTCTCTAAATTATATTTCAAGCAGAACATGCAGAAATAGATTCATTACTCACGTAAATTACGCCGTGGATGTAGAATATTCCTTAAAGCTTTGTATTAAGAAAACTTCCTTCATATTGGAAAGCTAATTTCATCAAAACTGGATAAAATGGACTCCTTTATTACCAATATTTCTTTTAAAAGGAAGTTGATAAATCAAATGATTAGTTTTTTACATAGGTAGGTTATATAAATCATGAAAGAGGACTTCCCATTCAGTTTTGTTGTGTATTGAGAATAACAATGTTCATGTATTACGCATAAAAAAATTTTACTTTATTGTTCGAGTAATGTATTAACCTCAAAAATCACTTATTTTATCCCCATGACACTAAATATTCACATTCATATTACTTTGTATCAATGTTTTTGAAAAACTATTTCAATAAGGAATACTCGCGCTAGATTCCCTAGCTTTCAGTTCCAGAGAATATTTTTAAGTTGAACGATAAGCTCTTGATTTAATTAGTAATGACTACCTGTCAGTTGACTCATTCCCCGCCCAGCAAGAGCAGCCAATATCGCTCCCATGCCAATGAAGGCTGAATTCTGCCTCTCCCCTCCCGGAAATGCGGAGGAACGTTCTTTAATTCATTACACCGGAAATGGAGCGAGGAAGTCGGGTACAGGTGAAACACAAAAACGAGCGGAGAGACGAGGAAATGGATTTTCAAATGCTTTAGCGCGTGCAAGTGCAACAGCTTACGCCAGCCCTCTCCCCTCGGCCTTTTTTCTCGTTTCCACAGCTGCCTTGTTGAAGGGAAGGCAGTGGAGAGGAAATGGACCCGCCCGAAGCCGCGAGTGGTCGATAGACATTTGTTTGGGTTACCGCTGTTTCGCGTGGAAACGGAGCGGAGAATGTACGCAATGCTGAACGAAAGCACCCCTTGCTGCTGACCATTTTACGGCTGCTTTTCGGGCACTAAAATTGGGCCATTTACAATTTTAAATTATATTACTGAAGTATCAGGCAGTGAATAATTTAAAATTAAATTAATTACATTACGACGATATGAGCACAAAATAATATGAATTAATGGTGCGGCCTTTTTTAACATCAAATATACATACTCAATCGAAGAATCATGTGCTGAGCGTAGTGTATCATACATCCTAAATAAAATCTGTACTCCGCACAAGTTGGCGCGTGGAATTAGCTGTTTCATTGTATTTTCCTTGCATAAAATGCTATTGATTACCACTGCTAGCATTGCCACCCATTGTAGAAATGCATTTTAAAAGGTGACATACGTTTATCATTATACAACAAATTATTTTGCCTAGTACCAGCGTATTTTATTAAAAACTTAGAACGGTGAGTTGTCAAAATGAAACTTTTGTAAAAAAAGTCGCATATCGTGGGTAAATGTGCACGAAATTCACAATTTACCAGTTCTAAAGCATATTTTTGGTAAAATTATTCAATATGATGGTGAAAGACAGAACCAATTACGGTGTCTAAGGCCGTGTAGTTAATCATAATTTTAAAATTTTATATATTTTAAACAAACCAATGGGAAAGAAATGAAATAATTAGAATTTGAATAGTGAGAATCTGCACCCTTAGTTATGCTCAAATTTAGGTCTCTAAAAGAAATTTCTGTTCTTTATTACTGTTACACAATAATTTCCGCATTGCTTCATGTAATCAATTAGATATAAATTGTAAATAAGCTGTATCGTTACTTGAACTTTCCAGTAGAAGACAAAGGATTAAAACTGATTGGTAAACGAGGAAGCATTGGGAACGCGGGGAAATAGATAGCGGAATATCTCCCCTCTCATCTATTTCATAGTTGTTAAATATTTTGTTGCTAATTATTTTGCTGTAAAATATTTTGAGGGCTATGGATTTTGTTCAATTTTTTTTTAATGCAGGTAATAGAAATTTTTATAGGATTAAACCTCAGGGAAGAAAGCTATAATGTGTTCACGAAATATATACTAAAATTTGTCGGGTAAAATTGAGGCTTGTGAAAATACTTAAGAAGAAAGCATCTACGCAGTATTCATATTAACAAGAAATGCATACTTTCATTTCTTAGCAGCTAGACTAAACAATAATATAAACCCAGAATTACGGTGGTGCGATAAATCTATTGGGGTATCCTTTGAAAAGAATGTGATATCTGCACATCTGGTAAAAATAGTCTCTTCCCGTATTCAATGGATATCCAGTTTTATTTCCTTAGTTCCACCGCGTTATTCAAATTTTTCTTCGGCACTCCCATCGTATCAATTTTACTTCTTGATCAATTGGGCGGGCGCCCGTAGATAGAAAAATCCAATTCGCCGGATCGAATCCCTGGCTTTTGGTTGGCCCTAGCATCCGTGGGACGTGCAGAAGCGTATCGATGGAGCCACGTGGAATAAAAGCCCATCAGAGTTAGATCATGCGAGTGCGGTAGATAATCTTTGCTCTTCGTCATTCATCCGGTGATAGCATCCGATATGGAGCTTAGACCAGATTTCCACACGCGTCCTTTCTGATTTGACATGGGCCGAGTTTTTTTTTCCTCGAATTTTTTCCTGAAATGTGTTTGTATTCCTTTCGCGTAGACTAATCTCTGTGATGAGAAATGACAGATTGAGGAAAATGTAGAAGGATGCGTCAAAGATACAGAAGCACGGATTGAAATGTTCGACGGATGTTTAAAGGCGATAGTGATTTACGCTTGGAAGACAATATTGAATACAATTTTTGAAAAAATGAAAAAAATTATAATACTTTCTAGGCGTTAGCTTTACTCTCAGTCCTAATTATAATGATTTTAAGAGGTATGCTCTACTACCGCAATTATGATAAGACCTCTTCATTTATAAACAATTTTTCACACTACACAAACACAGTCCACACAAAAGCTTGCTATACAAAATAAGCACCACTAAGTTGCCCGAATTTTCCTTCTACAATATACACCCAACACCGGAACGTGAGTTGTGACCTCAAAAATCAGTGGTGCCCTAGGATATATCTTAGGATATGATCCCTGCATTTTTAGCCGCGTCTCATCTCTACCTTCCACAACGATAATTGACAAAAGTATAATTATTCGGGTTTCGCCACAATGATTGACCTCAGTCCACGCCCAAATTTGGCTTTCAATTTCCATCGTAAATTGACATTTTTTTGGAAACTGGTTGGAAACAAAATCGCTACGAAAGGGGTTAATGAAAATTTACTTCTGAACAAATTTTAACAGTTTGAGGATAACTTTCCATGTCATGTTTTTCACTTAATACTCTTGGTAAGCGATAGTATCGTGATTTTAAGTTTACCGGAAATTGAAACTGTAAAACAACTATACTTTAATATTATAGCATCCGTTTGTTCTCAGATACTTCAGAGCTAAATCATAATTTTAAAAGTATACATATTTCATTGTCACTGTCCAAAAATGAAGAGGAAAAGTAAATCCTGATAAACTAACAATTTTAGTTGGTATTTCTTAATTTTTGATAATTAGATAATTAGAAAATATATAGAAAAATTTCCAGACAATGATGTGGTATTATAACTTTGAATCATAAGGAGTAAAATAACTTCGATTAAATCACGCTTTTAAAATCTCAGCCCAAAATTACCTTAAAATGGACTAATTTCTTTGTTGACAACCAATCTAATCAGAGAGCATTTTCAAACAGCGGAACACCTTCATTTTAAATTGAAATGGAAGAAAATAGTGGCATGGTGAAATAAAAGGAAATCTTCAGTAAGCTTAACGCTAATCCCTTCGTTGTTTTGCCCGAACAAAATCTTTGGCATTCAAAGGCGGAATAAAGGATAGTGTAGGATGGAGATACCCGGCTTTTGGGGGTGGGATTGGAACGCCGGAAAATTCAAAGGGAATTTGATGAGGGCAATGAAAGTGACCAAAAAGCAAAACAGTTGATTTCGACGTGGAGGATTAAAGGCAAAGACGTTCAAACTTCATCTCCTTGTTAACTACCTAAGTTCTTCTCTTTGAAAAAGAGCCAACGCATGCTGAATAGGGGACCAAAAAGAAAAATTCTCACATGAATGAGGACGAATCGACTGATAGCGTCAAAATCACGTGTGGGAAGTGAATTTCAATTGTTATAATTCTCTTTTCGTACTCTTTAAACCTTTCCTTCTCTCTCATTGCAAAAAATAAATGCGATTTTTGCATCGGTCGTTCGGACCGAACATACGCGTCCGAACGGCTATGGAACTCTATCTTCACTGCAATTGCTGCTCTCGCTTTGGAGCTGACGTGTTCTCGTCTCCATTCCATGCAGATTCCACCCGCGCCAACTCAATCCACGAAAAAAATACTCCTTTTTCATTATTACGCCGCTGTGAACGCCGCAGTGGGATGAGCACTCGATGGAGCGGGGAGGAGGATCTTGTTAACTACGTGCTGGGGAATACGTCTGTTTGATGTCTCCACAAAAGTTTGATCTTCGACGGTTTTTTTTTCGAGAGAAGCGCTTGGAGTGCTGGGTTCGTGTGTCATTTTTTTATACACATATTTCTTTCCCTTTGCCACCGATCCGTGTTGTTTTTCTTTTCGGCGTTCGACGCTTACGCTGCCGCATCGAGCTACACAAAACCCTCGACCCTCCATTCTCCCCCATACACTTTATTTTTCTGCCTGATGTTTGCCTCGTGCCAACCAGTTTCCTCAATGAGCGCTGGAACAGTGGACAGCGGGCTCACTAGAAGGTTTAGTTCCGAAAAAATCTCCCGCGAAAGCCGTTTATTTTTCTCCGAGTTAAAAATACGAATTTTTGCATCAAACGAGAAAGGATTTGCACTGTTTTGTAAACTTGCAGCCGAATTTTATATTTCTGAATCACTTACGAGAATGGCGTACGTTTCTCCGAAACAAACGTGTCCTAGATCTTAATTTAACCTAGGAAATCTCTAATCTTACGATTTGTGGTGATTTTTCAGCGATGATTTTGGTGTAATAATTGAGAATAATACTTATCATCTGAGATATTATTTTAATTGGACCATACATCTCAATATTTGTAAGTTCCATTTATGTGTTACATGCAGTCACAGCATTATTGATTTACTTAATAAAAATTACTGAACATAACTCACCCAATTGAAATTAAAAGACGTTGTGTGAGTATATGCGAGAAAATTTTTTTCAAGACCTTTATTTAAGAGCACTATAATTTTTTCCAATCTTACCTGTGTTGGAATCTTGTATTTACGCCTTTGTTACACCTGATGAGTTTTTAGGACGACACCCAAGCTAACGAGTATCAGCATTGATATACCAAACCCGTGCGAAAGGGAGTATGAATTGTTTTTTTTCGTGTGAGGATCCAATCTAAAGCGTTTTGGTCATTAATCATTCTCCGCTCAGTGAAGTCTATAAATTTAGCATCTGTCTTGCACGTTGGAAGGTGCGGGAAAATCATGAGGTAGGTGAGTGACATTAAATTTTCTGAAGGCAAATTATCTTTCTGGGAAATTAATGTGACCTACCGAGTAAGTCTGGGAGTTGCTAACAATATTAGGGAGTGTCACATCCAAAAGGCAGTCAGGAAAAATGCATTTGACGTCATATCCTACGGGACGAATTTTAAAACTTAACCAGCTTCAATCACAAGAGAAGATACGAATACCACCTTTGATCTTTATTATTTGCTTTAAATGATGACATATTGAGTGTTTTTATAAAGAAAAGAAAGATTTCATAATTTTTGCGAAGGAAATTCGTCAAAATAAATGGTGTATTTCACATCTTTTAGGATCTCTAATCCATTTGTGAGGCTATGATGAAATACGTACTTGTAAGCCGAAAAAAATATTAATTCCTACTACATTAATACCTCAGACATTCTTAGGTCCACCAGAGTAAACAACTTATCTTAGAAAATGTTAATGCTTTTTTATTTAATGAAAAAACATCCAAACTTCTCAAGTAAACTCAAATCCTATTACAGTCTCGCAAGAATTCTACTGAAAAACGGTAATAGGACAGAAAGGTAAACTAATTTGGGATTACAATCACCACAAAAGCATGTTTTGCCGGAGATATTTTAGTTCACTTTGAATCATATAACTTTGTCGGAATATGGAACAGGATTCAAACCTATCTTTCCTTCAGTACGTATATTCCTTCATCCTGTAGTGAACTGATCTCGCACTATAACTGACCTAGAGACATGAACAAAGATGTGATGAGACGTCGTTACCGAGTTTGTTAAGGCTAAAGTGGGCTTTCGACCGTTTGAGTTGAGCGCAGAAAGATTTTTTGAATGAGTTCTCTGATATTTACAGTTAAGTGGTGCTAAAAGGCTGATGCTGGCCATCTCAAAGGGCATGATATGGTAATTTGAACTCAAGGCAAAGATTTTTGGGCTCTGGGCGAAAGGCGGCGTTCTAAAACCTGTATGACACTTAGTTTTGATTGGAGGAGAGCCATGACGGGTGGAGATTAGGCGATAAACGTATTATTTTGCTGGGTATTTGCTCCCCTGTAGGCAGAGAATGGGTGCAAAAGATCTTTAATTCCTCTCAGGGGAGAATAAGATTAAATATTCGCTTTAACTATTGACCACAGCAGAGAACTTTACACTTGTAAGATCGTTTCAAATTTATTGAGAAACGTTAGTTAATCAGCATGATGAAACGTAATTTTATAAAACTCATAAAAACCTTGTCTTTGTTATTGTTTCTAGTACCCGCTCCTATTTTATCTTAAATTTTTTTCTGAATCTAATTATTCGAATTGTGAAGTCCAATTTTTCTGGTCGGCAGGGAGGAGACTAACATATTCAAAACTTAGCTTTTTCATTCTTTGATTTTTAACATACATATACAGGAAATTCAAGCTGTTAACTTAAAACTATAGGTCAAAATACGTATTCCAGCTATAATACATTATATGCACGCGCGCAAAAAAAACAAAAAAGCATACAAAGAATGACACACGTAGTTGCTCATTATATCGGACACTCATGCACACATCACCATCGAGTAATCCTTAATCTCACTTGGTAAGAGTGGATTAAGGTCAAAAAAAGTAAGCCCGTAATAACCAAAGAAAGTAAAAATATGAATGTATCGGTGTCACCTAAATGTATGTATGTCTGCGTTGAATCCGTAATTAGAGTAGCATAAAAATATGAGATTTGGAACTATAAATGGTCAAAACCTGATATGGAGGCTTTACAGTAACTCCGTAAGATACCAATTCTGAGTTACATTTTTTATACTCCAAAGTTTTAATGTACTTATTTCAGTAATGACTCATGTAAATCGTAAGAAAATTAAATAATGTATAGTATGTGCTGAATAACTGACAACTACATTTGCATGGACAGTTTTCAGTCGTGAGAGTGACTTATTCGCCATCTCTTTTTAAACAAACCTGTTATCTCCAATTTATTTATGTATTCACGAATAACTCAGAAATGATGGTGGATTATTGAGTTTATGTTATATAATACAAGGGATAAATTGTTTCTTGATAATATAATTAAACCAATAGTGGTTGAATTGTGCCTTTTAAATTCATTTGTACCCGTATAATTTCAATTATTATTCAGGAGGGTTGATCACCAACAACTCAAACATATTGGCCGGTGGGGATATTGAAAGATACATTTGGAAGATACGGATTCAAACTCTGGCCAAAATAAATAATATTTTCATAGGGAAATATACTTCTCAAGACGTTTGTCGTGAAACCGAGCTAAAACCCCCTCCCAATCATTTTTGCAACCGCATGATTGGGAAATGTTCCATTGTATATGGCATGTTGCAGAATTGAGATTAATATAAAAAATACAAATATTATTTTGCTCATGCTTTGGCCACCCTTTCATTTGGAACAATGTAACTTTACCTATTAATTATAAAGAATAACAAAAAAATGTACGAATAATTTGTAAAAATGAAACATATCATAAATGTTTTCGATTTGTCACCTGAAAAAGGACTGCATATATTTTTGCGGTGGTTGAATCCGTTATCGAGTATCACTTAGTGCACTCATTCATAATTTTAAGTCAATTAGAAACAGTCTAGGGCCAAATTTCTTTAACATACAACTATCGATGCTTTAGTACGCACCAAACTAGTAGTAATAAATCAATAGAAGAATTACATTTAACCCATTCGCGCCTAGCGTCGGCTGTAGCCGACGTGAATTTTCCTATGCAAACGAACGAATGTCGGCTCTCACCGACGGAGAAAAACCAACGCAAAATACCTAATGTCGGGTATAGCCGACGCAAAGGAAGGGAAATGATCGATACCGGAGCAATATTCTTAGGTGTGGAGTAAACCCTTGCGACCCAACTTAGGGACAGCCTAGACACTTTCCTCGGTAAGTGAGCTCGACCCTCCACATCATTAGTAGCCCTCCTTGCTGCATGAATCCGAGGCTAATTTATTGTATGTGCAATGGATTTTCGAATAAATTATTTTTTTCACTCTACAAAATTTTTAACTTTATGAAGTGAATTATTTGTTATTGAGTCTTAGCAAATTTCAAACGAAATTCCTACGTTGATAGTGACGGAGTTCTTGTGTGGAACTCAATAGTTTTGTTTAAATTTTGTTTAATTTTGTTAAAAATTTATTGAATTACGATCAAAATTTCATTTCAACTTCATTTAAAGGTATAAGTTTTTGAAGTATACAGCAAAGAATTATTAAAAAAACAACGTTAATGTAACAAACTTTCGACGGCCTCCTGTTGTGAGACGGGCTGCTAAGAGTTGGGAGGTTGAGCCGAGTGCCCGGGGTAATGGTATGGTGTCTCGGTGAGTGGGGTTCCAAAACGGGCGAAAGGTATACCTAAGCGATTTGTCGCAACAAGAGAGCTCCGTAGTGAGGAATACAGAAAATACTCATGCTACTCGTAGCAGGGAAAGCATTTTCCTTCGAGAGACTTCGGCGCGAAAGGGTTAAAAAATTATAACTAGGGTTTCCCACGAGGTATTCGTGTTTCAGTGTATAGAAATATGTAGCTATCAAATGCTTTAATTGGAACAAAAACTTGATTTTTAATGGCAATAATTAACAATAATTTATCAAATAGTACTTCGTGCTCAAACGCAATGCCTTGTTTTGGTAATCGCATTCTTACCGTGGATTACGAATTTAATGGTAATCGAATGGCACGTGACATAAAAGAACAAGATAAAAAACACTGAATTGTCAGGAAACCAAATCCGTACGATGAGTTTTTCTAAAAACTATAATCTGTAGATGTCTATAATGAGGGCACGAATGCAAATCTTCACGGAAATATACTCATTGACTAAAATTGCCACAACCACCTTTTGTCATTAAATAATGGAACCCCCTTAAATAAGGGAACGAAAGGTGTTACCGTATCTAAAGTAAGGACGATTGGGCTTTGCGGCACCAATTTAGTCATTAATGTGAGCAGTTGAATATGGTAAACGAGATAAGTTTTTTGGACTCACCTCAATTGTGATGGTCGGCATCAATTGGGGTATTTATATGCGAAAGGGAAACTCACCCGTGTAAATTCATCGACGGCGATTCCTCTGTCCCGAAAAGGCACCAAGCAAGTTATCTCTTTCAATCAAAATAACCTGGAACATTAAAAGAAGCTCTCATTTTCATTATCCATGTCTCATAATTATCATCCCCTCATTTTTTCTCGTCGAAAAGGTTGAACGTTTAAAACAGATACAACTGCTAATGTAATATATAATTCGGCCTCTTTATGAACCTTTTAATACATTTTTCAGTTTTATTACTATAAGCGTTTAATAAACCTTCACGATGAGTCTGAGAACTTGACCATCTCCAGCATGAAACCTCCTATTGAAAATGTGCACATTAATGTTTGTATTAACATTGATAAACAATAACTTGGGGATCTTTTTCATTTTGACTCCTGATATTCTTTACTGCTTTCCCACAAGTGCGATCTTAACCATATTGATCGTTTGAGGTAGAAAAAATAAAAAAAAATATGGGATTGAAAGAATGGAATTAACATTATTAAACACACTATCGATAGTTCAACCAATTTCCATTTAATAGGCAAAATAGAATCTCCATTCATATACTGTGGAATACTAATACCTACAACTTCGACAGTATGAAGCCAGTAGCTCATTGAAAAAAAACTATCAGCATTTTTTTATTTGAACATAGAGCGCTAGTGGCACTAAATCTGCCTCGAAGTCATGAAAGGTCGACGCGGAAAATATATGTGTTAGTAAAGGCAGTCTTCTCGTAAATAGCTTTCATATGCGTATGCCTATTTCTTATGGATAATTTTCGTGTACTATTGGAGATTTATTAAGCTCTGCGGTGGCCATTTTGCATGGAAAATCATGACAAAGGTGCACCATAAATGCCTCTATTATACGCTTAAGGCTGAATATTTTATTTCCACTGACTGTATTTTGATAGTTTATTGACAGTTAAATATTGATTAGATAAGTTTGATTTAATTATGAAAAAAATCATATTACGGCCACACGCTTTTAATCTGTAAATACCTTTGGCGCTCCTCTATGCTTTCAATAATAACTCTCAATCAACTAAATTTAACCGAAATATTTTATTTGTTGATTTTGGCTTTTGTAGAATGAAAACAATTCCGTTTAAACCCTTGTTATAACGATCACCTGATTAGCATAAATGTAGATATCATTCAAAGCCATTCGCGACTTTAATTATTTTATTTATAAGTTAATCTAGGTAATTGTTCGTTTTTTCGATGAGATGAAACCTGGTTTTTACTTTCTAATAAATTTCAATACATCTGAGTTAAATTCTCTTGTTTCAACTACGTATTACATTAACGCCATAGAAATAAATTTCTTAAAGAGGAAAAATATAAATATTGAGCACATAATCATGGATGTCACATAGATCATGTTTGATTAACGTGTAAGGCACAGAAGAATTATGATTAGGAAATTATTTTATGTATACATGCCTATGATGAGCAAAGAATGATTTTTCATTATGCTACTTCCACAATAGATTAAAAGTTGCATGAATTTTTATAAGCAATGGAAATTGTTTTCCTCGTGACTTTATTGCTTTATCAACGTAATTTTATTAAGAAATTGCTCGTTTTACTAGATTACACAACACAAGGGGAGTTTTGTAGTGGCTGTTTTAAAATATTCAGCTTACAGAAGATAAAATGCATACGCTCTTCCTTCAATGACGCTCAAATTTATTTCATTTAACTGAAAAATAATGTACATTCTATTTTCAGAATTTATAGTTAGCATTCCAGAAGGAATAACACGTTTGCAATAAATCAAGCATTACACCAAGCGTATGAGGATAGAATTCGACAATATCGAGTATAAAGAATGGAATTAAAAATATTTATAAATGTAATTTAGCCATTAGATGCTTCCGTTTTGTATGCTAGAAGGAAAATAAAGCTGTTTCATCCCAAAATTTTGGCATTTTACTTGTTACACAACGCGTTTAGGTGTCGATCATGTCGTCAAGTCTTGGCGAGTCACTTGAAACCATAGAAACTCTCGTCAACTTATACGAACCAGTTAACTATCCCACTCATTGTATTTTATTATGGAATGAACTTGAGCTATTTGCGATCAAATCGTTATTTCATCGGCCACAATCATTCTCAAACTGAAGTGGTCACTAACACATTCTCCTTTGGATCACGCAAGGGCTCACCATCCAATAATATAATTACCAATGGACTCATTTGTATTCCAAACACAGAGCAAGCCTCGGAGAGAAAGCCTCGGAACACTGATGACTGTTATGGCGTGAACTGTAAATGCTAAGTTTTCCGACCACGCTGTTGAATTATCAGAGGGAGCCGAGTGCCATAATGGACGGCTAGGAGCGAGCCCACATTTTCCCAAACTGTCTTCACCCTTAATCTCCGACGGCTTCCTGAATGCCGACGCCGAGGGAACCCCAAATTCGAATGGGTTAATGGCCGTAATGGCCTTTGAACCTATGGCGGGTGACCACGGCCAGCCTACGGATGACCGCTCCCTCCCGCTTCGCGGTGAGCCACCCATTCTTCCCCTTCCCCATTCCTCCCTCTCGAACCCTGCCTCAACTCGCCCGCACCCCGTTGCGGCCGACCGACGACTCCCCAATCTCCCCGAAAGACAATCCCCACTTCAACATTACGTACCCAAATATCCCTGCTGTCGTTTCATTACAAAATTGCACCTTTCTCTTACTTCTCAGTATGAATATATTTATCCGTTTTTCCACCCTCGAGGAAACAAATTGAAGTTCATTTTGAATTTTTCTGAATGCTCATGGCGAAAATTTTTAAAATACTGTGGTAAGTCGTCACTCGTGTTAGTTCAAGACTTAGGAAAGCACATTAAGGTAAAGGAGTATCTTTCTGCTTTTTATTTTATTTGTTTCGGCCTACTACAATCTCCACTACTTCAAGTAATCATTTTCCAGCCTTGATCTATGCTCAACGCTCCTTTTGCTTCGTATTCACGCCCAAAGGAGTAATATTCACATGAATAAGCACAATTACAGCCAGTCTTTTTGCTCGTCTTCTACATCGCTTTGTCTAATTTTGCTGCCCGTTTAATCAAATCAATTTTTATTTCAACTGAGTTCATCACCTGGTACTCCTTCATTCTCCCAGTCCTAGAATACTTTGTCCATGGTTTAGGGTCCAAGCTTTTATTCTACCTCGGTAACCCTTTGCGGTCTCAAGTATACATTTGATTGCATAACTCTGTTTACGGCGCGCCTCATAATGCTTCCTGAAACCAGCATCCCTTGGTTTACATGTTCCCGAAGTATTTCAATATTTTATCGTTCAACATAGTCTGGTTCATTCAGTAAATATCTATTCTTATCATAACCCGTCTCTGTCTGGTGGCGGCTAATTTTTTTGACCAATTAATGCTATGTTTTAGGTCCGCTCATCTTTTTTCTTCACTAGCATCAGCCGCTCGATCGATCCTGTCTATAAAGCTTAGATGATTTTTAGTGACTTAACGATTGGTGGTTTTTTTTAAAATTTCAAATCGATATATTTTTATTATGTTCAAATTGATATATTTTTATTGAGCATTCATGATGAGTTTATATGCCACATTCATATACTCGATCCTTGATCTTATTGTCTCTTTTTCTGACGCGTTCAGACGAGTCTTTTCTTTTACAGTCAATGGAATAGTGGTATCTAAGCATGGCTATAGTCTTCTATAAAAAAATGGTACGTCCAATTGGGAAAAACTCAGCAGTAAGCAATTTACAAATGAGTAGGAAAATGAGGACAGAACATAGAATGCAACAATGCCAACTTTACTGCATTAAGTTTGAGAGGGCAAGAAATGCCAGCTTCGTTTTTTGCAACTATATTTATGATACTAAGATAGGGTAACCAGATATTTTTATGAACGATTCCCGAAATTTTGAGGGATTAATGTATTTCAGGAAACACCTTTTCAACAGGGACAAAGGGAAGCACATTAACCCTAATCTGCAATCGGGTCTTTTTTGACCCGACGTAATTTGTTCTTATTTTGTAGTGGTAAAACGGCCGCTCGCAGCAACCTTGGCTACAATGTAATCCTAGGGCAGAGGGGGGAGCGAGCCAGATGAACTTGAGACAGTACGGGTGATGGTTGTTTTTTAGAAGCAATTCAAAAACTCGGGTCTAGAAAGACTCGAGGATAGTGTGTACTTGGCCAAAAACCACGATAGTTAATGAGGGTTAAATCAAAAATCATAAGTCCGGATAAACAAAAATCTATAATCATTTAAAAAACCTCCCTTGAAGGAGCAAACTACCTTCCCTAAAGTATCCCCTTCTTTAGAGCCTTTTACTTCCTCACTCACTGCAATGATCTACTTTCTCTTCATTTTAGGAGTTTAAATTCCCTCTCACATCCTTTCGATCACTGCATCAAAAAAATATGTTCTTCTCATTTCATATCAGATCCTCGTTCCACATTTCTTGCCATCAATCAAGTTATACCAAGCACTTACCACTCTGTCCCACCTATTTCATTTGCATTTTCTTCGTTTTTATTTCATCAAATTTTTTTAGTTTGTACCAGACGCTAACAGCTCGAACGTTCCGAGACAATTCTTAGCACGTGCCTTTATTTCCCCAGTTTTCTTGACTTCTTTAGGTACTAATTAGCTCAGTCGTTGGGTCTTTCCTGCAAGTAAACGCATTTTACTGACCTATTTCTATTCCTAAAATCAATTGCACCATGTTTTTTTTGGCCCAAAACAATTTCCAAGGTCGAATATTGCTTTACCTATCTAAGCTATTTCTCTCTTTCCTCCATGACTTGCCTGGCCTTTACCTTTTTAGAAATTCTTACTAGCTTATTTTTTGTGACTGATCCGCATATCATACCTCCAACGCAGGCTTTCGTTACTCTCTGTAATGATGGCGGTTGCAATTGTGTTATATTTACTTTTATTCAATATATGATTTTAGAGGATTGATCAATTAAACAGGGTTTCATTCCTCTCTCCAAAATTTTACTACATTATATTTGTGTCATCAGACCCCAAGGTGAAAGTTAATTTGAATTGACAAACTTAGCTTTCATTAGACCAAAATACTGTGTATAAGGGAAATGGAAATAGTTGATATTTCCAGCTCCATCATCCATGGGACGTTGGTAAGAGGAAAATTACACTAATTAATTGACAAATAGCCATCCATAACAGCTATAGCTATTAAAGATTATTTCAAATAATATATTGAAACCTAGTTCTCATCACAGTTATATTTTGTAAAAAGTAGATGAGTTTTATTTCAGCTTACTTTTTCTGAGGAAGCTGTTCACTACACATGGAGATCTATCAGCTGTAAAAAATACTTAATTTCAAAATGTAAAAAATATTACTTATCCAAGCACGAAAGCGTATGTGAGTAATTATAATAATATTTTCTAAATATGGGTCCTATTTGAATCTAATGACTAAGAAATTACGCTCAAATAAAATCAAATTATTCAGTGGGTTTATCGTAGTGGTACGGGCCCACAGAAAAGAACCCATGTGAAGCCATATACTAATCCCCGAGCACGATTCTATTAATGATTGTAATGTCTGGACACAGAAATTGAAAATTAATGGTGGAAATGATTTGGAAATTTTGGCGCATTATACAGTGCCGCCGATTTCCCATGAAAATTACTCAACTACTTAAATTAAATTTAATAAAAATCACGAGAACGTATAAAAACTCACGGTACTACATTAGCCCTCGAGTTCTCAAACTTTATGTTGTAAATAAATCAAGTGAAGCAAACGGCCCTCGAATTTTCACGAAAGCATATTTAAAGTGCATATTATGAAAAAGGAAGCATATACATTGCTTTGCTTATGAGCCAAGTATTCCAAATTATATGGACTACATTCTTAATGAAAATGTACTCTCAGTAACACAAGCCTTATAATCAAATAATATAGACTCTTCAAAGCAAATTAATTATGAATATTGATATTCAGCTGTAAGTCAGCAGACATAGTGCATGCATCTAGTCATACTCAATGTCAAAACCTCTACTATCTCCTCTGACTTTATGGGACTTCCAAATTTGAATTTCGAAGGATGAGGATTTTTGTTCTTATTGTGGTGTTCTTTCAAAGGCGGTCCTAGGCAGTGAGTATCATATAATAAAACAATTTTCTGAGATATAAAACAGCAATAGCTAAAATGTTTGTTTGTAGACATTTACTGTCGGCATCAAAATGATGCACCTCTGTACTTTGAGAATTTATATCTTGGTCCGTGAAAATTCAACTGCATTACTATATAAACCACTTAGAATTAATTTTATTTCAATTTCATAAATATTTTTATTAAATGATATAACCAAAAATGGAGACACGTTAATGCAATAATCGACACCGCGCACCCTAAATTTAGCAGTTTTGTCAACTTCATGAACTTGGTAACTCAGCCTAGGGAAAACTAATTGATCTACCGCATTGACTTTCTAAAAAAAGCAGCAAGAACTAATAAAGATACAAAAATTGGCAACAAAAAATGTATATAACGCATTTTTTCTTAATAAACGAAAATGTTTAAACATTATCTAGTCCTACTATTTGCACATAATCAAAAAATAAAGCCAAGGAAAAACTTATAATTTATATACACTTTTTCTATGATCCAAAACTACATAATTTATGCGTAGTATAAATTGTATTAGATATAATGAAAATATGTAGGAGTGAACAAATGCTGCGTCGCAAAATGGATACTTGGACGAGCGGGGTGCATTGCGACTGAATCATTTTCCATCGAGCTTTCGAAAACTCATGGTGTGTTCACAACTTTATATCTTAATGAATCACACTTTCTATCAATCAATCATAATTACGAGCGTATCCTGTTAATTAATTTAAAATTATAGAAACAAGGTCCTCCAATAATCAGTTTAAGAATTCCACCCGCCAATTTGCTCGACCTTGGAGAGAGAATGAATGTAAACGAAGACTAAAAATCATATTTACAGCCTTGAAATGCTATATCTTGCCTGTCTTCGAACCCATGTGCACAGCGTTGATAAATATTCTTTTATGATATATATTATATGAATTCTTATCTAAGTAACTAGTATAAAGTTAATGTTTTTAAAGAAGAGTTAGCATAAAGCAAACAGTACGATTTTAGAGTTTTTTCATAACATTTTTTGTGCAAATCTCTCCTTCCCAGAGATTAACACATTTTTACAAATTATTATAAAACCTTAGTAACCTCCTGATATTAGTACAAAGGTTGGTCCTCAGGGAGAAAATCTCAACAGGATTACGGCAAACGGGGACCCATTAGATTGAAAGCCCATTTTGGAACGTGCAATTGTTTCTCTAGAATAAAGACGGTGTTGTAGAATGTATCTCTAGTACAAGCTCTTCACCGTTATACGGTGAATTAACACAAGTAACACGATCATTAAAAGAAATATTCTTTCAACCAAGATGATTTCAACTAATTGAAAATCCCTTCTCTCATCTTCTTGAAAAAATGTGTCTGCTTTAAATATTTAATTGCAAAATGCACTTCATTTTAACTTTTACTCGGGAAAATATACAATCGAATATTTAGCACTCGATTCCTATTTTGATTTTAAAATGAGCCTGCCTCTGAATGTTCTAAAGTGAGATCAGTGAGATCACACACACATTTTTCCAGTTGTGTTATGAGTTGCAAAGAAAGCAGGGTCATATTTTGCAAGCCTCCATTCGTACCGCAGCGTCATACGGCAGGAGAGAAATTTTATTGGTTGAAACTTGTTTTTTTTCAGGCACAGGATCGAAGTTAATGGCCAAGCTGGTCGTATGAAAGCAAAAATTTTGTAAAAATGACACTCTTGAATTCCATTTTATCTGAATGGTATGAGGTTTGATTAATCGAATGCATCGTACGGGTGTAAAGAGAGAACAAACGCGGAAAATTTGTGTATGTGATGTCGAAACTAAATCACCACAAGTAATAGGGATACTCAATGTTTATCAGTAATACAAATAGGAACTGCCACTTATAATCTATATATACTTTTTAAGTTCACACAATTTATTTATTTGTTAACGTGGTATTAAGATGAAGATGTTGTCAGAGGAAAGGAAGAGGAAAACGCTATATTGAGCACCATAAAGGTAGAAGATCAGGTAGATTGATCACACTTCAAAGTGTAATGGGATTGTGAAGAATAAATTTGAAGAATGTTTATACGTAAAAACCCCAAATGAAAATGCAAAGGAATAATAACATAGACAAAATATAGAAGGGAGAACATGAGAAAAACTGCCAGGGAGTAAGGGAACTAGCAATACACAAGGAGTGGTGGAGAGCTGCAGTCAACCAATCATGTGGAGGCAAAACTTGAGTGGCCATCTTTCTAATGAAAATCTGCCAACAGATATTGTATTGACTTTTAAAATAACCACCTGAATGTTAAAGTATATGAACATGCACTGAATGAGTACTCATCAAATTAGAAAAAAAACGGTAATCATTCACAATTGCTTTGATCGGTGCGTAAAATAATTTGAGGCCTTAAATAATCTCTAAATTCGTGAACTAGTATGATAAAATTGCCTCTTTCTGCCGCTTCCATTTAACCAATAAAGAATTTATAATCCCACAATCACGTTGTTACCGTTTTGAGACGGATTTTTTCCCAGGAATAAGTTGTCTCTTGGCTTCCAATCGCATTTTTTAAATTCGAGAATGATCCTTTAAATTGCATAAATGCATTCCTAACTCTTACGACATATTCTATTGACCTAATTCTTCTAAAAAAACGAAACGAAACGAAAATATTGCCCACACCAGCTGTATGTCTCGGCACACTTCAATGGAAAAGGAACTGCACAAAATAAATTCAATTTTGTTGCTTGATCCTATCTTATTTACGTCATACTATCATTTTCGTCCCGAATGCCTGACACTATTTTTCACCATCGACCGCTCCATAAGCGTTATGATCATGTGTGTACGTGGATTGGCAACTTTTATATAATATTTTTTCATGTCTCACTAATTTAGAATGTTTCGGTGAGTCTTTATAAAACTCGGGCCGTCAATTTTTTTTAAATGGACACTTTCTTTTTTTTAACTGCACACAACCTTCATATCAATGCTTCTTTGAATCCTCTTTCAGCATTGTTAGATTATTAAGGACAAAGCCAACATATCCGTTGACGAATTATATTATTTTATTTGGCCTAATTACTTTAATCAAATTGATGGAAAAATGTTTTTTATCCAATAAAATGTTTCAAGGTCCTGTAAACTGGTGATTTTTTTTATCTACTTAAACGTGTTAAATATTACCAATGAACGAATCATCGTTTTATTTTCGTAAATATTTAGACTAATTCCCCGTTGAAATATTGCACTGAAACTTTTTTAAACTTCCCAGCAAAATGATTCCAAGATGTGCCAAAATGTATGGATTGTCGTAAAGTTATGACGAATCTAAAAAGCAATATTGGAAATGGCCCCTTGGGAGTTATATGAGTGTTCTGCAGCCACTGAAAGTTTAATATGCTTGCCTCCTAGTGCCCTGCGGTTTTCCTTCATACTTCATTCCTTTGTATGACCAGACCATGCCATGCAATATAGCCCACAGCTGCATGGAAACTTCATAAGCACTGTTTTGAAGTTCTTGAAATTCCGAAAGTTCTCAGACATTCAGGAAGGTTACCTTTCCTCGATAACAGCGACGTTGCTTGGATGACATGATGACTACCCTGCCACAATATATTGAACCATTTTTATGACATTCTCCATTTCTGTTATGATTATTTGTTGAATAAGCGAAATCCAAAAATAAATAAGATCCAAGGTTGGCAAACCCTCTGAAAGAGTACACAAGGAAATATCAGGTATCGTGATGAATTTTCAATTAACTTTCGAGGGAGTATTAGATTAATATTATAAATTTTAAAAGTGTTATATTTGTATTCTTTACCATTATTTCTAGTAAAGATATTTCTTCCATTAGGATATCTCTCATTCTTAAATTTTAAATAGGAGTTGGTCATTCACTATTTGTTAAAACAGATGTTTTTAAATTATGTGAAATTTTTAATATACTTATCAATATGTTTAAATTATTAATGAATAGGGTAAAACATTATAGGCCCTTATTAGTTGAAAATTTGCAGAGGAAACCCCTTGATTTCCTAACCACTTGATTTTGTTAATTTAGAAAGAACTCACGCATACAATTTGTTGCCTTTATGGATAGGCACTGTAATAATCTTAATAAAAATATACGCTATGATGGGTGCAAAAAGTAAAATAAAACTCTGAAATCATGTACAAGCATTCAAATTTGGTTTCTGAGTCAACTACATACGCCAACTTAGTAATAACTATATATCATATACATTAAAATTTAGCCTTAATCTGCAGTAGTGTGTATATGATGACTGTTTTAAAACTTTTACTACTGAAATAAGGTCACAGTTTTAAGTAGACTCAAATTTTATTTTCGGGTAATTTATATTGCAGGTATGGCAGTTGTTTTATTTACTTAGACAAAAAACCCGAATTCTTTCTCGAATCTCAGACACTTTTCACATTACCAGTGCCTCGCAGCTTATCTCGCGTCATTCGGTTCCTAAGTTTCTCCTCTGTCATCCGACACTTCCCACATCTCGATGCTCTTATTCAGTGGGGATATGTATTTCACGTGGCGGGAGATTTTCGCGCCGCCTCAAAATTTGTACATGGCCCAAGGAGAGCTTTAAAACTTTCTCGAGGCCGACAGCACATTTGGAGCACTTCCTCCCATGCCTCCGCATTTTTATCTCCTTTATTTTCCTCAGCAAGCTCCACGCGGACTGCAGCAGTTTCAACAAGGGGATATCGGTCTTATTGAAAGCGGCATTACAGGGAACACCTTTTATATTTAATCAATGAGCACCTCTAGAACTTGTTCAGTTATTCAAAAGATATATTTTTTAATATTTATTTTTCTAAATAGGTATTCTATGCAATCGATACGCTATTCCAAAAACTAAATTGTTAACTCCTATACAAGGATGAAAAATATTTAATGTTAACTTGGAGTACCATATTTCAGAGTATGTTACAGGGCATATTTCTTACAATTGCAGGAAATGTTAGGACAACAGCCATGATAAGTAGGGGAATAGGAAAACGCATTTAGGTCTAGGGAAGGATTAAAAAGAATTGTATGACAAAGAGACGCGTCTCACTGTTTCATTAACGTACTTTTATATATTTATATATTACTTTTATCAGGTAATAAAAAATTCAGTTGGAAAGGCTGCAGACGACCAAGAATTGAGAATTATAAGTTAGATCATGAACATATATTACCAATAAATTGATAGAATATTGAGTGAATGGACTTATGCAATGAGTCAAAGCACCAAGTATCAATCTTTTCCTTTGTATGTACGCCATCCTCTTCCAAGTCCGAGACGAAAGAATTATAGGAAAATACACAGAACTAATTTAGATAGGAAATGAATTTCAGATAAGGTTTATTACCTTTTCCCTCCACCATATTTCGTCTTTTAGTTCCGTATCAAGGTAAAAAAGGCTGCCACTGCATCATGTGGCAGTAAAAAGTGTCCATTTCCACCCAGTGGTTCATAAATAAATTTAGAATTCGACATGAACTGTGTATGAAGATGCCTTACTGCATTAAAACCCAAGTACTATCGTGTTCAGATCAACATAAAAAAGCTAAATCAGCGTAGGGAAATTTTTTTGTTACAAATTAATCGACATGATACGCAAATGCTAGCTGATGAAAGATGAACAGATGCGACGTGCCGTTTTATTTTGTTGGCTGATGAGAATAATTTACATGGCAAAAATATTTCACTCATCCGTTCGCAAGAATAAAGAAATAGACTTTCCAATGTTTTAGTTTCTAATCAGTATATTACTTTTATTTTCCCATAAATCATACAGTTATACCGCTGCTCACAGTAATTTCTCTTAGTGAAAAAAATTAAATGTTTAAAGAATTAAACGTCGTTCATTTGATACGTAAGGCCATTTTTCCATCTAAAGGCATCTCTCATGTCCATCGAAATTTGTTGAGAATGCCTATGAACATAAGTATCCTTTTTCACCACTCAGAGAAAATGAATAGAAGCTGGAAAATGATACTGCTCCTACTCAGAGATCAAGTAGTTAATGATCTTCTGGAAAATTAATCGTATTTAAAGCATATGCCGCCATATATAGTGTACAGATATGTAATACCTCTTTTTCTATTTTGTGAACAGCACAGCATTCACTGAGACTATTGTAACTGACAAATGCAACGAAGACAACTCATTGAGACTATAAAAAATAGCTAGGGAAAATTTTATGTTTGAACTATTGAAAATATATTGAAATTTCTACTTAAAAAGTTATTAGCTTTGAGGTATGCAAATCTCAAAATATGTAAAAATCAAGGAAAGAATTATGGAGCCTCAATACTGCGGCACTCATAAAATCTGAGTCAGATGAAAGAATAGCCTGGACACAAGATGAAATTGTGAGATATTCGCCGAATAAATTGCTGCTTGTTCGCTTTTGAGCCAGACGATTTAAGTAAAAACAAGGTGAGCTCCATCGTATATGCGATATTTGCTGAATACTTTTATGCATAAACTAACCTGCTTAATTGGTCTCTCTTAACTTTACACAATGCGAGTTATTCGGGAAAAAATATTTTTATATTCTTCCATCGGTGTTTACAGGTGCATTTCTACACGACACGGAAATTAAAATAGCCTACTGTATTGAATTTCCCTATAAAGACTAAAATATACTTTATATTTTCCTAATAAAGGACGCAAGAAAGGGAAATCTAATAGAATTGAGACTATATTCTGTGTGCTCAAAAGTTCTACTAGATATCATCAACTTCTTTATTCTATTTCCAACATTCTATACTGGTTTTATTCCTGATAACAAACAACCACCATTTCAACTTTCGTAACACAGCAATTGTCAAAATTCAATACATTTCTGTTCGAAATGAAATCAACGAGTCATATTTAAATACAAACGACCATTCGGTGTCTACTGAAACTGCACAAAGCACTGAAAAACACTGAAAAAGCACATTAAATCAACTGGATCACAATGGTTATGTTTAATTACCACATTTTGAGGATGCATATGAAATTTGGATGGAAGGATCAACTGAGGACTGATTGGCACAGAAAGGGAGTGGGAGAATACAAAGCAGCTGAGTGACAACTCTGGAGAGGAGTTGTTGGAGTGGAGCAGAGCCTATTGAAAAATTCTGACCGGGCGAGTTTCAGAACGACGTGGAGAATGTTATCTTATTCCTGCGTTATGCGTCTAGAGCTGACATTAGCGACAAAATGAGAGATAAAAGACAAACCAACAGCAGCAAAAAGTTTATTTTTCGCACCATTAATTATTATGACCATAACAGCGTGACATTATCGTAAATCACATCACAAACGCTCAATTGACCTCTTTCTCCTCCATCCTCCTCATAACCCCGCCCCCTGCAACACCTCCCGGGTACAGATCACTGAGCAGCATGGGGATGTAAATATGATGTTTCAATAATGCTTTTCCTTCTTAAGGACTTTCGGTGATTCGAATGATTTCCCATATTCTCTCTGTCCAGGAATATACTTATATGTCGTGTTTACGTTTCCACTGAATAAAGGTTACAGCGGTAAACAAATTTACAAGTTAGCTCAAATCCAATTAGATACAAATAGTGCAACAGATATGATCGTGCGTTCTATATTTATAGGCGCAATCGAGAGTTAGCGTGACATTGTGTGGGCGGATAGCTAAGAGGGTAAGAGTATTTGTGAGGAAAAAGAGGACTTACATATGCACTCCTCACATTTATGACGGAAGTGGCCTCTTAAGGCACTAGATACTCGATTGTTTTGCCTCATCAACTGGCTGATACAATCAAATTGAGTACAATATAAACTATTTTCTCGTATTAATTTATTTTCAACTCATATTTAAGTTTATAAACTTTAAAAAAATTATTATGAAAAGAAAGCTACACCCACGAATGAAAACTTAATTGTCATTTATAAATGAGCGATGGTCAAAAGCGTGAAAAGTTCTTCTTGGGGCAAAATATGTAATGCAATATGGGAAGAATATTGCTAATTTCCACACCCACCATTTCCTACCCAAGCGGAAAACATATACGTCAGTCTAAGATGGTCTTTAATCTTACCATAACTCCAAGAGATCCAGTACACAATGGTATATCCTGACGTGAGTAGCTGCGGATATATTAAAATCCATATTGAAAACAAGCTTTGTAATTTTCCACATTATTTGTTGTAAATTTACGACGCGTTTCGCAGATTGCTGCATCTTCAGATACAATTTTATTTTTTCAAAGAGTACAAAGCTTATTTTCAACATGGATTCGAATATAATATTATATTCCAAGAAGTGACGTCTGAAGCAGTAATTTTTGTAGCCGCGAAGATATTTACGAATAGTTAGGCTGAGGTTCTCGAGTAAAATTACATTTAGCCATGATCAACCGTGAATCAAATTCCAATGGATCTCGAAAAACGTTCCCTTGATTACGTTCCAGTTTTCTTACCTCTGGGAAAATGTATATTTTCGTCATCCGGCAATGGAACTTCAATTGCCTAAATACTCGTCCAAATATTTCCTCCCTGAGTCGAATGAATATTTATCGTACGAGCGATGCAAAAATATTTTTTTTCTAGTTCACGAGCAGGAATATATTTTTTATAGCTAGAAATGGCCGGAATATAAAAAATATATTACCTTTATTTGGACATGTATACTATATTTTAATTTTTATCATTTTTACGCCGTGCTACGTCACCTGTAAATTGATTTAGTATGATTCCCTCTGGCGAGAACGTGGAGTTACCTGAGATATGCTCGCCGTTGTCGAAGTTTCAATTTGGTCTATTTGCTTGCTCCCTCTCTCTCTCTCTCGACGCCGTGGATGTTTTGTCACTGTCGGGCCCTCAGTCTATCAGATAACCGTGGGGCATTAATGAGCTACGAGCGTGGGGTATCGGCAAGATTCATCAGCGATTCCACGGCGTCTGAACTCTCACGCGTCATTTTTACCGCCTGTGATCGTACCCAGCACGTAGGCATATTCCGAGGCTACGGGCTACCGATTGAAACCACGACGCATTATCGTATATTCCTCTGCCCTCGTCATCCTCCGGCTGTTGCTCTTCACGTTACTCATACCTTTCAACCATACCGCAATCCTGCAGATTTTTACTCTAAACCATACTTTATACTTTGTGTTCATGCGCTCTCACAGTTAAACGATTGATTCATTTGAATACCTTAAGAGATGTTTTTAGATAGATTTGAATACATTGATATAAAAAATTAATTTAAAATAATCTCATGTGACCCTTAAAGTTCCAAATACCTGCTAATATTTTGCAAATTTTAATCTTAATCATTGAGCATATTGCATGTCATTACTTCATCACTTTAAATGTTTATGATGTTGATGATTATGTTGCTTTATGTTAATTTAATGATTATATTTGTTTAAAATGAAAATTAGATTACGAAGAAGCTACTTTTACAAGAAACGTATTGCCCTTTACATAAGTACGGACCCTTATTTAGTTATATTGTTAAGTTAATGTAGCTCGTCTTTTTTGATACGAACCGGCATCTGCTAATACAAAATTTAACCCTTATTTTTGTTTGCTCGTCGTCCGGGATTTATCTTTCCTGCTTCCCTTAGATGTTGGCAAATGAACGGATAATTTGCACAAGGAAAACAGATGGGTGGAAAAAGAATCCATTGGAACACGTACGCACATAGTGCACCTATCTATTTCTCCTCACTCAATACCCCCTACATTCCTCTTGTCTCCTTTTTCAAAGGCTAGCTTCTGGCAAACCTCATCTGCCAGCATCCCCGCCGATCTAAGTTCTACAGTTTTGATGTCACATTCACCTTGACTACAGGGTCGTTCGTTTTGGATCCACAGCTGCGGCGCATGGTGATATCTTTTATTACTTTCCAGCCAGTTACATTTTGAAACTTTGAGCGTAAAGGAATTTTAGATTGTAATGAGGCACTTTCCTAATTGGAGTACAGTTCCAACGAAATGGTTCATCAGGCTCCTCTCGTCAAACACTGACTTCATGCACCAAAAGCAAATGGTAGACATTCAAGCGCAAAATAATACCACCTTCAGATCAAAAGGGAAGAAAATTTCAGCTAAAAAATCTTAATCCCTTTGATGAAAGGGATGAGTATCTGTAGGTGAGGCAGGCTTGTAAAAACGAATGAAATGAGCTTTACCTTTCAAAATATGCAGGAATGATTTGATCATGGACGTTTATTTAACATCCCATTATGAGGACAATCTCAAAATGTTGTCTCGCTCTGTAAACCGTCAGATATGCTTACAAGACCTACTTTGATAGAATGGGCCCTTAAGAGCCATTGTTAATTTATCAAAAATTTGCGCGTCGAAATATCGACTAATTCTAATACTTACATAACTTTGAAACGAGGGGGGCTTGAAATTACTTATCCAGTCGAAAATGATCTTTCCAGGCGTTTCTCACAATGAACAGACGCGTACTTCTTTGTAGTATTTTCTTAGGCTGAAATTTAATTGCTGGCCTTGAGGATACCGCAATCCAAATTTAAATTGTTTTCCTGATGCAGAACTCAACTAATAGGATCATTATTCAATCTTCATATACAGTTATTCTCCCCCTCTCTCCCTCTAAAAATGAACCAGGAGAGTACCCCTGTTGGAACCCCTGGCATAAATGAGATTTAAAAAAGCGGATCGTATAAATCAGTGCATCAGCCTGGAGCGTTCTCGATCCCTCTCCCTCTCTCTCTCTCTCTCTCTCTCGCCGCCATCCGTCCCACCCGCCACCGCCCACCCGGCCACTCAACTCATCCCTTCCGTTTGCCTGATCTCCGCGCGTTCATTAGCAGTCAGGAAGCGCGCGCGAGATATCCGGGAAAACCCGGCCTCTGTGACTCCGGGCTGCAAATCAATGCGGCAATCAAAGAGCAAACTGTAGCCATCAACTTCCGGTCGGAAAATAACTCCTCACGCCATAGTAGAAAAATCAACAATCGTCTCCATTCCCATTCTAGACTCCGATATGATTCCTATGGTTGAAGCGATTCCGCAATCGAGTAATGCCTGCGTATATCAGAAATAGTTAGCAATGAACTGTATTGAGCAAGGTACCAGATGAAAAAAATATCTCAGAAATAGTCGATACAGTATTTTCCAATGTTTTGTGTATTTTTCCCCTTGTTTAATAAAAAAGGTAAAGATTAGGCATCTAACGTAAATATTTTGTCTGAATTAACCTAAACAATAGACATGAGTATAAATTAATGGTGTAACAACGATTATTAAAGGCATTACCTCGGATCTATAATCCATTCAGAGAACCATCAGCATCATTAAGGTAGTTTGATCGAAAAATAAATTCCACCTCTAAACGAATTTCCACAATTTTGACAAAACTGCCATCCCTTTTACAAGGAAAACGGTATGTCTATGCACTCCATAGAGACTTGTATAAAAATATGAGGAGAATCTAGTACCCAGATTTCATAAAAAAATTAACAGTTTGAGGATTGTATGTTTTCTTGACTGCTTTTCAAAATAAATCACAGGGTCACCACTGTAATATTTTAGGAATCACAAAAAATGAATGAGTCAGATTAAATACTAACGTTGATATTAATATCTAATTTCTTAAAATTTTATCTCATAAAAGTATATAATTGCACCATTAATAATGCAAAGTTAATTCATGCTTCCTACATCTGCTGCAATAAAAACATATATTTGGAATATGTACTCCATTATGACTAGGAGGGAACAATATCGCTAAAACTATCTTAAATCAATTGGAAGTGACCAGTATTATAAAATAAATTAGAAATGTTAGGCGCATTATGTCCATGTTGCTTTTAGCGTTTTTCATAGTTAAGTATTTTTCAAAGCACTATTTTTCTTCTATCTATACCCATCCATGATACATTTTATTTAGATTAATTGGAAAATGACTGAGAGAGATTGCCCAAAAAAGTGACTGCAGCTCTGCATTATTGAGTAAATTATACGCTATTTCTTGTTCAGCTGAATCCTAAAAACGTTTTTCGTTTCACTAGTTGATGCTAAGTTTTTTGATGAACCCAAGCTTTTAGGAACATAATTTTGGCACTAATAGCATCTATGTTATCACCATTACTCAGCAATTACATTCATTCATGAGGGCTTTACCCTCCCTGATCACATATTATATACATTCGAGTGCCGTGTACACAAAATCCACGATGGAAAGTATCATCCTCAGGGATTATAAACCTCCGGATTTCAGTCGAGCGAATATCTGATGACTCATTATGAAGTTCAAATAGATTGGAGTGGCAGAATTTCCATTCACATCTTCGTAATTATGAGATATAGCGCGTGCTTACATTATTAGCCTTCATATCACCCTGAAACTCACCTTATATGAACTGTTCCACTAAATACATCCTATCGTGTAGCCTAGTCTCTATTTACTGCCAGTCCTGTCTTTCCATCAACTTTGTTACATTCTCAGTTGGCTCTTAGCAGTTTTAGCAAATACATCCGTCTTTGTTTTTTGTTTTGTGTGTTGAATGTTTCTGTGGGTAGCCTTTAGTACTAGAGACGTATTCGGGATGAGGCCTTACTGGAATGGAGAACCAATCATTTCTCTTTCCCAATCTATCCGACGACCGACCAATTACTTTATCAATCACTCCAGTTTCTTTGAAGTAGTACTGTAAATATTTCGTATTTCTACCTCACGCTAGGGATGAATCTGTAGTGGATTACTGGTAGACGACCTCATCTGATTATATATATTCAATTCCCTCTCTTCATAATTTATGCAATGATTCTGAATACACTCATCCCGGACAGTGATTGAGAGGCTAGATTTCAGGGTCTACCACTCCACTCGATGTTGGCATGTTACTAAATTAACTCTTTCACTTTGATCTCATTCTCCGTTTCGCCACTTTCGTCCCAACATTTCTCCACTCCCCAACACTTGGCTATTCTATGTATCTCTACTGCCACAAATGACCACTCTCTCCGGTTTCTCGGCCTCTCTCTCTCTGGCCCCACACTTTTCTGACATCCCGAAAAGCCGCCGCACAGAGTGTGGTTCCACAGCGCCGGAGTCAAACTCACATTTCTCTCCCGCCCGCCTGCTCTCTTCATCCCCTGCTTACATATTGAGGAGAGAAAGGAAGTTTTGGTATGTCCCACGCCCTCTTTCTCTCTTCCGCTACACTAAGCCCAAACCTCATAACCTTCGCTGCTCTAAGACTCTCTCCGCTGCGTGGGTAAAACGGGTTTTGACGCTGGAGCAATTCCATGATGTATTACCCAAACAGTTAAACCTTCGCCAAGAACAGGGTTTACTTCCGTCGTTACTCCACGCGACCGTAGCTCCGCTATGAAGCATTCTCATCCGTCATTCACTTCAGTTTACGCACCTACTCAATCTTTGTCTCTCGATGCGGACACAGTAATTACTTTAAACTTTTGCCTCACATTTCGAGGCTTAATACGTCTCTCTGAAGCTTAGCCGGTGAAAGCTGGAGAGCTTGTTTCAAAGGAAGGCTGAAAGTTTTCGGTGACCATACGCGGACATTTTGCCTTAGAAGAAGTGGCTAATTTAATCTCAGCTGCATTCACATTAGTTATTCACTCACACGCGGATAATTAAGTTCTGAGTTTAAGAGTAACGCGCATGAAAGGGATAGTCGGCTGCGTTCAAACGCTTCATTAACTTCACTTGCAAATGGAGTTGCGTAAAGTTTTGAGACAGCAAAGCAAAAGTTCGTATTTCTTGGGTGCAAATATTCCTAGGTTTAATATTGTATCATCTCTAGAAAGAAAATTGCTAGTGCCTTTGCGTGTTGTTGCGTCCAGAATTTCTTGTGACACAGAAATGTATGAAATTGATTCTAAGCACCTCTCTGAACAAAGTTAATTTTGCGTCTTTTCATATTCCACAAGTTGACGAGAAAGTCTTTGGTCAGATGCGAGTATATTTAATTTGCATTGCTTTCCCAACTAATCCTCGCCTTAAAAACTCTCACAGTGTAGACAAGGGTGTCTTTTCGTATTTATGTTAGGCCCAAAATTGCGACTAACCAGAGTTTCACGCCGAAGACATGATCGCCAACTATGTGCTTACTATACTATAATTCAGAAATCAGGTCCAATAGAGAGGATTTTCCAAAACTAGTCTTAGTCTTGGAATCGCTGAGTCTCCGTATCCCTTTGGTTTATACTCTATTACCAGCAGTATGTTGTCTGTTGTTTGATCAAAACTTTGAAACCATCTCCCTTTATTTCCTACCATCTAAAAATTCATGAATACATTTTAAGAGCTTTTCTTTCTCATCTTTTTATTTCTTAATTAAATGGCAAAAAATGAATGTTGATCTGAATAAATGTGTTAAATACCTCGCGACTTCGGTTTTTCCCCCTCTCTCCTTAGGATGGATTAATATTGGTACGTTGCTTCACCAAGTTTCTTCTAACAGAGCTAGCAGGGAGTTTTTGGTTTGGACAAAACATTTCCCCCACATTACCATTTCATGGAGAGAACGGTATTTGTTTCCATTGGAAACGATACGAATGACATTGGAACACCTTGAAATTTCTACAAGAGGATTTGCAGGCCTGTTACTACCTGCGAGTACGTAAAAATTCTCTGGCTGCAGGTAACTTGCTCAATAAACTCGCCAGTGCAAACCCACCCTAAGCGTGAATCTTGCACGAGGAAAAAAATTTGCCACCTCCCATATGAAGGAGTTAATGACATTTTTCATTAATCATTCAGTCCTTACTGTTAATTACAGCCCTCTATTCTGCACTGGCCCCCTGTATAACTCCTATATTAACTTCTATCCCTTGAGTTCCACGTTCCGTTTTGACTGGCCTGCGCATTAGTCCCTTGGCCTTTCTTGTGAAGCATTCTCTTCCACTGCTTACACTTAATCCTCTTACAATTTCTTTGCTCCTCACTAGCAAGCTCCTTGCTTCTTTAAGCAATGTTTTTTGGATCTAAACCTCAAAAATAAAGCGTAATAGCTTTAGCTAGGAGAAAAAACCACAGTGAATGACCGGAAATTTAAGGTTGAATGTCGGGATTTTAAATTCTTTTCCTTCCAATTTCTTCATTTTCTCTCCTATCTAAGATGAAGCATCACCAAAAACACCTTATAAACTTAATTTTCGCTGCCGAGTTCCTTCAATTTTACTGCTAGATGCTAAAACTTTACAAACTCATAATTATTTTCAAGTCACTCTTGGCTTAAAACTCTAGCATAATAAAACGAGATTTCTCGTTGCCATCAGTTTTAACTCGAGCCAACCTTTGTTTCACTGCCTTTACACATTCTGCTGGCATAAATTTCACTCATCCACGAGGCATTCTCCCGTAGCTTCATTCCACATGTTAACTGGAGGCGACGGCCCATCCTCTGATGCGGTCCCTGACGCCGAAGAAGACTTGGCAAAACTTTGCAGACTCTGCTCCCAGCAATACCTGGAGCGTCTTCTCCATGCAGACTCTTAGGCAATCATTGTTTCATTCCTCACACTCTTTTTCTCTCTCACATACTTAATTTTCCTTCTCTTATCATGATAATAAAGTGGCTCTCACCTTTCTCCATACCTCCTCCATCTTCTCTTCTGCTCGTGTCATTAGCATTTTGACTTTGCTCTCGTTCCCATCAGGGAGGAATTCCTCTATTGTTCTTCAGCTACTAACTTTCGTATAATGATAGGTATTGATAAGCAATTCATCATAATGCATGAAATCTTTGCGGTGATTTTCGAGGATTTTACCTATGAAAATTAAAAACTGAGTAATACAGTTCACTCTGTACAAACTACGACTTAGATTAATGTTAACAATTATTAAAGTGCTGAACATTCAACAAGTACCTAATTAAACCTGCATGAACAGGAATTTTAATTTACATGACATGTCGCAAAGTTGCGATTCATACCATTTCAAGGGTCACAGTCTTTGTAATATAGAGATCAGTAAGGGCTGCTGATTCATTTCCTCCATGTGCGCATGGAAAAAAAGCTATCAACGCATTAACTTGCATAAAATCATGCTCTTGCCATTCCTTTTAACTCTTGCCAGTCTTTTATGACTTGATAATCAACTAATATTTGCACTATATCAGTCTTCAGGATAATGCTTGGGGCATAAGATACATCTGAGATAATTAGGATATATGTAAAGGGAGCATATCAGTCCGTATCAGGAATACAGTTACGGTCTGTTTGGTTCATCATTACAGTGAATCTATACTGGAGCTCTATCGGCATGCTCCACAATTCCACCGAGTCGCTTATTCGTAATGTAAATTCAGTTTGCCATTTGGTCTGGCTTGACTCCGTATCTCCGCGGATGGCTCTATGTCTCTTTTGATGTGGATCACATCGTCACTCGCGTAATATTCAATCTGAATACGGGTTTTACGATCAAGATTGAGCGTCGCACTTCCTTCCCTTACCCTCCACCCTCTATCTCTCCTATCTCATCTTCATCTTCTTTTTTCCCTCATGTTCTTATCTCACCCCCCGCGAGCACTTTCGTTCTACCTACCCCTTATCTCCGCGGCACGTCAGGCACCCTTTGTTATCGTCGCCCGGGATTCATCGCTTTCGCTGCGGCAGTCGTAGACGCGACATCTTCCTACGCACCCGAGCACTCTTCGATCTCTCTCTTCCACTTCTCCCCCACGGTTCAAGTCTTCTCAATCGCTCCCTCACCCACCTCCGGCTCCATATCCTCAAAGGAAGGTAATGCATTTAGTTTACAATACTGACCCTATATTTGCAATTTATTCGAGACATGGGAAACATTTCAAGCATTCGATAATCGCTGGGATTTCTTTTCGATTGGCACTATACTGACATAATTTAAGTTTTAAAAAGTTGCTCTTCCTCGATTATTCCCAGCATTCATTTTTCGAAATAAATATCATCCTAATACTCATATATATTGTGTATTTGAAGCACATAAAGAGTTTAGGATCCTCAAATACAGATTGAAATTTGAATAATACGTAGTAGAAAGAAGAGCAACAAGGTTTGTGCAGAAGTTTTTCGATTAGACTAGAAAAGTGTCGAAGCTGTCAGAGGAGCAGGGAAAGGAAACGCTATCATGGCGTGGGTTAATCTTTATCTCGCATACGATGAATAAGTTTGAAGGAAACAACTTCTCATAAGAAATTAGAAATATATAAAAAAGGGATGACGAGTGAAACTAAACTTATGATTCCGGAACGGTTCAGAGTGGTTTCAGATAAAGTTTAAGTTCACGGAACTGAAGCGAATGATGATTGAAGTCTTGGAACGAAAGTGGTTCCGGAACAATAGAGGAACGATAATATCTTAAACAAAAGCTTCCAGAAACAATGAAGGAACCGATTTCGGTTCAGGGTCAGGTTCAGAAAAGTTTCGTTCTCGCCATCCCCCAATGGTTCCGAGATTCGTTCCGGGGAGATTTAAATGCTCACATGGATTTTTGTCAGCCTTGCAGTCGTGTATACCGTTTAGGGTACAGTATGGGGTCCGAGAAGCCAGTCTGGGTCGTTTACTGTGGTAAGTACTCTATATCTAAATGCTACCCTGCGAGTCGCATCATGGACGTGTGGCAGGGGTTGTTAGGACACCAGTCGTGTAAAGATGTAAGAGAAGAGGTTTTGGGCGGAGAAATGGTGACCTGTATTATGTGTTTAGTGGTGCTCAGTTTTTATTTAGATCGCTTATTGTGCGTGGAAAAAAACGAGTTCTTATACTTATCTGTTCAGCAACGTATTTCTCTTATTTTATTGCTTCTATCGGACCAAGAGATGTGGTGAGGCTTCATGATAATATTTTCCATATTCCTCTGAAACATGGCGTACTAAGAGAAGGGAATGGAAAAAACAGCTGAGAAACGTATATGTTCATTATAATAATAATAATTAAATAGGTTGCCCTCAATAGACGGAGAGGAAGAATTATTTTACCGATAACGGCAAGGAATTCCATAATTTTGAATCAAGGATAAAAAAATTAAAGGTAAGAGATAAGAGCCAGTCCCAAAAGGTATTAAAACAGGAACAAATTTTGTTTTAAACATAGAATAGATATTGCTGAATTTTTATTGCTATAGGGGGTGAAAAAGAATAAACCAAGTAAATATTTCCCTCGAGAAGAGGTCTTAAGCCGTTACAAGTTGTGAAGATATTGGGTGATATGTTCATCTCTACGAAGTTCAACAACGAATCTTAAATAGAAATTTAAGAGCCGCATAAGCGTTTTTTCTAATCCCAACAGAAAGTCATACACTAAAGCGTACTAATCAAATAAGGGGAGTATGAGCATTAGAACAAGCGTTTTACAGGTCGTCATGGGAAGAAGATAATTTTTAAATTGTAACTGTTGTAAAGTTTTGCTGAATTTAATTCAGATTCCATGTTTGTGATGGTTCAATGAGAGATAACTAGTTAATATTATACCAAAATTTCTGGCAGTTTACTAAATCCAACATTGGCATCAACCACCTTGGAGAGAAGTGATAAATTAATTTTGCTCAGTATCCTGGAGTTCTCAAATATAATTGCGTGCGTTTTGGAGGAAATGGAAATCGACAATTTTTCATGAGTCCATCTACAAAGACATATTCTTCAATAATGGAGATCGCAGCGACAAATTCATTAATATTGCTAAGAAAATTAATCTGAAATTTATCGAAATAAGGCATGTATTTACAGTATCTAAGGGTTGTTGCAATGTCAAGCATGTGAAGGCTAAATAAAAGAGGGCCTAGAACGGAAGGGACGTGGTAGCGGCCCAAAAGGTAATGTCCGCCAAGACGATTTGTTGTTGTTTGCTCTGACTGCCTGAGTTCTGTTATCAAGATATGAGTAGAACCGTATTAAATCAGAACAGGAGTACATAGTTGAGGTTTTTCAATTGAGGTGCAGTAGACGCATATGGTTAGCACGATCAAAGGCTTTGCTCAAATCAAAAAGGACCATAATAGTTACAATCCTACTATCATAGCACTAAGAATATCATCTATAACTTTGAGTAATGCGGACTGCGTACTGAAACCTTTACGAAAGCCTGATTGAAAGAGATGAAGTCTCCACTTGTAAGTAAGGCATTTTTCTCTAAGTTCCGTGTATAATAGGAATGTTTATATGTAATTAGTGCGTGATGATATGGTAGTAAAGATGAAATCAGTATTTTCACACGGTGTGTAGACTTTAAATTGCTGTCAAATATGTATGGCAGCGTAAATTTAATTTACAATTACACATCAAGAAAACTGTATTGAGGATGCTAATGACATCATTCCTGAATATGGAGAGAGAATGTAGGAAAAAATTCACGACTTTCTCTCTCTTAGGTCCGGGTTTGTAATACTATTGCTAATACAGAATTTTGGTCCACTTAAATACTTTAACTTACGCCAGCAATACTAAAAATGGAAGTGATTGAGTGATTGATGGAATTAAATCTCAAATTTACTCTTGGGATGCTAGGGTTTATGTAAAAATCATTCAATAAAATCTGAAGTTAGTTTTGCGATGTTCAAATGGAACCAATTAAAAGATAGCAACAGAAAAAATAAAGCTACATACGTTACGAAAAACAGATAGTATGTATATAGATTCTTCAGTATAAACTAAGAGCTACTATGGAAGGTTAGATCACACGTTTATAATGAGTGAGCAAAACGGAAAGTTAAAATGCAATTTTTCCCACGCCCAAAGATAGACCACAACAGATGCGATCGAAGTTATCTATAATATATATATGATAACTTTTTATTGCATTGCTTCTTTTAATTCACAGTTTATTTCACATTTAAAGTTTTTTTTTATTATGTGAAACTTTTATCCATCTTTATAAGTGTTTTTCATGATGGCATGAACTTAAAATAATAATCCCCGTCATGTATGAGTCTAGTATGGTTCTCACATGGACAGGAAGTTAAGTAAATGCCGAAATGCAAGAAAGCTAAAAACGAATGTGTAAGAATATTCAAACATGTCATATTGTGATTGTTTCTCATGGTATGTGCATGCCTGATGTGTTGTCATGTCAGTCATGCCAGTCAAAATCCCCTTCTCAGGAGGTTTTCAAGGCACCACGTAGACGTATATTACTATCGATGAATGTGTGGATCCTGTTCCTTTAGACTTTGTCACTAGTTTGAGTTCTCTTACTCTCTCTCTTTCTCTCTCCCTCTTATTCTCGTCTCTTGCATTCATCTGCTCTAATCCCGCTCCAGGCCTGCGTCTGTGGAGTCTTGTTTGGAGTACGGGAGGATTGGGGTTGCCTTGGGAACTTGGTATGGGGTTTGATCGTTCCCTCACTTCCTTTCGGTCGTAAAAGATCTTCCCCCGCCGTGCTATCCTTTCATTGGCCCACTCCCCTCTCCTAAACTCATATCGTCATTTCGATTCGTTTCACTTGATGTCAGAAAATATAAAGCTAATCGTCCGCGTAACGAGTGTGTACGCGTGTCCAAGTACGAATTTTATTTTTGTTCAGTCAACCGAGTTCGGAAACCCCTTGAAAAAGTTATCGCTTTAGTACCTCTTTTCGAGATTTTTACGGCGGAGCTCTCTGTTTTTTTTTGCAAGTGTGTCGGATGTGCACCCGGAGTGCTCCTTGGGTGTGCCACCTATTTCCCGAAAGGTGGATGGATGGCTTTCTTACCCATCTCTCAATTGAATTTTTTGCCGGCTCCAGATTTTTCTCCGACACAAAACCGTGTTTATGGGTAAAAGCGGATGAAACTTTTCGTCCGTTACAATAAGTTGGAGCTTTTAAGAGTGCATTGCGGGGCTATATCCCGTGGCATCTTCACCGCCAGTAGTTTGTAAAAGTAAAATTCAATTTAGACATTCTGCCATAAAAATATTTAGTATTTCCAAGGGAATAATTTTTTTTACACTCTCCTATGAATAAAGGAACTGAATTGATTTTATAGGGCTTACCAGAAAGAATATAAACGTATCAAAATTGTAATTTCCAACATTTCGCTCTATATTTCGAGCTTCAAATTGATTGCTATATTTTCTTATGTGGACTTATTCATATTGCAAATTCTTCGGGCTTATGTTGGCCATAAAAATTTGCGAGCGTATTTTATTTATCATTGGCAATCTATTGTCATCATCAAAAGCTTTTTCATTTCATCGAAATTTCATCGAAAAACTTAATCACCTAAACAGTGATGAATGAGAACTACTTTCTTTTCACCATATCTCGGTTAATTTGGAAAATTTATACCTAGAAAAATAAAGAGGGTAAGCTTTCTCGCAAAATTTTATCTTTGATCCTTCAATATTAAGAAGGTTGACCGCGGTCCAGACCTATAAAAGGCAAGTTAAATTTTGCAATACATTCCAACTTATGCACTTGATTCAATTTCTTACCACACGTTTAGAAACGTTTATATAAAGCCAAGAAATTGTCACATAGACATCTTACTTAAAAAAGAAAGTGTGTCTCTGGTACTTTAAATAAACATAACTACTTATACATGGCGCATATTCAGCCTTTTCAGGCACGGAAGATTATTTTGCTTTATTTTTTAATTACAGTCGAAGTAGTGACTGATAGAGAAATGTGGCATCTGTATGAGAATAAACTTCTAAAAAATTGACAAGCCATGTTCCTGTTCTCCAATTTCCCTGCGTAGATGAGATTAACTTTTAGATAAAAAATCAATTAAACGTGAAAACGGTTAATTTTGTGAACAAGAACGACTTAGCACATAAATATCTGCAATGCGCGATTAGCGATTGCATATACGAAAGTAATTAAGGGAGAACAATTGCACATTATCCATTTAATGAGGTTGAGACAAGAAATTACTGCTGTCCACAGCAATACTTCTGACCGTCCATGCCGTTTAAGCAATTGCTATCGTGTGGTTTTTCCCGTATATACTCGGAAATTTCACCACATATTGAAAAATTACGAGTTTAGGGAGCAGATTAATGTGGATGTGGTCCAGGAACTTTCAGTTTGTATTAAATTTCAGGTCATCGATAAAGCTTACTGTAATTTCAACAGACCTGGGTTTTCTTTAACTCGCATAGAAAACACTTTATGACTTCAGGAGTAACTTTGTGGAAGAATCTTAAATTCAGAATTCATACTAAAGATGCTTCGCACTTTCGATAATTATTTATTGAGTGTAACGCGTTTTGAAACTTGTAATTGCGTTGCACTCGACAAATAATTGTGGATAAGCACGAAGTATCTTTAAAATAGATTCCAATATCGCCTAGAAAAGTATTGCACTTGAATAACAGTCATTCCTTAAGGGATACTCAAATTTGAGATATTCACAGCGAAACAAATGATTAGACAGGATGAATAATTTTCCAACTGTTTATATCTCACCGGTAATGGAAACGGGCAACTGTAAATATCTGAATAGTATTTAGATGGGAAAATACGGAAGAGTTTCAACTAATAAGATAAAGTAGTCCGAAAATCCCCTCATTATAACAGGACGATAAAAAAATATTCGTCATTCTCCAATGTTCGTATAAAAAAAGGAGATTAGATACTGTCCCTTAATGTTGAAGGCTGAGAAAACTAAGCGACACCTTCAAACGAAATCTTCCAATACAGAATGCAGAGTGGTTTGTAAATCTTTTGATATCCGTGGCGGCTTATTTCTGATTCTGACTCAGATGTTGTCATCTACAAAATAAAAGTGCTCCAATTGGCCGGTAGTACAAATATTTATATATGAAATGCATAGCGTTATAGAACTCGTCAGAAAATTAAACACGTTAAAACCATCGTTTTTACAGCGTACATCTAAATACATACGTACATACATAAATAGATATCACTACGATCATCTTATTCATGTTGCTTATTTACATAATAAGTATCAGATACGAAAAACTCCTTAATTTCCGCACAGTAATCTTTCTTTGAATTAATTTTTCTGAAGTGCGTTTAAAAAAAATGAAAACATCCATCGAAGCACTCTTATTGGCAAAGTAATAATTCTCATTACTTCGTCGTTCATAGCGAAAGAATAGAAATACAGAATTAACTGTCTAAATCATCCGCTGTAGCCATTTTCAAGTTGCCTAAATATATGATCACGTTAGGGTTGATAGTGCTGATTCTATGCTTTATCTCTTATTGCAATGCACCTCGATATAATCATCATTTTCAAATAATTTCAGACCAAAGAGCTTAATATTTTTACAATTTTTCTAGCTACATTAGTATCTATGCAAGGTGGATCCTTTAAAGTGTCCGCCAAACACGCAATAAAAAGCATCCTCTACGTCGAGAATGTTGACTGGAGTGCTGCATATTTTTACTGAAACATTGTAGGTTTAAAATTAATTGGAGTCTTCGGGACAATCCACGGATTAATTTTACTGAGTCAGTCACAATGCGCATATGTGCAAATTTCCACAGAGGAAAAGTGATCCGCTTAGATCCGCAGAAATGGAATTTCGCGCAATCAGGTTAAAAATTGTCTGAGTATTTGATTCCGCCTCAATTTCCTTTGACATTGGCATTTTATGAGTAGACTCTTATTATGCGAAGTATAGCCACAATATGCATTGTTCGTCATGTAGAATGCCATGTAGGTAACCCTTGCAAGAAATAGTCTTAATACGTTTGATAACTTGAAGACAATCATTATTTCTATTCCTAAATATGCATGGTGTACTAAGAAATCCGTATAAATTACTATTTTAATATCTGAAATGATGTAATTTAATTTACCACGTGATCATCTAGTTAAAAGAATGGTAATATTTGACATTTTTACCAAAAATTGTATCAAAAACCTCCCAAAAACAATCCCAGCGACGTGTCCATTACTATAAAAGCGTATCCAAGGTTTTCTTCCTTAAACACGAGAAAGAATGACTTTTACTCCTTGGAATCTCTCGAAATTAATTTTGAGGATAAAAAGTATTAGCTTATCAAGGATGGGAGCAAAATAAATCTGCTGTCTGGCAGGTAAGGTTTGATGTGAGGTTTGCAATGAATCAGCTATTAAGAAGCAAGCAGTTTTTGCAGGCACTTCCGATGGAGAAAATATTTACACCATTCCCTCTCCAACCGATATCGGAACGAGTTCGTGTGAG
The DNA here is from genome assembly GCA_963169105.1 of Ceriagrion tenellum. Lineage (NCBI taxonomy): Eukaryota > Metazoa > Arthropoda > Insecta > Odonata > Coenagrionidae > Ceriagrion > Ceriagrion tenellum. The sequence continues at coordinate 131,141,838 of OY720632.1, read as the reverse complement.
AAAGACTCCGAAAGAGAAAGACTCGAGTGAGAAAGAAAAAAGAGAAGTCAGGGACACGCACAAATAGGTCATCCTCGCTGCAGCGGCTGTTACATGCCAAGTCCGTGGTCACACCTCGACATTGATTTCTCAATCCCATACTTTATTCCCTTGGAATACAAATTCTTCATTTTCTCATTCGATCTCAAAGTTTTATATTTGCCTTATCTGCTTCACCGTTCTTAGTAGAGCGAAGGTAGTAAACGGAAAATTTTCAGATCATAAAATAAAGCTATCAGGATTACATTTTCTTCGACAAAAGACACAATTTCGCTGAACCTTGATCCTATTAGAGAAAAATTGAGCGGAAACTTTACTCTCCTTAGACAATTTTATGATTCTGGACACGGTTTTGATAAAGAGCCACCCTACTCAGTCACACGACTGTCATAGTCGCTCGTGACCGACATGATTTCACCTTTATCCGAGTGACTCTCGATAAAAACACACAATTTCCACTTTCACTGATGATTAGCACACTTTCTCCTCTTAGCCACATAATTCATCATCCGGAAGGCCGTCTAACAGGTAGATGGATTATAAATTTCACACAAAAGATTTGCTCCAGATATGCCAGGAATCATATAAAACCTTTCATGTGACAAGTACGGTGGCGTGGTGCGGATATTAGTTATTTTTTCTCAGAACTAATCGCCTTGTATAATTTAATGTTACTCTTTCTTACATATTCAGTTACAGAGCAACATCATATGCGCATAAGTATTTCTATTGGGCGCATCAACGATTATGTAACGGTTTAATCAATCCTCAAATGTGATTAAAGGTCTGAGAGTGGTAAAAATAACCGCAGAGGTTGATGCACCGAACATTACTTTTAGACCTTATTGTACAACCTGAGACCTTGTGTATATTACCAAAAGAATAAAGCGGGATATGAAACAGCCGCTGCAGCGAGGATGACCTATTTATATGTGTCCCTGACTTAGGAGTCTTTCTCACACGAACTCGTTCCGATACTGGTTTGAGAGGCAATTGTGCCTTTTCTTCCTCCCCACCTTCCGCTGCATATCAAAGTTTATTCAGTGAGATGTAATGTTTGAATTAAGGGAATTATCAGTTGTTCTTAGGATAAACCAATTGTGAGGCTAAAAAATGACTGTAATTTTCCGGGATTTTTGTTTAGCTGACCTCCGGTATGGATTAGTACCCATCATTATCAATGGTAAATTTTATATTCCCCTTAAACTACTTGATGAGTTATAATGCAATTGCTCCAGATTTTGTCATAGCCAAGGAACTCACGTGAAACTCATACGTGTTCTATTTTCAGGAAGGGCAATTTATTTATTTATTCATTTATTTTCACTGTCCCGAATACAGCACATTAGGCCATTTTACGTCGGGTGAACAACAGTAACAACGGACGAAACACAAACCCATGTCCTGGGCAGATAATATTCTACCCAGGCGGGACTCGAACCCGCGACCCTGGAGTTAGCAGGCGAGGACTTTACCCCGACGCCATCGTGGCCGACATTGAGAGATAATGTACATTTTGTTCAATGGGATGCATGTATTGTTAAATGGTAAAACTTATTTCTTGCCATCTATTCAAAAGTTTTAATGGGAGTAGTAGAACAAAAATTTCAAGTTTGAAATTTATGTATTTTTACTAATCTTGACTTAAAGATTTCGTTAAATATTTCAAATACTCTTATTCCTGTTTAGGCTGAGCTCTTCAGCTTCAATTATCGATAAAAAAATCGTTTCATGAACGATACTTACCTACTGGTATAATTAAACTTTAAATTTTCATCGCTTCTCGGATACCTAAAGCAACCGCCATGACCTCACATGAGAATCCAATTTCAGCTCGTACAAATTGAGTTATCCCCTCTCGTCAGGGAATTGCTGATCAATCCGATTGCACTCTATTTTTTCCTGGCTTGTGCATTCCCTGATTATATTTTTTCTGCCAAAATTCAATTTATACTCAGCACGCTATCTCATGCATCAAAAATTCCTACCAAAATCCTGCGAATACCAAGCACAAAAATGTCACTTCCATTCTTGTGCATATGGTATTGGATTCTGCGCCATCACTCCAGGAAATAATTCCCTTTCAGCTCATAAAACCGAGGGACGGAAGAGAGGTCAATTTACTTGATCCTTTCTGCGAGAATCCAATTAGATTGATCGTTACAAACCCTTTCGTAGAATAATATGTATGGCTGCAATTGGTATAAAGCAAAGATATAAAATATCTCTTTGAAATATGAGAAGGGCTCTAGTTGTGGCTTAAATTTAATATGTATTCATTAGTAACTCCACCTTAAAAAGTCCCTAAGGCCTTCGTATTTCAATATTTTAGTCCATGTTAAGGTTCGAGCTAAATCACCCAAGACCTAAGGTGTGGGAAAAGTAGACTTATATTAAGTAGCTGGACCACCTAAGTAACTTTTGATTTAAATTGTAATATTTATCTTTTAATTATTTTACAGTTTCAATTCATCCCTATGTGATTTATAACATGCATGAAACTGTTTTTTTTATAATACTTGTATCCCCTTTGAATGGATTTACGCCAATTTATATGAACTGTACGGATAAAGATAAATTTGATAATAAAGTTGAGGACGATAATCGTAGTCTAAATAAAATAGCAAAGAGAAAGTCAAGATATCGTATGACTCAGTCACACCCATGGTCGCTTTGAGAGCGTTTTAGAAATGTAGGCTCCATTTTAAAATTACCTAAGATGGTTTTAATATGTAGAAGGTATTCCCATTTTTAATGAAAATTAATTGCAGCACTTTTTTATGCTGAACGTTCTCCAAATTCAATGGTTTTTTGAGAGCAAAGAAGTAATTGGTATCAGAATTTTTATTAGTAGGCATTGAGGAATAGCAAGTAGCATGCTTATTCGTGCAAGTAGCATGCCTATGCATGCAAGTAGCGAGAAGAGTATTGTTGCTTTTCTAAATGCAGTAATGTTTTGATTATAACTCGTATCTGCTAAAAGACGCACTCGGGTTCTCTATCGCAAATTCTTAGAAATTTTGTATTTCATTGTATAATATGCACCTAAATTTGTAAGTAAGGCATTGCAATGCATGAGAGTTTCGAGCCTAATGATGAAAAGAAGTGTAAAGATTTTTAATGGTGAAAACGGTTTAATAGAAGCAATTTTCCATTTATTTTCATTATGTTGCAATTTAAAGTTCAAGAAAGCATAATGAAACAAATGCCACGTTTTTCTGTTAAATTCCATATTTCTCTCTGAAAGATTATAATTTCAGATTCATTGCTGTAAACAATTTTAATACAAACCCGACTTACTTAATGATTTTTCGTGAATAAAACTGCTCACCTTATATATACAATGACGGTATTTTATTATATTTGCCATAAAATGCCTACACTTACCAAAAAAACTGTCAAGTATAAAACCCAATTAAACGGTTTTTTAGCTGTATGAAATGGTAGAATAATTAATGTAACACGAGTGCTAAAACACGTTTATAGCGATAATCTGAAAATAAAATGGGCAAATAGTAGAATAAAACTGAAAATAATGCTATGATTTATAATTACCACATCACTTAAGCAATATCTGCTTAGCCTTATATGATTTAAAAGCAGAGTTAAACTTACTAATAATTATGAGCAGAAAGGCTACTCTTTAACTTGACTCAAAAGGAGTGAACGTGTTTCGCACTTCAAGATACAAGGTCTACAGCGGATAACTATTTCTCCTAGGATGCTATGAGCACATAGGCGAATGTGGAGCAGTTTTCAAGTATTTTATTTCACTTCTACATTTAGTTGCACCTAGGGGACTATGGCATGCACATGCTGCGGGGTAAAATTGCATAACTTACCTTTTTTCACTAGAGTATTCCGATACTACGGAAGACCATTGGGAGTATTTGCTCCGGAACTGCGGTTTGGTAAAGATCAAGCAAAAAGAGGTCAATGGGGTAAATTCACGACTTGAATCCAAGCAGAACAGAAGTTTAGGTGCTTTAAGTTAAATTTTATATTCGGTACTCTGTATTTTTGTTTCTAATGGAAGTCTGTAAATGACTTTGAGAACAAGTATCCCGAGAACAATTATGCAAGGAAATACTAGTACTTCCTATCTCACAAGTACTCAGCCGACTATCGCGTCAACTCATTTTGTTCCCGCCACTAAGTAACAAATTAATCTTTGTGAGTTGTCTTCTTTGAATGAAAACACTTCTCTCAGGCATTTCAATGACTGCATCGGCATCGAGCTTTTAAGGAAGCATTTTAAATCATACCATTCTGGTAAGTCTTTTTTATTATATTATTATTATGCATCTATGAAATTATTTTCTCGTACTTCAATTCAAATGGTCAACGCATTCTCTGGAGAGTGGTCTCCTGGAGTAATTAAATATCAAATTGTCTTACATTATTTAAAATAACTCTCTTCTCACAACGCTCGACTTTCACATATTCAGTCACCTTTCGAAAAGCATAATCAACATATTTACGTCTTAAGGTTTGCAACGAATCTAGCATATATTGCGATGTGTTATTTTTTTAATTAGAAAAATTTCTTCTGAATTAGAGACTAAATGATTCATAGGTGATAACTTAATGGCTTAAGATACCATAAAGTTTCTTGAGTGTGAGAATCTTCAAAGGCTAGATCCTCAAAAAGGCTACAGTTATGTAATTCAAGGTTACTGAGTAAAGGCAAAGCAAGTAACAGTGACTCAGCGAAAAAAGTAAGAAAATAACTGAGAATCAACGGATAAAAATTATAAAATGTACGAAGTATAAAACCTCCGAGTTTAAGTGAATTAAATTCCAGAAATAAATTACAAAGGTGATTGTATTAGGGGAACCGTTATTGATCGTAATCACTTCTTTTTACCACGTAATCACTTCGGTTACTATAATGGGTTCGTTATTTTATAATGGATTTTAGATTGTGCATTTAACTGTGGTTCAATGTATTGAGAAGTTTTAGTCGATTCTATCTTTTCTCGAGCTTATCAGCAAAGTTTACATGATTATTGCATTTGCATATACTTCTATTGATAAATTCCTAAATAAATTGCATCAATATCAGAGTCCATCGTTTAATTTATGCACGTTTCAAATCATACCTCTCTTTGTACTGCCATAGAAATCAGGTAACATTTAGTATCAACAACAAAAACTCAATTATCGTTTGAATAAGTCTATCATGGGTCCCTAAACGGTCACTGCATGTGGAAGTTCTAATATCGAGTAATTTTCAGATATTTTACGCCCGCGTGTGGCGTTTGGTTTTCAGTTTTACATGTTACAACTTCCGCTGAGTTTTCAATATTATTATATGAGGCTGCTTACATTTATTAACTTAAAGAGAAGACTATAGTACGAGGTGTATTGTTGTTAACGCAAACGTGTCTCGGAAACCTCATATTAGATGACAAGGGAAGGAAACCAATATGACTTATCATGAAAAAGTGTAATATTTTTCATCGAGAATTTCACCTCACGAGAATGGGAGCCTTATTATCCATCAACATTAATTTTTCCATTTATTCTCACCTTAATGCTCTCAAATCGTTCAATAAAATTTATACGAAATTACACCAGCGAGCAGTGAATGTGGTAGATTATATTTCAGCGATTCAACCCAGCTATGGCCCTTGGAAGCAATCTACTCCGAACGTCGCTTTTTTCTATAGCATCCCTTTTCTCAAGTAGAACTAAAACAGGAACCAAAAGAACCCTTTCAGGAGAATTGAGGTCGGATCACCTCCAAACTGCACCTTGCCGAGGAAATTAAACGCCAAAGATGTTTAAGAGTCGTAGCTTCTCGGGAAATGATATCCTATCTGAATTGGGTTGTTGAACCTTTGAAATTGAGGTGATCCACATTGTGTGACCTTGTTTGAGTATTGGGAAGGAATAAAGACTCTTTGTTGGATGGCGGTTGGGAAGCTACATTACAGGGTTGGATACTGTTTCGTTGGCATGTATGGAAGGCGACCTTGAAGACGAAGGAAATGAGGAATCCTTAAGACACGTAGGTGAGGGAGTTGATGGGGCCGCCAGCCGAATTGCCTTCCGCTGAAGAACCACTCGAAAGAGTTTCATTTTACACCTTTGGTAGAACGAGACCGGCTATGGTTGGCTGGAGTACAGAGATAAAGAGTATACACACAAAAGCTTACGATTCCGGGGAAAAGAAGAGTCGTAGGGGTTGATTTTGTTTCCCAGACATAAACTTGGCTCCTTTTCCTGAGGGAAAAACAGATCAAAGACGCCGATATACCTACTCAGACAAGTTGGTCTATTTTGTATTACGTATAGAGAGGAGGAGATCTTCCCACCATGCATTCTTCTGGTCCATCTGGATTGAGATTTATTAATATAATTGGTTCTTTGATATATTCTCTCTACCATAGGTCTCTATCATTTTCCAGTTAGTAAATTAGCATTGCGGTACCTAAAATAGGGGAGAGATTGACGGTATTGGACGTAAACGGATTATAAACCGCGTGCATATATTCTTGACGGCAGCGGCAACCAAAAGTATCTGATTCGCCATTTGCAAGATATTTGCAACTACAGAATTATATACTATCGGTTGATTCCGGAAAAATATTTTATCTAACCTACGTTTCATTGCTTTCGTGAATGTTGGTGTTCATTTGCAGTAAATCTGTTGGTATATATACATTTTCAACTTCTTTTTCAATTATTTATTCCAGAGTATTTATTATTAGTGTTTTTGGCATTTATTATTCTAAGCCTCTCATTCATATTATCTTGCTATTTATTTTATAGATTTGGAAATTCAAATCGAATGTCAATACTATAGGCAAAGGAAATGCTAACTGGTGGAAAAATCTGGATGTTGAGGTCAAGAGTCGAGCGTAGCGCGTTAAATCTCGTGGTGTGGCTGTTTCTATGAACGTAAGCTTGAAATGGATGAGGTACCTGTGACAATTTTTCCAAGGGAAACTAAGTCGAAGAAATTTCTCTGCGTTCCGAAATTCAATTCAAGATCATGCAGAGACCCTCAAGTCCGCTTTCACGAGTTCCCGAAAAGTGGTGCGGTGGTTTTCTTTGAAAATTACTGAGTAATTCGGGAAAAAATGTGACCGAAGAACCATGTGGATTTAACTTTTACAGGTGGTAAAATCGATGTCCGGAAGCATGGTGGTCTGTTTCAGACATCTCTTGAAGTTGGATTACACTACCAGGTAAGAATTTGTTTTATATTAACTCAAAATGGTAACTTTCATTTTTTTTAATAGTTAAAATGAAACCGTTCTTGTACCACCCATTGTGTTGAAATTTTTCATCATCGCTGAGGTACGTACTCTGCTTAGTCACGTATTTTTTTCCTTCTAGATATCGCGGAAAAAGCACAGATTTTTAAAAAAATCCGCACTTCCATCGTGCTATTCGCCGAAATTATCGGCGCGCACTGGAATGGACCCCCCCAAAGTAGAAAAGGCTTGATGTACGAAGAGAATGTCGGAGAAGAAAAGCGGAAACTCATAAGGTAATAATTTGCTTATTTTTCTAAGACTTCAGATATAAACTTCAGCCATAAAACTTATGCTTGTCGAAAGTGAATTCTTCTCTGCTACAATTCCGCTCGTTTATTTTACATCCTGCGTATTTTCATGTCAGAATCCATTCTCAAACTGATAACCAGGTCAGCCGTGATAGCTTCAAATCTGACTTAGTCGAAAAACATTTGATTGTCCGGCGAATAATGTTAACTCATATCTTGCATACTAACGCGTTATGTAAACCATTCCGGCCGAAGTTTCAAGATTTTACGTCTGTTATCATGAACGATTAGATTTGTTGCTGTTCTAATAATTATAAGAATTTGAGAGGTCTCATTTTGAAACGTAAACCGGAATGAAGTGCGCTATTGAAGTGAAGTAGTCAGTCAGCGGAACTATTAGAAGTCTTTTCATGAGATGTGAATATTTTTAAGAAAACAGGCAAAAACATCTTGGCACATTGATTTTAGATAATTATTTTGCTAACTCCAACCTTATGACAAGGAAAGTTTGCACCTGAGGCTTGTAATTCGATTTCGTTGATTGTTTGTTTACATGTTACCACCTGACCAAAGGTCAACTTGTTTCAATGTTTCATTAGTAATATAAGAAGTGTTGAGTTTCATTTTCATATTTACATCAGCCAGTTTCAAGTTAAGTGAGTATTTAAAAAATTGTCTAATGAATTTCATGTCTCTCATTGTTCATTTTTAACGGGGGTGTTGCAAAAAGGCAAAGGTTTGGCTATTTTGTGTCATCATTTACATAATTTGATTGTCCTCCAGAGGATTTCATTACTTCCCATCACAGAGAGTGCATCAAAATTGAGGGATATCCCATTGCATGCAATTTTGCCCGTCCATTGAATCACTGGCGTAAAATTTTTATTTAACACTAAAAGGCATTGAGTGAAGAAGCGGAGTGAGTCAGAAATGAGGAAAAAATTCACTAAAAATAGCAAATTCCCGGATGAATTAAAGCTGATTAATTCCATACATCTATCCTGATAAGTTTATTATTTCGATGAACTTTTTGGATGACTTTTTCTGTACGTGACTGCTAGGTTAAACGTAAGATAAATTGTTTTGTTTTTCATCGTTTCAGTGTCATCGTTTGCTCAAGTGCAGTGTAAATTTAATCCTGTTCTACTCGTAAAAGGAGGACAACTATAAAGCCATGCCTTTTATAACAGTCTTTTTCTTCCTTTGAATACTGAAAGTCGGGATTTGCTCGGCTATATTTTCTTTATTTCTCTCATATTTGAATCACCAATTATCTTTCAAACTCGTTCAAAACAATCCATCAAAGTAATTTTACAATCAAAATCATTTGTAACATTTGAGTATCTTCAAATAGGAAATATTCTCATCGATGGAATTTTTTGGCAATTTTTCCTGCCACACGGGTAATCACTGCTTTGTTTAAGCCCTCCTAGCATTAGAAATATTTCAACCAAAGAGACATAGTAAACCTGTAAAGAAATATCACGAGAAGATAAACGTCAAGAAAAACAAAAAAATGGCTGGAGGCAGACATCAGAAGACAAAGACATCCTATAACATGAACGACTATTACGGCAGCAATTGGTTGACTATTATCTCTTAAGTAAGATCACCATTGATAGAAGTAGCAAGAAAGATATAATAAGCGTAGCGGCGCAATGCAAGGAAGAATAATACCAGGAAAATATTGTATCAACAACTAAGAACCTCTGAAACTTTTAAGTACCAAAACACATAACAGGAAGTAAGGAAGTGCTTCAATAAAGTATGGAGGTTGGTCATAAGTCTCTTGTGATAATTGCAGCGTAACAAAGATGGTTGTATGTGATGAAACTATGGGGGTATCCTGAAACAGTGAAGTCCAAATGGATGAAGTGTGATAGTTGAAAGTGTTTTATGGGCAGCCGCAGATATATAATAGATGCTGAAATATTTGCGGATAGGAGGAAGTAAACTCATTGGTGATATTCTGATACACTAAGTCTTTTAATATAGCATCGGAAGAAGAAGTAATTGGGAAGAATGACTGAGGCAGACAAGATATTCACACACAAACCAAATTACGAGAAATATTCAATTTGAAATATTCAAAAGACGTTGGCTAATAAGAGAATGCGCTGAGGGATATAAAAAAACTTCGGAATCTTTTTTGTGCTTTACATGGAGAGAATTTCTCAAACCCTTACATGCTGCTATATATTTTTTTCTTCTAACTTTCATTTAATTGATAACTGGGATTCAAATTCTTAAGGCATTAATACTGTACGTGTATTCTTGACCGTATGTAATTTATTGCCAGCATAATAACTTTTAATATATCTTTTTGTAAAAATTAAACTGTATCAGGCTGGACTTGGTGGAATTTGTCTATGTTCATGCTGAATAAAACACTCAGTAATTAGTTCCAGAGTAGTCATGTTAAACCCATTATATTAAGTACGAAGTTACCTAAGATATAGCTGAGCAAAGATATTGCAGCAAAAATAATGGCAGTTTTTCCATTCATTTTATGACTGCTATTAGTCTTAGATACTGAAGTATAATGCATCTCAGAATCACACATATTAAATCTGTGAGATATTACCAAGCGTGTTTTATTCAGCATTAATATCAGGTTGATTTATGAAGGCTGATTCTGTGACGCATTACACTGCAGCATCTTTGACTAATATCAGTACTGTAATAAATGGAAAAAATGTCAATATGTAAGCTGCAACATCTCTGCTCTGCTATATCTTATATGTAACTTTGTACTTATGATATTGGGTTCCAGGCGACCTCATTGTTACTAAATCAGTCCCTCAGTTGTTCGAATAAATTTTATATCAAGACTCAGATGCTGATTTTCAAAGGCACATTAAGCTAATGCCCGGTCAGAAAATCGATGAATGCAGATTTCATTGAAGTGGCAATAAATAAAAAGAATTAATTAAGAAAATGTTTAATACTTATATCTATATCTCATGGTAACTTATCTTGGTAATGTTTAATGAATAGTTCAAGAAAACGTTCCAAAATAAACGTTAGGAAATAACCAGCTGAGTGCTTTAATACTGATAATGAAACCAGATTTACGGAAAGGTTTAATCGTAGAAAAGCATAGTTTCATAATATTCGAGCTTAGTTAAATTTATTGATATTTTTAAGAGGCTTACTTTAAACAATATCTTGAGCAACATGTATTGGCTTTTATAGTCTTCTTTTCATCACTTTGATGCCGAGGCTCTCTAATTATTAGATGGGTCACACTCCGGTGTGAAAATTCTTTTTAGGAAGGAATTAAAGACGGATAGAATGGGATGGATGCTTACAAAGTCGCTGAGTTATGCGATGAGAGGAGGCGTAGAAGAAAGCCAATATTTAGCAGCTTAGAGAGCTGATGGCAATGGACATGCTATTCGAGGCATGGGGAACGTGTCTACTTGAGTGCATGAACGTGTTTGCCCTCGGGTCATGCTAGACTTCTTCCCCGTCTGACGCAGATTGGCTCCTTTACAGCTTTTATGGCCTGAAACCTCTTCCTCGGCTAAGAGTAAGCTACTGTCTTCATCAATTTTCTCTCTGAGTATCGGATATCCTTCCGACGCCAGTGACTTTGACATTTTGCTCCCGTGAATGAAGGTGGATGGATTCGGAGGCCATGAATGCTCAACACAGAATGAAAGGTGTGCAGGGTTGGCCTTGCGCTAACTTTTACGTAATGTTTTAGTTACAAAAATGTACAAATTATACTCGCCTCCTACGTCAATATTCATTAGCTTCAAAAATTATTCGACCGTAGTTGTAGGAGCATCAATATAGAAAACTATAATAACATTTAAAAAATATGATATATATTTGGAGTATTAACGCAAAGTTTTCAAAACAGGTAATAGAAAAAATGAAATGCAGGTATAATACAATTATTTGATAGAGACAAGAGGAATACTGATGGTTTTATGAAAAGTAAAGCAGTAAATGGAAAATATTTGACATGATATACTAAAACTTGCTATCAGGAATACATAAAGTTGCAAAGTCTCTTGACAATATCCCTCAAGAAAACTACTGATGGTTTCTTGGAGGCTTAGTGACTTCTTAAAACAATGTTTCGGGGATGGAGGGATACGAGGGAAGCAGTAAGGCTGTGAAAAGTTAGTGGAACTGCTGAAGCCACAGACACCGCAAAGGCCATCAGGGAGATAAAGTTATATGAGGATGGCCCTAAAAGAGTTGATAATGGTACAAATCGTAGGTTATGGCTCATATTAGATTACGGTGAAGCAAATTATTTTACTTTTCTCTAAAGTCTCCCGACTTTCTTGTGTACTGGTCACACATTTGTTACCATCATCAGTGGTAAACAAAGTATCAGTTAAAAACGGTCGTCTAATAAAGTTCCACGACGCGAGGAGAACTGGAAAACTTCACACAAGAATACCTTCCACGAAGGCTACAAGAAGCCTTCGTAATAATATCTTAGTTCCTTTGCTATGATTTTCTTTTATTTCCTAACATATCCTTACGTGCCTACTTTGTCTACCTGTCTACGTTTCTTCTCCCTCATTTCTCGATAATCTGTCGATACAGACTTCAATAGTTCAGCAGCTGTAAATCATTGTGTAAGGTACTTCGATTCAAAATGTAAACAAAACGCTCCATTAAGCCTCTTCACTGTTCATCGTATTTAAAACTTTCACAGGCCTCTCCAATAGACCACTAATTTCTCCTGCCCGCCAAAAAATTCTACTGCTGTTTTTGTATCGTCATTCGATTCAATTTCAGTGCAACGTAATTATGAGCATTCAAATGATAGAACACATGGAAATGAGACTACTTTAATTAGCACGCATTGGAAAGATACTCATTTAATGTCAGTTTTATAAATAGCATAATACTGCTAAATTAATTAAAATAAAAACTGCTTTGAAATAATTACATTCCAGTAGAGTATTATAAATCACGGTAATATGTGAGTTCGTTTACGAAAGCCATTTTAACCGACAAATAGTAAAATACATTTTAAAATTGATGGTACTAACCACTCTTTTTGTCTCTCCGTACTTATTACAGGTTATAAATCATATCCTTTATTTTATTGCGTTCACCATACTTGCTCATCTTATTTGGTTCCTTAAATTAAGGTGCGGAAAATCTTATCGCCGAGTAAAAAAAATCATCCGCAAAAAGTTCATGACGCGAAGTTTCACATGAGTCAAAATCCATAAATTGGAGAATAAATCTGTTAAAAGAACAAACCCGAGTCACAAGGTACGTTTCCATGTCATTGAAGCTCCAATAATTTTATCGACAAACGTTTATCAGATTGGACGGTCGAATATCATGCGGTCCTAACTGCTCATTGAGAAAAACTTAACCCTAGAATGACACACTGGGGTCCAGTGGATTCCAGAATTTTTTTCTTTGCTGTAACTTTTGCAAAACGGGAAAAATTGGTAGTTCATCTCCATTTAAATTTCTTTTATCATTTTAAGAAAAGATCCTTGCCTAGTCATTTATCGGCTAGGTGCAACTTCAATGGTAAAAATAGTCTGGTGTCCGGTGGACCCCTGTGTGCCTTTCATGAAAGTTTTTTGGTCATTGTGCAAAAATTGCATCTTCATGGATTTTTCATTTTTAACTATTTATTTATTTGATGTAGTTTTTTGTTTAAATATTTACTTGATTTATAACAAATATTATTCAATTCAATCATAACAGCTCGTTTTCGTGGAATGGCATTGCCGAAAAATGTCTTCATTTGGTACCTCTTGACAATAGAAGTAGTAGGTATTGTTGATCCAAGAAAGTTGTCCAGGGAAAGATAAACATCACCTTGTTCCTCATTACTTCTTCCAATATTAGTGATAGTCAATCACAACCTTCAACTGATGAATTATAGAGGAGAAGGAAACCTAAACAGTACTAAACTTTTCCCTCTCCATATGTCTCTCCAATTCCACCAAATGATTTAATATTTTAAAAGGGAATCTAACAGAAAAGATAGGATTCTATGAAAGTAGCGATACCCTACTGACTCATTGTTTTCACCGCTGAAAGCCCTTTGCTCCATACACGATGTCTTTTTCAGCATGATGTATATCATATTTCTCATCAATCCATCTATACAGCCTAATCTCCTTATTTACCTCCCCCGCCTCGATACATTCCCATTATCACGACATTTAGAATCGCCTTCTCTCATTACCAGTCCCAACCACCTAGTCTGCCTCCTCCTATTATTCTCATGAACTTAACTCTCCCCACTCATCCTGCCGAGAACTTCCTCCTTCATATTACCTCCCGTCAACCATGATTCCTTCGCTCTCCACCTCACCAAAATATAAAACGCCATCCATCTTTTCATCCTAAAGAGTCAATGTTTTAAGCAAAGCTTTACCCCATGATTACACTCTTTGTCAATGCTTTATATGTATTTTACATCTACTGCCCATCATTGATTCTCTCATATTTGTAGACACCTCCTTTTTAACTCTCTCCTTCAAATACCTATATTGTTAATCCCATTTCACTCCAGCGTAAAATCAAGGTAATAGAGTCTCTCTTTCTGCTATAGACCGTGACCTACTACTTTTATGGTCAGTCAGGCAAACTCTGTCCTTTAAAAATCTCATCGCTTAAATTTTCTAATAAATTATCTGTACTTCGCATTTTCTCTATTGATTTTCTTATGCATCCATCAACTGGCAAAAATAAATGACTGGCCAAAACGTAGACATCCGCTTATCTAAGCTACTTCAAGACCTTCCCTACCGTTTTTATTTCACTCTACTTCCCTTGCCTTCTTAACCATATCCTCATCATCGTCCTCTCCACGTTGAAAATCAAAGTAAACTTGAACAAATATGTATTACCTCAAGCCCGTAACTACTCACCCTAATTCTCCATTCAATACCCATCACCTGTGCTTTACAATTCAGCTCGTCTGGGCAATATGCAAACTTCTTATTAGCCTCTAAGCTCAACAACTGCACTAAGTGAAGTTTAACAGTTTATAACCATTACACTTGGATTATTTGTATATAATTTGCGCTTAAATGACGTTTATTGCTTGATATTTGGGGACCTGGAGCGGATTTATAAAATTTAAATCGTTCCATACGACGAAATTTGAGTTGAAAGGCGAACTAAGCTCTGGAACAGGGTGTTTTCGACTTTGGGCGCTCCGCCGTATAATTCATACTTCTGAGGTTAAGCTCCTAAATCATTAGGCCTGCAAAGTTTGTGGCTGGCAGTGATGCGGGCGTGATCTTTATGAAGTCTCCCACGATACGACAGCGTTGCATGAGGGGACTTCACCCAAAGGCGCCAGACTGACTATCCTATCCGGGACCACACTTCCAACGTCTCGACTTCCTCCGAGCACCGCTGTGAGCGACGGAACGCCACCGGCTTGGCGAAAGTCCAAAGCGGGGAGGAGACAAAACACCCCGGAACAAACGGGTGACCGCCTCCCAGGACTCCCGTCTCTTTCTACCATTTGATCCCCTCAAGGGTATCTGCTGTCCTTTCCATCGCCACCTCTTCTCTCTCCTCTGCTTCGTCTTCTTCTTCATTTTCCGAGGAGTTTACCAAGTTCTTGACCCGTCTCTCGTCTGTAGAGACATTTAGTTCTGCGTAATCGTCTCCAAACCGACGAGACTCGAGACGAGTATTAATCTTCAATTACTCACAGTCTTCTCACCGAACGTTTCCCGTACATTTTCCCCACACAATAACACTCACTTGCCCTTTTAAAATCCACTATTCATCCCATTTATTTATATCATTCAATTTCTCATAAATTGCTTGTCTTGCAGGAAAATCAGCGAAGAAAATGGATGGCCTCGCGATGCAAATTCGATATTGAGGAACAGCCATTATTTAAAGTGGATTAGGCGTCTTAAATGGTGTCCTCTTACCTGATATTGGTTCACTAGATGACGCTTTCTTTAATTAATTCAGTTGAATGTGTTCTTCCTTCAAGAACTTGTGCCTCTTATGGATGTAATCGTCATCGGAGAAAAACAGCTATAAAATTTTAATTCTCATGCTTGGAAAATTGGGTCTCTCCAAATAACTTAAAGATTTGAATTACAATCTGCTGTTTCATGATGTCAACGCCTCAGTTTAACGCACTCATTTTGAGCAAATGTTTTCGCAAACTGAGGATAATATAAAAAGCCTTATAACATAATGAGAGCTCACAAAGAGGCGTATAAACAGGTATTGAGATCTCTCATATCCATGTCAAACGATTATGATAGGTGTTTATTTATTCCATAATTATAGAAGAATTATAAACACGTAAAGCATAAAATTTGATAAAGAAATGGTCTGACTAATTAATCTGATGTACTAACATGTTGATATTCAGTCCTGTTTCATGCTTAATTGATGGCCTCAGTGTCGGTTGAGTTCAGTCCTCGTTTCCTGGTGTAACGTGGACAATTTTAATTTTACAGTGAATGGTTGTTTACATTGAATATACATGGTTGCCTGTTCAAAAACCTGTCGTAAAAGGTCCTTGAGGATGTTTACGATGAAATATAAAAGAAACAAATATGAGTAAATAAATTATTGAACTACACAAAGACCACCCCATACACTTTTCTAACCGATGACTTGTATTTTACTACAACAAAAAAAACATATTGCTTCAAACGGGAAAAACTTTCAATCTTAAAAGGTGTGGTTTGAGACTTTGTCCAAAAAACAAAATCTTTAAATCAAGCTATCAGAATTGATTGTATTTATTCCTATAAGTCTTTCTATTAAAGTCATTTATTAATATTTCCATAATATTACTGCTTGCTCTGGAATAAACATTCGAATTGGCGGCATTCTATGCTGGACAAAGTTCAACATATTGATGACTACCATCTTAGAGCAAAAATGTTCGCAGATTGCGAATACGTAGCGGCATTGATGGTGACGGCTGGTGCAGACATGATTACATTGGTTAGATTTGAAATCAAATGCCCTTAAGCTGGAAATAAACCCCAAATTCCTTGTTTCACTCTGGGGCTTACCACGCGCAGTACCCAATTCTCTGAATTATTCAATCAGAGCTTCCGCCACACCAAACCATACGCATAAGAGTTTTGGAGTCCACGCCCATGAGGCATCTGTCTGATTTCCATTGTTTCCTGTGAGTCTCTATTCTTTGCTCACTTCGCAAGGAAACTTTTAATCTAGATTGAAAGTATCTTTGCTAAACACTTTCTGAAATTGAAGAGAAATTCATTCATGTTTTTATTTATAAATAAGTTCATTAACTTTCACAATTTTCCATCGCAAGTGATAATGTAATATGCTAGATGACCTCAAGTTGTGGTATATAACTCTTGTCATCTTCCTAAATCAAATCAATTTAAACAATTAATGTGGAAAATGATCAATACATCTGATTTTAAGGTGTAACATGAGAAGTTCCGGCGTCATATCATCCTGGTCTCTCCTCTAGAGCAAAGTATTTTCATCTGTTTCTACGCAAAACATTCCAGGTGTATTGCATAGCTCTTTGAACATAATAATGAATGATAGTTATGCTATCAGTTTTCATTTGCGGGCCCAATACATTTCAATTATGTCAGCAGTTATTCTTTTCATCCGCTGACAAAGTAATTTCCTCATTCTTTTGACAAGCAATACTCAAAACTTATGCGCAAGCAAAATATCAATATTGTGCTTCTTTTGTTCACTCTCTATACTTATTGATATGCCTCTTCATATAATGAAGTCAAAGTTGTTTACGATCCTCATTACATGTAAGTATGTCTACCATTTTATAGCATGTTCTATCATAATGGGAAAATGTGACATCTAACTCAGGTGGTACATATATCTTTCGTATTATTGGGCATGAAAAATCGTCAAATTTATAGAACAGAATTGTTACCCCCTTAAAAAGAGAAATATTCGATATTTTTAGGCAGAACCATTGGAGGGAAGAAATTTTCGGGGCATATGTTTGTAGACTCAGATTGGCCAAGTTTTACTAGAGTTGCAATTCAGATGCCAGGCATGAACTGGGACATATTACTCGTTTCTAGGTCACCATTCCTCCCATTTATGTTTTTATTTTAGCGACTCCCAGTGTCTCGACTTTTTCCTTACCTCTCCCGAGAGAGACAATTTTAAAGCACCGTGCATAACATGTGAATCGCAATATAGGATGGAAACTGTTTCTTATTCTTTTTTAATATTTTCCTTTTCGAGTAATGACATTTCACTGCCATGGTCATGATACAGTGCGTGCCCCACGATATTTTGCATTCACAACGCCATAAATTTGAATTCAAGAAAGTTTTCCGTCGCGTCTTCCAAGGTGCATCTTCGCACGAATCAAAGCGTAAATCCTTCCAAGCGGTCTAATTTCCGCTGCGCCATAGTCGATGCCACGCAAAGGGCTTCTGCCTCTTCCCCTCCATTCCCCCATAAGTCGAACCTCAACCGAACTTAATTCTCCGCCGTTTTGTCTCCACCATTGCGCTAATCCTGATCGTTTGCCTCGTAATGCCCGTGTGTCTTGAATCCCTATTCCAAACACCGTGCGTTTGCAAATATTAGCAATGCGTCTCACGGCTGCGGCTTCCGGAAGGTTGTAGTGATATGAGGGATACTTGAGCAGCGCGGAGGTACAAAATAGCGACAATTCTGTTGCTAACAAAAATACGATGGGCTCTCACTATTCAAATAAAGTGCAGGATAAATCTTGCACGCCGCATTAGGCATAATTGTATAAAAACAAAAACATTTCTACAAAAAGCAGAAATATCATTGCACACTTTATTCCATATAATAAATTATCTTGAGTAAAATCTTTCCATACTCTGTGACTACAGGTGACTGCTGCAGCACATGAATATGGCACTAAGACGTAGATAACCGTTCTTTAACTAATTATAAATGCAAATTCAGTGTTCAATATTTTTTTACATATGTAGGTAAAGATATAGGGTGATGTTTACTTCCGAAGTCCTCTTGAGAATCCAAAGCGAGTATTGCTGTTATCAGTATTGGTTATTCATCGTCATTACATCTTGAACCTACTTCGAGATTTTATATTTGCAGTTCAATTTAAAATTTGCTGACTATAATGAAATAACTGACTCATTAGTCAATTTGTAGCAATCAAAATAACAACACTCGATGAGAAAAATCAACTCCATTTGTAGAAATCAAAATTAAAACATTCAATCCTAATACATTCGGGTCTCTGTGACATTTTCCACACAAATTTGTTGTCGTCTAGCTTTAATCATGTGAAAAACAGGAGTGCCTACTTCTCGAAATTATGTTTCTCAAATGTCTTCATTCTGTAATCAAATACTAATTAAAATATTAAGGCATAAAACCCCCACCATACTCTTATTGGATCACAGATTAAGTAAACATATATTTTAAGGGCCCTCGAGAAGATCATTTCTATGGCAATGTGAAATTAATAATATTTTAATACATTACTTTTTGGAACACGTCATCTCCAAACTACGTTTTCCGACATATGACGTTCCAAAAATTACTTATTCAAAACTGCTTTTTTAAAACCATTTTGAATTCAAACTTGTCGTGGTGGCCGTACCGCTTTCAATTTCCTGTTCTCTTCAAGCCAAAGTCCCTACAATATCAACAAATGAGAAACCCCCTAAGCTGTGCCTCTGAGTATTCCGGCAGGTTTAGCCCCAGTTTACTCGCTTCGGCTCAATACTGTAAGATTAAACACCAGCAGTGACATTGTGCGTGGAGCAAAAAAAGTGTCATTGGGCAAACATTTCAATAACGATAGACCATGCACGCATTGCTGGCTTTGACTATAGCTACAGAAGAACAGTCCTTGTAAAACTATATGTGACGTGTAAATCTACCCCCAAATCTAAATAAATTTAAAGTCAATGAACTTAATGATTGAATGCGTAACTTTGTATAATTTTACCGCAGACATGACGAAAAAGAAATCTCAAAAATGTCATGACGAAAAAGAAAAATCTCAACTTTATTAAAAGATTTTTCTTTTTCGTCATGTCTCCAAAGTAAAAGTCCCCATTTTTTGCTTTCACTAAATTATTTTCTTTCTGTAGAAAGGATGAAATTATAGAGTTTGATTAATTATCTAAGGAAAGCTTAAGTATCAAATCATTTTCATGCATTTATATAACATAATTGTGTGTTTAAAGAAGTATATTGTCACCTTTATAAGGAAAGACTAGTGGATGAAGGGTTCTACATCTACATCTGCATCTACATCTACATAAACCCCGCGAGCCGCCACATGGGCGTGTGGCAGGGGGTGTTAGGTCACCAGCCGTTTAAAGATGTAAGTTTTTTGGAAATGAAATGGTGATATGAATTTTAGGAGAGTATTTAGAGAGCTTAATTTTTATTGTGATCGTTTATTGTTCGCGGAAAGAACGAGTTCTTATACCTGGGCTGTTTGGCAGTGTATTTCTCTTATTTTATCGCGTCTATCAGACCTAGAGATGTAGTGAGGAGTCATGACAATATTTTCTATGTCGCTCTGAAAAATATCAGTTCTGAATTTATCAAGCAATCTAAGCCTAGCGTGTTCCCCCGAGTCTCTAGGGTTGAGACTAAGAGAAAAATGATCAGGTAGTGCAGCCATATATTCGTGGATAGAATTGAAATGAAAACTCTTTTGACGCTTAGAAAGACTTTACCCCTCGTCTAAATTTAGAGGTTCAACAGGTAACTGATATGGTCGATTCTTTCCTTTTAATGAACGTATTTACCTCTTATTTCTTGGTAATATCTTACTTTTGACATACTATATAAATATTGCCCAAAAACGTGATGCAAATGATGATAGCATCAATTTATCCCACTAAATTATTAAGGTGACGCGAAAATAATGACCTTCAAGATTATCTTACGTAGACCACGACGAATTCATAGATGGCTTGATCATTAGGCGTCACGTCTCTGAAGGTTGAAAATAGTGACGGGGACTCGTGAGACTGTTGTTTGAAATAGAATAGGTGCATATTCCAATGCAGAATCCGAACTTGGCTCAAGGAATCCAAAGGTTGAATGTTATCTTCTCAATTGTTCCACGTATTGTATTTTAGACCACTCTTCATTAGTTATGATATATATATATATATATATATATATATATATATATATATATATATATATATATATATATATATATATATATATATATATATATATATATATATATATAAATTAAATTACAAAAAATTAATGTAATTTTTTAAAATTTAATGTAAATTAAGATTTACAAAAATATGGCTGGAAAATATTTTTAATAGATGTATCCTATAATTTCAGTGAAAATACAGTTTTTACGAGAAAGCGTACTACATTAAATATTCCAACCCTCCTAAAGTTTCCATAAACCAATAATGTCTTAAGAGAACCGTCCTCGGAGCAATCAGATATTTTTGGCCTCATCGTCTTGCCAGAGATAACCTTCTGCTTATTTCTTCAATGCCATCCTTGGATATGGAAAATCATTTTAGACTCTCATACACCTTATTCGACAAATTATACAACATGCCAAATATCCGTTTAAGGCATAATGCACTAAGTTTTTCCACATTGTGTCCTTAATTGTCGTAGCTATTTAGGCCATTGCCTTCCAAACGGTTAAGGCCTTGCTCTAACTTACATTTTTGATGGTAGCGTCTGTTTTTCTGCAAATCTAAGTCACAACTCTAATGTATAACTTATTTTTATATAATTTGTGATGTGATTGTCCTAATCTACTTTATATAAAATCTCTACGATACACACTCGACTCACTTTCAGCGATGAACGTTCACACCAATGCCTCTTCCATTTCGTTGAGACCTTCCTGATCTCTCGAATAGTGCCCGTATTCTATGGCGGCATCGAAATATTTCCTCCACATTAATAGCGAGCCAAATAGGAATGGCATCTCTCGGTTGGCAATCAAGGGCTCACGGAGCATCACAGGAACGGAGATGACACGCACAACACCCGCCAATTGACCGCCGCCGTCTTCGAGCACCATGCAAATTATTATATTATAAAGCACACATATATCCAATTTCCTCGCCGGACGTGAGCCGCCTGCTACTGTTCTACCGAGTTTCGTCTTGAACAAGGGGAAGGAATCCCATAAAAGTACTTCCAATGGATAATAGTGGTTCCAGTACCGCTAAAGTGGTTGTTATACTCGTATGTGTCCAAATATGTTGCGTTCCCAAGAGAGTCTGCCGGCGTGGTCGCCGGCGCTTCATGCAAGAACTGGACGCGAGTGATTTGAATATGCCCTTGCACGTCTAATTGTTTTCGGGGTCTCGTAACTTTAATTTTAATGAAGATAAAACTCTGCGAAGTCAGAGAAGCTTATATATTTAATAAATAATAGCAAAATTGCCAAGTCACTTGTCACCTGCGTCAATGCAAGGCAGTCTCTGCTGTAGCGTTACCGCTAGGTGGTCAAATAAGCGTCAACAGCCGTCAAGTAGTCCACAATTATGCGTCCCACGTGGGCAAACATAACAGCTGACGATCATTAAGAAACCGCAAGGACTAAGTGACCGCAAGGCAAGATGTGACGGAAGCAAATGAGAGTCCATATCGTATTATTCATCTATTAGTCCTCATACGCATTCCTGTATTACATAACGCAATGGATTTTCGGCGCCACATCGGCCATCGATCGTTAAAAAGTAGCTTCTCATTGACAGTGACGCACTCATCAGGTACTTTTTTAAATTCAAATTTATGGCATTCAAATTGACTATATGGGTGCAAGCTTATCGGAGCTCCTTCTCTTTTTACCTATTCTCTTTATCATCAAACAACAATTATCAAAGAATGTTTTGATGCAAACTGCTAATATACTTAAACTATGCTAAAATTATTGATCAATAAAACTTGTTCCACAGTTGAGGAACACTTTTCTCGGAGGATCTCAGATCTCAGATCGGAGCACCTAGGAAGATTTCTCGCTGCTATCACGAGCCCAAAGGGGGAGCGATACAAGTGAGATTATTTGCATAATTGAGGATAGGATGGCAGGTTTGTTAAGGAGAGTTTAGGATATTTGTAAAAATACCAAGTAAGGATTCGGTATTTTCTGAAAAATGTACTCCATTGCCAGGATCCGAACTTAAAATTGGTACCACGGATATAGGAAGACAGAACTCGAGCCACCACATCAACTCCTTTCTAAAAAATTATATGTAAGGCAGTAACATAGTTAAATATGAGCAAAGTAAAAATTAGTTTTAAACTTTGCTTTGTTACTAATAATGATTAATGCTGTTGTGGATTTCGGATAAAATAGGTAGTTACACCTCGTCAAGTAAGTAGTTACCTTGGAACCAGTTGCCACAGGTCCCCATGAATGTAACCCGACCTGCACAGCTGGTGTCTCGTATCCTCGAACAGATTAAGTTTTGCAAGCTCTTTCACCTTTCCAGCCAACCGCTCGTATGATATAGATGCATCTCATCGAGTTTGGAATTACAGCTCAGGGAATTGAGTCCCGTCTTAAGATTGGACGCCTGATATGAGCAAATGAGATCGTCTCGCTTCGAGTTCCCATCGTCTTAAGGCCGCTTTACACGGTGAATTATCATGCGCGAATAATCATGCGAATGACGATCATGCATCGTGTAATACGGAAAATTCAGCGAATGAACCGTCATACGCATGATCATTCAAGAAAAATTAGAACATGTTCTATTTTTGCTCGTATGATCCCGTGAATGACCGCATGATCCTAACGCGCGACCTCCATCTTGATCATTTTGATTTATTTAACTGGAATGTAGAAACGGAACCAGTGAACCGTGAGGGTCCAGTGGAATTTCTCATACAATTCTACACGATTTCGACAGTCCTTTGTCCAATGCACGGTATATCTTCACGGTATATCGGCACAGTGATATCTTTTATCTTCCTCTTGATGTGATTTGCGAACAAATTTGGCTTTTTTAAATATTTGTTTTAACTTCTTATTTTTTTATTACTTTTTCAATTAGTAGCACTAGTGTAGTTTAGTTTTTATATTAAATAAGTTTGCGGTAGCGTTAGGACTTGGGTACATAGTAGATTTTAACTTCTTTTGGTATCGTTAGGTTTTTCATAATACATTTTTAATAGTTTTATTATTTTTTCCGCTTTTTAAAATTTTATTTGGTAGATTTATTTCGTATATTCGTTCTTGGGTGTGGTTTATTTTTATAAATAGGTCGTAAATTTTTTCATATACAGTTACGTAATCGCTAAGATTAGGGTTGTATACATGTATTTATTCATTTAAATTTTTTATGTTTTTTTAATTATTCGTTTTCGTTTTATAGTTAATTTTCTCGATTTCTTTTTCCCGGTTTTGTAAATATTCAATCCGTGTTTTTTTTTAATTTTTGTATGAGAGTTAATTCCTTCATATTCTTTTTTTCCGCTGTGGTCAATATTTAACCCTTAGTGTTTGATCGTTTATTCGTGGTTGCATCTCATAAGTACGGCTGCAACCATAACCAATGCTACGGTAGCAGCGATCACCAGTCTTCTGCGTCTTCTATTCATTTTCCACAACCGGCTTGATATTTTTATTTCAAATGCCAATAAAACCACCGACTATGCGCTGACAGACGTCGTATACTATGTAATCAAAACAATCCTATGTCGATATACGAGAGCTATGATCAAAACAGCTGATTAGTTCGGAAATTTTCCTTGAATCGATATGAACCATCGATAGAAGTACAACTGCGCATCCTTTCGACGCAGATTATTCGCGTGATCATTCGCGAATTTCATTCACCGTGTAATACGGGGTCATTTATGAAACTCATTCGCGAATTAATGCTTGAATGATCATTCGCATGATCATTCACCGTGTAAAGCGGCCTTTAAATATCGAATTTCAGTGAGCTCGATTACTAATGGAAAAAATTATTCAACAGAAAACAACAAATGGTGTAAAAAAAGGTGACGCATGAGGAGTTTCTAGTTTCAACTCTCACCTTAATTGATAACATCTGTAACATTAGAACCAATTAGGCCTTATCTAATACTCGTACTTGAGAAGAGAAGCTTCTCATGAAGTCAATGGAAGAATTACTTTTATATTGCATGTTCAAATCGTCGTAATCAAATGTTTAATATATAATACCCAAATAATTAAAGAAAATCTTTTTTGCGCCCTTATTGATTTAACATGAGTGTAAGAGATGATTATCTCTGGTAAAACAATTTTTTGTCGTTAGACTTTCAACTTAATAACTCGAGCGTAATTGACGCAACTTAGGCAGCTTAACTGTGGCTCAACCATTTTACCATTCAAACTTATCTGTGGTCTCTATCAAAATTTGTATAAAGTATTAGTTTACATTGTCACCATTTTATTTGTTGAAAACTTTCAAGCTGTGTTGATTTATACCAAAACTTGGCTTTAATGTGAAACTTCAATTTTTCATCATATCACGAGGATGTAACCAATAACCACAATTAATATGAAAATATTTCGAGCTTTAAGTATAAATTCGAACTTTGAAATTAGTATATAAAACAACTTACCTAAGTTACAATGATAAGTATTCCCAATATCCTGTGAGATTTTTAACCCACAATTTGGGAGTGCTCTTTCCGTTTACCTTCCAAAATATAGACTGCCTAAATGAAGTTCCTCTGGGGAAGAATAGTTGGCACAAAATACGTTCCTAGCTTATAAAAAATAAATATCCGAAAGGACAACGGTTTTTGACCCCAACTAACTGCTCATTTACCGAGATGCACTTATTAGGGAGCTAAAAATTTGTCATTTAAAATTTTTTAAATTCCAAATGGGCCGTGTTGGTGCTTACCAGGCTTCCTTTTCGTTCCTAGTCTCTTTATCATCAGGCAACAAATATCTAAGAATATTTTGAAGCAGTGACCTAGTATCTGATGAGTATATCCGCAGTATGCAGAGTACCGAGGACAGTAATTTCATCTAGAGCTTCCATATTAATAAATAGGCTGTAGGAATCGAACGGCCCCTCGATTATTATTCCTGGAGTAAGGACCACCTTATTCAATGCACCTTTTTCAAGATTACGGGCGAGTATTTCACCGAATAACTGAGATTAAATGTAGTACCACAGCTTTTATCTATACATTCTGAATGCTATTCACTCTAAATCTCTTCATTACGTTTTTTCTGCTCTATTTTCCCGAGCTAATAATATCTTCATGAGTCAAGTTATGTCTTCTTCATTATAAAAAATATCATTCCCACTCTCTACACGTAAATCATTTAGCTATTCGTCATCGCTGTATTCTGCAGTCAGCCTTATTTTGCCGAAGCTTAGAATCCGCTTTAACATCGTTCAGATCAGAAATGATCCTTGGAAAAAATAACAATGCGCAGGCAAAAATACCTTCAGAGCAAAGAATTTCTGATGCTTTATCATCCATGATTGGTTACTACTTACTTGAATAGTCCAGTTGGTGGAGATATTTGGTAAAATTTGTCAGAGTATTTTGGTGAAAAACTCCAATGAACGGAAGTCACTCATTCTGTTGTATGTTCGCTCAAATTCCTCGAGCGACAACAACTTTCAGAACCACTTTCATCTCTCGCCACTTTTTCACCGTGATGTCTTTGATATATTGCAGAATAAAAGAGCAAACTGCTAAGCAAGGCAAAAGTAAAGTCATTCTGAGTGGTCTAATACCTACAATGTTGAAAATGTCTATGTGAGACCCCCGAAGCTTCAGTAGCAAATTAATAGATGGAATTAGACAGGATTTTATTAACCAGGTGTCCGTTCTTCTGGTTACTCCCAATCTGCAATTCTTCCCATACTTCCGTCTTCCTCCCCTTCTCATCGCAGTGTGAAATTCCAGAAATTAATCACTGCAATGGTTCACTTCTCACGTATATTGGTGTCTTCTTCTCAACCAAAGGACATCAGTCAAGGTCCCCTACAAGGTACCCTACCGTTCACCCCATTTCCCTCCCCACTTGCTCTCCTCCTCCTCCTTCCATTGCAAAGGAAGAGTTAACTATCAAAACAATTTCCAAATCACTTCCCAACGACTAGAATTCTTGGAAAAATATGAAATTACTTCTCAGATAGTAGACAGTAAACAAGATAGTATACATAACAAGCGAATGCTTGTTATGCATACTATCTTGTGGAAAGGACAAGTACATATAATTAAAAAATGATATTCATCACTGATATCTTTCAAAAGTACGTTTCTCTCTCCAAAAATATTTCAAATGTATCACAAGCGTAAGACGGCGAAGTTATTCATTAAATGAGATAACGGTAGAATGTGGATAAAATAAAAAAAATTTCTTTAAATTAATTAAACAAGTTTCTTGAATGATTTAAATGTTCCACTAAGCAGATTCTAAACACACAAAAGTACTAGAAATAATAAACACCATTCATTTACTCAGTATCACGGCGGCGCCAGGTATTGGTTTGCGTAATTGTGTAGTAAAAATGGAAAAGCTTGTAAGAGCCAGAAACTAAAATTTTCAGTATTCAATAAAATAAGTCTAAAACGTTGAATATTTACTAAAAAAATTTTTTATATATTTTTTGGCACTTACATCCTTTTCCATTTTTACTATACAATTTTTCTAAGAAATACTCAATGATATAAAATAAATGGCTCTTAGCAGTGTTTTCTCTAACCATTTTACACTCTTTAACAAAACAATAGGCTACTGTTTGTTTAAAAATATCTTCTGAAGAATTATATTTTTTAAGCAAATCTTAGAACTTAAAGGCCGCTGCGGCGCCATGAATCAGAATGAAGGTTAAAAAAGAAGATTATATGACGTTCTGATGCACAAGAGTAACAAAAGTTTTTTTGCGAAAACTACCCACAAAATATGGCTACCGAACGAAAATTGTCCTTATTTTTATAGATAACTCCTACATTATTATTTTTATTTTGAATTTTTAAATAGATACGGTATCGCGACAATCGGTCCTAAGAACTCACCATGTTTACTGCATTACCAATTCGTACAACATGACCAAAAGCGCATATTAATGCCATAACTATCTTCTTTACTTAAATGAAGTCAAAATTTCTGCGAGTTAATCTACTCTATACTTATAGCTGTCATTCTCTTTACCCAACGGCACACCCAACAATTTTGCGTAAGGTGCCGTCCAATATCCACCAATACAATCCGATTTTGTCAAGATGTCCTAAAAAAGAGGGTGGAATGTTATGGAGTCATCTTTTTTCAAGAAATTAGGTTTCCAAAGTAACATTTTTTTCCCATTTAGAAGTAGGATGAGTGAACTTTGCTCGTTAGAATATAGCTCGATTTTGTGTCTCATTTATAAAGGTGGTTAAAGTTCCTCCTACTTATCATCGAGTATCGCGCACGAGTCATTTTTCCTTAATTAAGTTAAACTCGTGAGCAAATAGGGTCATTTTGTCTCGTTGTAAAAATATTGTAGAAATGAAATTTATTCAGCACTTTCCAGAGTTACATTATTACACATTTCAAACTTATTTATTGGGAAAATTGGTGAGATTTGGGGCACCTCTCTGGATAATTTTAATTCAAAAGTAGTTTTTGAACCACCTGAATCAATCACTGTCCATTTTATTGTTGCTCTCCTCACACTGTAAAAGTTGCTATCAAAAAACATCAGTGAAGTACTTTAAAATGTAGAAATCTGAAGAAATACCAAGTTAAATATCAAGTCAAATTCAGGATAAGTTATTGGTCATTTCCTTTATTCAAAGAGAAGTACTTAGTAGAAACTTGTCACAACGGTAATTCCATTCGCAACACTTTGTAGGACTTAACTGCACGGTAATTCGACGTTTTCTTTTACGTATGTATCTGCTTAAGGCACTGATATTTCAGTTCCGTGGAGACAAAATTCTCCAGAAAGTATGTACAAGTCAGGAAATGGGGTATAAGTTGACGCAATTTGCCCCATGGGAACGTTTAAATGAGGGACTATTGCTAGATGATAAAATTGCTTCCACATTTGTCCATCGTATTTTAAAACATGAAAGCGCTATCAATCATGCGGTTGCATCTTTATCAGTAGTTATGAATTTGAACAAAGATTTTCTGGATATCTCTACTCCGTTCTCCTCTAAGCTATTCGCATACCTACATTTGATAAGTCCTCATCATTCGCTTATCAGTTTTATTTTTCTTGATCATCCCCGATCAATATTACTACTCATCTCTTCCACTACCGCGTAATATAGGGTATTTCACCATAGAACTATAAAAAATAAGTGGAAATTTTGAAAGGAAGCAAAATATTATAGATTCTCAAATTCTTCTTGAATGTGCAGTACTACGTCTTTATAAAAAAAGTCCAACTTCACACAGTAAAAAGACTTCCTTTAACTGCAAGATTTAAAAGATAAATCATCGAAAGAGAATTGATGGTTGTGACGCATATATCCCGGAACATCAGAGAGGGGTCTTTTCCCTCTAATTCGTCGCCAAAATATTACGGGTGCTGAAAATAAACATATTATGCATACCAAACCTTGAAATCTTTCTTTTAATACATCGCAAATTTTATACGCTCGTAAGCACGCAAATTAGGTCATTAAAATCACGCTTTAAAACTCTATGAATACTACTAGTTGGCAATTTATGCGCAAAGTAATTTTGATACAGCGATCCATAGTCGTCGATATCAATTTTGGATGAAAACGTAGGGATGGAAGCGATATTTTACCACAACTTCCTCTCGGGTTGGAGGAAATGAAATCATCTCCGAAGAATGATACTGCGGTCTCCCGATGAATATTTATGAAGGCCTATGTGTTCGCTCCTTGCATGGGTGAAGCCCTCATCTTCCATTGCTGACTTTGGATATCTACGTTGGATTAGGGTGTGGGTCAACCGAGGGAGCCAAATGAATGCACTAACTGAGGTAATTTTATGGGAATCGTTTCCCTTCCAGTTCCCATCAAAAGGAGATATTACTGTTTGAGGAATTTACATCTTGATTTGAAAGCAAGATGTAAATGATATGTTTGAACGCAAGAAATCAGTCTTGATAGTCCCACAGTCCTATAAAGCTGGAACCAATAATTTTCCCACGCTGCACTCTCCTTGCAAACCTCTTTTGCTTGAGTTAATTCAAAATTATAAAATGTATTAATTAAGTTTTCCGAAATCCTATAATGCTTTTATCGGTCCAGGGGAATTTTCCACAGAAAATATAAGCTGCTCACCTGAACCTCAGTTATTATAGGGATTCCCATTGCTTGAGTGGATTACGTTCACATGAAAATGATCCGGCCAGGAAATCAACTGTAGTCACTCAGCCATTCCATTCCACCGAGATCGCATGAAAAGGTTGGGGCACGAAAGTCAGCTAAATGGAAACCGAGCGGAAACTTAAAATTGCGCGCTAATGCTCACCTACCCAACACGGATATTCTCGAATGCGATCACTTTCTCCTGTCAGCGTTTCACCTCATTTATTGACGGAGTGTAGGCGAGCTCTCCGATGTGAATGCGCGCGAATTCGCCCGGATGCCTCTCGTTTCGCTCGTTTCTCTCGTCGATGCACCGGTAAATTGAGCATTCCGAAGCATTCGCTTCCCCAGTGATTTGCTTGCGCTGTCGGGAAAGGGTTAATATATGCACCTCCAGAGGTACGGCTGGCATGAGGCAGTCCCGCCCGACGTCGATTCAACGTGGGAGTTGGCATTACGTGAGGGATTCCACATGCGTGGTCTCTCCGGCCGAGGTATCTCCATGGAAGATGCAAGGGCTCCTGCGCTCACCAATTCCTCTGGCTGAGGCAGCTCCCTTCGGAAAATCTTCCTTTTTGTGTTCATTCTCATCACTGAGCGGTTTGCTTTTCCACTATCTAGTATAAAGCCAGTTTCAAATGCTTTGGGGTAGATGAGAATTTGCCGTTTCAATTTAGGAACAAAATAATTGGGAACTATGTTTAGTCTACAATGAACTAAATCTTGAAGAGTAAATACATGCGATTTTTCTTTGTATTGATACAGTGGCGTACCTTTAGTTAATTTGCATCACAATTTTTAGAATATTTTTCAACTTTTTTCCAGTCAGCTCATTCCCTCTCTCTCTCTATTCTCTCTTTATTCTCACTTATAATGCGAGGGCTGTTCAAAAAGTAATGATAATAGGGAAAATGTGCTGCGAAGAGTAGCAATGCTGCATACCATCGTGTAGCCCATTCTGTTTGCCATCTATAACGACCAGTTTCAAGTCGATTTGTACAGTGAATGGACGCATGTGACGAATCACGTAACATGTGTTAGATATTCACCTACCATGTCAAGCATGGATGAAAAGTTAGAGCAACGTTGTGCCGTGAAATTTTTCGTGAAACTCGGGAAGAACCGAAAAGACGAGTATGAATTATCAACTACAGCGTCTGGTGAAGATGTTACGAACCAGATGACCTTTTAGAAGTGGTATTAAGCATTTGAGGATGGTAGAGAGAGCATTCCCGACGAACTAAGAGAGGGACGCCCTTCAACGTCTCGAACAGAGTTTGCAATGAATACAGCTGCCAATATAGTCCACGAAGGACGACAAATTGCCATACGGGAGCTTGTCACATATCTAAGCATTTCAATAAGCAGCGCATTTTCGATTCTGCAATATGATTTGGCCATGCGACAGGTCTTGCAGATGGGTGCCGCACCTGCTAACAACGGAGAAAATTCAAAATTGTGTCTCGGCGTGCGTGCGCGGCCCCACATCGCTCACACTGAAGTATATTTCTTGAATGCTAGAGGCATCGTCACAGTACCCCATCTAAGGTACAGTCCAGATTTGGTCCTTTGCGAATTTTTTCCCCTTCCCGAAGTCAAGTTTCCGCTCAGGGGACGGAAATTCAAGACTGATCATGAGGTTATGAAATCTGTGGAGGCGCGGTGCTAGGAGTTCGAGAAAGATGATCTGGCGTTCGTGTTAAAAAGTGGCAGGAACGGTGGCAGAGTGCATTAGAACAGAGGGGGGTTACTCCAAAAAAGAGCATGTAGATTTTGAAGACTGAATAAATATTTTTACCTGTGGAGCGTTTTTATCATTGCTTTTTGAACAGCCCTCGCATTACTAATATTAATACTTTCTTTCAATAATGAATTAAAAGAAAATACGGAAAAGCTATAATTTGGCTGTACATAATTTGGATAATTGGGTAAAACAAACGTTTTACCGCCCCATTTAATCGAGGTGCTTCGAGTCTACAATGTGGCATCACTTTAATAGCTCCTAAAGAAACTTTGGTTTAATGTATGATATCGTATCTATCACTGCTATATTTTGAATGGATGTGTCTCATCACTAATTCAAACCATTGATTTTTGTTTAATTTGGAGCAAAGAGAATAAAACGTCAACGTTGGATATTATTTTTTAAACTAGTTCATCATCTAATTTTTACAGCATTTAACTAACTTTGAGAAATGTTTTCCTAGGATACACTGATAATTTAAAAAAGAATATAAAACTATGATTTCCACAGATTTTTATTGCTCGAGACGACCGATTTAATTTATTACGCCATAATTAGGCGCAATATACAATGAATGGTCGTCCATTTTACTACTGACTACCTGTAAAAAGACTTATGGAGGGGGAAGATAAATCATTTGATGGCGTAACAGCCAAAATTGGTCGTCTTGAGTAAAATTAATCTTTTGGAAACTTAAAGCCGAGTTCCCTTTTAAAAAATGGCAAGGTTGCACAAAATTTGATCTTCATTGCATGATTACACTCAAGCCACATGGTGTATCCACTTCATGGTGTATCAAGCCACATGATTTAGGGAAAGTTACTGTGTTTCACTATTCTCGTTCAGGTATAATAAATGTTCTGCATTGTACATCATCTACGCGTGATTCTAATTGAATTTCTCAGTTTGGTTTCGAAAATCGAGAAGAACGAGGAATAAAACCGGGACATTTTTTTCCAGGAGAATTCTTTCACAGGCTCCAAAAGCGCTGTATACTAGCAACGACAGTCATTCAACTCCCCTCATTTTTGTAGCAACGCTATTTATGAACGCCTTTTAGCAAAAAGAGTGTTCATGTTGCTGATGGTCAAGAAACAATGAACACATATCTCTTCCCTTGACGTTTCAGTTCAATAAAATGTCGGAAAATTGACGTGAATGGACGTGTATTATTTACACGTGGTAGCTCCTTGTGCTTTTTAATATACGGCTTCGATCTTTTGCGGGAATCCCCATCACGAAGTTTCTCATATAACTCTCACAGCGCTACGGCCTTACGAATCCTTACAGTTTATTCGTCCCCATTTCTACATTTTTTTATTTCTTCTCTCCTTCAAACTTTTCGCAATAGGACCCCAAAAACGTCTTCCCATGAAAGTTTTAATCAAGCTACTGCTACCCGCTATCCGCCGGCCCATTTTGCAAGCTCATCCGTACTTTCCAAATCCCATATCATGCTAGTATTCCCCTTTCCCTTCACTTATTATGAGTTGTCCTCACGCTCTTCTAGTGCAGTGTCTTCGGAAAGCCGTGAATTAACCCGTAGTTAACGTAATTTTATTTTTTCAATTAACGCTCAGGAAGTGAAAAAATTGACAATGGAGTCAGGTTTCATATCAATGTTACTGAAATACATTTGACCGCATTTGGGTAAACACAACGTATACGCAGTGCATGCAATGACATCAGCTACCCATCACCGCATTATGATTAGCAAAGGTTATCTCTTTAATTTAACTTTGATTTCAAATAAAAAAATACTTTCACATTAGTTTTTGTATTCATGTTTTTGGTAAAATGCGTCAACACAAATTTTAATCATTTTCACCTCACCAATTATTGTTAAGTAGCGCAACTAAAATATGAAGACAAGAAACTAGTGCTTCAATAATACTAGTTGTGGATTCAGGAAACATTTACATTAGATATAGTCTGACGAAATAATTTAACTTTATTCCCGAGAAAGTCTCCGCACTTAAGTTATTAGAAACGAAAAGTAAAAAAATAAAAATGCGATAATGAAAAAAAAACGATGATGTGACACGGGCGGAAAAAGACCGGCTCACTTAACACATAAACCAGCTCTGTAAAACGAGCTTCGAGTGGGAAAAGTTATCACGCAACCACGTTCATTTAAATTGGCTTCTCGAGTAATTCACGCTAAACAGTGCATCCGAAAGTTTTGTTTCGAGGGCAAACGGTAATTTCAAAATGCATTCCCGATGCGAGGCGAACGGAGTGGGAAAGAATAACTGCACGAAATGGTGAATCCACGGATTTCATTGCCATTCGAATGAACTTTCTTTATCACCTGAAAAAAAAAAACAAAAAAGTTTTCCTTCTAATCTCGACCTCGACACCTAACTATATTGCCCTTCAGGACTTAAACTGACAATTCGAGGGCAAATCAATGATGTGGCTCATTGGTCACGTTCGTGCTCCAGGGAAACAATGGGTGAAATTTTTCCTCCCACGAAGAAATGAATGTGCAGTTTACTGGGAAAAATTTCCGCTAACCGCTATCCTGAGTGGAAAAATTTCCATTCCACAGAAAAACCCCCATTAACGTCTGAACTATTTTATCTCCACCATAATTTGCCTCTCTCCGCCAAGAGTAAAATTTTGCCACCCACGCCTTCATCTGTTTTCTGGGCTTCATCAGTTTTCCGTTCCTTATGGCTTTTACGTTCTCTTTTGATTCACACAACCGATAATTATGCGTTTCCATTTTCCCCTTTAATACTTTCCTGACCACAGGAACAAAATACTGCGTTGTGTACTGCTATTTATCGTCATTGGTGCTATTTTATCTTCCTAATTTTCTGTTCTTAGCTGTTTTAAGCAAGGGTCTTCTTATGCCGACTTCATTTGGTGGTAAATTCTCAAAAAGTCATTATAATTACCACATAAAGACATAAAATAACACAAAATAAAAAATACTGCACATGAGTATATCTCCATTTAAAAAATAAAATTATAACAATATCAAAAGAACCTCTTAGATATAAATTTGATAGTAAAGTCATCCCTAAAGAAAGTTCCAGTT
The DNA here is from genome assembly GCA_963169105.1 of Ceriagrion tenellum. Taxonomy (NCBI): domain Eukaryota; kingdom Metazoa; phylum Arthropoda; class Insecta; order Odonata; family Coenagrionidae; genus Ceriagrion; species Ceriagrion tenellum. The sequence goes on along the minus strand of OY720632.1, from coordinate 131,107,287 downwards.
CATACTTGGGTGTAAAATTGCCTCATTGAGAAAACATTTGGAAAGAAGTCAAGTGGACATGTGATTAAGGGAAAAATAAAATAGCGGGCTTGCTCTATGATACCATCTGGAATTTTAAGCATGAGGAATTGGCACCTACGGCAAAAGTTTATCCGAAGGTTTCCGCGTTGTTTTGCATACTTGGTATTTTTCTCGGGTAAATTGAAAAAAATGGGCTGCATGTGATAATTCATCAAATATTGACATTGAAACATTTATTTAGCGGCCACAACCTGAACCAAGAGATAAAATCCTGCTTAAAGGGGTGACTGAGGATGCAGGTCTCAATGTATACTGAAACAACAAAATCATTCTTTTAAACTATCATTATGAACGATGGCATTTAAAGATCCTGCATTCAAACATCTCCCGTATATCCGTGTTTTTCCTTCAAAGTTGACTCTACTCAAATTTCTCTCTCTCTGTACACCGGCTGACATATCTTTCATCATCCTATCACGTCTTTTTTCCTCTTAGTACAAAACTAAAGTTTCACCTCATGCTATGCGTATACCACAACTTTTCCTGACTATCCGTCGTTTGGCGTATCCCTGTGGACATCAATTGGCATAAATTTTTTTCCTATACAATATGTGGTCTCAAGGTGGCTCTTCATTCTCAAATTCAATGGTCGAGTAAAGAGATCGAAAGAGTTCGAGATGCTCTGCAACGACAATATTCATATTCAGCATTCTCCTGAGGCCTCGGGTTATTTTATTCAGTTGAGCGTCAAAATTAATACCTTGTCTCTTTCTTTCCAAACATATTGCTTCCTCCCGCTGACATTTCTATTTGATTTTTAATTTTCTTTTCCCGTATTTCCTTTCCTTTTCTTTCCATAACGCCTTTCCTATGTTCACATTTTGTTGAATTTCCATTTACAACGACCTGTCTACCGGTCTCGCTCACTTAAGCTCCTTCCTCCCTCCTCTATGTCCATCCTTTCGCCTTCGACCCGTCCTCAATTTCCTCTTCTCTCGACTCTTCATCCCTGACCAACACCGGTGAAATGAGAGTAGACAGAATGCATATATTTCACGTCTCCACGTTTGTAAGCTCGTCTTGTCAACATGAGCCGTTGGTTTACAGGATGTCAAATATTATCTCCCTTCACGCGCAACTTCTTTCCACTCGGATCAACTTGTTTTTGACGTTCCGACTCGTGTCCATTACATATTTTTTTCATTTTCACCGACTGCCCTCTCAAGCTCTATGCCCGGAGCACTCCAGATTGAGTTTCTCCGCGTGTTTAAAAAAATGAGCTGGCTTGTGTGATGGGACTGCCTTGCATGAGATATCTTTGTTTGCGCCCTCAGTTATTGGATGGCAACCTAGAGTTAATAATCTATTTTCATTAGCGTTTTCCTCGACAAGAGTCAGCAACTTTAATGTAATTAAGCGCACAACTTATATATTCAGTGAGTTGAATTTTTACCCCCTGTTCACCAGGTTTAAGCGGTATACTCGTGAAAAACTGTCTTTCGTGTCACTTCCATGACTGGGGAGAGGCTCCATAGGTTCTACCATTGAGTAAGGTTGATATCATTCATAACTATGATCGAATTACAGAGCCTCGACTTGTGACAGGCCAAAAAGTTTATTTTTAGGGTAGAGCAAGATAGTTTTCATATCGAATGATTAAAATGGAATCAAGATTTTAAAGGCTGCAAGAGCCGTTTCCCGTGGTGGGGCACATAATTACTTGAAACCACACGCTCCCTCACAATATTCACACGAAGGTGGTGGTCGGCTTCGCACCACCATTGTGATTGTTGATTGCGTCGCGTATTTTCACGGTGTCAAAGCTATTGTTTCTTCTGTTAGGGCGTTTTGAATGACAACCAAAGCAGTGAAAACCCGAAAATGGAGGAATATATAATATTTTTTAATTTTTTATAAACTAGATAAGTCTACTTATGGCTCAATACTATATTGATAAGTTTTTGTGAATATTTTGCTCTTCTCTGGAGATTGACCGGAAGAAGTTGTTCCACTTCAGTTAATCCTAATATTACTTGATTAAAGGGCTAATGTTATTCATTTCACTGATAAATTCTTTAATCATCTTTAACGTTCATCTGTAACTTCTCAGGAGAAATAAATCTCTAATGTGAATCTTAAATTTTAATTAAAAATGTGAATCTTGAGTGAACTTGATCCAGATAATGATAGAAGATCAGGACAGATGATTATATGAATCAACGCAAAATGAACGAAAATACATTAAAAAATTAATAAGCTCAGCGTTTAGAAATTTGAACATTTGGACCAAAATCTATCAGTTCTCTTTGTCAGCTTGAGAATAAACTAATCGCGTGATGTATGCTTTTTTAAATTAAGGTGAAAAAAAATGGGAAGTGGGGATCCTTGCGTAGTCAGGAGTGGTACTTGAACCTGTTTGGGTCGAGTTGAGAGAGGAACCTGCTTTCTTATACTACCAACGCATTTTTTCTTCGACTGCGCTTGAAAAACTAAGTGATTTTTATTTTACTCTTTCGTCGGCAGCTTCTGCATCACTTTCATTTAATTTCCGAGTTCCAAATCCTTCTCCGTTAATAAGCTGACACTTCATATCCTTTTCGCTCTCTGTTCATGACGTTCTTCACTTCGCATTTTAATCTGTCCTTCTCAGATTACTTCTGAAGAGAATATGGACGCGTTTTGAAGTCCTGAGGGGAACCGCGTGTCCCTTAGGGGTCGTGAAAACACGAGGGAGAAGCTCTTTGTTCTTTTCCGCGCAGCTTTAGGCTTCATCAAATTTCCTCGAAACCCTTTTAAGTGAAAATTCACGGGAATATACTCACCCGCATGAACGTGTTTACGCGTAGGTTGAGAAGAGGAAGTTTAATTGGAGGGCGTGATGCTTGATGAGTTGATTCTCGCTTCATGTCATTGTTTTTTGGTCATTTGAATGGAGGCGCGTCCGTCACTTGTTGGTGGAGTCCCCTTGACTTTAAATAATGCTTCCCGAGAGAAGTAGTCCAAGTTTAGTCGAGTGCTTTTTTGGAGAACCATAATAGGCGTCCTAATTTTCCCGTGGATCGCAAGCGAAGTAATTAAATGATAACACAACCTAACCCTGAGTTCGGCGGAGGAAATAAGAAGATTACTTACCGGTGTTGTTTTCAATATAAAAATAACGTTTTTAATTCCTCAGAATCACTTGTCAGTTAATTGTTTAATAGATCTTACATTGACTCTGGTTAAGAAGGCAAAATAATCAATTTTTTAGCTGCAGTTGTATCATAAAGTATACTTCAACTTTTAAAATTGTTAATGCCTATATCTCTGTTATTGGTTTCATTCTCTGATCGACATTATATTTCAAGAAGATTCACTCATGTCATTGAATTGGTAACCAGCTGCTGCCTTGTTGCAGGAAAGTATTGAGATTCTTCATTCGGATTCATACTTTGGACAACCTCACTCATACTTTAACACATCTGCTTCAATTGACCAAATAGTTTATAATGTCATAAACTAATCTTGTTGTTGTTATTTATAAAATGGAAGCATCCATCAAAGAGATTGTCAGATTGAGAAACTCATTTAAAAAGAAACATCTTCTGGATTCCAAAAGAGCACACGGATAAACATCTACCAAATTAGTTTTTTCCTCACATCGCCGAGAAAGAAATAAAGTTTCGCGTTTTTTCAGCAGTGCTTTCAAAAAGAGAGCACAAAAACACTTGTCCGTCAAAAATTTAACTGAGCACCGATTAATAGCTCAATAATAACATCCACGGCGCCCGCACTAATTTCACTTTAACTCCTTTAATCCAAACACAAACCTTTAAACCCTCCAGAAAAACAAAGGCGAGACGAAACTCCTATACATATACGCTTTGGGTGGGCGTGGTCTTTTAATTAATTTCTCCAACCCACTCCACCCTGGAAATGACACCATGAGTCTTTCCGTCGGAGGCACGTTGATGGTAACAATGGCGACATCCTGAACCGAATCCCCCTCTGCCGGCCGTGTTTTGTGGGAATGATGCGAAAGTAGTGGAAGGTGGGTGGGAGGGATTGGGAAGAGAGAGGCCGTCGAGGATTTAGGAAGGGAAGGAAGGAAAAGGACAAGAGGAGGATCATAGGGGACGAGGGAGGAAGATGGAGAGGAGGAGGGATTTCTGGGAGAACGTCGCGTCTGAATCCCCCAACTGGGGTCCCCTATGACAAGGCAAGGAGATGTGTACGGGAACTCCCCGCCGGACAGTTGGCCTCCCCGTGGCGATGAAATACGGAACGGAAAGCCTAAGGAAGGAATGCCAACACACACATGAATATTTAAATTATCGGTAAGTTACACGTGTAAGTGTGCATACAATATGGTATACATACAAATTAATGTAAATGAAGACCATACGTATCCACCAGTGAGCATACATCTAAATTTCAATATGTGCCGTTATCAGTTTATGTAATACATAGCTCTCCAGAATCTTTTCCAAGGCCATTAAAAATTTATAAATAAAAAAACAGAAAATTTTATTGGATCTGGAGGTCTTTTAGCGGAATTAGATATGACTATGTGGAGCATATTAGCCCATAATAGTAATAAGCCCATAAGGAACGCGGAAAGAAGAATTCTCGTCGGAGTTCACAAGTGCAAGGTCACATTTATGTATATTTGAAAGCATGTAATTGGAAGGGGTAAGGTGCTGATAAATTTAATGGATTTGGATAAGCATTAAACCTTATTTAAATACGGGAAAATGTGTACGTGAGAATGAGAATTAAACCATTTAATATTATTGGACTTTTCAGTTACGAGTCTCAAAAACTCTACAAATTTATTTATGATTCACTGAGACCATTTGCGAAAATAATTTCCACATTCTATATTAGTACATAAGTGAATGGTATTTTCATATTACTTCATCACATAATGATATAGGGGACTGAAAGAGAGAGTACTTCCAAGCGGTTCTAAGAAGGTTAGGGAGGAGGTGTAAGGAAAGGAGTCTTTAGCGGAAAATGGAGTGCGCATGATAATGGAAGGAAGCGTCAGGTCGGTCAGATTTTTCCGTGGGAATGCTTGCCAAGGTGGGGCGAGTGAGGGTGGATATCCTCTTGATGGATGAGTCGAGGGTGAAGAAGAAGGAAAGAAGAGGTGAGAGGGAAAGTAGGAGGTTAAAGGTGGAGAAGAGAGGTGCGTAAGGAGGAAGAGAGAGAATGAGGAGAAAGGGAAGATGAGAGAGAGGACAGGAATTGGAGAGGGAGAGAGAGAGTATGACGAGATGGATGAATGGGGAAGGGGATTGGGACGGCGGACGAGTGCAAAGCCGTGTTGACGTTAAGGCAAAGAGCAAAAGAGATGACAAAAGGGAAGGGGTCGGTTGTGAAGGGTTTGGCGGCGCAGGGACGCGAGAGAGAGAGAGTTACAGCCGGAGCACTCAAGACTCACTCGCATGAATGGAAAATGAAAATAGTCGGGGCGTGGTTGTGTCGTGAGGACACATGGCCGTTGGCTTTTGAGTGAATACCCAATGAGTTGCGTTGCTTGCATTTCGTGCTGGCTTTCGTTTGTGAAAATCGATAGTGACATCTGAAATTTCCAAATGTACTCATCACTTATAATGATTACTTGCTTCTTTCCCTCAGCCTCGTTTTCGATTTTGTCTTACTGCAAACCTCGAGAGACAATTAGTACGCTGGTTAGTCTTTTTCTTATCCTCCAAAATATCTCTATTCTTTCGATGTGTTTCCTCCTCCTTTCTTCAGGATTGGATTGGATATTTGGGTAGGCGACCGACAACTAAGGTCATTTGCACCATAAGGGACAGGTAAGGGAGGAAGGGTGGAGAAAAACCCGGCATAAGCCTGCTCTTAACGAGAGGCACCAAGGGGATTATAGTTTTAACGACACATCCGACTGGCCGAGTGATCTACTTGATGTGCCCTCCATGAGACATTCAAGTAGGAATCGGGTTTCCTCAGAAAAATATCCCCCTCTTCAGGGAATTGAAGCCTGGCCGTTAGCCACCACAGTGTCCAAACCGAATTATGTCTTCTGACCGAATGTATTCGGTCTCTCTCTTTTTCCCGTAGCTTTTTTAAACCATCCATGTTGCTTTGAAAATCGTTTCATGCTGGGTACCTTTCAATTTCTCATCTTATAATTTTAAGAGGAGGCGCACTTATTATATATATTTGGTACAAACGAAGGTGCAAATTTATTCCTTCTGGCATGTTCCTTTAGGTAGTGCGAGCGACATAGTTACCTAATCATAATAGAGACCATATTCGAAAAATGCGTCTTAATTTAAACAGCTGTGATAGAAATTAATTAAGTATTGTATTATTAACGGTGCAATAATATAGTATTACAATACAGAAATTGTAAGTAAACAAATGAAAATTTCCAAATAAGTCTTTAACTGGACTCATTTTTTTTCTCGCAGTACGTTTGAAACTCCATCAAAACGGAAATTTTTTTGTGATCCAGAAGAATTTACTGCAGTGATGATATGATTAATTTTTAAAATAGTTGCGAAAACACACAATCTACACGTGGTCCGAAATCGGAAAATGCCGGACAAAAGTCCAAAATGGCTTTTTCTGAGATAGAGACTTAAAACTTGGCGTAAATACTCATAAATGATTACCAAATATAGATTTATATGCCATTTTACATAAATACGACCATTTACTGAGATACAGTAGCCCAAACATGACCAATTTTTCAAAAACACGCGCGATCTCGTTTTTCTTCGAAAATATTTGAATTTAAGCAAGTGGTGTTGCGTTGGTATGATATTTATGGAATAAAAAACGCAGTATTACTTTGACCTGGTGCTTTTCCTATATTTTCCATGACTTTTGAAGATTTTGGCTCTCATCTGTCTGGTTTTGCAACGCAAAATGGCGTACCCGTTTTTCACGTGAAATTTGACATAAAGTAGACATTATCTTTCGTTTACGAAATACATAATTCGGGAAATTTACATCACAGTGTAAAGTAAAGATTTCTTAAGAATACTAAGCCGAAATCTTGGAAAAAGTTTGCGACCAAGGAAAGAGAGCAATTTTTCGATCGCGCGTCAAGGCTGAGCTACACGACGCGGGACCCTGAGGCTCGGTAACTGCGGTCGATTTTTCAAGTTTTTTGAAACTTTATTCTTGAAATCGTCATTTAAAGCATGGCACGTAGTCATTTTTGACCTAAAACACTATACTGAGGATATTACCAGGATTATGGATCGATCGACTACACCATTTAACGCATTACTCTAGTGAAGACGCTAGGGATTGGATATTTGTCGGAACCATCCCACGCATAAGAAATATGTTTCGGGTATGAAGTAGGGTTAAGAGATTATGTCGGCATTCTAAAGAGAGAGAAATAAACTGTTTCCGGGAAAGGCAACAACCGATACTCTTTTTCCGTTTCTACCCTCGCCGAGGTGGGTCGCGCGGAAAGGGGCGTTTTATGACGACGCGCAGCCTTTGACGGTATAAAAAGGGTTCTTCCACAAGGGTTTTCCCTTTTCAATTTGACCAAGATTGATACACAAGGGGAATGTTTTAGGGAAAAGGAAACGAAAATTCTTTGAATCTTGGTATTTCTTTGAATTACTGGATTATACAGTATTATAAAATGGTAAATTAAGAGTTTACTTGACTAGGGCAAATTTCGCTTTCGGTCGCCCATGGTAATGTAAATATACGAGGCAACATGTCTGATAAATGCAAATGCAAAATCAAATCGAACAAATGCATTGACAAAAAGTTTGAAAAGCGTTTGCTAAATCCGTAAAGGAATATTTAAATTAAAAAACAAAATAGCATCAATGGAATACCAATCAGCTGAAACTTACAAATGAAATCAATGCGGAACCATAAATTAGAATATAAAAGGAATGCATGTTTCTGAAGTCACCTATTTCTGTGCTTTTTTTAGTTATTAAATTTTTTTAATTTACAGAATTTCAACCTTCAGTCGTTTCAATGAACTCATTTCGTCAATAGTGCCTGATTCCTCGTCTTCACTATCATCTAAAAGCAGCAGTTCTCTAAAATATTTTGGCATTTCGCTTGCTCTCCTCGGAGTTGAATTCAGGGTGAAGGAAAGAAATGGATCAGACATTAACAACAGTCTTATAAAAAGGTCGTCATTCGTGGTTCACTGGAGTGCTTCCCGCTGATTCTCTGGCTGAATTTCCGGGTTTTCTTATTCCGGACTTCCATTGCCGCTTCACAAAAATTGTCCCAAGGGAAGAATCGCCTCTTTTGCAATGTCGCTTCCATGCAGAAGTACCTTTTGTACCGTGGTTGCCATATAATACCAGGGATACAGCTTTACGTATAATTCCGCAGTTCTCTGGCAGTAGTCCGACAAAAGCTGTATAATTAAGAGTTATGCCACTGGATATTGCCATCATAATAATGGAAATTTTTTTAATGAGATCAACATTGATACCTGTAATTAAAACATGATAAATTAATTTACTGCTGGTGGTACATTATACTTTCCTATGAGAACTAATAATTTAGATGAAATATTTAACCAGCTTATATGCAAACACATGCGTGAAGTTTACATATGCTTTGCTATTACAGTGCACGTTTATTCAATTACCTGTCAAATCAGCGGCCAAGTCTGGGGAATCGAAGCCTTGCCGTGTTACCGTCATTCGTGTTACCTGATCCAGGCCTTGGAACATCAACAATCAACCCCATCCTTTCTCTAAAAGCCTTCTGAATTCTTATTTTTCTCTGCATAAGCAGTGTTTTGAGATTTCCTCGGGCCTGTAAAGAATTTTGTTCGTAATTCAAAGGCAATTTCACCATTGAACCAGATTCCAGCTTGTTTGTATTCTTTCTTACCTGCCACTTTTTGAACTCTAGTCTGTACGATATTTGTAGCACACATTCAAAAAACCGGATGTAGAAATGCAAGGTTGACAATCTAAAAAGATATTTAGTCACATCTGCGGGTCGATTCCTCATTGCCTTCAAATCATTCATCTCCGTAGCTGTTTCTCCGCAGATGTAGCACCTCATACTAGGATTGTCAGTTAATGCGTTGCATGCCTAAAATAATCGTGATTTAATTTTTTTTAACCATTAGTACTACCATATTCTTGTCTATCACAATAGAAATATGAATTTGTCTTACTTTTCCTTTTATCATGGTTAGCAGCAAGCTGAAATTGACTGAGTAATTTCCATTGCTCCAATTTTTCAGCCTGTCAATCAGCCTTTGAATATAAATACTTTCCTCAATAGCAACTTCCTTGGTTTTCTTCAGCCATCGGAAACGAATAGGCCGGCAAAATCTGGTTGATGATGGGCGACGATTTTTCCAATTATTTCACCTAAAGCAGCAGACATGGAATTAAGTACTCAGTTTTACTACAGCCAGATTCATTCGTAATAAGCAAGATATGCAATTTAAAATGCCTCAAACTTTTACCATTTTCGTCATTCAGCAAACAAAGTGGCACCAGAGAGCTCATAAATAAATATTCATCGGAAGAATCCGCCTGTTCCCAATACTGTTTATATTGTGAATGGCAGGAACTCCCGTCAAAGCCATATTTGCATATTAAGGTGCAGTTCACCTAATTTCTGGCCGCTAGAACAGTGGATTCGCATGCCAGTATCCTCGATGCAGTGTGGTTTAATAGAGCCTGTAGACACTTCGCATACGTTTTCTGTAATTCGTATTGCTTCTGGGTTTGCAGCACTTTTTACGGTTAACACTCGTGCGTAGCTAGGGTAACAGGAATGTCCGTAAGTACGAGCAAAGCGTCTTAATACATTGTACTGATTTATAGTCAGCCCAATGGTGATAATTAAAGATAAGGCCTCCTCTGGAGACATCACATACTGCACCTCATCACTCTTCCTCCACTTAGTAAGTACTCTCTTAGCTCTAGTGGGAGTAGTTGTCGTTACTTTCGTAATTAACTTTGCGGCTGCAATATCTCCTTCCCCTCTTAAACCAAGAAAGGCTGCTAATGCCAGCTCAGCTACTGAGGAACAACTGTTAATATTTTGAACTTTCCTTCTTTTAGATCGGTTGCACGAAAAAGTAAAATCTTTTACGGACCGCCCCAATGAACCTAATAAAGCAATAATTGTAAGATATAGAATAGTGTATACGATTTATAAGGTAAAGAATAAGTATAGATATTCAGAAATATAATTTTCTTTAAAAGTTCAAAACATACTTAAATATAATGCATCCCAGTTGCCTTTGAAGTACCAGGAAAGTATTGACTGACAACTTCAGGGAAATTAATTGGCTCTGCGAGCCATGCCTTACATGGCACTAAAAATATTTCATTATTCCGGCAACATTGTTTCCACATTTTTTCGTAATAAGGCCAGAATCCCAACCAAAGTAATTCACAAAGACCATCAAGAGCATCCTCATAGCTCTCCATATTTAATCTCCGCGACAAAAAATCCAGCAAGTGTATATTTTTCTCGCCTGATGTCTTTCCCTTCATTTCTAATACTTTATTATGTAACTCAAAACGAGTAATTTGCTTTGAATCCATTCCTACGTTAGAAAACGCTCAAAATCCTGTGCGGTGATTTGAAAATTAGAAATACGTAAAGAGAACACGCATCAAAATCATAATTGCCATGATTTATGAGAGGCGAAAAAACAGTAAAAATCGATAAGTAATTTAACACTTTCATTGAAGTAGTACGCAAACACACGCATCTTTGAAATGGAAATCATAAATAAACTTACCTTACAAAAATTCAAGCTGGACAATCATTGTGCTGTCCAACTCCGGGGATAGCTAGTGGGAATTCAATAAAGCCCGAACCAAATCACTGGGCAGCACGAACTTGAGAATTACACTACAGAAGGAAACGACAATAGGAAAACAAGCACGACACTTCTTCACCGATTCCAACATAAAACTGCAGGTTGAAATGCATTTCTGCCGGGGAAAGGAAAAAACCCTTGTGGAAGAACCCTTTAAATATCGTCAAAGGTTGTGCGTCGTCATAAAACGGCCCTTTCCGAGAGACGAACAAGTTCTTATACCTGGGCTGTTTGGCAGTGCATCTCCCTTATTTTATCGCGTCTATGAGACCTAGAGATGTAGTGAGGAGTCATGACAATATTCTCTATGTCGCTCTGAAAAATATCAGTTCTGAATTTATCAAGCAACCTAAGCCTAGCGTGTTCCCCCGAGTCTCTAGGGTTGAGACTAAGAGAAAAATGATCAGGTAGTGCAGCCATATATTCGTGGATAGAATTGAAATGAAAACTCTTTTGACGCTTAGAAAGACTTTACCTTTCGTCTAAATTTAGAGGTTCAACAGGTAACTGATATGGTCGATTCTTTCCTTTTAATGAATGTATTTACCTCGTATTTCTTAGTAATATCTTACTTTTGACATACTATATAAATATTGCCCAAAAACGTGATGCAAATGATGATAGCATCAATTTATCCCACTAAATTATTAAGGTGACGCGAAAATAATGACCTTCAAGATTATCTTACGTAGACCACGACGAATTCATAGATGGCTTGATCATTAGGCGTCACGTCTCTGAAGGTTGAAAATAGTGACGGGGACTCGTGAGACTGTTGTTTGAAATAGAATAGGTGCATATTCCAATGCAGAATCCGAACTTAGCTCAAGGAATCCTAAGGTTGTATGTTATCTTCTCAATTGTTCCACGTATTGTATTTTAGAACACTCTTTATTAGTTAAAATTGTATTTAAATTAAATTACAAAAATTTAATGTAATTTTTTAAAACTTAATGTAAATTAAGATTTACAATAATATGGCTGGAAAATATTTTTTATAGATGTATCCTATAATTTCGGTGAAAATACAGTTTTTACGAGAAAGCGTACTACATTAAATATTCCAACCCTCCTAAAGGTTCCGTAAACCAATAATGTCTTAAGAGAACCGTCCTCGGAACTAACAGATATTTTTGGCCTCATCTTTCAGTCTTGCCAGAGATAACCTTCTGCAATTTTATCTTATTTCTTCAATACCATCATTGGATATGGAAAATCTTTTTAGACTCGCATGCCCCTTATTCGATAAATTATAGAACATGCCAAATATCCGTTTAAGGCATAATGCATTAACTTTTGCCACATTATGTCCTTAATTCTCGTAGCTATTTAGGCCATTGCCTTCCAAACGGTTAAGGCCTTGCTGTAACTTACATATTCGATGGTAGCGTCTGTTTTCCTGCAAATTTAAGTCACAACTCTAATGTATAACTTATTTTTATAAAATTTGGAATGTGATTGTCCTAATCTACTTTATATAAAATCTCTACGATACACACTCGACTCACTTTCAGACCAATGCCTCTTCCAAAACGCCCCTTTCCGCGCGACCCACCTCGGCGAGGGTAGAAACGGAAAAAGAGTATCGGTTGTTGCCTTTCCCGGAAACAGTTTATTTCTCTCTCTTTAGAATGCCGACATAATCTCTTAACCCTACTTCATACCCGAAACATATTTCTTATGCGTGGGATGGTTCCGACAAATATCCAATCCCTAGCGTCTTCACTAGAGTAATGCGTTAAATGGTGTAGTCGATCGATCCATAATCCTGGTAATATCCTCAGTATAGTGTTTTAGGTCAAAAATGACTACGTGCCATGCTTTAAATGACGATTTCAAGAATAAAGTTTCAAAAAACTTGAAAAATCGACCGCAGTTACCGAGCCTCAGGGTCCCGCGTCGTGTAGCTCAGCCTTGACGCGCGATCGAAAAATTGCTCTCTTTCCTTGGTCGCAAACTTTTTCCAAGATTTCGGCTTAGTATTCTTAAGAAATCTTTACTTTACACTGTGATGTAAATTTCCCGAATTATGTATTTCGTAAACGAAAGATAATGTCTACTTTATGTCAAATTTCACGTGAAAAACGGGTACGCCATTTTGCGTTGCAAAACCAGACAGATGAGAGCCAAAATCTTCAAAAGTCATGGAAAATATAGGAAAAGCACCAGGTCAAAGTAATACTGCGTTTTTTATTCCATAAATATCATACCAACGCAACACCACTTGCTTAAATTCAAATATTTTCGAAGAAAAACGAGATCGCGCGTGTTTTTGAAAAATTGGTCATGTTTGGGCTACTGTATCTCAGTAAATGGTCGTATTTATGTAAAATGGCATATAAATCTATATTTGGTAATCATTTATGAGTATTTACGCCAAGTTTTAAGCCTCTATCTCAGAAAAAGCCATTTTGGACTTTTGTCCGGCATTTTCCGATTTCGAACCACTGTGCGTTGTAGATTTTTTGATGAGATCTAGGTGTTATAAATTCCTCATTTGTTAGACAAAGTCTCTCTGGAGTGCATACATGCACTATTTTGCATATAAAATGGCTGGTTTTTTGGGCAAATATCTTAGAAAATAATGTAGGTAGGGGTTAAATTTTTGGCGTCAATGGAAGGGTGATGTATATTTTTCTGTAAAATGAGACCTAATTCATTGATTTCTAGGTAAAATGGCATTTTAATTAAACTAACTTAATTTGCTTCTTCGTTAAGTGCAATTGGTTGTATCTATTCACCAAGAGACTTAACTTGATCTGTTCTCTTATTTTTTAACAACATTGTCATATTAGTTTCTCCTTCATGGTCATAAAATACTGTTTCTTTTAATTAAGAGACCTTGCTTTCCTAAACATCTTATTTTTAGTCAATATGTTTGATACTAAGTCGAGTTGTTTACTTAAATGTACGTTGCAAGACGAGATCTTTCGTTTGAAGTCCACACACTTAGTGCAAGCATGTAGCAGTCACAAGACATAATTTGCCGAAAACTTTTCTAACGTCCGAAAAAGGCCGCAACTTCATCTCACTCAGGTGCGGCGCTATAACGTAACCATGATCTAACTGTATAAGTGCAGTCGATCATACAAAATCGTTTTATCAAGGTCGTCATTTATTGTCGTTTTATTAGGCACGATGTTATGATCCTGGAATGGATCATGCCGCAAACTGTAAATCGCACGCCCATCGCGTGGCCACGTTTTATTGATCTCATCGCGGGAGAGGACTTGATATTGTGATTAGAATACTGGTCTCCTATCGAAAGGACCCGGTTAAAATCCTAGATGTAGTAGAGATATATTTCATTGGAATCTCGATCCGTACTAGGGTGCAACGAGATTTATTTTGTTTTAATTTATGAATGACACTGTGCCCGTGGGATGGGACGATTAACTGAAATCACCCAGGGTTAGGCACTTTTCGTTGAGAACAGTCCAATACTACAGCCAGTTTCTCTCCTTTATACTCTTAACTAACCTGCCCACTTACACTACATAGTCAAATTGATCTAATCCGTTGGTCAGTTATTAATAAAACTGAAAACCAATGACCTATGCGCATGAACAACTAAGAAACATTTGTGACTAGGTCGTCTGATATTATTTTGGTGGAAACGCATGATTTACCGTAGTCTTCTCCGCCTCCCACCTAAATACTAATGAAAAAATTCCAAAAACGCATATGAATAGGTTTGAACCGGAAATAGAGGACGAACCAATTCAGTCAGAAATCAATTATTAAAAAAGTGAAAGTTTCAATCACCGAAGTGAAGGTACACTGTTGGATCACGAAAGATGATTAAAACCTCAGTGAGGCTTCACAAATTCACTTTTAAATTGCTTTCAGTAAAGCAGGTGACTGAGAAAACTCATCTTATATTCTATTGCCTACAATATCACCCCATAATTAGGAAAAGCAAAAACCAAATTAGGTGTAATGATGGCAAGATTTTTCCTTCAATTTATGATGACCTTTTCAAAAAATTTCTGGATGAGAAAAATGTGAACGACCATTGTGTAGTCTCGGCTAATTATTGTTATTGACAAATATCCATGTGTAAAATTTACATTTTCTGGAATCACAAACCAGTAATTTTTATTGTAATTAAATTATTAATATGGCTAATTGCTGACCGGAGAGCTCTTCATACAAAATTGCAATGAACTGAAACGGCAATCACCCTAATGATCTAAGGCGTCAACATTTCCCCATTAAAATTCTACCATGGATTCCAATAAAGTTGTATCATGTGTAGTCTTATTAGTGAATTAAAACAAAATATGAATGTTCTCCATCGAAAATTTATGTTTATAATCTTTTGTGTATTGAACCAATTTATAAAGCCTTATATTCAACTATTTCCAGGAGTTTTCAATGGCACCAGAAAGTTTTTGAAGCCATCTTTGCCATCAGATATGTAAGTACTAAACTTTAGTTGTTGCATATACGGTCCATAATCTTTCAGGTATTTTTTCAGGTTCCTAAAGGTAATCCTAAACATTTGAAGTGCAGAAGAGTAGCATCTCTTTTCCGAAGTTAATGGAACGAAATTATCCAAGAAAACTATACTAATCATTTTTCATTAGTCCTTAAGCCCTGGATTTTTTTACGTAAATCTACCAAAGAGTGTCAAATATCTAAGGAAAAATATAATTTACTTATTTGAACAAACTTTACAGATTTATGTTTAATTTTACTTTAAATGCCCTTACCATGATTTACACCAATATTTGGCGAAATTCTTGGCGCGCTTTGCCCTGTTTATCGACTATATTTATTCACCCACGAGTTTGTCACAAGCGCAAAAGCATCACGCCCAAACCGCACGAGTAAATTTACGGTAGACTGAGGTGAATTCCTCGCCGAGGGATTTCAGAACTAGTGCACACAATACACCAAGCGTACTGCCACCGTGCCACTGCATAGCGACCAAATCGACGACTCAACGGTTGGGCCTTTCATATTTTTTGTTTAACGACTGGATGGAAAATATGGGGCAAGAACCATCGCTGCAGGTACGTATTGCGCCAGCAAAAAAAACAGAAAAACAGAAAAAAAAGGAAAACGGGACATCACACAATGGAGGCGAGGCTGCAAAAGATTTTTGGCGGACGCGGGAGTTGGGACTCTTGAAGGATTGGAATTGGGAAAAGAGACGGCAAACCGATGAAAAGGGCGATAGATGGATAGATAGGGCAGGATACTGTGAAATGGGCAACGTACGAATTCCGAGGCAAATGAATCGGAAGCGAAAAGTGGGGAGGGAGAAAGGGACGGGCTGGGAATGAAAGGTGGAAGAGGAAGGAAAGAATGAGTGACGGCTCGGGGGATCGGTGCCAGAAAGGGCATTCTGGGAAGGGAAAATGAAGGATGAGGGGTATGAAAAAATGAATGGAGTGAGATGAAAAAAGAGAGACGGAAGATTATACTGCGAGTCCGGTGAGAAAGCATGGAAGTAACTCACGCAAAAGAGAATTAACGAGTCCTATTCGTTTACTATTTTAGTATTTTCAAGTGTGAAATTTTGCATTTTTATTTAAAGCTTATCAAATGTTACTGTGTGTGAATTTTTATGTGTTGAAAGACTGAGTGGTTCATACGTCGAATTCTTTCTTTTTCCTCACAGAGTGGTAGCCATATAAAACCAATCGCGACGCGTTCTGAATTATTTTAGAATGAAAGTTATGGAAAATTGCCATCTATAAGTACTAATTAGTTTTACTGTTCAGTGTTGAGTATTCGAGGTAAAAATTAGCCAATGAGTACATCACAAAATACGGAAAGTTTTTTTGCAAAAATTAAATATTTCCATTTTTGCGAAATGTCATTCCTTTACATGGTTGGGATAAAATATTTCAGAGGCATGCATTTCATAAAGAAATTGAGGTGTTTCTGTAAAACTGACGCTTGCTTGCATTAGCATAATTGATTTGCGACAACATCAGGAATCTCGCCTTGATTTACACGGACCTCAGTAAACTGGGACCCTATTATTTGTTTTTTGTTCTTTTTACTTAAATTGATCGACTATTTGTTTATATTGATGCTGTCTTTAATATCTACCGTCTCTTTATGGCGTTTTAGCCGCTCTTCATAGGCAGCGGGGTTAATTACAGGAGGATTACTGGGCTCGAGGAAAAGGGTGGCATAAAGCTTACCTCTGAATTGGTCTTCTCTTAGGGAAGAGATTCTTCTTTCTTCTACTTCTTCAGGTGCCAAGAGGTCTACAGGAAAATGTCAAATCCGACTATAGGAGAACTGCGCTTTAGTTACTCCTATTTTGAACCCCAAATCATCGGAAAGCGAACCCATTCCCTATAAATGTAAATAAGGTGCTCTGCCAACGATACCATTACAATTTTGTGAATGATCTTAGACTAAATAAACAATAAAATAGAATATGTTGCTACCTGCTAAGTCCATAGTGAATTTCATGTGTTTTGACACTATTAGTATCACTACCGGGCACAAAAGTATCGTTGATCGACTATTTTGACATTGAACAAAAAAATATGTTCTCCACCTCTTTAACTTTCATTTCCAACGCGAAATCTAGCACGTCTACGGAAGATACATTGTAAAAAATGAGGCACAGGCTTTTTTTATTATAAATTTCTACAAATATGGTCGGTGAAACAATTTACGAAGGTGAAAATTGTTCTCCATAAAGGAATAGAAAGCCTAGAGGGAAAGTGCGCATAATTCCCCAGAGAATAACCGGTCTTAGTGAATCTGTATTTGTTTTTCAATATAAATTTGTATTTTATTTTTGTCCATCAGAAATTCTGCCTTTGAAAATATTTAATTTTAAAATACAAACATAATCTTCGGCCGTATTTTTCCCGTTCATACGAGCAATGGGGGTTAATAACTTGGTGGAGATATTTTATTCTAGATATATCTTCACCAAGAGTTTCTGTTTCTGCTGTTAAAATGAAAACAAAACACATAATTAGATACGCTTCATTATACATTTTTGCAAGAAAAAACTACAAAGGACTATGCATGTTTTACGATGGAGAACGTTTTCATGTTAATTGACTGAGACTTTTAAATGAAAAAGATATGCGACGCTTATGAAAACAGAGAGTGGAAGGCAACAGTTTCCGAGATAAACACAGCCACACAAAACCTGGCTTCATAATGTTTCCAATTCTATCTGACACTTAACTTATTAGACTAGCAGTCTACAGTTTTCTATAAGGCATTATATGCATTTGATTTGAGGAAAAACACAACATGAATGCCGGGGAAATTTTTAGCGGCCATGGAGTATGGGCATTGAATAGAGTTAATGCAGTCATGTTCTTTCATGTTAATGCGTATCTATACACTCGCTATTTATGCTCGTAGTTTTTAAAGACCAGCTATATTGTATACATCCTTGTTCAGTAGAAGTAAAAAAAATGCTTGTTATTTGCTAGACATTGCTGACACTGTAACTACTCTTCTGGAGTTACATCATATTCAAATTGAGTTAAGGATGAACATCCGCTGGATTAACTCTCTCAAGGATTATAAACAGCAAAAAAACTCTCCTGATTTAATCTGACATTAGTGTCATAACTATTCTTTATGAATTTTTCATTCAACCTCCATTTATCAAAACCAAAGCTGAAGTGGACATTAGTTACTGTGCAATGTGAACAATTACTAATGGACTATAATGAAAGTAATTTCTTTGAGAATGATTATTAGCAAGAAGTGAATCGTGTTAATCGGAAGTAGATCACAAGGTAAAGGATGGATTCAGAGAAGAGCATTCATGGCAGTGATTTCCGAAAGTGAATAATTTAAAAAAGAAAGGTCTCTATAAGGATACGCAGCGTACCCAAGCCAAAAGATTCACCGGGAGATTTTGAGAAACGGAGCCAATGCTACCAGTTGATTTGGAACGATTTAAGGAAACAAAATTTTGTTTTCAAAATTTTATTCCTAGTTCATAGCTGTTAAAATAACGAAACAAATAACTCAAAAGTCGTCCGCATTGAATTTTTAAAAGGACAAAAAAACATATGTAAAATAATTATTATTTTTGGTGAAACCTCTGTAGAATGAGAAGATTGATACATAGATACGAAGGCTGTAAAATATAAATAGTTGATATATATATATATTCAACCGTGTATATATATATATATATATATATATATATATATATATATATATATATATATATATATATATATATATATATATTCCACCGTTCCCATTAATTTTTCCCCCACTTTTCGCTATATTGTATCCTTCTCCCGATTAGGTCTTTGGCTCCTTCCCTCCCCGCTCTTCCCCACCCCTCCTACCTGCTCCTTCCCCTCACCACCCCTATACGATTATTCCTCCTCAATCCTCATTCTAGTCACCCGCACCTTCATCAGTGATAGAATGAGGATTGAGGAGGAAGAATCGTATCTCTGTAGGGCGATGAATTTTTCTCATGCTAAGAGAAATTTTCCTTAATACATTATCCCTCAAAATGAGGTATATTAATGACTCGCATATTGTAATAATTTACTAATTTGTAGTAATTCACATATTGTAATTATTTAGGTATTATTTATGTAATTATTTGAGTAGAATCAGACCCATGAAATGTTTAGCCGTTTGACTGCTTGGGATATTATTTCAATGATTACATAACCATGGTTTTATTGACTCATGGACTATCTTTAGGATTTTACTATAGCAAATTCATTGCAAGATTCTAATATTTTGTACCCGAGTAATGTGTAATTTTGGCATGAATTCGCCCGAGGACGGATTGATTTTGAATTGAATGACACTCGGGGTAATAGTTGATCGCTAGAGAGATCTCCGCTGTTCTGGCGTCCCTGGCGCTAATGCAGTGACATTGGACTTTGATCATGGCTGCCCGCCATCGTCAGAAATTCGGTCCCGATGAGGCAGATGGCTCGGTCATATCGGCAAATCCGCACTCGGCGGGGCGGTTTGCCCACGGACACGAGAGGAATGGAATAAAATCAAAACTCTCCAGAGAAAAAATGTAGCCCCCCTATTTCGTTCTCGGTTGACTTTTAAATTGAGACCGAGTGAGTCGGTGCGACAGAACTGTGTAAAATATTCTGAAACACTCGGCAGTGCACGTCAGTGAGAGGCCTCTGTATGGTTACATCGCTGCCAACGTTTAGGGAATTTTCTTCGCTCAAACGGACCAGATGGGTACTGGCCATAAAACTCACCGCACGCTACTGGGCAAAAAAATTAAGGACAACAGCCAAAGTGCACCCTTAAAAGCCTTGATATTTTACTGCAAAGAGTAAATAAGGATGACAATAGGGTCTCTCGGGCGTAATGGAAAGGATTGAAAAAATGAACTTTTACGAAATGAAAGAAAAAAAGGCAGTCGTCACCCATCCCTTTGAAAAAACAACTCTCCGATATATCCATTTTTTATCAAAATTTGCTTTCAACGTGTCCATTTAAATTCTCTGCTGGCAATAGAATTCGGCCCATTTGCGTGGAACATATTTTTTGCTGGCGATAAAAGGGACATTTGTTGCGAGTTCCCAAGGGAGAGATGGAGACTCACTCTTCTGGGAGGCTGCCTCAGGGTGCCATTCGGTGCATCGAGAAATGATTCCGTTGGAATTTAAACTTGCTATGTGAGAGTTGAAAACTTTGAAACTAAAATCCATGGTCAGGTAGTGGAATGCATCTTTAATCATGAAGAAAAGCCGCACCATGAACTTGAAACGTAATTTTAAATTAGGTTGGAGTTTTAGCTAATAGAAGAGAGTTTATTTCAACCAATTAAATATACACATATTTTAAAAATAAAAAATGGGGTAAAATTAGGCTCGTAAAATAAGTAAAACAAGTATTTATTCTGGGGTTGCCATACCTTAAACAAATAGGCTGTAGTTGCAGATAGCATTCACAAAAATAGTTATAAAACAATTCTGCCTTTTACATGACATAAATGCTTTCCATTATTGCAGTTTTCAGTTTAAATTAACATAAAATACAAGATTCACGTAATACAATAAAAACTACATATACCATAATAGAATTAAAATATGGTTTTTATCAGATATTTCGCATTATTTTTCTGAAGCAACCAAATTTTCAATTTTCTGGTTTTATGGTTTTTATCAGATATTTCGCATTATTTTTCTGAAGCAACCAAATTTTCAATTTCAAATTTAGGGACGTAGTTTTATTCCTAATGAATGGAATCTCATATGGAATTATTTAATAAATTGGAGGGCCAATGAAATCATAAATGTGTTTGTAGGCTCAATTTTGGGTTTAGGTAAGGTATAATAATGAATACTTTTGAATCTAATACCGTAAGGATAGGGTTACAATTTTGAATTGAAAAATTAATAGCTAAGATTATTTAGTGACGTTAGTCGCTTTTAGTGGCTTAACTGCCCAGATTATATCCTCTGCCATTAGCAAACATGCGCTTTTTAAGCCGTCAATTCCTAGTCTGCGTATGAAAATCTGAGCGTTAACTTCACATATGACTAAGCAGCATTTATCTCTTTTTATAATTTAAAATAATTTGCTACTTGAAATGATTATGCAATAATAGTTTCTACAACAAGAACCGTAATAATTTGAAGGCGATTTTTGGTTATGAAATTTGAGTTGAAATAATGTTATAAGCTAAATTGGAATTTTAATATAGGAACCATGAATAGATAATTGCAAATGGATTTGGAGAAATAATTTCTTCCATTAAATGAAAATTATTGATGAGCGTGATATTGGGGTGGAAAGGTCTTTCACTCAATTTTTGAAACCTCTTAGAGCTCAAATTTTATAATGAAAAATTACAAAATGTTGGTTTTGATATGCCTAGTGTTTCAGGAGAGAGGATGTCTTACAAGACGTCTTGTTCGTACATTTAGAATAGCCTGCTACACCTCCTACCTGCTGCCGCCAAGGCGAAGGAAACTTTACGGAGTCGTAATACTAATACTAATGGGTAATTCTGTTCAAGCTACCGCACAGCTATTTTCGCAGTTCTTTCACATTGTTCGGGAGGGCGTTGAGAACATTGGCATCGATGTCCCCAAGATGTGGGCAGGTTCCCTTGCGAGGAAAAATTGTTTCGCTTGCACACGTAGAAAATGGAATGTGGAGAGAATAGAGATCAAGAGGAGGGCCACCTGCAAAAAAAGGAAAAAAGCCAGACGAGACAGTGGTATCGTAAAAAATGAGAACATATGTATACATATTTCTTCCATAGCTTTTTTAATATTTCCAATACGAGGGCTCGCTAGAAAAATATGTCTTTTCTTCTTTGAATATGAATGATCGTCATTAATGCGGAGATAATAATTCTCAATCTGAAGAAATAAGAATCAACGAAACCAAATAATTGGTCCTACTCATTACGTTGAACCAACCATAACGTTAGGAAAACGGGGTATTGTGACACAGAACTTAATAGTAATTCTATTTAAGTTTAGTGTGTTTATCGTAAATTATTCGTTTATTTTCTCATCATAGAGCATCAGTTTTGAGCAGGCAAAAAGGTTCAATACTTCTTAAAATGAGGGTGAAGGAAGTATTGAAGAAGCATAAGCAACGTAAATAAATGCACCTAAACTAAAGTTATCCACTCAAGTTGTTAAAATGGTGAATGAGATGATGAAATGTTTGAATACATATCTTAAGAGAAAGTAGTTTTCTCGGTGAGAAGAGTAAAAAAAGTTTACTCAATCATATTTTTAGCGTTTTCGTCTTCCAAAAACTTAACCCTGATTACTTGCCTTACCTAAGTAAAACAAAAATACTGGCTCCTTATTCAAAGAAAAGTCATCCCTTATAAATATTTTTCCAAACTTCCATAAAATCTTGATAAAACTACTAGGGGAAAATTCATTTTTAAAATGTACAGGACATACATGCCATATTATTTTTTTTCTATCTACTGATTTGAGGTGAAAATCTCCAGAAAGGAACACCATTAATTAGTTCTGATGAAAATTATTTACCTTTTAAAATAAGAATAAATTATTGCAGAATTAAAGAATAATGGAGAAAAACTTGTAAAAGTAGGATTTTTACATAATGGTTAATTGATTTCTTTACGGCAATTAAGCTTCAGATAATATGCGTCACGGACATTTATAATAGAAGCGTTTAATTTACAATCAGACCGTCAAAAATACCAATTGCCCGTAGCACATCAAGAATATAAATTACCGTTATCAAAAAAAATAAATTGAGCGCATACACTCATCATCCTGTGATTGCAAATTTAACATTGTACAAAAGGAATGCAAATTTTCAAAATTAGTGAGCATTTTAAGAGCAGCAATATTTCGAAATTACTAAGTATACTAAAGTTTAAGTACGAGTATTTTCATGAGTATCTCTGCACTAGGTTAAAATACAAATAATATTAACATAATGAGTTCGCGATACATTATACAGAAATAACACAATATTACTTTCCAATAAAATGATTACGTTGTTCTTAATATCAAACTAACGTTTTTTTACTGAATTAACTTGGATTAAGAAAAAACTAAATTAGCTTAATGAAGTAAAGAAGTCCATTACAATTTAAATGTGTTTCCCAAAACTTTCTGATTGCGTTCACTTAGTTCTGATTTAACGTTGAATCATATGCCCTTGAGGTGCAAGTTACTAAAGCATTTCCAGCAAAAGCAAAAAGTTTGGTTTGCAAGAAACAATTTACAAATTTTATATCGATATTTTTAAAACATTTACCAATCATCACAGAAATTTAATAATAAGCTCTGGTTGTTTTTCATAATGTATTTTAACCGTAGTGAGAATCATTTTCAGCTAGTTAATGACCAATAATTTAGTTCCATAGTCCCCATTTATTTCGCAAATAAATGGGGACTTTGGAAACTTTACAAAGATTTCAATCGCAATATTTTTGTCAAATTAATTGCTTTTGAATAATGAATATGACAAAATAATTTAAATTTAAAGAAATAATGGTACACAAAATATTATTTTTTCTCCTCAATTTCTTAAAAATTCGTATACAGCTATACACCATTATAAAATTCAGTCGAGTAAATGGAATGACTAATATGGAAGTAAATAATTAATTATTAATGCTATTTCAAGCTACGAGATTATTTTGCATTATACATTTTCAGCTCCTGTCAAGTAATATTTCTCAATTACAGAGCTGAAAAAATAATTTTCATTAGTAATGTGCATTTTTTCAATGATTGCATAAACAAATGTGGTACAAAGTCACTCGCACGGGTGCATATACCCCAGGGGTGGTGATGTATTTTCATGACAAATGATTTTTTCATGGGGAATTTCAATCCTGGAGTAATATGCATATTTCCCCAATGAAGATTATTATGTACCCTCCTCATTGAAAATAAACAATTAGTATGGCCAACCGGTAATTCTCTTAATTTAGTCCCGCCCTTTATTCAGTCTCACTCCTTTTATGGTACAACGCCAGCTTTGACCTCTTTGTACTCATATGCTCGGTAGGGTTTCATATTTTTCTCAATACACGTTCCCTATTTTTTCGCGCATACTCCTCTCCAAAAATAATTTGAGGACTGATAGGGCTTTATAGAAGATATGTGGGATATATTTTGTTTACTTAAGAAATCCATTACATATTTTGGCCGTAAAAATAAAAAGGATGTACTTTTACGAAAAAGTACATCCTTTTTAACTTTTTAATTTAACTTCACCGGAACATGAAATCTGCCCACAAATTAGGGGTTGTTAATGAAATGTCAGTGATACAGAACGTTTTGCATTATAAGTGTATTCTGGAAACAAAAACGTGGAAGAGTCCTCATAAGCCCTGTATGAATTTATCCTTGGACGATGATGCCTCGGTGGCATAATTGGATATTTTACCTAACTGGCACATGGGGGATCTGGGTAGAAATCCACGTCAAATCCGATATGAATACTTTTTCTTGGAAAATATAATAATTTATTTGCACAAATATGATCTTACCATCTTTTTAAATGTGATCTGGTTGCATATTATTGCACTTAAGATCATCAACTGATGACAAAAAGTATTTTCAACCACTCCGAAATTAATATTTGAACTCAAGGTCTGGAATGCTTCCCTGGATTATAGATTTTGCATATTTATCTAAATCAAGCTCCAGGACTCACGTTCCAGTAACTCATAGCACACTAACACAGTATTTGTTCCCTCTCGGACTCGAAACACCAGTCCGAGATAGGTCTGATATGTTTAAACAACGCTATGAATGCGTAGTATGAAGAGTGGCATTTTCATTTGGTGCTTTGGGAGCGATTAGCATATTCCAATTTAGATCGTTATTATCAGATCTCAGATGTTCTTTTTTACACTAATGAGGTTTT
The DNA here is from genome assembly GCA_963169105.1 of Ceriagrion tenellum. Classification (NCBI taxonomy): domain Eukaryota; kingdom Metazoa; phylum Arthropoda; class Insecta; order Odonata; family Coenagrionidae; genus Ceriagrion; species Ceriagrion tenellum. The sequence goes on along the minus strand of OY720632.1, from coordinate 131,082,119 downwards.
TGAATAAAGATTCTTCGCGTTCATCACTATTGGATACATAGCTAGTTTGGCACTTCATACCTTCGCATTACATTGGACTATGAATACAATTAATTCCTCTGTATGGGCTACAATTATGTTATGTAGCAGAAAGGTTATTTTCTTTTCACCCCAAGAGCTGAGCTTATGGAAGAGAATAAAATTGTTCCGTGCGAGGTCAACCAGCTCTACGTCTACATGGAGCCTACATGTAAGTCTACATCTAACACCTTTTAACACATCTCCTGAGTGTGTGGGCTAGTGATAGTGAGGTTAAAGCAAGTTGAAATGAATTTTTCGCACCGTCTGTTCCTAAGAGAGGCAGCTGAAATCAGGCGTCTGATAGCAGAGGGAACCCAAGTACAGTCCCTCAGGTCGAGCTCAAAATCGAGAGCGGCAACTCCTCTTCGTTCGTAAACAGAGGAAACGCGTACCCACTGCTAGAATCAAGCGCAGAACATAATAGGAGCCGTTTAAATAGATAATTGGCGTGATAGGAATATATAAATGACAGAAAATATGTCAGAAAACTTTAAAGAGTGGCAATTTTGAAGGAAAATACAGGTGAGACAGGTCAAGCCTTGCATCGGCCTCCCAAAATATTCCTTCTTTATTAAAATGTTGCTAAAAACCGTTATCGGCGAGCATTTCAGTTCATATCTCAGAGTTATTACCTCTGATAGGAGAATTTTACAGCTGCGTCATATGGTTGAATAAAAGGTATCTGAGTGCAATTCTCAATAACTACCAATATTTCACATAATATACGTCCAAAAATTACGTATTTTTCTTGATAAATTCCTACTTTTTTTGGGTACCGAATAAATTTAAGAGCTAGAACACAAATTTAACCGTGTAAAAATTAAAGGAATCCCCACACATTGCGCCATTGTGTATGGTGGAACGACTACAAATACGACTACAAACTATTTTTAACTTCATGTTCATATTTTAAATTTTAATAAATGAATCTAGTGTCATCAAAAATCTTGAAATTGGAAACAGTAACGTTCTGTTAAGCTTTTCAAATTACTGTTTCCGAAAATTCAAATCATTTTGCTGCCAGAGTAATAAATGGATATTTCATAAAATTGGGAATGGTAGGAATGAATCATCGCATTAGCTTTATTTAATATGCGTCCCTTTTCTTTTTCAGGTATTTCTTCACAAATAATTCATCTCCGTTTTTGTTATGAAGTAATTTTAAACTATAAGGGTCCTTATATTGAAACATTTTAATTGAGTGATTGCACAAGGTTTTGTGAAAAAAAGAGCTCGGGTTTCGAGGTCGATCATCTTCTGGTGAAAATTCACACGGGCACATGTCATTATATAGGCACTGAGTTGATGAGCGTGAAGGGGTAATTACGTCAGACAAAGACCCTGTAATACAATAAATAAGGAAGAACCTCAGATAATTAGATCAACTGTTGGCGTTGACGACGGAGAAGGTAACGTACCAGTTCCATCTAGATCTTTCGGAATGGAAATATTAGCACTGCATAGGCAATTTGTAATTAGACAAACAATAAACCCAATATATATTATCCTGAGGCCCGGACTTAGATAAAGGCCAGGAAATTAGGAACCTCCATTAGGGCACAAGCCCTTTAATTTGAAGAATTACGCATGATTTGATGAGGAGATTATGTGTGTATGCCATTAAGTATATGTGTTTCGTCCCTAAAGGCATTGCAGAAATTATGTAGGAGGTTATAAATAGATACTGTAGGTCTCAAACGGCAGCAAATATAGCATCTCCGATGAACATTGAGATCCATTTTAACAAACTTGGCTTCAAATATTAATTCCAATAGAGTTCCATGTCTGTCAAAAAGGCCTTAGTTTAATTTAGACACTGTTCCTGATATTTACGAATATGATAATGAGAGAATAGAGAAGTCAACTAGAACGATACAAAGTTATTACTTGTTAATGATCAATATGAACTTATTATTCGAAATTTTCCATGAGTTGTAATTTATAATTTCTTATTATAATTATGAATGTTAATCGACATTCGATTTTTTCAACGCTATCGTGCATCATTTATAGCGGTAAACAGCAATTTTGCTTTCGAAATTATGACCTTGATAAAGGGAAATACTATTCCAAACGCGATTTCAGTGTCGGAATTCGGTTAAACGTTAAACAAAGATCGTAATGAATAATAGATTTATGGCGATGAACAAAATGGATAATTAAAACACGGGAAAAATCTTTGCTTCCACCGTCCTGTAGCATTTCATAAAGGGCTCTGTAACTGAGAAATCACCGTAAATTAATTAAAATATTGGAGTTGCTGAGATAACAGAGATAATTAAACAGGAAGGGCTTTTATTTCTTCATTTATCAATAACATAGTATTTTTCAATTTTGAAGATTTTATTTTTTCTAAAAAAATCTCTCGTGAGTGTATAGGTATATGCTTTAACATAATTTTTTTTCCTTTCCGTGTTTTCCGGCAGTAGGTAATTATATTTAATAGGGGAAGACTTTTTAATCAACAATTTAGCTCAACAATACATTTTCGGCAAGCGACGCTCATTTCACGAGGGCATTAAAATGAATGTCATTGCGTCACTAAAACGTTTTTCCAGGGTGTTGGCATACTAAATGCTGGCATTAATTATTTCATCGTAGTTTAAGTCAAAATCTTTTCAATTTAATCGTTCTGATGGTGGACGCTGTTGAGGTAATTCATGCAATTGAAAGCAGCACAATGATTAACTCAAATTATAGATGAAAATTCTGACAGTTAACAGCTAGAATGAAATTAGGCAAGATGTCTAATATACACACTTGTATATAAACACTTGTAATACATGTATATAAACACTTGCAAAAATGGAATTTTTATTATTGAACTGATATTAACGAGAAAGTGATATAGAAAAAGTCGTATTTAAAGTGAGAATTTCCAGACCGTTTTCCGTCGTAGATCAGGTTACATTTGCGCTGCAAGTTACTTCCGCAAATCTCCTCTGATAGAGCGTGCGAGAGATTCAACTCTGACAAACAATTTTTCACTTGCTAGTACAGAACCAGTGTAGTTACTACTAACACCGGCAGCAATAGTTTTCTTTCGGCAACCTGCCGAAACCTTTAAAGCTCTGCAAGTGGCCTTACCGAGCCACAGCAAGCAACTGACACAATAGATTTGGCAGTGAAAACAAAATTTCAATCATTAGGCTCCTAGGTATCTGAGCTTTGAAAACTGCCTAAATTGCAAGATTACACAATTAAATACTGTGTATTTACGTAGATTACTTCACCGAACAAAATAATTTCATGGCCAATATCCTCGGTGGTCAATGCAAACTAGGATGGCAGTAGACCTAAATTTGGAGTTATAAGTTCGAAACTCCATAGAGGAATAATTATTCACCATGACATAGGCTCTCTTCCGGATCCCTTGATGTCACTCCGAATTCTTGGCGAGATATCGACGGGCACGGGTTCAAGTCCCGGAATTCAAGTGAATAAGTCAAGGTGAATAATTATTTCTCTCTGGAATTTCGTATAGATATGCTTTTGCGGATGACTTCGTAATTGTAATACCGAGACTAGTCTTGATACCCTCAAAATGTATTTGAAGATATATTCTACGATTATGATCAAGTAGTTTACCATCCAAATTCTACGTGTACGCGTGGCGTAGGACGCTCACCTAAATTTTTCACAAAGAAAATCGTTAAAAATATTTGCCGCTCACTGGTTGGATTAAGACGTCCAGTTGGAACGACTATTGTGGAGAACGTCTGCTTGCAGATGCAACATATGTCCGGTAAAACAAAGACGATAATTTATTCATATTATATTTTATGACGCGGAAATGACTAGTTATGCTGATTTTTGGGAATATAAACATTTTTGTACTACACAAGAAAACGCAGAAACTCTTTTCAAACGCAATTTTTTCCATTACTTTCGAGGAATTGCTTATCGTTTACACACTTAGCTGTAATTGAATGAGTATGTAAATTCAAGAGCTGTTATGGATATTGACTCTTTCCGTAACTAGTCATGCATGAAGTTTTATTGTCATCATCATAATCAGTCATGCAACCCAAAGATTGTTTGACGGAAGTTTTCTGGGCTTATCCGCCCACTGATATCTCCTCTATGCTTACGTGACTCTTCTTTTTCATATATGAGTGTCTTTGGTCAGTGTTTGTACCTCAGCTTTCCCCTTGGGGCTCTATAGTATTTCTTACGGATTTTATCTGCTCAAAAGTGTGGCCTATCAATTGAAAATCAAAAGTCACGGAAAGGGTTTTTAGCGTGGCACATGTGAAAAAAATATAAAATGAGCCAAAAAATTATTGACCCTTGTTTCCTAGATTTCTTTTCCAACTTTGCACTCCAATATGTCTCGGAATGGAAATTACAGGACTAAATCCTTGGGCCTAGCGCTGGTCAAAAATGGTTTACAAGCACATTGATATTTGGGTCATAAAAACTCTTTTAAGTATATAGCGCAGTCTTAAATAAGAGACGCTCTCCTTCAACGTTGAAAGGTGGAATAACTATTACCTTTCCGTATTTCTGTAAGGGAAATAGATTTTGGTTGAAAGAAGCACTACGGGCAAAGAATGAATACGTGATAGCGTATTGGTATACATTTTCACAAAATGAAACTTTCAAGACAAATAATAAAAATGGGAAAAACGGAATTTTGAGTTAGGCTTCAAAACTTGCTGCTTAACGTGGATATTGACGAAAATAAAGATAGGCAAGGAATTTACAGTAGATACTGAGGGAAATAGTCCACTTGAATCAGAAAATAAAATCCAGAAGAGTCTAATCAATATTACGTGAAATGGATGTCATCAACCTATGAGAAATTAAAGAGGAAAATAGATTTAAAAATATGTAAAAATAGGTATTAAATAATAAGACGAAAGAGGGGAAGTTATTTATGCATCATATACATGAACCTTGTGTATGTAATTTTATAATACACTACTAGTGATAAATAAAGCAAAATCTAATGGACCGACGTCGTCTCGACTGAATGTCAATAAAAATCATGTAAATGGATAAAATACACATTCTGTCATTAAGCGTGAAACTCAAAACTCATGAGGGCTACATTTTCCCTTATGAAACCGTTCCATTCTGTTCGTATTTGCAAAGATCTTATGAGCTTGGCCAAGAATGAACGAGTTCTCACATCAAAGGAATAGGCACAGAATGGTTAATCTGATAATAAAATATGATATTTGGTTGAAAGAAATCACATCAGCGTCTCTGAAGCCACAATTTTATGAACTTGCATATGTACTTTTGTCAATTATCGCAAAATAGTGAAATAAATAGAACGTAACTAAGTGAAGTGTTTAAATTTCAACTGTCATTAAGACCCTGAAAGATTTTTTTTATTATTGATCAACTTTTATATATTATGCTGGACAAATCATGGTCATTCTAAATCCTGACTTATTCCGTACGTTCAATTTTCAAAGATTCGTCGAGTAAAAGATTTTTATATGCTGAAGATATACTAATTGAAAAACAATGCACATTTTTTCCTCCTACTTTTTCCTATGGCTTATTTCAAAGATCGGTTATCAGATAGAAGTTGTTAAAAGTAAATTATCTGAGTAAGAGACAATTTGGTGCTAGGAAATTGCCGAGCATTGGAATGAAATATCCCGATTTTAACATATTTGCAGGTTTTTAAGATTTACAAGCAAGGAGGAGTAATTTTAAGTTAATACTAGAACACCCGGACTTAGGCTCCCCCCTTGAATGCCCAATGTGCCAAAAATGGCACATGACTAAACTGCCTTGAGTTTCTCACATATTGTTTGTTTTCAGGATACTAACGGGTTTAAAATACAAAAAATAAGTAACACAGAGACAATTATTCATTTTCATATTTTTTATTATCTTTAATTACTTAAAAACGAATAATCCCAAATGGCCACATAAAACTGCAGAGAAAAATCAAACCTTTTTCACTACTGAAGGGAATTTCGAACAAATAAACAGTTTTTAACAAAAACAAGAGAACATGGCAAAGTTACGTTACCTGTAAAGGTTTTTTTTGTTAAATATAGTTTGTATACAATCACAGAAATATTTCACTCTTTTCCGCAAGCAAAACACAGGTATGATATACATTTTATACATTTTTTGCACGCTGGTTTGCTGCAGGAATTCTGACTATTTCCGTCTGCTTTGCAATTATTGCGAATCTGGCAACGACGCCTTTTACTTGCAGGTGTAGGATTGGGTGTATCAAATGATTCATCACCTTCAGCATATACCAATTTTCTACACCTATTGAGCCTGTGATTTAAAGCTCTTCGGCAAGTTTCACGAGATAATCTCGTCTACTTATTTTCTTCGTCGTACACTTTTTGTACAAAACCCAGGCATTAATTTCGTAAAGGTTCATTATGTTATAAAATGTATGGACCAACTTATAGAACTGGAATTTACCGAATACTTCCTAGCCATTTGGCCAACGACGTCTACTCCATACTTTGTTTTATTGTACGTCGCAACAGACTCTGGCTTTTTCTTTTCACCGCTTCCTATTTCAACGTCGGGGTGTAGAGTGCTCAGAATTAGAACATTTTTATTCTTCTTCCCTTGATAAACAGTAAGTATCATATTGTTACATTTTAAAACAGTGGTACTGTACAGAGCCTCCTTTGCGCATTTTACATCACTTGGCACCTCTCGTCTCACTTCATTCAAAGTACTGACAATACTAGTTGCCTTTTGTTCCAACTTTTCAGCTAACGACTTAGATGTAAAGAAATTGTCACATATTATATTTCTTCCCTTGTTCAAACAGGGCCCATAAGTTTCAGCACAACAAAGTCACTCAATCTCTCATCATTAGGTCTCAGCTCATCTTTACTCAAGAAAGGAAATGCGTTCAATACGTGCTTCGAATCTTTATCAACAAGCATCTAAAATATTTCCCCATATTTTTCGGGCATATTTGACATAAATTTCGTAAACCGACACCTAGATTTTGACGGAAAAAGCTGTTCGTCAACCGTCATGAATGCCCCCGGAATATAACATATTTGTGCATTAGCAATGAATTCATTCCATACTTCCGACACAAGGGCAAATTTATCTTTCTCTAGTCTCTTAGTCCTTGTGGCTTTAAATCAAATCTCAGATACCTAAGTATTTCTATAAATCTATTGCGTCTCATTACATCCTTGCAATATTGTATACCCCAGTTTTTGGACCGCATTGAATGAGCATCCAGTCCTTAAGCACTCAAAGCACCACGCACGTAAAGAATTGATAAAAATGCAACGAACTCTTCCAGTGAAATCTTCCAATTTGCATCACCCGACTTCAACCTTGCCTCAGTTTCTGTACAATTTTGAATGTGTCTTAGGATTTTTTCGGACATAAGAAGCCTCCAAGAGCTTGAATAAAATTCTTCCAAGACGTACCTCTTAGCGTAAGGGGAAGGGCCCCTTCTATCCATAAAAATATTTTTCCTCGCACACCGACCAGCATTGACCTCGCCTAGTGAAATAACCTTCCACTCTGTGCCATCAGGAGACCTCAGGGTGGAACCAGGTGCCAAATCCTTGAGCTTCTTTGCACCGTGACACCGTGGGGAAACAGAGCAGCGGCATTTCTTCTATCATCTCCGGCTCGGATCTCACGCTCATGCTGGGGTGGAGAATCGAGCTCATTATTTTCCCGAACTCTGCCAATGAAACGCCGACCATGAGCATGGAGATGACCAATACCTGAGCACCAATTTCAATTGTTAATTGAGCCAAATTAAAGAGATAAAACATGTTCACTTAAAATAATTAACTTACCCCTGATTTGAGTTATGCGAGTCACTGGCTTTCTAGGAGCCCATGTATGGAGCATGTCTGGATCGGAAATTGCGTCTTTTTTGTCCTCTGATGACGAATGCCACTGTTGCACACAGCATGCTTGTCATCCGAATCACTGTGTAATTCCACTTCAGAACCATCTGACTCCTCTTCTGAAATCTCATTCAGCGCAGCCAAACTCTCTTCCGTATTACGGCCTCTGCGTCGCAGGAGAAACATAGTCAACTCTTCAACTACCCTCACGGAACTAAAAGCGAAGGCTCTAGGTGACTGATGAAAGTCGATGCAAAACATTGTATTTTTCAATTGTTCAACCCTTGATAAGAGACGTGCAAACGAGCTATCTCGGCGGCGGGGCGTATAGGGGAAAAGAGGGGAATGATTCATGCGATACCTTCCTCCCCTCCCTATTGAGTTACAATTCGTCACATTTTATCCAAATAAATCTCGTAACACACATATGCCATGTGTTAATGTAACGCACGTAACACACATGTGCCAAAAATGGCACACTGGGCGTTAGAGGTAAATGTGAATTTTTAAGAGGAACGCAATCACAGAAATGAATGAAACAATGTGAGCTGAAACATCAATATGAATAATGAAAAGTCACGGGAGCAATACATTCTAGGAATAAAAGCAACCGCTAACCGCATTTAAAAAATCTTAAATGTGCCACAAATGGCACATCGGGCGTTCCAGTGTCAAGGAAGGAAAATATTATATTAAAAATACTACACTTTTTCGCTTTATTTCTGAACTTTTTGGGATGAAATTAATCATATTTCCACTCGTTTTATGCAGTACTGACGAATTTTAGAATATATATTATAGAGTTCAAAGAGCTGCTCAGAGTACTTACTCAGGAAACTGTTTGCCCTTACGTAAGTTTCGCTTATACAAATTTTAATTATGTTTAACCATGAATGGCTAAACTAAATATTATAGAAGGACTAATTCATTATTTAATGTATTAAGATTTTAGAATTTGTATTTTATAAGCAAGAATTATAATAATATCTTAGAATAAATAGAAGAGAAACACTGTTTAAAACATCTGGCAACTCTTATTCCGAGGAGTTTGCGCCCTGAATTCCAGGCCCATGGAAATAAGCTTAGAGAAAACATCAAATAAGGCAATTTGCGCCTAATCCTACGGATAACCGCTGCGCATAGGAAGACTCTTTTGAATTAACGAGTTTACGCCGAAAATAAGGAAATACAATACCGAAAATGAGGATATCTCCGTCATGATTCTCGGAACAAACGCGTCAAAACTATTCTCCTGAGGACAAGTAATCGAGGAGGTGCAGAGTGGAAGGTATTTGAGAGGGAGAAAGAAAATGGTGGAGGCAGAGGCTGAGAAAGAGGCAGCATCTGGCGATGAAAAGGTGTGGAAATAAAGAATGGACGGCTTATTGCAGCGGAAACCGAGGGAGATGTACAATTGTGCCCAAATGCTGCAGGATTTATGCACCCGAGGTCGTATGGAATTGCTTTGCGGGAGTGTGACGAAATTTCCGAAAATACAGTGGAAATGAGGCAAAAAGAGAACGAGGAATGTAACTGCCTTCAATGCACCCGAAGCACATCCGAGTAAGTAATATCTAAGTATTTGGAAGTAAATTTCACTTCCAAAGAGTTTCATCCGCGTTAGCTAGATTCATAGATTAGGTAGAAAGCTGGGACGGATGACCGTGATGGCTGTAGCGCATGATATGAAGCCATAATAAACTCGTATTGTGAAGCGCACATTTGGTTTGGGAAGCATCCTTACGTTGCTACTCATTGCTGAAATGATCAAATAACTTCCGGGTAATATTATGGGTATTTCTGCGTAACACATAGGCCTGGTAATGTCTCGCAAAATATCACGAAGAAAAACGAACAAAATTAGCGAAGTTTATCACAAAAGTGACCGTGGAGTATAAAAACTTTCATGGCTACAGTTATGAGCATCATTTTACCTTGTACTTACGTGAGGTGTGGCTGTTGAGTTAAAGATAAATTCATATTTAATAATCTTAAGCTTGACATGATTGCATTTCTCGCTTATAACTGCGTGTATTTCAAAGAGAAAAGGAAGATCTCAGCAATGTGGTACACAGTTGAAATTAACATGAGGAATTTCTACTTAGATAGCCAACATTGGCCACAAGTATGCTAGTAAATCATGAAGCTTAATGGAGCATACAATTGGAAAACGAACGTTAGCAAATTGCAAATTTTACATTCAACTTGCAACAACTACGCATTTAGTTCTATACTGTCTGGAGTCTCGCTAGCCGAGACTGAACAAGCACTATTATAAAAAAGCCAATCTTTCGTGGTCATCAGTTATCTAATATTCTAAATCACAAGTTTTAAAGACATTTTCCCTTTCCTCTGCGATTCAACCAGGATAATAAATCAGTCCTGGATTCAAAATTCATTCATTTAACTTCTGTGAAGGGTGATATTTATTGTGTTGTGTAGTTGAAATATTTTGATCTGAGCTATTTTGTATTGCTAGTTAACTTTTCATTGCATAGAGTCTCTATGTTTTAGGAGAAAGGTAGAATATGCACTCTAAGAGAATATTAAGTTTAATTCCGACTAAACCTTAGAGACCATGTGCTGCCAATTATAATAATCATGCTTTTATCCCCAATGGGTTGAATTGCCTGAATGTTTTTATCCTGAAGTATAATAAAAAATAAAGAATCTGTTAGTTTATGATGTTTTTATAGATTCAAGTATTTGTTCACCTGTTTTATTTTAATATTCCCGAGTGGCTTTTTTCATTCACAGAGTTTTCATGGGCAGCTGGTTCTAATTAGTACATAAAATATACTGAACGAACCCTCTCTTAACAAGAAGTTCCCATTTCTTTTAAGTACAAAAATTAAATAACATCCTTAATCGACAACAAATCGTAAGAAAAATTCATGAATTTTATCGAAAAAATCGTGGAATATCGATTCATTGTGGTGGTTCATCACGACCATAGATCATAAGAATGAAAAAACAAAATTGTCCTGCAAAGGAAACTAAGCACTTTAAAATATATTTCAAAGCGATTTATCCTTGCTCAGCTATGGTATTCGTATGGCTTTCTGCCCGCTACTTGGAAGGCAGCTTGATGTCCAACGATGTACATTTCAATATTAAAAGAGCATTTTATGCTCTTTTCCCGATCCATTTTAGTTCTAGATTTGGCGTTAATTGTGTATGGTAAGACAAGGTCTCGTAAGTAAGTGGTTCATACATTGAGGTACACGGGTTGTATGTATTACTTATGCCCGTTTGAGTCAAATAAATTAAGGCACATCGATCGTCGAGTCAAGGATAAATTTTATAGTTTTTCGTTTCCATTGATCTTCTTGTTCAGTAGCATCAATATAGCTTTTTGTGGATGTGTAAAAACACTCTAGAAAAAAAAAGAAAAAAAAACTTACGTCCAAACCAGTATTTGCTTCTATTAGATCACCGACAGTTGATAGCGCTGAAGCAAATAACTATATTTTATGAGGTAAAAGGAAATCTATGGCGATGAATTTAACTTTATGGATTATTTGAATATCAACATCACCGTCTGTGTATATGCCTCGTTTCAGTACTGCAAAGACATGCGTTTAGTTGTGCAATTTCCAGGAAACTTCTTGTCGAGTAAACTGACAAAATTTCTACAATATTCCCGAAAACGACCGAGGAATGCTGGTTGTTTTCTCGAGATTTTTTTGAATAGGATTGCTCAGCTCATTCTTTCCTTCCTTCCAGGATATGACGATTTGCTTCAAACTGAAAGCCATATAATAAACCCTATAAGAGATAAAATATATTATATCTCTGAAATGAAAAAACACGTGCGCCATATATTTATATAGCATATTTTATTGCAAACGTAAAGAAATATTTATAATATTACATTGGGGAACAAATACTACATCCATTTCATACTATTGGGATATACGCGTATACATTTCATACCCGTCAGTTAGGCAGTATAATTCCATTTTATTGTATTCCAAAAATATGGGAATAACGCGTTACTATTCGCGTCACTCTTCAAAATTCACCCTTCAAATTACGCGTCACCCTTCAAAAACTGAAAAGATATTGAAATCGTGAAACTTGACTCCACTATTCAGCCAACCATCTCTCATTCAATACAATTACTCTAAGATGTGTATGTAGATTTACCGTGCTCTCGTTTAACCCATTAACATTTAAACAAACCGTACTTCATATTTCTCAGATATATTCGTCACCATGTAAACCGAATAAATAAACTTGCTGGCGAGATATCAGGGAACGATGATTCAATCATGACTCGTTACTTACTTCATCTCATTTTAAGAAAAAGGAAATGAAGTGAAAAATATTTAACTTCACCATAAGATAGAAAGAACAGATATAGGGTTATATAAACTACTGGAGCACTAATGACACCCTTTTCTTAAGCAACGGTAACATTTTTGACACCGGAATAAATTAGATAACAGCGCAATGACATATTGTGACTGGCTATGAATTTACATTTACTCGGGATGAAATTGAATAATTTTCTGAAGAAAGTGCTTACAAACCACTTGGAAAACAATTATAAGTCTTTATTTATGATACGAGGGTAAGTCAGTAAATAAGTCGCAAATATCAGCATTTCATCATCAAAATCAGTCGTGATCATTTCATTGGGAACGCTTGGAACATCCACCGTACAGTCCCGACTTAGCCCCCCAGTGGTTTTCATCTGTTTGGGCCCCTAAAAAATCATTTGGGTGGCCGTCATTTTGATACAGATGATGCTGTAATCTATGAGATTACACGTTGGCTGCAACAGCAACCAAAGGACTTCTTTGCTGCTGGCTTTCAAGGACTTGTAAAGAGATGGGATAAGTGCCTGAATGTACAGGGTGAATATGTGGAAAAGTGAAATAAATGTCAGAAAGTTACTTTAATTATTTTTGCCTATATTCAGTTTTGCGACTTATTTATTGACTCACCCTATCTAGATAATTTCTATAGTTACAACAAAGTTATATTTTTCAATAACTACTTTCGTGCTTTCTGAAAAATCTCTTACTAGGGGCAGTAGCTTTGACAACTGATGTATGATATAAAATACACTCACTCAATAATTCTTCTCACTTCTATTCAGCAAAAACACATAAACCCTTATTCGAATACTTAACAAATAAATAATTGTCTTTCCTGACATACACAAATATAATTTGGCACACTGAGAAACAGTATTCAAGTCAAAATATTTATGCATATAGGATTGGCATGCGATCTTGCATCGAATCAGTGAAATGAAAAAAAGAGTTGGAAAACAATTTTCGGCTTTCAATCACAGAAATCATCTCGGCCAACTCATAAAATGAGTGATAATAATTCTCTTGAGGTACAACTGTTAGCCAAAAAAATGGTACCTAAGATTAAGAAGACATAATTCAAAAGTTTGGTGAAATCCAGAATTAAATATCATACCACTCTATGAATAAGACACACTAAATCTGTCAGTCTCCACACCCTTCTTCCAGCATCTTTGACAAATAGGTTAGCATTCACCACTGGAGGTAGCTTATACGTGGAATACTGTCATTTTTACTATCGCCTCTGAACTAAGCAGAGGAGGATACTAAATAAGATGTATACTAGGCACAACTTACCATAGCAGCGGTACTTGCATATAATTTCGATTAGTTAGTTAGTACACTCTAAATTTTATACCTAAGAACAATGAATAAGCTGTTCGTTTTTTGTGTTAAAAAAATGATTAATGAAATTATTTACATCAATTAAAATTTTTTATAAATTATTTTAATGCATTTTACTAAATATATCGTAATATAACTTAATATTTTAAGATGGGTTTATTAATAATATATATAAAACGGTACTTGAGAAGATTTGAAAGCAAGCACATGACATACTTCACTTAGTATTTACTTTTGAGCGTCAATAAATGGATTCCTCCATAGTCATGTCATGTCTCCATAGTTATCTGCATTTTTCTGTGTCTATAGGTACTATGTTTTCTGTAATTTATTCGAAAAAATCGCATTGTGCCTTGGATGAACGTTGTCCTGTAACAATATGCCACTGAATGGGGAAGTTATTTCACCTAAACCCAAAATAATACTCATGTTTTATACGATAAAACTAAATAAAGTGCATGTGATTCGTAATGAACACTAAAACTCCCACTTAAAATAGTAAAAGGAAGAATATTTTGAATATCAGGCCTTAAAACAAATGGAGGCAAAAAATTGTAGAGCGTCAATGCTACGAGTTATATTGCAGCAATTCAGCGTTTACATGTTCGAGCACCAGTTTTCACGAGATACAGGAAAGTTCGAAAGGTGATGTTTCGTAAAATATAAAATTAAAATTCCTATGGAGTAATATTAGAAAGGACTCCGATAATTGAGTCCAGTTTGTACATTCAAACTATGCATTCTTTTCGACGTTCGGATACAAAATTAACTATTTTATCGCGAACAGAAATTTCTACATAGGGAATTTAAAGTATTTATAATACCTATGGAAAGCAGATTTAGCATATCCACCCGGGATCAAAAATTTAACTAGGCCCATAGAAAAGGCACATTTCTAAATTCAAATAATTATTGATATTATTGCCTTCACATCTGGCACATGGGTTGTCAAAAGCTCGCTTCTTATAAAAAATATAATCAATATTACCGAAAAAATTATGCAATTAAGTGACATCGGTTACCAGTGAGAAGATGAGGTAATTAGACAAGCATATTAGCTTATTTGCTACAGAACACTAAGGCTGATAATTAAAGACCTTTCCATCATCCTTGTGTAGCCTCAGGGTTCATGGCGTGGATGAAGAATAATGATAATGCATGAAATATTTTTTGCGTTTATTCTCGATAAAATCGAGGCAAAAAGGAGAGAGAATATAGAACATTGTTTTTTCAGCATTGAAAATATTATCTTAAAGACTATGCGTAAGACAAAAGGACGCAAAAAGTGAAGCAGGAAATATTCGCCCTGATAGTTTTTCCGTTACAATTTCCTTGGCCTTTAAAAAAAAGATCGAAAATGGATGGGGGCTTGCGAATCCTCGCGTATACTGAGGATCATCTGAACGAGGAAGTAGAGAGAAGAATGGAAGAGTCAAACTTTCATTTTGCCATATAACAGGAATGGTGCTCACGAAATCCAGTTTTACACTATACTAGAATCGCGCAAGACCTGTTATGATTTCAAGCACCTGTTGCTAATTCAGGAGCCCATTATGACTTAGCTGTATCCATAGTTTTTGATTAACCACTTAAATTGTGAAATAGTAGATGATATATTTTTATATTTATCTTAGCTAATGTCAGTGACAGATTCACTCTCCCGATACAGCTGCGTGGCAGCGTTATAGCGAAAGCAGTTTCCCGCCTTTTACCGGACGATTCTTGTAGTAGTAGTCCCTTGTAACGGAGGATACTCTTCTTTCTAGTACTCTGACATACGCAACCGTCAAGGAAGATGAGATGTAAGACACCAATGCAGAATTCATCGCTCCAACATGTCGCTTTAATATAAAATTATCGAAGGATGGTAGAGGGTGACCAATATTGACACTAAAACTATTAAGAGGTGACAGTAGGTAGATGTGACATTTATTCTAAAAGTGTACATCACCAAAGGACTGAATATGCAAACTTAATTTATTATAGATCCTACTCGCATTGAGTATCTAACTTGTACCACACATATCATGCAATTAAGTTGCTTAGCGAGTAATATCGCAAAAATGAGTGTATTATCCATAGATGGTTCTAAAATACACGATACTGAAAAGGTATTACACTGGCGAGAATCCTTCAATGCTGGATAAAATATCTTGCCAAATGAACTTACTAAAAAATAGATCCTGATAGACTGCCCAAAGAAACCAGGTCTCAAAACGAGATATGATAGAACGATCGAGGTGTATGTAAAACGTGGGATGAAATAGATGAGCATTCAGTATATAAATAAAATAATAGGAGGGGCACAGAGATAGATGAACATGGTATACAGGAATGAGCTGGGAGGGGAGAATTTGATCAATTTATCTAAGAATAATATGACTCTGAAAAATTATTTCCTTCCATCAATTTCGAGACACTTTCGCACAATGTTTTTCCTTCCATTTTCATTGCTTCGGAATTTCGTCATCATTAACCTTTTAATGTTGCTCTTCTAATTTACCTTTCGTCGCACATAGTTGCGGAATCCTCACCTAAAATTAATAGGGTAAACCTCAATGGATGACAGGAAACGAATTACTCTTTAACGACTACATGGTAATGCCTTGATTTTGAAAGCACTCCGCGTCACGGCACATCAAAACACATTCGCGGGCGTCGGAGCATCCATTTCGACTGTCGCTACGACGGCAGCATTGACTACGGGAGGACAAGGGGAATGAAGAATATACGGGTTCAGGCGATGGAACGACAGAAGAGAAAGGGAATCTTGAAAAGTGAACGGACCTTGTAGAGACAAGTCATGCGGCAACAACTACTCAGCATGTGCGATAGAAACAGCGGGTAACTTCATCCCTTTCTCTCATCGCACGCTCCAAACTCACTCACCAGAAAATATCCCTTGTTGCAATTTTCAATAGCCTTTGCATTGATGCTGTCTTCGGCGATTCATTTTCCATATCAAAGCATGTGACAGCAAATTGAAAAAAAAACAATTATTGGCTTCAATTGCGATAGTGTGCCTAGTAATGACCATTGAACCATGAGCTGATTGACAACATTGTGCACACGTTTGTGAGTACTTTCACACGCAAGTAGACATAACGTATGGCACCAATATGCGTAGGGTAACATTTAATTGGAATTGTGACAGTTTTAATATTCCATCAATCCCTCAGATTAAAAAAATTCAGTAATGACATTGTTGCAATTTGCGCCAAACTGCCTCACATTCGATGAGTCTACACATTTGAAGTTAGACCGAGAATATAGTACCAGAACGTTCAGAACATGGTGACTTTTGGAGGATGACCACTATGAGGTTCGAGTCATATAATATGATTAAAATACTTTATCTCGTTCCACCGCGTTTAAAACTATGATATAGGTAGTAGTGAATTCGGTGACGTACAAAATGAAGTGGGTGTGCCTACGCCAACTAACTTCAGCTTAGGCGTGGGCGAAAAGTTGCTCATTGCATCTCTCGCAACTCCGGGAAGCAAACAATCTTATTTTAGTGTAAAACAAAAGAATTTGTTCTAAAATTGAATTGCTAGTCCATTTACAAAACTGTCCTCATTTTTATTTGTGGATAAATAGAAAATAATATATTTAACTTTTATGTAAATATGTATTCATATACTTCTCCATACAGTTGAGGGAACAGAAAATTTAAGCGAGGGTATCTCATTGGAACATGCGGCAAAATGGCGGGTACTGTATCCGTCGCCGTCACGAAAAATGGGATAAATTTCTCAATAATCGCTTAATATAGCCGGCTAACCTAGAGGTACACACTCAACATCATAGTTATTACCCCAAATATTCACATCAGACTTCTTTAATTTCAGCGCAAGAGTTATGACACATATTCCATTCAGGGTGGGGGAAAATAATTTCAGTCGATATCCACGGCAAAAGTTTAGCAGAGGGTAATTTTTCAATCGTGTAATAGCAGGAAATTTTTTAAAACTTCAGATGGTGGAAAAGTCTTGCTAACAACTGAAGTTTTTGAGCCGGCCAAAGCAGAAAACGATCTCAACGAAATATTATCTGAAGGCTAAACACTAGAGAGCTCGCGCGGGGTACATACGTAGGTCACCCATTACAATATAGGTTTCTGCAACATAAATTTGCCAAAGTAAGGAAAACAAGTAATAATATTACGGATCTGGTTTCTGTCTTACTGAAAAGAATAAAATGAATTCATCAACCGTTGAGTTTCAAAGAATATTTGCACAAATAATAAACTGTCAGAAAAATTGAAAATTATGAACTTCTTGGAAAAAAAGTTTTTAATCGTCATTTACTGAGTATGTTAACTATTTTATCATCTAATTATAAGGTGTATAAATACAACTGAGGATTAAAATTTGGTGATCGTGTTTTTGAAAATAAAGCACATTGAATTTAACACATCAAATAGCATTGGTTTTTCAGATTTCTAGGTAAAGCTCGGATCAAATCTAAACTCACATATCGGAATATGGCGTATTAACTTCCGGAGATTCTTTACAGGAAGAATCATATAATAATAATGGCACTGGCAAAGTGATTGAAAATTTCACCTAAATCGGATACCAGGGCCGGAAATGTATTTGTAAAATTTTACGTGTCAAGGCATAAGGATAAAAAACGAGGAATAATTAAACCTTCAACCTATTTTGTTTTAATTTGTAAGCCACATTAAAGAATTTAGAATACCATTTAGGATGAAGAAAATTTTGATTCAATCAGTACCTTTTTTAATTTCGACTTGTTTGCCGTGCTGGAGCGACATCGTTTCATTTTGTGAAAACCAATGGGGCATTGACAGCAAGTAAAAAAGAAAGAGAATCGGAGGACGAAAGCGTGGGTGTCTGGCTCTACGTGCCGTATTTTCAAATCCTGGGAAGGTGAAATACGTGTGTATGTGGCGAGAAGAACGGACTCACGATATGGAAGTCATCATTCACTTGCGAGAGAGTGAAGAGGAGAAATGTGAATGCTGGGACGTGACTCGCAAGCGTGACCAATGGAAGTCTGTGAACGGCAAAGAGGCTTCGAGCGAGGAAAGGGCCGTGGGGTATTCAAATTTCAACATCACCTTGTGATATACGTTTGCGTCGAAAAGGACGCATTGTATCGAACGTGGCGGAGTATCGCGTCTTATATAATATCGCAAATCTTAAATGGATAATATTCTGGTTTTAAGACCCGAATTAGAGAAAATATAACATATCTAAATGAATTCGATATGCTGATAGCGAATCAAATCATTGTTAACATGCAAGTTGCGTTATTTCTGGGATGTAGTTTCGGTTTAAAATGCCAGTTTTGAAATATTCAACTCTACCATTATTTCACATAACAATTATATCGGTCGAGTTATACTTAAGTGTTGTTTATTCTTACTGCAAAATATAATGCTTCCAATGACCTTGAAATACTCACCACCAATGGTGTAACAAAGAAAATATGAATTTGATATGAAATCAATACTATGTATACCGTTATTCACAGAGATACTTTAGACAAGTAAAATTCTGCGAGCACTTTTTCCACAGTTTTTGTGCAATTGACTCTTAAAATGTAGGGCAATAATTATTTTCAGAAATTTATATCCCCATTTCAACTACATCCATTCAAAATAAAAAAAAACACAATTGGCAGATAAATGAGGGTCTATTTCGTGATCAGAATACTAGGATAATATATAGCTGTGTTACCGGTGCAAAGGGTGTTAAGTCCAAAAAGAATAAAATGAATTTTCGTCTTTGGCAAGTTAGAAAAATGGAGGGCTGGTACAGAGTTCTCAATCCATTTTTTTACAGTCATTTTAATCCATTTTGGCCTTAACACCCTTTTCACAGCTGAAACAGATATATTTCTTAATTCAGTCCATCGCACCAAAGTAGTGACCATTGTTAGTAAATACAGTGCATTTCAATTATCGCTCAAGAAACCTCATCACGTTTGTAAATGTACAGTTGGTAAAAGTACAGCAAAAGAGTGTCCTAAAAGCTACCTGCCACGCGGTGGATGTCTGGCACGTGAGTTTTAGGGGAAATTGCAATGCAGTCGCATTTCACGAGTTCTTTTACACGATACTTACTTCGGCGCTGAAGATAAAACCGCATTAGGAAGACTAAAAATCATGCCCTGCAAAGCATAATTATAGAATCAGAAGAAATAATTGAAAAAATCATCAGTACAGAAAAACAAAATGAGAACGATAAGAATATGGAGTCCGAAGACCAATCAAGGAGAAGCGGGTGATTTGAGTGTACCGAAGGAATATCAATGGTAGAGCCGGAATCAAGCAAAAACATATTTGGAAGAATTTAGCGGACTGCTATTGAGAAAACAAACTCGTTTACTCGTGGAAGAGGTTTACTGCAGTTTGCAGAAAATGATAGGTAATCAATATCAACATCTTAAGCAGTCTTCAATTCGAAGATTTGTATATTTCATCTTTCCGCTACAAATATATTCACGTAAACCTCCTCCATTAATTATCCAATAAAATAGATTTGTATAGAGTATTATTCGTGGAAAATAATTTTTTGGAGTAAAATCATAAACTAAAAAATTTGGGAGCTGATTATGTAAACAACATAGCACTTCAGAAAATTATCGAACAGCGCCACTAAAATCATAATCGTGTATTCACAGTCTTCAAGGCATCGAATCCAGTTGTTTCAAATTTTCCCAATAGTATCAAGTATGACATGATATAATATCACCTTGTGATAAATAGGGACAAAGAATAACGGCAAATTCTCAAATAATATACAAGGATATTGTACTGTCCACTTTAACGAACCAACTTTATACAACACGTCTTGGTTGTCACGCAGCGTTAATCAGGTAATACAATGCGATTATTACACTTGATAATGGCTACTTGACAGCCAAAACATATAATATAAAAAAATTGGTTTAGTAAAGCGGACATAATAGCTTTCTATTCGATCATTGCCAAATTTGGTTTCAAGTTTTCGACGCTGATATCAGTAGGCAGTAATTTCTGTGCAGAGTCAATTGCTT
This sequence comes from Ceriagrion tenellum, assembly GCA_963169105.1. Classification (NCBI taxonomy): domain Eukaryota; kingdom Metazoa; phylum Arthropoda; class Insecta; order Odonata; family Coenagrionidae; genus Ceriagrion; species Ceriagrion tenellum. Next base: position 131,061,535 of record OY720632.1, on the reverse strand, counting down.
CATAAAACAGCCTAATCTATTACTGCATTATATTATTACTTATGTATCGCGTGGCATTAAATATATAATATATATCAATGTTACACATCTAGGTCGATTTATGTAATAGCATGACGAAACCTCCGGTCTAAAGCAGACGGTACATCATTGCAATATAGCATAGCCCGAGTTGCACAAAGGGGTAGGCAAATGAACGGCGGTTGATGGCAGAGGGAGGATGCGGGAAGGAGTTTCCGTCGCAGAGTCAGTCAGTCACTTGTCTTCGAAAGCGTGCCTATCTCGGCAGCTGGAAACTTTAGACGGACAGCTTCAGCGATCGTCGGTGGATGGAATCTTGTGTGTGTCTCTCGGGCGTCCCCAAGGTTTCTATTCGCAAAAGTGTTATAGCAAGCAAGATGGAAGCGTTGCTCGAGTGTGGGGTGGCCTGGATGAATGAGGGAACTTGCCCAAGTATGAGCTAAGGCCTCATATTCTTTGCTTGATGTGAATTTGTCGATTTGAGATACCACTAAAGCGTTGGGTATCACGCCACCAAGGTGAAAGATTCTCCACGAGTTTCTGGTTTCGGTCAGAACTTTCCTTGTCTTCGGAAATGTCATGTCCTTCGTTAAGAACTAGAATTGGCAAGTAATACTTTGGTGATGCCCCATCCCAGAACAAATCTTCTTGCAGCGCATTCATTTTCTGAAAATAAAACTTATATTCTTAGATATCATTAAAGCATGCTTTCTGCATGCCATGAATTTTTAATGATTGCACTAAGCCCTGTATGCAATATTGGACATTTTTATTAAATAAATACAAAATTTCATGTGCCAATGAGATGCCCCTATTTCCTTTACTGTCCACATATTTTTGTACATAATTGTGTTATTTCCTCACCCCGTTCAGAGGTCCAAAATTCACTGCTTTTTTCCTGATTTTCATGAGTTAATTTTTATGTCATTAAAGACGTAACAACCATTGCGAAAATTCAATTACCTTTATTCAATTAATGTAATAGCCATCGAATTCAAATAATTTTTCTGAGAATGTTAATTATTTTAGAAATTATGATGAAAAAACAAGAATTATGTTTTTATGAATTTCAAAAAAAATCAATAAAAATGAGCGTTGATTTAACGGTTTTAAGTGGCAAAATTAAAATAATGTTATTTGCTGGCCATAATCACTACCGTTTCATTTCACTATTGGTATCTTTTATGAGAAAAGGAAAATAAGTGTATGAATCAATTATAATTATTGCACCTTTCTAAATAAATTATCGCTTGACATTGTAATTAAACTGTTTTAGTTTACTGACGAGAATAGTTTTTACTGATTGCCAGCACGTCATTCCATGTCATTAGCAAGGCGATGACTCTGAGCAGTTTGCGTATCAAATCAATTAGTTTATTTAAAGCGTTTCATTTTATAAAAATAAAATAATTTCTTACTCTTAAATTTGTCACACATTTACGGTTGACATAATCTTTAATGTCGGAAACATCAAGTAATAAATTATTTGACTGATTGACACCACTTCTTCTTCAGTTGGCTGGCTCAAAACTATATACCTACATTTGCATTTTATAACGATATTCTATTGCGTGTAAATAGCTAGCTAATCGTTTTAGTTCTTAAAATGAAGTTGGGATACAATAAATAGGGTTAAAAATATGAATGAATTACTATTTTCATTTCAAACCTCTGATCTTTGAAATAACCATATAATAAGCTTCGTATATCACCCGTTTTTCTCACCTATTACTGTTGCCTGACTTATTATCCGTCATATGAAATTCATTGCATATTTGTTTAATATCTGTTAAAATCTAAATGAACTTTTTATTTTTTTAATTGTTTCCTAGTTTCCATCTCCTCTCGGTAACCGCGGTCACACCGAAACACCTAGTTTATCACGATAGTTAAAATAGAGAAGACAAACACGCTCATCACATTCGCGATGCGAAAGTTTGATAGCACGGATTTTGTATGCATAAGTGAGCCGCATGACCCATTTTATTTTTCAAATTCAAACTCGATATTGAATGGAGTAATTGCCATTCGATTTCCGAGGGACGGGACGCATTTTATTACGTCCCGGCATAAAAAAAAGAAATGAAGTCGTAATGGAGGGAACGGATACAGAGCTTTCCTCGTCCATAACAACCCCTTCCCTTCCGCTCACCCAATCCCATGTCTTTCCTCTCATGGCCAGCCCCAAGGGCACCGATTGCCCCCCAACCCAGGGGAAACTTCATAAGAAAATAAATAGGAAAAAATCTCTCCCGCCCGTCTGGCGAACCCGATCCCAACTCTCTTTCGCGAGCGATTTTCTGGAGACGCACGATTTCACGGAACCCGGAAAAAATTACTCCCTTTAGTGATTTGAACGAAAGGGTTATTGGAGAAGGCAATACGGTGGTGGAGAGGTAAAAAAAATGGTCGGGACACATTTTTTTAATCACATACACGAGCCATGTGGAACAAAGAAGTTGCCACGAGGAAAAACCGGTCGTGACGGAAATCAAACCACGGACCTCTAGCTCACAGAACTAATTCTCAGATTACCAGTCTCCATAATCCTCGGAGAAGATTTTTGGAGGATCCAAGGGAACTAGAGACTAATGCCTTCCACCCCTTGAAAGATGGCAAAATAAAGGGTTAAAGAATGGTAACCATAACCATGAGGCTGCATCCTATACCATAATTTATGCTATGCTTAGCTACGTACAAAGATATTCAATGTCTGTCGAATACACGGCCATGGAATACGTAGAAATCGACGTGAGAAAAAAAATTAAGTATTCCAAATTGGACAGAATATCGAACCACAGACCTTTGGCTTGAAAAATTAGAAAACCTGAGAAGCACGTTGGCCCGGTTTTCCTTGGTCCGTACTTCGATTCCCGGTCCAGTCCGATTATTTGCAGAAATGTCTACGTATTATTACATCGCCGTATTTTCGAATGTAATGAATATCTTCAGGCGAGTGATGTAGACTTAAGAGTCATCAGAAACTGAGGATTTTGCCATTTGTTTTCAGTTTTATTTCTTGTTCACAGGTTTTCAGTTCTTTAAACTTACCTGGCTAGCTCATTCAATAACTCTACATATTTATTGACAGAGGTCCAACTTTTTCGAAAACTCTAACAGATACGTACGGTATGTGCAAAATTTTAATCATGTTTTGTTTGTGACTGTTGCTTTTGCATTGACTATCTGATAGTGACCCCTATACAGGCTCATCCTTAGGGGGTTTCCTATCTAGTACTACTTTGTAATACATGAAATGAAATAAATTATTATTTTACACTACTAAAACGATATCCTTACGCCACTGGTCAATCCCATACTTTAATATTCTCACTATTTGATTACCTCTTTAGTTTTTTTGTATTTGGCAATTTATGTCGTCAAATAATTTTTAACATGAATATAAACCAAATTAGGTTTTTTTTCAAAATTGCATTTCACCTCATTGTTACCGATTTACCCCTATAGTTATAATCCTATGAGAGTGTTAGTATTAATGTGAGAACTTTGAATAGGTTGAAGGATATCTGATTTTTTTCAAGGCAAGTTACATGATATTTCAGTGAGATACTAATTTGTAACAAAAGATAAATACGTAGTATTATCATTAGTTTCGGCTGAATAGTCGTGGTAAAAATGTACTTCCATACCACTTTCAAGTGGTATGTACTGAAATTGTTTACGAAAGCATGGGGAGGATATCATAACATTTTTAGGTGAGGAATATACTCAATTTTTAGAGCAAAAGGGCATATTTCTTACCTAAAACATATTTTAATTTATGCATATAACTCATATATTACAGAGGGGCTCCGTTATTCATTATGATTGATATTTTAAATATTGAATTTTGAAATCTAGATAGTATTTCAGTAGCATTGGGTCAAAGCCAATATAATTACTTTTGCAAAGAGCCTGGACCAAGATGAGCTCTGTATTCAATGGTAGCATAAATTACAGAAGCCATACATATAGCCACATTCAAACCAATTCAAGCATCAATATCATTCACAGATATTAAGAGGGTACAATTAATACAAGCAAAGATGGCACAAAAATACATTCAAATACTCTAATCCCTATATATTTTTGAATTTATACTTTACTCATCAAAGATAAATATTATAAACTTACGCTTATTTTGGAGAGATCAATTGATATTAAATTATAAATGGTGAGGGAACCACCTCCATTTTTGGGAGTTTGGTCTTCCGGTACCATTGCGTCTCCATTTGCTCAGCATCCTGGCCTAAGTTAAGACCCTGTATTTATATAACCTGCCTAACAGACCTACCTTCCTTGGGTATTATAATATTTAGGGAGCAAAGATAAACAGAAAAAACGTGCTAAGAATTCATTATTTCTCCATTTATCCTTGTGAATCATGAGTTATAACTAATCAAATTATTTGGTTAAAGCTGTTGGTGAGTTTCAATGTTGTTCAACGTCCATTTTTCGTCCACCACACCCTAGTCTATGGATTCTAGGGAAAGAATATAGAAAAACGTTAAAAGGTCTTGTGACGGAGGAGAATTGAATAAATTATACTGGTAAAGAAAGACATCAAATGACGAAGTGCTCAGCATATTGGGCGAGGGGAGGTAACTATTGGAGGTTGGCAGGAAACTTGGTTAGAGGAGTTGGTGGTTCATTAAAGGGTGTAATAAAGAGCCTGGAGATGCTAATTTCCGTGCAACTGAGGAGGACATATCTTCAGCAAGGAAGAGTAAGGATGAGATAAGACTTTAGACTCTAAGTGACAGAACGATCGCGGAGTTGAAAACAGTTTTTGTTTTTCATGATAAATTGCTCTGCAGATGTTTAAAACACAAGTGGAGGAAACCTTACCTCAACCTAAACCTATCTTAATCGTTTGACTATTACTATTAAAATAGAGATGCTCTTATAAGTATGGAAGTACCCATTGAAGAAATATTTCAGTATATTAGTAATGAACTATGTTCATGCCATGGCAGTCCTTTTTTATTTTGAAAAATTTCTTCTTTGTAACTTGACCAAATGAGAATATATAGTCCAAGTATTTCGGGCTTCAGATAGAACAAGCTCTTTTCAGTCATAATTGTAATCAAAACCGGTGTAATATTCAACAAGTTTTTAGAAATAACGTAAAATAGTACAGCATTTTATTTCTATCACAATTGTGAACTATTATTACGAAGTATAGTGTGAGAAGTCACGAAGATGTGTTAAGCAGTAGGAGTCTTGATTTTCTCGTAGGCATGGGTGACATAGACATCGGGGAGCGCTCTCTTTCGTATACATGCATTCGCTAAAGGGCTCAACTATCCGAGCCCTCCCTCACCAACTCCTTCGTCGCACTCAGCCCTCGCCCATTATAACTACGCCACCAGTCCCAAACAGACCCTCCCCTCTGTCTTGGAAAGGGTCTTCCCCGTCCACACAACCCCCTATATCACTTCCCAACCCTTCCTCTCTTTCTCTCTGTCATCCCTTCCCCGACGAGAAACTCCTCCACCGCCCCCGCTTTTCCCGCCCGGCCCCTCCGCCCTCCTCATCCGGCGGCCGAGGGCGGGGCTTGTTCAGATCCCACTCGCCCGTCCCCGTGGCAACAGGCAGCGGCGGAAGAGAGACTACGAAGCGACCTGGACCCACCGCCGCCGCCGCTGCGACCCTACCACATCCGACGTCGGCGGACAGTCGAGTTTCCACCGCGCTGCCCGGGCATCTAATTCTCTCTCAACACCGCGTCACTTCCTCGTCTTCTTCCACCCGGGCGTCGTCGTCTTTGAGATCTTCCAACGGGTTTGAAGGAAGCCTCGGGGCACATAAGATGACATAAGAAGGGACTGGCATCGTTGCGTTAGACACTCTTAGGAGAATCATTTCGGTTTTGAGAGGGGGTGAGTTGTTGTAGTGGATCTTCGGACGAGACGGCTGGGAGGTTGCCACGTACCACTCAAAGAGGTGATCATATTTCATTCGGTTGGATGGGGTTTAGAGGGTCAAGTGCGTTTTCCGAGAAGGCGGCATCATACGTGGGGATTTCGCGGAAGGGATCTTCGATGTCCGGATGAGATACTCCGGTTGGTGCTGGTGTGGAGGATTAGTCGCTCCTTCACCATAGGGTCAGAATCTATCGGTCTGAAAGTAGCAGATGCTTGTAAGGGTTCCTCTGGAAGGTACGTAAATGGTTACGTGAATTATTTATACTGGAATTCTCAGAAGAATCCATAAACGTTTTGGCGAGAGGCTCCGAAAAGTGCTACTGTTGACTATTTCTCTTTACTTGAGTAGCTGAACATATCTTCCTTGTTGTAGAAAAGTAGTGGATACTACTTATTGTTTCTCAAGACACTATCTAAGGATTTAGAGTTTTGCGAATATTTTCCCTCGAAATAAAATATTTAGAGGTCCGGACTAACTCAAGTCAGAACTTCAAGCATAAATCTTTAATTTTATAGAAACACGCTCTCAGTAGTGTAAATTATTTTTCTTATCTATATCTTCTGACTCCAACCGCGACTTTTAATCTCTTCAGCAACTGACATGAGGAAAAAGGATCACAGGCGCCTATTTTTTGTAAAATAAGGTGAGGATCGGATTCTGACAACAGAGTAATATATGAGAGGCGTCATTGTCAAATATTGAAAGAATTGAGGGGGTGTTGGAAACACAGTTTACCAAACAATAAACATGTGAACAAAGGCTATCTGAGTGAAGCCGACGGGAACAGGGTGTGTTTGGTTCGTATGTCTGGCAGCTGGCCAATTTCACTCATGCCGCAAAACAAGGGGTGCCCTCGCGAATGAACTCGTCAAGATTTAGATGTTTCATCTCATAAAGGAAACTTGCATGGCATTTTGCCGCTGAATTACACGCACCAGTAGATCCGATCTATATTTAACAGCTTTAAAAATATTAGAATTAAATTGAAGACGAAGGACTTTGTAGATTTCAGAGCTGTAAATTTGGGAAATATCTCGTGTGATAGATTTGCTGTTTATTGTACGGTAAAGTGTGCTAATTAAAAACAATTTTTAACGTTCCGCACCATTCGCTATTTTTAGCAGGCCTGTAGTCATATCAACACCTCTCTGTAAGCAAAGATCTATCCCAAAACATTGTTGTCAGTATCGCCGCGTGTCTTAGACGTTTTTAAATATAATCCGTGGCACACAGGAGGGAAAGCAAACTTCTCATGAAATACACTGGGCACCGGAAATTAGACGGACCGGGGCTCTTGAAATAGTTGGCGAGAATCCTTTGAACTGACACTATCACTCCCGTAGTCTTGTGAATACTGTTCAGAAAATAATTACCAGTCCAAAATTAGTGTTTCTTGTTTCGTCTCGAGTGTAATTACTTTTTTCGAATCAAATTCGTGGCAAAAAAGTAGGGCGAGCAAGTGTTTCATGAGGTGACGGGGGCGAACCTTGAAACTTTTTATCGGACTTGAGACCTTGTCGAGTGGGCGGGTGAAAAATTCGAAGAACAGACGTTCCCTTTAACGGAGCGTGTCCACAGTACGAAAATGATGAAGGGGATCTTGGCTCTCGTCGGGGAGGGCCGGCGGCGGTGGCGGGATGGAGGAAGCGGTGGCGGCGGTCTCCACCCCCGGACTCCCCGGAGTGGCGAGGTGAACAGAGAGAGCGGAGGACCTTCTTCAAGACGGCGCCTCTCCAACGCTCCCGGCACCCGAAGGCTCGGTCCTTTGCTCCTCGTCCTGTTGGCCTTCGGATTCTCTGCGTCGGCTGCCGGGTGAGTTAACCCTTCTCTTCCACTTGGCATTTGCTACAGGAATGGGCTCCCCATACGAACACTCTCCGCCCTTTGTTTGGGTATATTTCTGGAAATTCCGCTAACCCACTAACCTCCTGTCCTCAGAGTCGATCTCCCGTTTGTCCGTCCCACTAGTAACAATAATTTTTATCAAGAAAACTCATAGTTATTATCATATTAATGTAAATACTATATGATTGAAGTAGCGTTAATTATAAGTAGGTCTGATTTGAGTTATGTAAATAAATCGAATGAAAAATTCTGACAAATCAACTTCATGGCAGTCAACGGAACTGTTAAAGTTTTTCACCCTGCAATTATGGTGAAATGAATCAATTTCCCTATATTCAAAGTTTTCTGGCCAAAATTAAATCAGGTTTTTGTACTTCAAAGAATACCAAATTTTAAAAAATGATGGAGCGAGTAAAAGAAAATATTAGGAATTTACACATATCATCTTGATAATGACATGGTATTTGGTACTATCGAGGTGATATTGACACAGTATCGATACCAAGTTCGGTGTTTGCTAAAAAAGTAGTGTGGAAATTACCACTGTGTTATTTTACTCGCACCATCATGGCTTTGGAATATTCCCAAAAAGAAATGCTTGAAACGCTATCATATCAAATTAAAAAATTTAAGAAATGATTTATAGTTTACGATTTACCCCGCTTTCAAAAACCTATGCGTTGAACATAGATTTTTCATAGTGACTCCGATTAAAGCTACTCACAAATACTTCTTTTTGAATTACAAAATAAGTATTATCGTCGAATAGAATATGTCGAATGGAAGAAGTCACCGTATGATCAAAGTTTATACGGAGCGGGTCCCCAGAGGAAAATGGAATAATTGGGAAAAGTATTTTTTAAACCCATTCTTTGAGTGTGGTCGAGTCATTAAATTTAGTGTATAAAGAGGATGGAATTTAATGTCAAAAAAAGTATGCAAGTATGATTTCTAAGGAAGTAGTATTTTTGAAGTTATGCCGAGAGTTGTTGAAAGAAATCGTTCTATACATGCATATTTTAGCGTTTCCATTGCATATTTTAGCTTCGCAATATTTTTCTTTAGAAATATGTTGCATACAATATTACAAATATTTATTACAAATACAATTACAAATATAGTACCAAAATTTTGCCAAATAGTTTTGAGTAAAAACGACCAAGAGAAGATAATTTAGTAATTTACATAATTTTCGCTTGATGTGGGCATGCTTTGTCTTCTAGTATTCATGAACTAGATATAGTTGAGGCAGTGAAGGTCATATCATACTTGTACTTAAATTGTATCAACAGTATATTATAACATAGCATATATTATAGCTACAACAGTCCCTGTTTGTCCATCCCTCTGTTCAGAAATATTTAAGCTTACGCTATGTAAACAGCCACAAAAAGTACATTATCCTGTGAAACATGTCTAAATTTTGTCTATCAAACAGCACATTAAGCATTTAGTTGACTCAGTTAGTTGGTCAGCAGAAATAGTTATATTAATCGTTCGCTTTGTTGGAATAATACAATTATTCTATATAGGAAAGTTTTATTAATGAAGAAAATTTTCCAGACCTCATGGTAACAACGCAGCCACAAAATGTTTGGGGATTTCCCATTTACATCGCGACAGCAACACTGTATGTTTTGGGTCCTTTGGTGATACGCAATCCCCTGATCTTTGTGTGGCTTTCTACTTGACTCTAACATTTGGCATTCAACATTATTTTTAAAAGAGTGCTGGAAACGAAATAATTTTTCTTTGTCATTTAGGAACAAATATTGACCCAGATGCTAATTTTATCCAACATCAGGCTTCTGGTTTCCTTTGAGGGTTTCTTAGGAGGAGTTCTGCTTATTTACACAGTTAATGAGGGTAAACTCCGACCGAGGCCTATTCCATAATGAACAGTCATCAGCATGAGGTTTGCAAAACCAAATTACATGGCCCCCACACTCTCTTCAAATTACGAGCATTAAATATAGTGCATTTGCTTTCGCATGGCTAGCCATTGGAAAATTGTTAAAAAATTTCATGTAGGATACTTGAATGACCAAATAGACTTACAATATATTTCACTTAGCCATGCACCAAGTTTATTGTTGTCCAAGGGTAGATACGCAACTTATAATGTAGAATATACTCACCGGTAGAGTTCCTTCTTTTGTATATCTCTTCCTAACAAAAACTAATAGCGCAACTTTGCAGCTGACAACTTCACGAGTAACTTTTTAGAGTGGAAACTTTCTCCTAATGGATCACGAATACAAGAGTCTACGGCAAAACAATGTGGTTTTATACTTGATATGATAATGAAATACTAAAAAAACTAGGAGTGCTGAGGTGCTTGATTTTGTTTTCAAGTAAATTATGACATGATAAACTCGCTCATATAACAATAATTTGATCATGAATAATTTTGTTTTTTTTAAATACTGATACCGAATTTTCATTGACGATCATAGGTTTTATTTTTCATCGTGAAGGTACCCATTTTTCAATGGGCACTCTCTTTCATTTTTTAGTAGAAATGATTTGCGGTTTGCGACTCAGGAGTTGACAAATCCAGCGAGTCGATGTGTACGATCGATTGTAGCCAAACTCTAGCAGTTGGTGGAAGAAGTAATGAATGGTAGCCGCGTGGAGAGTAACTATGGCCAGTCATCGCATCGTCCCAAACCTCGTCAAAAGCTGTACGTCATCGTGTTCGATCCGGCCTCAACCTCAATAAATCCCCCGAGTAGCCTCCCGATGTCCTTGGCACGCATAGTGCTATTCAGAGTACGAGGTCAGGCTGAATGATTACGCAGAAACAATGCTCGAACTCTTTACTTTTACTCGAACGAATAACAATATACATGAAATTTGAAGTCATGCAAACATAAAAAAGTAAAAGTCAACTGACTTTTTAATTCGTCGAAAAATGAATGACAGGATCTCTTTGAGAGTGTATACGTTGTTAGTTGTGAAACTTATGTGTTGATATTTACTCGCTGTTGATGTTGGTCTTTTTTATGTTAATTATGCGCCTGGATTTTTTTTGCCAAAAATCATATAAAATAAATGCTAGAACCCGTTTTGAAATCATATAATTGATAACTTTATATTTATTATAGTCCAATACAATTACATGCGATTGTTTCTCTAACCTATTTGCCTTATTTCATCAATTTATCTCAATTTTATGAATTTTAATTAACTCCAATTACTTGTAAATGATAAATTCTCCTTTATTTGGTAAAGTGTACATTACGTTTACCATGTCCCAGTCGTAATGAAGCGCTATTAAGGCATAAGAAATAAAATGAAATTTTAGTATGTAGCTACGCTAAACAGATTGGTAAGACGGATTGGAATGTACAGACGAAGTAGCTTCATACAGGACTAACTGTATACAGCTAAGAAAAAAATTTATTAAAGCTTTCAAGGTTTGGACTACACCAGCTTTCTGTTATTCATACAGTTTCACTCACAAGTGAGACTGATTTTTGATTGCTTTACATTTTTATTCCACCGAGTACTTTTTTCAGCGCATTAGCTCAGAGGAAGAACATGCCGAAAATTAAATCAACGCAGAAATGGGGAGGCACCTTTGCATTCATGTAAAATATAGATACAAACATAAAGTGGAGAAATATAAAAAATTCCGATGTAAGGCTTCGCAAACTAGAAATGAATTTCATGTGAAAGATGCCTTAGAGAGAAGTAATACTGCGTCAGGATAATGAAAATGGACCTTTTTCCCCTGAAGTGATATACTGAGGGTGGAAGAATAATATGAAGAAGCAGATCCTGTCATGTAAGGAATGAGAAAAAGGCGGCGCAAGAGGCCTTTAAGAAGGAGATACGACGTGATTTTTCACATCATTTCAACCAGAGGCGACCTTGGATAAAGGACAGGATCGTAAGACGATGGGATAGGCTGATTTAAAATATCTTACTAATAGCTATATGCACAGAACACATTGTATAAACAATAATGAAAAGCATTACACATTTTCCTCTCAATTGTTGAATGAGGTTGACGATTTTCGGTATTTATCGGAGGAACTAGATTTAAAAAATAACTTCGTGTAGTTCATAGAAAATTATTACCAGGAGAGGTTTTCAATTGATTTTGGAATATTTTATGAAGTCCCTTTACTTTCTTCCAACTTTTGAAGACATCAATTGTACTTGCACACAACTCATGCCAAAATTATAAGTAATGCGTACTTCGTATTTAACTGCGTACGTCACAGTATTTAAAATGACTCGAATGGAGGGCATGTTTACATGTAAAAGCTACTGCTCATGGTAGACGCACAAAAGTAATCCGCAGCCAATGATAATTGAGTTAATCTAAAATATGACGAGCCAGAACTCTAAAATATCTTATTTACTCTTGTTGAGGAAAACCTCGGCGCACAACCAGGGTGACGGCCTAGGTGAAATAAGTTTACAAAGAATGGGCTAAGTACATATTATTCACGGGGTTATGTCAATTTTATAATTTAAAGCGTCTCATTTCATTCTGCATTTGCAATTACTTAAATGTAACAAAGCATAGGGAGAAATTTAGAGCAAAAAGGCAATTCCTAATTAAAAGCATGAGATCAAACACATACGATTTGCATTCACTATTGAAGACATATTTTCCCTTAAACCTGAATCAAAATTAAACATTTTCTCTAGTAGAATTTGACGTCGTTCTCTTTTAGTTATTTCCTTGATAGATTAATTACTCGTGGTAGAGCCAGATATATTTATTCGGTCAATTTGCCACCTTGTCGTTAAAATATTTTCGATTAAGTGAGTAATTACAGTTAATCATGTATTCATTACCGCCGATTTTGTTTCCACCTATGCTTTATCAACTTAAACATAGTAAACACAGCATTTACCTTGCTATAAATAGTGAAATGCGAGCATTTATTTCTGTGGGAAACCTGAACACCCAGCCATGATAACGACCAAGATGAAATAAGTAAACGAAAAATGAGCCTGGTGCAAAATTATTCACCGACCGAGCACCACGGATGATGCTTCCTAAAGTGGAATGCGAAATAAATGGCCCATGATGAAACGTCAGTAGTGGAAGCAGAGGGGAGGCACGCAGTTGATCTGAAGGCAAAGACGGAAGGCGAATGCACAGCGGCGACCGAAAAAATAAACCACTTGTTTTCATCGGAGATTCTCCACCACGCCGGGAGAATTTCAACGGGCGCAATCAATCATCTTCCCCAAAGTCCCACCGTAATATATCCTTAGCATTTTATTATCTACAATGCTTGCGAGCTTAGATGTTGGCAACCCTGGGATCACTACCGCAAGCACGTGCCTTGAGAAATAACCGTCGACGTTGGATTTCGTAAAAGCTCTTTAAGGGATTGAAGACGATGGGTATCTTCAGGGGAAACATCCCCGCAATTTTTCAGCACCCGGAGCTTATAAATAATCGTTGCAGTTTCGATCACGCACTATTTGCGATATGATTTTCGTTTTGAGTGTGAATTATAATAAGCTTAAGCTTCACGTGGTAAACCTGTGAGTTTGCTGAGGAAATATTTTAATCTTTTTGTCTTTAGCCGGACTGGGTCTCTAATTACAGGGCACGAAATACTAGGATTATAAACGGAACCAAGTAACTTTCTTCAAGTCAAAGGTCAAGCTAGTAGGTTAGAGTAAACCTAACTCTAAGTAATCCTGACTGCTGGACATTGATAAATATGACACAAGGTGTCCTAAAATTGCTCAAAATCGAATTAGGAAACCTACAACAAATACTCGGACGCTCTCTGCTCAGTAGCACATAATGCCGTTTGTACTAACCTTTTTGCATTAGCCAATATCTTATTTTCTCTATTCATTAAGCTTTTTTTAAATTAATTAGTGAATGTATAAAATACATAAAGTCAACATTGCATAGCCATTAATTGATTAGTAACTGTTACTTTTACAATGGACCTTCCAATTTGACTTTTTGATAAATTATTTAACTTATTTAGTGGAAAGATTAGTAAAAATGGTTTATTGAGAAAATGTGGTTATTTCACAGTGACTACAATAAAAACTATTTGAAAAATAACAATGGACTGCAAGCTTTTTAATGGGCTGTTGGAGTCATTATGGATAGAACGGCTATTATACGACAGTTTATGCTACATCACAATTTTTGATGGACCAAAATGAGCTCGTTATGAAAAGATAGTGAAGTTTTTATTAGTTAATCTATTCAATAACATTACGAGCCCTCGCATCATGCGCTATACACCCTTATATCCACTCCCTTTTTTCTCTTCTCCACAGCATCAATTCAAAAACTCTCTCCCCGCGCCACTAAGGGCATCCGGGAGGTGGCATAACGTTCCTCTGCCGCCCCTTGCCATCCCTGTATCATCCTTTTTCATTACCTTACACGGAATACATTTTTACGCCCAGCCGTGTCATTTCCTTCCCATCCCGACAGTCTTTTCCCCAGCACCCCAGTATCCCTCCCAACAACGAGCCCATCCTCCCAGCCCGTCGTCACACCTCCGACCCACGGTATCCTTCGTCTTAATGGGCCATTTTCGAGAGGGTACGGGGAGGCTTTCCTCCTCCCATTGTGATATTTCCTCGTGGTGCTATACACGCCCTGCCCTGTCCCCAGCAGGCCTTGTTAAACCGCGTTCATGTAGCGAACCTCGTCGGAATGACGATGCCCGAAGGTAAGGGGATGGTTGGTTGTGGGATGATTTGTGGGTGCGTGTGAGGTCTTCAAAATATCCTTATCTATCTCTACACGCAGACACGCAAAGTCGCACGCATATATACTCGCTTTCTCGCCATGCAAGGGACCATATTTCTCATTCCAGGTAAATATACGTGCTTTGGACTCGTACATACTCCTCAATCACGTTGTCTTTACTTTTCTAAATCTGTTGTCGTGTTGAAAAAAGATAGACGCGATAGCTGTTAGACTTTCAATGTGAGGCAGTTCAGAGTTTGGCATGAATGTAAACAATTATACTCACCAATATAAATTTCATTGATAAGAGTAATAGTTAGAAGAAACTTTTACCCACAACGTTTAACAGGCTGAAATGAGATACCACGAAGACGTTCAATAACGTGTTTAAAAACAAAGGAGCACAGCACATTTCAAGTTTTAAAATTATTGACTGGGAAGGTTGTTTTTGACAAAAACTCAGTTGGTCATTCGCTCTCTGATGATATTAAACTTTCTATCTCAAATATTGGTGACTGAGGCGTATAAAAGGATTTTTAGTAAACTTTTATGCTGCAAAAACTTCATCATATAGTGCATCATTTATGCAAAATCGCTATTTTGTCACCTTCTTTGTTGCCAAGTGTTACTTTGTCGTGATCACGCTAGCTGAATTCAGCAGCTAAATTGTAAGAAATGTCAACTTGATGTAAACAAATCATGATAAAAATAGAGTGAGAATATGTTAGCATTACAAGCAGCGTACTTTTTAACACTAAATATTAATGCTCAACAAGGCATGAATAAATTGAGTAAAACAGTAAACAAATGACCTCCATCGGAGAGAATATATTCCGAAATAAGTTGAAACCTCATACGTTACTCCCGCGAACGACAATACTCAGAAGTGACATAAGACGCATATACGGAAGTGTTATGAGAAATAAAGGGGACAGACAAAATGGACAACCAAAGCATAAATGGGAAAGGAAGGGAACTGAACTGCAACATCGGAAGATAGCGGATTGGTTGAACTTTTATAGCAGGGAAACGGAAATATTTCTTATATTTCTCTCTTCGATCGAGTTTAAAAAATATTTTGTTCGATTTCTAATCCTCTCAAGCCTCTTTTTCTGTTATTGTAAATGTAATGATAATATATATATATAAATAAACATAAGAAGATAATATTTTTGGGGGCCTGGAGGAGAGAGGATAATGAAGCCGTGTTTTCGCGGCTGATTCTCAACCCTCCTTGCTTCCGTCGCAATTCCCTACCCAACCGTCCTTGCATTCGCCTTCCCACCCCTCGAGCGGCCCATCTCCCCAGTGTCTTGTATCTTCTTGAACTTCTCGACGTTGTTCCTCTCTTTTGTCAAATTGGTAGTGAGGGTAATTGGATTTTTCTTGAAGGCGCTGCGATGGTCGGGGTCATATTGCAACGCAGGTTCGTAAGATCAAGGAAGAAAGCGAGGATGCCACGCAACGCGGCGAAGTTCGTCGAGGGAAATGGGGATCGAGAAGTGGTAGTATCTACTGAGTATTAGTGGAGGAAGACGTAATCCGAGAATATCTACGACGCCAGGGAGGAATTTTTGCGAGAAGACGATAGTTTTTGGCATGGTGAAAAAGTTGAGAAAAGCCCATTGTTGGCATCAAACCGTTCTTAAGGACGAGCTCCTAATTTTTTTGTGATACTAATGTCAATTTTTACTGAACCTGAAGTGGCTTCCATATCGAATCTAAGTAGGAATCGGGGTTCCGCTGTAAAAATTTTCTCCAATTCAGGAAATCCAATTCGGGCCCTGGTCATAAAAGCCAGTGCTCTAGCCTCCACACCGGCTCTAAAGATAGCAAAACTGAGCTAGTATAGATAAGTGAGAGGCTTGTAGAGGTTGAATTATTCAGGTATATTTTATAATTATTTAATAAGACGCATATACGGAGGTATGGAGGTATAGGAGGCTTCGATAATAATATTATTTATTATATAAATTTTTTTATATAAATATATATATATATATATTTTTTTTTTTTTAATATATAAATTTTATATAAATAAATAAATATATAAATATTAAATAATATTATATAAAATATATAATATTATTTAATAATATTATATATAGAATAAGGCCGAGAAAAATTACAGCATAGACCTGTTTTAACAAGCATTTCCTGGAAATTATTTCAACCGTGTGCCACTAAAATATGAATCGGGATTCAGCTGAAAAAAGAAGTCAAAACTCTACATCTTCATCCAAGTCTTTAGGATTGGGAGAACATAAACTCCTAACCAGTACTTCGTAATCGCACTATGTAAAGGGTGGGTTCACTTTGATGAAAAATTAAGTTTTTGGCTTTCCAAAACACTAAGGTTAGGGATGCTAGAGTCTAATTCACTGTAGAAATATCATTCGTCAGAACTGATATACAAACCAAGTTCCCTCGAATTTGTCCTGACTGCTTCAACCAATTTTATTTCTCAGCTATCCTCTACAAATTTTTTCTTCAATTAAATATAAGGGCTTTAAAAAGTTTTGAAAAGAAAGGTTTTTTTGAGTTAATGCGTACTTAAAAATAGCGGGGTACTAAGAACGAAATGGCAATGTAAAGATTGCAAAGGTATCGATTCTGACACTTTGGCTTCATAAGTAATAACACAGTTAAAATAAACGTGTTCTCATTCGGTCGGGCATAACCCTTTAAAGTAATCATGACTTTGAGTTGGTGCCACGCATGCTCAAGAAACCGTGGGGGGTACATTTTCAGCGTGGACGAAAATTTCCGTGCTCGAAATCTAGCGACTTCGATAAACCTGATGAACAAACTAGCGAGTTCGAGATTAAACGAAGTAGCGAGTGATATCAGAAATCAAAAGCAGCAAATAATATTTTTTATTAGGGACTGTCAAATAAATTGTTATGCACTCTTGTAAAAAAATTGAACTTGCACTGCTTCGACGAAAGTACATCCGACTTTTCTTGATGTGGGACATATCTTGTGGATAACGTATAATCTCGCAAAACTCGAGCTTCACGACGCCCGACTTGTGAACGGATAGATTTGACGGAAACCCTTAATTGAATACCAGCAGGAGCACTTACAGTTGACAATAAAGAGTAATGCCGATGAATTTACCACATAAGAAGGTACAACCATAGTTTCACTTTTGCGCGATTTATAAAAGAAATTTCCCCCCCTATTTAAGTTATCACAAATATATTTTAAAAGTAGATGAAAATGATAATTTTGGATGAAAGATTATTTTTCATTTGTTATTTTATAGCGTAAATTTTATGAGTATTTTAAACCTAGTATAATAAAACTATGCGTATTTCGTGTCATTTTTATAACTGTGTACAATAATTTTATATTCATATTTTCATATATATTAATATAATTGCCTGTGTGCTAACAAATAATTTAGTATACTCCATTTCCAGAAATATTTATACCCTTTGTCAGCCATCTTGCGACGGCTACACATTCTTTGGAGCCGCTGCGCTGGGAGGGTAAAGAGTGGTAATATTAAGCCCCCCCTAGCATAGGCATCCAAGGTTCCACAGTGCTAAGGTTTTTTACGAAAGCAAAGGGCTACATATGGAGTGCTCTCTATGCAGTGGAAATCGATTTTTCTCAAATATCTACGTCAGCACTGGGATACGTACTGTAAACCTCCAAATTAGTCGGCAACCCGATACATCGACCTAATCTTCGTGGACTTTAGAGATGTAAATTAGTTGGCACTTTGCCTAGCTGAACAAGTTGGAGGAACACCTCCGGGTGAATAATGCATTATTTTTTGCCAAATCGCTTACAAAGCTGTCGCCGTACAACGCGGCGTGTCACAGCATGTAAATTCAGACGATGGAGATGAAAAAGCGGAGGCCACAATAATGGCGCTCCTGGTCTATTAGCAGAGATTATTTTGCCCGAGCATCTAGCATCAGTGAGGAAATACATTTCATTGGCACTTGCATTTCTTATTCACTAATTAGAGCGGCATTTTCCGCCACATTCTCTACTCAATAAAAGCATGCGCTGTCCATAAACACTTTTCGTTAATAGCTTTTTTAAAATACTTGTCGTAGTAATAAGAAAATTCTTGTCACATTTATTGCGTGGATAAATTCAAAATATTTTTCTTACTGCTTTTTTCCGTACATGATTGACTTTCATACCATCATTAGACGTAATACTAATCAGAACATTTTTTCCTGCGCTCCTTTGAATCATCCTTAGTGTAATTATTTGGCTACGAAAATAAATTTTGGGAAGCAGATAAACTTCTCGGGTTTCCATCCGGGTCAAGGGAGTAATCTCCAAAGATGGCTCCTTTGACCCGGATGAAAACCCGAGAAATTTATCTGCATTGCATCCACCGGGAAAGCCTCAAATCATTCAAATTTTGGGAATTTGAGTCAATGCTGCTTTAGCGACAATCACTCGATGGAAGTAATAACACTCAGAAACTCGCATATCCAATTCACCGAATGTAATTCCATTTATTAATTTTCCTTGTAAATTGACACAAATAGGGAAATTAAAAGTTTGAGGAGAGGTAATATATTTAAATTGATATAAATACTTAAATCCATGTGATTGAAGGCGAGAGAAATTAGCTGTTAAATTTTGTTAAAAGAATAAATATCCATATAAAATTGGGATATGAGCCCTTCCTATCGAATCAATTTTAGATAGATGCGATTTGATAATTAAATAAATATTTTGGCTGTGAATTAATTGCAAACATGAGAAAATTTACGTGCATCAATATCAGCTTTCGAACGTTCGCTGGTCCACAACACAGGTCCATTAACACACCGCTAGAAAATGCTAGCCTACCATATTACCCGTTTTTGATGTTATTTATTTCATTTTCCATCATTTAGGGAAGATAAAATAAATAGAGGAACCAAATTAAATAAAATTCATTAATAGGAATACAGTTACCGCAGCTATATTTCAAATTTATTTCGCTCGATTAGAGGGAAATTTGATTAACGCTCCTGTTAACGGTTGCTATAATAACAGCAGGAAAATAAAGAAGAGGAGTCTGCAGTCACAGCAAGGGGAAAATCTCATTAAACTAGAGTAATCTTAGTGTATTTTGTTAGGTTTCTGGGATAGTGGATTTGTAGAAAGAAATTAGCAAGCACGAAAGGCATTTGTACAAAATTATTTTCCTTTAAAATTTGATTTCCCATAACCATAAGGTGCATTAGACTTCAGGATGATAAATGTGTAACGTAAAGTAGTGTTAGGTTCTGGCTATTTCTATGTGAGAACTAATGACGATTTAAGTCAATTTAGTTGAATTATATGTTCCACGATTATTGAAATAATTGGGTCTGGTTTCAAAACAAGATCATTATGGGAGATTCGTTTCCACCTTTTCAATGTTCTTAGAACCACTAACATTTCCTATGGTTTGTTTGATACTCGGATTACTAATTGATGTATAATTCATAGTTTAGGATTATGTGCTGATGAACACCGTCTACGTATTTTATCTTTTTTCCTGCAGTAATGGAGACAAAATATCAGTATTCGGTGAAGTTATACGAAAAACATGTGCAGCGGGATACGATATTATTCTCATTGTAGATGGCTTTGTAATTTCCACCATAGTAAATTTATTTTTGCTGCTCCCCATCGATACATGATTAATTGTGGAGTAACTTCTTAGAAATGCTGGAGGAGCGAGTTTTGTTCTTATGAATGTGATACTTGTATACCTAGGATAATAATACATTTAAGGTACGTAATTTTATAGTTTCTTGCAACTCATTATTCATTCAAAGTTTTAAATTCTAGCTGTAGAGCTATAGTGGAAGACTGTTGGCTCCACTCATTACAGTGTATCGAACCAGTCTTGTTTGTGGCTTTTGTCATGAATAGAATATTCCTCTTTCCCTGCTTTTTCCTGTCTGATAATATCAATACGTAAATCTCTATTTTTCCTTTCAGATTTTAAATATCGCCGAGAAATTTTTCTGAGGTACATAATAATCTATCGATAATATTTATGACAAATTCGTATGAGCGTAGATTTAGAATGGTTGAATGCGAGCGCAAAGAGTGGCGCCGCTAAAGACAGCCTTATACAATACCAATATTCTTTATGACTGCTTGGATTTTATTTCCAAGAATACTCTGTTTAGAAGTGTGATTAATGCATAATTAGTAAATAATGCATCGCAAACCCATTTTATGAAATTCATTTAGTGGACCAGGAGAAAAATTATCCCTTACTGGAAAAACTGCGATTGCACGATAGAAAAATATCTCTCATGAATAAAATCAAGCAAAACAAATAATATATATTCACTATAGAAATTTTGGGTCACAAAAAGCGACGCTTGTTCTTACAAATAAAGGAAATGCAACAAAATTCCTCTGTTGCGGATTAGAAACTTGGACCAGGGTGGCAAACGAGTTTAGAATAAATAGACTAGAGTAACCAATAGGCATTTGGCATTTTTTAACTGGCTAGTTAAAGAATAATAGTCTAGGTGAGAAATTCATGGCTGAGAATTGCCAGTAAAGCAAGTAATTATTACCCTCATGAATGACCAAATTTGGGGTGTAGTTAGGGAAAACGTAGGACAAAGGCATAAACTATCCTCGGAGTTATATTGCAACCCCAAAAACGCATTGTGGCGTAATTCTTGAGTTACCGGTTCTGGGTAGCGCTATATTGCTCCGAGATTATGCCATTCACCATTACGGTGGTGGCGCGGTCTGTCACTGAATCACCCTCCGGCAGTTACAGTGTGCGCCCCCTAATTCTCCTAGGAATTTCACATCCGCCGTTTGAAAGCCTTTGTTCCAATGTATCAACTTACAAAAGAAGATCAAATTCTTTGTTGAAACGCTTGTGGTCTCATCATTTCCTCTTTAACCCTCGGCTTTGAGTGGTATAGATGGTCTGTTGCCTATATGGAAGAGATATATTGAGCGCAATATTGGCTAAATAGCGATGGCCGTCATAATTCCTAGGCGATAACGCCCGCGGTCAGTGTTCCTATAATGCGCAGACAATTTTAGGTGGTAAATTTCTATCCAATAAATTCTCTTGCAAAACTGTACCTTCACTTTGTATACTATTCAGCAGCAAATGATGAAATATGGTGGTTATGCACTGATACCCTCCTATATTGCAGCATACGCAGTTTGCGAGTAGCATTTTTTCGACATAAGTATCCCGAGCAAAATAATGACATCAATTGGCGGATATATCTGAAGTGTACATATGCCCAGTATATTCATCTAATATTTAATCCGCAAGAAATGATTTCTTCCACTTTGTGGTGTTCTTAACAAAATATAAGCTGAAATTCAATCCTGTCTGAGCCAATCCACTAAACATATGGACAAACTTTTATCAGCATCCCTACTGACGTTTAAAATATTTTCCCATGTTATATAATCATAAAATTAAATATTAGATATTATTAGCACTCACCTTTCTTGATTTATAGAAATCCTTCAATACACTCCCTAGATTTATTGAACTGATGTACCGTAGAAAACGGTCGTCCATTATTGCAGAAAGAAATTCCACTTCTACATAAAAAACTGTGCTTAGTAAATAACGATTACTACGTTTCTTACGGGATAATAACAAAAGTTTCGTCTTATTTTATGTCCTTTTAATAAAACTAGACATACTAAGTGTAGGTGTTTGAAGTAACTAGGGGTTTTCCTGAGTATAGGCCAATATTCATTACAAGGCCAGTAGACATCCCAAGTCGCAAATAAATCTAAAAGATAAGATTCTTAGCTTTTACATTAATCTAAAGATTCTTCAAAAGATCTTCCTTCAAAGATTAAAGCCTTCACTTTCATCTCAAAGTATTGCTCTTCATTAGCCAAAAGAACATATTTAGCTAAAATTTACATTCAAAATGTCATCTCTTTCATGAAAATGACTGATTAACACAAGCTTCATAAGGAAAACTGCCTCTCAAGAAAATTTTCAAATACAATTCTGTTAGAGCTACGGCCCAATATGTCATCTTACGAGATAAATGCTGATAATGTATATGTCTCAAGAACACAAAAAAGATGAAATACTTGTTTTTGTACTGCCTAGGTATTTTTAGTTTCCATTATGAAACCTACAGGTATTTTAACAGCTGCACACATATTACGCAATTACGGTAAACTTTAGATCCTTGTTTCAGAGATGACAACCAGTATTGTTATTTCTGCAAAGGTAACTCCTTGCTAAAAAGTTATCCTTAGCCTGTATCAAATGTCATTTATCAAGTAATTGCCACCACGGAAAACAAATGGCGATAATAAGGCTATCCATCTCGCTATTAATACGGTGATATCCAATTTAACTGCAATCACAGGATTTAAAGTCCTCGTGACGGAATTATACAATTTTACTCTAATTAGACAAAGATTAACAAAAAATAATGAACTGAGAGTCTTAGACGTACTCAGCCACGTTCAACTTGTTTAGTACTAGTTTATCCGATGAGCAATCTTGTCATGACCTTTGAGATATAAAATGAAAAAAATCCTGCCACATGAGTGTTTCTACTTTCCACCATGAAACCTACCATTGTATTTTACAGCTACACATATATCTATTAGGCAGTTGAAGAAGACTGCAGATCGTTATTTCAAAGACAATGATAAGTATTATTATAATTTCCACAAAGTTAAACTTTTACTAAATAGTTGTCCTTAGCAATTATCATAGTTGCCACCACCAAAAAAAATGGCGCTAAGATCTACGACACCATTTGTAACATTGACGATTCAACTTGATTGGCAGAATTGAAGATCATCGTAGCGAATGATACAATTTTATTCTCGTTAAAAATAAAAAAGCTGACAATAAGGAACTAAGAGCGTTAGGCATATTCATAACGTTTAATGCTAGTATATCCGAGAAATGTTCTCATAGCCCTTGAGAGAAGAAATTAAAAAATCCTATCACACGCCTCAAGGTTTTTGTAAGCATAAATCTTCAAATACCCTGAGGCTACCTTGAGAAAATCTCAAAAGATTACTTTCACCCTTTAGATTTTAATCCGCCATATTTGTTGCCATTTTGAATTGCGCAAGGCTTAACCATTTCCCTTTCAAATGGCATGAATATTAATCCGTTTGATTTTAGATCCCAAATGGGAGCTTAAATTTAACATGCACGAAGTGTCCCTACGGATTTTCACCATTATTTTTCGTGATGTCCGTGGTTTTTTTAGTTTGTTCGTATAAAACAAGAGGATTTTTTCATACTAGAAGAAAAAATGACCGAAAGTGGGTTTCCCGGATTTCACTAGAGAAATGAAAATCCTAAGGGAATTAAAATCCAAAGAGGAGGAGAAAAATATAGTGAGAGTACCTACATATTGGAAAATATAAACGACTGTCATTATAAAATATAAATATATAGCTGAGGCATGAAGATGAATTGAAATTTTGAATTGTGTACTCCGTTAATCATTTGATGCCTAGAATCCGACCAAGATAATAGCGTAATTGAAGTATGAACGAATGACTAAATCAGTAAATGAAATATACTGATATGACTAGGAAATAAATACATTGAAAATGTTTTAACGATAGTATGATTTAAACATAGGCTAACATCATGGTTTCTTTGGTCACATGATTCCCTTCCCAAAACTAAATTGAACATGTTTACGAATTGGCTTCATATCAAACTGCAAAATGCGCCATTATGCTGATTGAACTCTAATGTAAAAGTTTCATTGAAACCTGAATAAATATTGAAAGCCCGACCTGGCCTTACTAAGAGCCTTCTCTGTGGAATTTACTATCACTGAGGCAGTTTTTATGCCATACCTGACACATTTCAAATATATGCCCAATCATTATACATGGATTAAATATGTTTTACTAGCAGCAAAAGTATGTTCTTCAGTAACAGCGCGATATATCTCAAAAAGTTTAACTTTAGATACTAATTTTTGAGAAATAAATGACCGAAGCAAAGCTTTGACTATATTTCGTTCACCAGTTATTGCTATAGTTAATCAAGAACATAAGGTAACTAAAAGCTAAAAAATACATTGCATATTCTTAAAATATTTTGTCACCAAAGCACCAATTTAAAATCGTAATAATTTGATCCCTGTTACTAATCTGAAGTCTATCAATAGAGTTCATACAATTTATTTTTGTTGTACGAAAAAAAATATTGTTTAGCGTTGGCTGAAGACGATTTAATAATACTCCTTCATCAGAGCATTTCTTTATTTAGTTTCATCATACAGATTTTACGTCATTCTTCTTAAATGGGAGTTGCTCAATATTTATGGCATTTTGTTCGCTTCATATTTCTCTGACTTTCGGAAATAGTGAAAATATGAAATTAATGCGTACGCCAATTCCTATGGCGCGAAAGTAAAATCTCACACCTACTAATATGCCAAACACCCTGGGGTGGCTTGAAGGGTAATATGTAAATGAAGATGTAGAATATTCACTTTGTTGTTGATTTTTTCAACATTTGTGATTGACCTTCACTAACTAGCGTAAAGCATACTCTTTGAAAAACTTGACATCTGACTGACCTTGTTCTACTACGAGAACGACGCTTGACTCACGACAGTACAACTTCAGGTATAATTTTAAGGAATGATATTGCGTCCCCATTTCTCATCCCTAAGGGAGATTTTTTGACACATTCCTATGGGATTTAGAAAGTGTACAGTTTTCAAGATAAGGTGCAACAAAATGTGCAAGCCTTCTTCCAAAGGCTCCTGAGGGAACCGTAAGCAAGTGAGCAGAAGAATTGCAGTCCCCAAAGCCATAGAAATATCCCGAACCAATTTCCTCTCTTCAGACTCAGGCAAAGCACCAAGCGATAATGGTGCTGCACTCGTCGGCGGTTGGGGGTCAAGGGAATTAAGCCGGCCGTGACGCACGTGTTAAAAGGTTTTGAAAAAGAAGTGGGAGAATAAGAAAATGGCGACCGCGCGTGACCTCCTACCTCTGGAGCCGAAGTGGTGGCTGATGGACGGACGGAACTAAAGCGAGGAAATGGCGCTCGCGCGACCGGATTGGTCAGCGAAAATGGAATCGACCCAAGATGCCTCTCCTTTTATTTCGCCGGAGAGATTTTTCATGCTTCCTTTCATTACGTCTAAATCTGACCCATAAGTTTCCAGTGCCGACCTTGATATTCTGGTTGATAACATGCCTACTTGGAAACCTAACGGTCTCGCGTTCGAATCCTGACTTGAACATATCAAGTGTGTAAGAATAATTCAATTGAAATACAAAATTCAATATGGACGAGTTTTGGTATGATACGAAAGATATTAATAATGTATTACTATTATTTAGTTTTCCACAAAATTTCATGAAGGAATTCCACCAAGTTACTGCCAATACCGTTAAATCTACGAAAGATATTATTTTGACTCCAGGATACATATCTAACACTGATAGAAGCAACAAAGGAAGAAAGAATCTTACACCAAGCGGAACTAATGGGCTTACATGCAATCCATTCAATCCATATTCGTCTTTTCCCCCTTTCATTACCAATTTCATCGCCTTTCATGGCCTTCGTTCTAACAATCCTACCACTTATCTCTCGAGTAGTTTGCAAGGTATCGTATCAATAATAACTTACGTTAGACGGCAATATCAATGCAAGAGAGCAGTTGGATCACCAAATACCCCCGTTGATATTTATACAACATATACCGTAAACCCTGACTCCCAATTTGTATGCCTGACTTTGCCAAGATGAACGTGTAAGGGAGACTGAAGACTGTAATTGAGGGGAAGTAGCTGTAAAAGCAAGGAGGGGGAATGAGGAGCATAGGCTATCTGAATGGGATGAGATGGGATGAGAGTTTGGACATGAAGCGAGATGAAGAACATAATTGTGTATGGAGACCTGGACCTCCAGTCGTTAAAGATTAATATGCGTATTTTTGCTGCAAAATAGACGGACTGTAACTGGCTAACACACCTGACCGGCAATTGGGAGATCCGGGTTCGAATCCCGGTCAAGTCAAATGATTTTTTCATGGCGAATTTCAACCCTGGTGTATGTGCATCCGTGCGAGTGACGTCGCACCACATCTTTTGTCAATGCAATGATTGGAAAAATAGACGGACCTTCACCGTTCGAAAAAATACAAACCATTGTCCAAAGCCGAAATTTGTGTGTAATTGGAGTAAATAAAAAATGTCACAATGACGCCCTCATTAATCATTTTTTTTGTACAGTTACTATCCCATTGCCGCTTCTGGAAATTTCTGACAATCGTTAATTACATTAAAAAATAAACAAACAGATGCTTCGTTGAAGGATTCGCCAGAATTACAATGTTGTTCCCCCACTTGTCAATTGCCGATCGTTATACTCTTCAGAATTGCGTGTCCTAAAGCTCATGCAAAGCTGGAATTTTGAATGATTCTCATCTTCTCCCGCTGCCATAGTGGTAAATTGGGAGTCAGGTTTAAAAGTGGCAAATGATACAATAAGTACAAAATATGTTGAAATGAAAACAATCTGTTTGAAAGAAACCTTTTTTGTGCTAAAGATGTGTGGCATTACGTTTTTTCTGCTATCCTGCGAGCCGCCTCACTTTTTTACACGTATCAAAAGAGATCTGACGAAAATTTTCTGTCGCTGCTTGCTTGTTCAACGCAGGGCTATCATTTCACCTCTTTTGTCGAGATAAAACCGATTTTCTCATAAAATGAATTTGAATAACTCACTGTGGGTTTGCCATTGGAGTCACACTCACTATTTTAAACTCCCAGTCAAGAATTCCGTTGAAAAAAGGTAGCAAAAAAGCATTAATTGAGAATGACTGTTTTCAATAATAACTTCATGATTACAACTGAAATTTGAAGAAATGAGTAATGTGCTAAAACGAGGAATTTGACACGATCGTCACATTTTGGCCCATGTAACAGGATACAATATAGCCACAACATGTAATCTCTTACGATTATCACTCCAGCTGCCTTTAAAAGACCGTCAACTTGGGTAAGACTTTGGAGCTTGATTATATTTGATGCTCCCCACCCAACGATGGCTCCCCAGCTGTCGCTAACGACGTGAAGCAAAGAGGAAAGGGAAAGCCTTTCGCAGATGAGGTGACAAGGTCGTAAAGAACTTGTTGAAAGACACATTTTATTAAGTCACCAACAATTACGATTCTTGGAAGATGATTATGAAGCCCTTTTGATTTAAGAATATGAAATTAATATAAAAAATTGAAAATAACAAGCAGAAGATTTTGAAATCTGAAATAAATCAAGTCTCAAACTTGATCTAAAATTTTCCTTTGAAAGGTTTGGATACCTCTTCGGCCGCTCTCCTCACGAAATATTTAACATAGAATTTTTAAGGAAAGGAGAAACTTATTTTGTGACCTCTCTCTTGTATCTTAGGGCAATAAATGAGATAATAGATATCACTGTTCTAATATTATGACTTTCTATTTTATCTCCAATAATTCTTTTTCCTTCAATGGGATTCCTATAATAATTACATTTTATAACACACTAGCGGACCCGACAGACGTTGTCCTGCCCAAACGTTCGCTTGCCAGCTATTAGTGGGTTCAGCAAACGTTTTTTCGATGTTCGAATTTTCGATAAACTACATACTAAGTGACATTTGACATTGATTTTGACATTTCAATCATTTCGTTTCGTCAAAACAACGCTAAGCTACGACGCAAGTGCGACGACTTGCGTATGTATTGATGTGTACGTCAAACAACACAGAACTCTACATCATTGCCACCTATGGTACACAAACATAACTATAAATTATTCTCGGATGGTCAATTATTCATGAACTTCTCAGAAGGTTTTAACGGTCAATTATTCATAAACTTATGATTTTTTTCCTTTTAAAAATTTTGGAGGAGAGGGTGGGGGGTGAAATTCGGGGTTATGGTACGAATACCATCTACCACCTCGTGAGGGCGACGGGCTTCTCGATTTTGACCACCGACGATCGCGCGACCGGGAACGATGACTTTGTGAAACCGACAGCTCCGCGACTTCTCTTGACAAACCCTCGATGGCTAGGTACAGCTTATCATCCGTCGATATGCTGTTAGGAGAAACGGCATGGACGGCCATATGAGGAGTTGACACCTCGATGATCTTGTCAGCGAGCTCCGATAGCTTGTCAAGGGGTAACTCCACCTGTACAGTCAGGATTCCTTGGACGTACGGGGGCAATCGCATCAGCCACTGTTGCCGGAAGAGGTTATCCGGAAGAGCGGTCGTTCCGGCGTGGGAGCGAAGATGCCGCAAAAATTGGGAAGGCTTGCGATCACCGAGGTCCTCGTCCGACAGTAACTGGCGAACGCTCTGCTCCTCAGAGTCTGACAGACGTTCTATAAGCTTCGATCGTAGAGTCGAATAAGGGTACTGAGACGGAGGATTCGTGATTATGTCCTCAACCTCACAGGCCACGCGAGAATCTTAATGTGAGGCAACGTAATGGAACTTCGTTACCTCGCTTGTGATCTCCGACAGCACGAACTGAGATTCCGCTTGTGAAAACCTAAGACTCGGTTTCTCGGGCCAAAATGGTGGTAGTTTCACGGTGACGCGACGAACTGCAGGTGGGTTCTGCTCCGTGTCTGTGTGGCTGCGTCTTGAATCAGAATCATTTAGTTGCTGATGAAGCTGAGCGTTTTCTTCACGTAAGCGTTGAAGATCGTCGCCGCGCGGAAAAACCATTTTCACCAAATGTTGACTATTTATTCTTTGTCGGGGTCACCAATGTGGATATGGGTAAGTTAGAAGATCTCCACGTTTATCAAATCAATTTATTAGAGCATTTATCAATGTCCACTACAATCTCAGTCCACTGACTTAGTTACATAAACATCAACAAATTAGAAAGGCTTCCTTGGCAAGAATATAGAAGATGATGGCACCATTTACGGTCGCCACAAAAATGTCGTATAACAAATTTTCTAGAACCCAATAGCAGCGCCCCTTACCGGGTCCATTTGTGAATCTAACCATCCTGGGACTCACTCAAATACACACAAAAAATTCATCAAAATCGGTTCAGTCGTTTAGGAGGAGTTCAGTGACATACACACGTACAGAAGAATTATATATATAAAGATTAGAGCCAAATTCATTCTCAGTGATAAATGGAGCCCAAAATTAACAGACCTAATTATGATTTGAATCATGTGAAAAAATTTGTTTTCATAGCTTTCGTTTATATATTTAATGGATATGTAAGAAAACTGGCTTTCTGTGTGCTTCATGATTAGTCCATAATGCTCATAAAGCTTACAACCCACTTACTCATCAATATTTTCGGGATTCATTGCGTTAGTAATTCTCAGTTGCTTTCATTGCTATATTGTTCTCTTATTAGATGCGTCGTCAAGTAAAGAAGGCAAAGTTAAAGACAAAAACGTCGGAATACCGCCGTGAAATAGCAAGATATTCATCGCAGAAACCAAAAGAACAATTTTACTATCGTCTAATTTGATAACGCGGGAAGTAGGAATTTCTCAGAAAGGTATTGAGTGCGGAATGATATAAGCCCAGTTCACGCCGTATCAAAATGGTTTTCTATTCTTTGGCGCAATCTTCTAGTGCTTTGTGAGCCCTTGAGATTCATTTAAGTCTACTTTGGGTCGTAATAAAGTATTCCAGGGGCCTCCTGAGTATTAACAGAGCACTTGCTCAAAGTGAAACTCTGAGCTGCGATTTGTGAATTAACAGTCGTGAGGTTAGCCTAATCATTCAAACCGAGCAATACCAAACACGGCTTTCATTTTTCTTTCTCAAAGTTATTTCTCAAAGAACCTATGTGTTCCTTTATGCTTATTTTGAGAAATTTATACTGTAACGAATATCGATATTGTGAGTAGAGAGGGGACTCTACTCGAGGCAATTTAGAAGAGGCACGGTTTTAGCTAAGCAGTTTTAAAACGAGTACTTCGTCCTCAAGTATTATCTGGGTATTCTTACAAAATTGAGAACAATTATATTCTTGATGCAGAAAGCTAAAATAGAGGACAGGATGTAAGATTAGCACGTAAGTCGGAGAAATACATAATGCCTTAAGGAGGAGGGATAAAAAGCGGTAGGGAGTACCTCCAACTGAACAAAGGAATCATGGGAGGAGGTGGGAGTCTATTGCTGTAAATGATGAATTGAAGTAACCTTGTCTCCATCTAAACGTATCTCAACCAGGAGATTACCTCTAAGAATATTAAAATCTAGTATTGAAAATATTTGACCAAAAGTTTTTGCCAAAAAGAAGACCGATGACCTTTTGTGATTAAATGTTTTGCCGGAAGTTAAGCTTTTAGTTTCTCAGCTCGTTATGTTTGTTTGGAGGAAATGTTTGATGAAGCCTTTTTCAGAGAGAAAGAGCTGTGACCTTTCCTCGGTTTTTAGTACAACATAAACCCAGGTGACACCATAATAATGTTAGTGGCTCCGTTCCATTTACTTTGACGACGTGGCTAAGAAGCTTTCTCGTCTTCATTGAAAATATAAAATCTCACGCACGTAAAAAGTAAGCAATGGCTGGGGACATTTTCTACACTTGATGATTCCAGCAAGCAAATGCGTCCAACTCAATAAATTACTTCATGACTAATGATCTGGAGGCATTTAGGCTTGGTTCATTTTTGAAGCTTATTCACGAGCGATAAAGACATAAGTGGAGTCGCATCCCACCATTGTCTGCTCTTGTTCCACATCCTAGCAATCTCCCTGTTTCCATCGTGATTCAGTGTTTTACGGCGATTCAATTCCATACTCCACCGAATGCAACACCCGCATCTTCCGTGAAGTTGAATCAAAAGTTTTCACCGGCATCAGAACGTAGGGAGCTTAGCTCCTATCCCGCGCAAAAAGTGAGCTCACGGCTCTAGAAAAGAGAGAGAGAGAGAGAGAAACAGACTTACAATGAACAACCTCTTTCTCCATCGCTTGTTCCTCGACTACAACGGTACACGAGGAAGAAATGAGGGCCTAGGCGTAATACCGCAATTGGAAATGGCTTCACGGGAATTTGCTGCTGGAGATGCGATAAGACAATCTAAGTAATTGAAAAAGCGCATACCAACCACAGATAATGAACGCGAAATGGTATTGCGCTCTTGTAAATGGCATTATGAGGAACAAATCAAAGAATCCAATTAACGGCGATATTCATCCACGGCTAGGAAAAAGCAGAATGGAGGTTAAATGTCTTTGAGTTACAAAGGAGCCTCGCGGCAAATCATTTTTTGTTCATTCAATCTCTATACACGAGAATTCCACTTATTCATGAGGGATTTCACAATAAATACGATAAAAATGTTTCGTTTCACTGACCAGTACAGTGTAATAATGTCAGACACCATAATTACGACTTTGAAGTTGGCTTGAAAATGAGTATAAATGAGGAAAAATGACCAGGAATTCATGCGGCTCTTTGAGGAATTGAATCACAGGGGTACAATGTGAATGCAAAAAACGCGCATGTCGCACGTTCTAATATTCGTAATTTAGCAAGTCGTGCTCGGATACTGCGCTCAATCATTTTAATGAAAAATCCCTTTCCGACCTAGTTATTGCGGTTTGTATAAATCACGTAGCCTATATCGAAAATTGCTAGTTATAATCCTCGGTTGAAAATTGAGGATTTGTTGCGGTCTAGCGTATTTGGTACGAGGGTCTGATAAAAATCGAAACAATTGTCTGTGCCCTTTACCTTTCGTTATTAATGCGATAGTGATATGATTAGTGCAATTGATGACGTGTATATAATTTAATCCCGGGAAAGCTGCTTTGATTCCAAGCTTGATAAATTGTTTTCCGCATACTTTGTAGTTGATGAGTTTGAAGAGCTGAAAAAAGTATTGATGAAGAAAAAATGTAAAATTCAACACCAACGAATATGTCTATATCCTTATTTTGATATTTGTTTTACTTATAATCATAAATTATTTTTAAATTAATGGATTTTTGCGCTTGAAAATTGACATTACAGAGAGTTATCATTACATATGTATTCAATGACCATAAAGTAATTTAAGCCGGTAGAATATGAGATTATGACAATATTGATTTAAAAATTATGAAAAAAATACTATTTACTTGATTTTAATACATAAACGTGCAGCGCTATCAGAATCACGTGATTTGGAAATAAAAATATGAGAACAGCAGTCCATATCGCACTAATATTT
This sequence comes from Ceriagrion tenellum, assembly GCA_963169105.1. NCBI lineage: Eukaryota > Metazoa > Arthropoda > Insecta > Odonata > Coenagrionidae > Ceriagrion > Ceriagrion tenellum. Next base: position 131,028,865 of record OY720632.1, on the reverse strand, counting down.
TCTATACAAACTTCAATGTCGCAAAAGTAAAACCGATTTTATTTTATCTTATCTTTTAGAGATAGATATTTATAATGTCTCAAAATAAATCTATCTTCATCCATAGCGTGGCAACGATATCTTTGCTGCTTATTCTTATGTTAATTGGCCCCGGAAAACTACACCACCGAAATTGAATAGCTCGCATGATATCTTATTCCTATTGATTCTAATTACCAAACTTGTTATTTTTTGCTCAACTAATCAGCCGCCTCTCTTCATTAACATCAATGAAAACCTTGTGTACATAACAAAATGGCTCACCTTTCTATTCATAAACTTTCACAGGTACTGTATTGGGGTTGTTAAATGGCAATAAACATTTCTCCTATTTGTACCTAATTTAAGCAGAAAAAATTTAAGGTGCTGATCCACTGCTCATTTCTAACCATATCTTCAATTCGATTTTTTATCTACAGTTATAATTTCGGAATATAGCTAATTATTTTTATTACATGACTTGATCATCGGACGTCATCAAATTATTGAGAGCTGTGAAACAACGTGAGAGTTTTACTATCTGTTGTCATATCGAAAGTTGGAGAAGACCAGTACATTAGAGTATAGGCACGTCAAATTTTCAAGGAAAGTGGTGGTAAGTCCTCAAGTGATGGGTGATGATTAGTGAACTCATTCGTTGTATTTATGAAAGAATTGAATATTTAGTCAATGGGCGAGACTCTTTAAGACCCATACCTACTTTACCCTCCTCTCACTGGTAGCACTCCTTCACGGGCTGTCATCCGCGGAATTTGAAGCAAACATGTTCAGTGGTGAAAGTTCTACCCGAGCGCGAAGTCCAGGAATACGTAAGTCAGACGATTATACGTATTATGCAAGCAAGAGTTTTGATAAAGCAACTGGGACAGTTCTTCGCGCACTCTTTCAGGCAATGTTAAACTGATGGAGAGTAACTTCAGTTTCATTCAATTTTTTAAGACATCCGTCGCTAAGGAGATGAAAACTGTTTATGAGTTAAAAAATAAAAACAAAAGTATTTAAATTGCACGAGCATTTGAAGACGTGATCTTTGGCCGCATGTTCCCCATCCTCGCGCAAGAAGTCATGTGTTCGCTTTGAGGCCGACTTGGAGTCGGAAGAATTGGGTCATGTCTTGATATTGCTGGGGTAATCACGGTCGTGTCAGGGAAGCTTCACTCCCGTGAATCACTGGAACACTCTGTGTTCAACTTATCGCTTGAATACATGCTTTGCATCTTGCAACGAAGTAGGTTATAACACAGCCGTAAACCGTGGTAACCCCAGTACTTTGATAGTGACCCGGAAAACCAGCGCTTGAAGGAGCATTCAGTGGGCGCAAAATTCCCTTAACCCCATGACACGCCCCAGGAAGTTTCACCAAAAATCGATTGTAGTCTTACATCGTAGATGTCTCCTTCACATATTCAGAACTGAGATAAGAAAAAAGAATTTCTATGAGGCACAGTGGGTATTTTACGAAAACATACATTTCAAAAGCATCACATCTCTCATATCCTTTCTACCCTTTGACAATTTTTAATGCTCTCTCAAGACAACATAATGATGTTACCGAGGCCCTTCGTGAGATTCAAGAGTGAATATGAAATGTTTTCGCACGCCAAATTAATCTAATTTTCACGTGGATGAACCCCGGAAGGTACGGTTTTTATTCTAGACAGCATCAGGGAACGTCATGAAAAATAAAAATTATGCCACCCGAAAAGGTTCAGGATGCGAATTCACGTCAAAGGGAAAGGAATGCTGGTGCCTTATTTTTTCGTGGTTCTGAGAGAATTTTATTACGATCCCTTGAATGGCATTTGCTTTGCGATGGCAAAACTCATGTAGGACGAGTCCGGGCGGTTAAAGCTCCGCAGCTAGTTCAATTAGATGCCTGAATCCGTTCAGTGTGACGACGCCGCCCACGGAGACAGGAAGTCTGGTGCGCCATTCCTCTCGAGGACTCAGTCAAAGGATCTGCTCAACGTCCGCCCCAAACCATAGGAGCCGATTCGCAACACGCCTCACTTAACCCACAAAACCATGGCGTCCTCATCTCAAGTGTCTTCTGGGAAACGTCTGTCCGCGCGCCGAGTCTGATAAACGAAATCTCGAGGCACATAATAGTCAGTCTGCTGTCAACTCTATTACGGCGAAGGTTGGACAAATACTATGCAGGGCGACACTGAGGGATCCCGTCTCATCGATGCACGAGCACTCATTAACCACCACACTGAAAGACGATATCAATTTATTTTAGTTGCAAAAAATCTTGGATGATTGATAATACGAAATATTTGGTCGTTGAAAATATTTTAGCTGCTCAAATTCTGTGACTGAAACGGATAAATTTAGGTGTGTTTACTAGGGATGATCGTCCTAAACTTTTCTTCTATTTTCAATGAGCTTGAGGTCAGAAAATTTGCCTTCTTTGTATCTTAAAATAACGCAGTCATTTTCCAAAACTTTTTCCATCTATCCAGAGGCTCCGCCAACTGTTTAGTTTCACAAGTTTAGTTTATTTTGGTATTAAGTTGAAGTATGGTAAAAATGATGCTCAAACTTATACATATTGTCAGAACTTAAGTAAAAATGGGTTAATAGTAGTTAAATGAGTGCAGAATCCCGAGAAAATATACGAAAATACGAAAGTGGAACATGAGTGTGTCAATAAGAATAGGGAACCTGTCAAGCATGTTATAGACAAGGCGTTCAGCATATTCGTTGCATACGGTGAATTTTGTTGATTATTTGTATGCTGCAATCAGTTTCTTCTTAATAATTTTAATAACAAGGTTTTGGCCCCTGGTAAAGGTCAAGAACATTGCCGCCGCGTTGAAACCGTTAACACACCTATGGACTACTACGCTTCTATTTTCATGCGTCGTTCAAACTCGATCGTATGTTATTTAAGAGCCTTCAAGTTATCTGTATGTCTCTGGAAAATTAAGAGAAATCTTCAACATTTTTATCCGGTTGAAATTCTCTTTGGAAAATTCATGTATTATAATCAATACCCGCATTGCAAAAGTAAACTAGAAAAAAATCATAATAACATATGAGTGAACAGATACGAGTATATTTTTCGAATGTACGTCACGCCCGCCATTTTTCTAACAACCAGTAAAAGGAGATATGATCATTGGTGATGAAACCCCAGCATTTGGTTACTTTTTTGAGATTAACATTATATATTAGTGAATACTCAATTTTTAAAACTCTTCCAAATTACTGAGAAATTGGTCCACGAAATGGATATCACTCATTCATCCGCCAAAATTTAACTTTTACATTAACACATTTCAACAGGGCTTAAAACCAGCATAATGACATTTAGTGAGTGGAATATTTTTTTACCCTCCGAATAAGTGATTAAAATGAGAAAACACAATTGAATGTACAGAAAAATCTACCGGCGTGATATTCAATAAATTATGGCATTTTGATTTTGGAAATACAGAGTCAATTGATAACATCAATGCAAGGAAAGAATAACAATCAAGGATTGGTATGAATAGAGCAGTTTTTAGTAGAAAATTGTGACCAAGCAGCATATCTACATATTTGCACTTCCTATATAATGGCTTTTATGACAAAATGAAAAATTGATAAAGTATTTGTGAAACTGATCTATAACGAGAAACTTAGTAGGGTGCATATTTTTTATTCATTCATAAGGTTTTCTTATGGCTTACTCTTTTTTGTCTAAGAACATATTTAGCTCGTTTACTGCTCTAAATTCACTGTGAGTAATCCTAATGATGTGATTAAATGCTAAATTTTGACTGAGGAATGTGTTCTTTTCATTTTTTTTTCAATAAATATTCCGAAAAAGAAAGAATTCAATACATAGGCTATGATCAAACGCACAACCTCTTGATTTGAATAGACTTATTGTTTTTTTTCTTGCAGTTTTAATTTTTAACTTTAATTGCTTTAAATTGTAACAAAACATAACTGAATACCTTAATCTATCCATATAATTGTCCTCCTTTTCCATAAGTTCCATAGTTTGAGGCTCAACTATATGGAAGTTGGATTTCACCAATGAAAAAGTAACTTGGTTTACTTCCACAGATTTATTTTCCTGGTACAACATGTGCCGATGGTAACTGATGATGACCTCACTGTGTTTAAACATGATGTAACCAGGAAAATAAATAAATAAAAATAAATAGATAAATAAATCTGTGGAAGGAAACTAAGTTACTTTTTCATTTGTGCTCTTTTTTCATTTTATCTATGAGACACAATATTTTGACGTATTGTCATATTATATTCTTAATACGAGTTTCCTTATAAAGAGAAATGCTTACGATCATCTGCACGTTTAAAATAGTCTCAATCACACTTCATATTACAATAAAAACGACGAGAATATATATATCAATGAATAACAACTCTGACAATGATCAGGTTAGTTAAGATGATATTTGTCTAAGATAATTCTCAATGAAACGCATGAGTCAAATTGAGAATGTTTGAATTCATGTAATGTTTAAGGATAGGTGGAGAAATCCTTTAAAGCGACTTAATCAACAATTTTGTAATAATTTATCACCTGAAAGCACTTTGATGCAGGTAAGATGAAGAGGATAAGGACCACTTTTGAGTCTGAGTCTACCCAGAGGGAGAATAATTATGTGAAAGATAATCCTACCCTTTCGGCATAATATTTGAAGCACGCGCTGCAGGAAACAAAAAACTTTAAAAATACCTGCAAACCTACCATAGAAGGAAAAATATCGACGGAAGCACCTACATTCACGGTTTTATGCAATTGGTGAGTTTTAGCATAAACATGATCATAATTAATTCATAATTTTCCACTGAGTTTTGCTATTTTAATTTTTAAACCTGTTTTGACTTCTAGACACTTCTTCATCAGCTATCGAAGCAGCATTATTATATGCATGTAGGTATTTGCATATGTGATGCGTTCACGCATCCAAATGATTAGTGCACTTCAGCGATGAGTGAATGAAAGGAGAGAGATTTTTTTATTTTTAGATCATGATGCTTCTTCCAAATATTCAGATATCAACGCCCCATAATCAGTAATGGAAGAAATTATATGAATTCATATAAGATCAAAGAGCTGAAAGAGCTCATATTCCAGGTCACCATTATTTTTAGTAATATTCTGATGCCTGAGGCATCTTATTTTATGTTGATCTTGGAATGGGATGCTTAGTTTAAAATATACGCCATGCCGGTTTAAATTATTTGATGACGCCGTGTAGGACAGGATTTCTGAAATAGTGAACTTGCAACTGCTGCCAAAGCCACCTCAAAACGTCGGCATTATGATGCAAAATTTAAAATTAACCCGCCAAAAGCTACATAAAAAAGTTAGAGCTCAGGAGTATTGCGAAAAATAGTTATTAAAATTGTAACGCACAATGCTTTGAGCTATGGAATAGAATAACGGGATTAATATATTCCATCCCGGAATAATGTGTTCGGAAATATAAAATCATCCCATTTTTCTCTAGTAAAATCACAAGGATAATTATGCCTCCCTATACAAGAGTACAATTGGAAGTAAAATAGCTTTCAGGGCACATTAGTGCCATAAATATATGGCTATCAAATATTTGCTCTATTGGCATATTTCTATTCATCTCCGTTTAAAGTTTATTTCTGAGAGCCCCTGAAAGCTATCTTAAACGTAATTCAGTACTTTTCCATCATTAAATTCATCTTGTGACGCTAGAATATGTCAGAGGGTTGGGTCTTTTTACTCATTTGCAGGCTAAGCATGGTCATCTTTAGGAAAGAAATAAAATAAACTTTTTCTCTTTCACACAATATATTAGTAAGCTCTAAAGGAGATTACTAGTAAATTTAGAGATATGTACGAAGGTTATTTAATTTCGCTTTCAAAGATGAACTGAAAATTCCACAACGTTACCTATTGAGCATTGAAGTAATTAGTACAATCATAATACCAGTGCCTCTGAACTGTTTTTGCTATAAGAAGCAGTGACTAAATGATTTTTTCACTCGATAGTAAATAAACGTAACGTTTATTTAGTATCGAGTGGTATAACGGGCTCCGCTCTATTCAGCGAACATTTGTTGAAGACTAGGTCTAGCGTTATACTTACTCAATCAACATTTATCTCAGATGGACAGAGAGTTGCAGCGAATTAAGATTCAGTTCTGAGCTCCTAGTCCACTTATTAGCAGCTCACTCACCCACATCATTGAAGAACCAAAGGAAAATCTTATTATGAATAGTTGATGAAGTTTACCTCTGAATGCGTTTCAAACGAGCGTCGTCGTCCCTTGGATTTGATAAAATTGCTGACGGCGAAGCCTATCTGTGAACCAGAGAGGATTTCAAGAAGTCTCAAAGGTAGCCGATTATAATTCCAATTCGGGAGGTAGGGATTATTTCGAGTCCCGGGTCTTTGCTTGTTCACAGAACACCAGGAATAATCTCAGCAAAATTTCCGGATTAAATTTGTTCCCCAATGCTCTCGGCAACACAAACCTGGATGATATTGGTGGCGTTCAAGTTGATGACCGCTCGGTACGATATCCATAGTCATGATGAGATGAAATATCGCTCAGCGGTGATAGTGAATATGACTTGATTGCTCTATTCATTTAGCTGACTTTCAGCTAGCCAGTTTCACCTAACCTATAGTGTAAATTTTTCCTAGACACAAATATTCGAGTCCTGCATAGTATGAGCGCGTAATAATAGTCCAAAATATTATATAAATGTTATCCTATATAAAAAACATGTACACATGGATTTATTTGCTTAAAACTCCTTCTCTTAGAGCTGCAATTGATTTAAAATGAGAGATATTTCAATACTCCCAGGAGTTACGCTTGAATCTCGACACTCATAAACCGGCGATATGCATAATTTGCCAGATTCAAATGCAAACTGAATTGGTAATTAACTGGGACGGATAATTTTCTTTCCGTAAGGGTTCGAAAGCCATGGGCAAATCTGAATTTAAATTTTTGGAAAAAGTTGGTGAGCACTGAGAAGAAGTGAATGCTGTGCCATGTGAATCATGTGAATGTGATCCAATGTGATTGTGAATGTTTTTTTTAATGTAATACATTTATTCTTACGCTCTGGTCTCATATCCACTTTTAATGGAATATTTTCATACAGAGAATATTATACATTAACGAGCAAGTAATCACTCAGGAAAATAAGATGATGGCATGACGTTTAAAGATGATATCTTTAATCAACATTTTTGCTTTTTATAATGAGAAAAATTAGGATAATCAACGAGGCGTACTTACGATCAGGGAATGCTATATCTTTAATTTAGATTGAGGTAGGTTGGAATCTCTTGGCCTCTCTAACGATAGAAGTGTACGCTTTGAACTAATTTGAGAAATTCTAGATCTTCAGGCATTAAGAAGATTTCATTACTACAACTCTAGGTTTCAGATCAATCAAAACAATTCTTTTACCCCTCCCATGCACATAACAAATGACTATTAGCTTAAAATAGGTTCACATTAAGCGGAGATGTATAAGGGATTAGCGCCAGTTCCAAGTGAATTATTTCCTGAAAGCCGCTTTAGTAAGTTCTGAGCCAGTAAGCAGTGTTTTTGGACGTATAAAGGGACAAGTAATTGGGTATTACACTCTAAAATCCGTTACACAGTCATAATGAACGTAGCGCCATACCGTTCACAAAACCCATCGAGCTTCGTTATTACCTCCCACAGATGTTGGCACTCAAGTTGGTTTTTTCAATGATAAAATGTCCCCCTTGTGTCCTCCCTTTTTTCTAACTACTATATTATTTAATTTTGAGCTACATCCACGCCCTCGGAATTAAGCGCATAATATAATTACCTCCTACAAACGCGGTAGAGAAAAAACTAAAAGAATCATCAATTAATTCTCAGCTTCAGTTTGGCTCTTTATTATGGGATTTAGATGCTAAAGATTATTTTAGTAAAGCTACATATTGAGCGCAGAGTATTGATTTTAAATTCCTGATAGTAATATTCCATAACAATATTTTATAAGCATAAAATTGGGGCCCGGCCTGTCGAGATGTAAACACCGATTTTCACTCACTCAGGGAAATCAGTTAAGCATCATTGGGATACTTTCCAATCGGGATGGGTGAACCTGCCATTCGTATGAATGGTGTAGCCCCTGTCCCCTGTGTAGTCATGTAGTAACATATTACTAGAAAAATGCACATCAAACGATTTTTGCTATGACATGGAGGATATTATTTTGCCTCTACTTTGACTCATTATAAACTAATATAAACGACTAAATAAAAGAGATGCCCTTCCTAACTGATGGGTACACAAATTTCTTCTTTTCTTCAAATTTAGTACAATGACAAAAGTAAAAGTAGGACACTCCGTTATTCTACAACTAACTAATGTTTTCTCTTGCACAAGGCTGATGCCCTAACACCCCCCAACATATGCCTCTGATTTTTTGCGGGGTAGAATGTAGCTTTAAATTATCCGCATATAACATAAGTTCAATCTGTAAATGATATTGTACCCTTGTATGAATCTATTGATATTCTGCAAGAAATGAAAGACCCACAACTCGGAAAAATTGATATGCATTGTGGATTGCAATGTTTTGAGAATACTACCCTATTATCTACTGTCAACCTAGTCTAAATAAGTCCAAATGCTCTATACCTTAAGAAGACGCAGAGTACTTGAACTGCTCCATGGACAGACTCACTCGTGCAAAATTTATTAAAAATTTTTGAAGAGGTCGTCGCTTTCTGCAAGAAGTCTAGCGATACTCGCCCTAGAGATAAAGTATGAGGACTGGCTCATTGATTATCTACAAACGGCTCCTTCAAAGGACGGGCGTGGGGGCGTGAAGAGTTTTGGACATGGAACGCTTTCCTTTAAACGTCTTAGGCGAGTTCCAAGAGATTATATGTCTGAGAAGTAGGGCCGAGACGAGAGCTCTTCCTCCATGCTTCATTTGTATCTATCTCTGTGTCGTTCCGTCACCAACCCGAGGGCATCTTTCAAAGTCTCTTTCATGCAGTGGGTATTCCTCCTCGCTTATAAAAATCCTCCGGACACGATTCACGTGTGATGTGGAGCATCGCTTGCGGGGGTGATCCGCTCCAGTTCCTCACGTCAAAAGGAGTCCGAGGACGACTATTTACGCGGACAGGGTTACGAGGTTGGGATGACGGATCGAAGGGATTTTGTTGAGGATGTATCTGTTGAGAGGGTGGGGAATTACGCGGGAGGAGAAAGGGAGGGCAAGGAAGGGAGCTGGGAGATATACGAAGAGCGTCCAGCGCGGGAAGGATAGCTCGCGGGATATCCGGTCGCTGAGCAGGACGATCCCCTTCCAGTCGTATCGACGTCGACAGTGTTGGAAATTTCGTTTCGTCCCCAGGGAAGCGACGACGAAAAAAAATAGACGCGTGAATCCCGATCACCCTTCCAACGCGTTATCGTCGTTCATTTTTTATGTATTTTTTTCTCTCGACGCCGAGCGTCGGAGGGAGTGGCAGAATGCGGTGCCATAGTCTTTCACGGCGGAACCGTGCGAGGGAAGAAAAAAACAAAACAAAATCGAGTTCCGGCACGATGAGATGATGACGTAATATAAAAACAAAAGAAAAACGAAAGCTTTTCAGCCGCACTTAGCGGAACCGTCACGTGGTAATTTAGACGCCCGTGTTGTCGTTCGTGGTTACGGTGTGATTTATGAAATTAATGCTTCGCGTTGATCTACTTTTGCCGCGCTCTCTCGCGGGAGTGACGAGGAACAAAAATAAAAAATGGCGTAAATAGCTGCTGACGAGTAGGGCGGGATTGGATTATGTTGGCGTGCTTGAACCGGCTCCAGTTACTAGGAAATTTGTTTGTGTCCCGGTAACCGCAAATCAGTTTGTTCCGTCCTAATGGCTTTTGACCAACTCTAGCATCGACGCCGTTGTCCTCGTCTATTAGTTTAATGGAGGGTAATCCTCAATGATTTATAAATGTATTCCGGATTTTCTCATTTCCAACACTTTTTTCATTAAATTCGTAATAATCATTCGTATCAATCAAATTTTTGAACATTTTACGTAGAAACAATATTTTACGATTATGACAAAGAGTATAATAAAAATTTTCCGATACTATGAAAATATATAGGCCTTTTTACAAAGCTAATAGACTTAAAAATTTTCTTGCAGAGCACTTAAACAATGAATTCTCATCTTTACATATTGATTTTTCCTCGTACACGAAATATTATGAAAATATACAGGCCTTCATTGCTAAGCAAAAGGACCCAAAAAAAATTTTTTGTGAAACAAATTGATAATTATGTCTTATATTTACGCTCTGCTTTTTCCTCGTATACGAAATAATTTGATTAGACAACTTTTCTATTGTCTGGGGAAGGAATAGTATCCATTCCGTCCTTTTACCGCACTTTGCTCCACCAACTTTACCTTAATGAGGCTTCATTTAACATTGTTGGCAGTAGAAGCCATATTTAAAGGGAACGAGGATCGGACCGGTATTTTTTCAACGGAATAACAAAAGGAAGGCATATTTCGTGCGGGGTGTATTTAGCGGACGATTGGGCGGTGGAATGAGGTCGGCTCTGGTGACAGGTTAGGTGATGTGCAAAGGTTAAACGTAGGCGTTAAGTCCAACTTATTCATCCTCATCCATACTACTTGCCTATGTTTCCCCCGTGTTCAATTAGTTTAAAAGCAAACTACCTCTCCCTTTTCCTCCTTATTCGACCATATAATACCCTCGGCACACCCTTATTCCTCGTTTCTCTGTACTCTTTGAATCGTATTCCATCCACAATTTTCCAGGAGATGAGACTATACACACATTCCACAGTAAAACGTTTGAAACTTTCAGCTCCATTTTTCCGGCTTCGAGCATCCAAGCTTTGAGCTTAGAGCTGCAGGCATTGATAGTCGGAAATGTGAAAAAGTTTCACCTGAAACTTTTGGAGTGAAGCACAATATGCGCCATATCCAACATGACAACTTTTGCGGACCGCTTGTCGAAGCGCTTACAGCAGTATTGTCCAAATAATTTTATTCGTCCGTCTAGGCAGTTGTAAAACCAATTCTCTTCATCAAGAAAAATCAGGCGCCGCTACACTAGAGGAAAGCCGCTGAATTGAATAAAAAGTTCCGCCAAGAGCGAGTGGGTACCACAAGGGCTCGTCCTTGCACCGCCTTTTTGACATCTGCTCTCGTCTACTCATTACGCGCCCGCCACTTGGGGCGGGCGCCTTTTATTGACTTCTTCTCATTCTCTCCATCGCATTTCCCCTTCGCAACATTCGAGTGACTGTTAAAGAGAGAGGGTGAGAGCAGTGGGCTGGCACGGGAACAGGGGAAGAGGCCCTGCGTGAGTTGGGGGTGGCTTTTGAAAAAGGGTGAGGTGGGGGTGGTTTTTTGGGGGGAGGGCTGCGTGAGTTGGGGGTGGCGAAGTGAAAGGAAAGAAGACTGCATGGGCGTCGAAGAGTTTCCGAGCGCCGAGCGTGCCCAAGGAAGAGTTCGAGGGAGGGTGCGTGTAGTCGCTGGCTCGGAAATTCTCTCCCTTCAATCTCACCACCCGCCGCCTGTCACAGCATCCTCTTCTTTAGCGGCACGAGCGTAAAAGGCTCACGACAACTTGGTGTAACTCGACTTGACGTGTCTCGACTCTCACGCTGTACTCTTCAATTCTTCGTCCAAGATGATTCCGCCGTAAAACGGCATATCATAAACGTGGGCCTCTTTTAGTTTTTGAGGTATATTTAAATATTATTGGTAAATATAAGAATATTTTCAAAAACTTTTATGCTATTGGATAGAAGGATAACTTATCTTTTAACTCTATCGCAATGACGTGATTTATCGGGAAAGGAGCATGACGTCGGTCTACTGTACGGATAAGAATTCTGGTGTATTATTAAGGAAAAGTTATATCAGTTTTTCTTGAAGGATCTTTAATAATCAGTAATCACTCGTCAATTAAAAAAAATATATATATATATATATTCAGCGTTTTTACCGCAAAAAGTGGAGATACTTGGGCCTTCTCTGTACTTAGGTTATTTTACACCATATGTAGACTAGGGGATTGTTATTCTAAATTAAATCAAAAACGCAATCACAAAGTATTCTTATATATACGATTATATATATACGATTTATATATACCTAAATATATATATATTTTTATATATATATCCAACCGATGAAAAGCACGTGTAGTGCACAATAATAAAAAAACAAATGTCACAGGCGTGACTGGTAGACACACAGATAAAACACAAAAAAGAAAAACTCACAGATTTGTTTATATATTTCGGCGAACACAACCGCCTTCGTCAGAAATTGGTAGGTATTTATTATTATATATTATATATTAATAGGAAATAATTAATAGGTATAAAAGATTCGTTTCCAACATGCTAGAATCAGTTTATCCGAACAATTTTCAACATGTCACCTTTTACATAGCACAAAAAATAGGCACAATTTGAAGAAACGAGTGGTAACACATGGTCAGTGAGACCTATATAAACTCTATTAGGCGATGTACGAAGTGATGTTTTGCCTCGTATACCTAAGGAGAAGTATAAATTAGGAAGCTATTGAAGACCATGAACTGAAAAATTGCATACTTCGCCTGCGTCACCGGAGGGATTACATTGTCGGTCTGCGCTCCAGGGTTAATTACTGATGAGTTTTATAAATTATCATCGAGTGAACAGATAATATTTCACTAAATAACTAAATAAAGGAATTATTTCATGATGACTGTAATGACGATATTTTTTCTGGCTCTACGACTATAGTTATTTAATTGATATCGGTTTTGATTCATATTTCATCTTCTGACATAACCATCAATAGATGTCATCCCTCGTGTCAAAACCACTGCGAGTAAATAAATATAACTGTGGAACCAGAAAAGTTTATCCATACTTTGAATCATCTTTCAGATAAGGATACGAAGAATTGAGGAGTGAGTTTTGGAGACCGGAAGATAAATATTTTCCATTTTTCTTCAAAGCCTGTTTCCTAAGCCGTCGGTAAAAGCAATAATTTTAAGGAGAAGGAGAACCATTAGTACTAAAATTCACTAATATCGTATCTTTAATGGGAGATAAATGTTTTATATTTAGTAGTGAATAAATGTAGCTTATATAAGTGAAAAATCTTCAATTTTAGGACGGCTAGAGCAAAAAGAGGAAAGTGAAGCAGGTTATCTGGGTCTACAACTGATGACTGAATTCAATAGGAGACAGACATCATTCTCATGGAATCAAAATGGTGCAAAAATATATCCTTGTAGGGAAAAAATGAAATGATTAAGACTAAGTCCCAGACTAGGCTTTAGAAAGAGCTTACCGGTTCTTCTGCGTCTCTGCTGTTTGTGGCACTCGAGCTTTTTCAAGATTAAAAGTGGCATCTTCGAGAATAATCGTCATTCCAAAAGGTTCTGTCTGTAATAGCGCATACTTGAGATTCACAAAAAAGAAGCAGCAGAACTAGAAAGCAAATTCTGAAGACTTATAAAATTTACTATAGATTAACTAATTTTCCCTAAATTTGTTTACTTATTTTACACTGACACATCGGTACTTTTTGTTATGCATCACAAATGTATTATAAATTATGAATTACGGTAGGTTGATTCACAGGTCCATGTTTCTCTATTCAATCGTCTCCTATTTCATTTCTTACGGCGTCTTGAATTGTGCAATATTCCGTAAATTGCGATCTTGAAATAGGATATATTTCCAGATCTATCCCAATCTTGAATAGCTACGAAATCTTGCATTGCCAACCACTTCTGAATGCATGGTATTTTGATATGTTATCTGCAACTCATGGAAGTGTGAACGAGATTCAACTTTCTGATCATTTCCCTCACTTTTCTTTCCATTCAATTAAGTTTGATTTCATTTTATTTCAGGTTCCCTTTTAAGAACGCAACAACAATTGAGTGGTAGCCCTAGGCTCAGTTCAACATTCGCAGAGCGGGGTGCTGCATAATATTAGCATTCAGGGGAAAGCGCGAGGAATCAGGATGGAGGCTTATTTTGGGAATGGCGGCGGAAGCAAACACCTCCGAGGTTCCTTGGCGCCACCATCAATCATAAGCTGACAGAGCGTCAATAATCACTCACCAATGTCGTCAAAAACATCACCTCCGCAAACATAATCGTTATTCTGAATTCTCAAGCATCGTCTACCGGAGTACTTTATCCATGGACTTTTTCAAGGCGCAACTAAAAAATGGGTTGGCACAAATCTATACCCTTTATGTAAAGAAACGAACTCAAAATGTCTCAAATATCATTTTTTTATATGTACATAGTGATTGCCGACTGAAAAGTGGACTGTGATGTTGCGATGTAAGCATTGGAGTAGTAGAAGTAGTAGTAGAAGTGTAGAGGTACATGAAATGCTATTCTCGACAGCGACCAGCGACCAAGTGTGCAGACGTTGTCGATGACAAACAAAATGGCTAATGTGTTTGGTTGATTGGTCGACGTTTACTATCTCATCTAGTGAACACATTATGGGTACATTCTTTTACTCTTAGCCAAAATGGTATTTCTCCTTTTTATTCAAGGGTACATGTCTACCGTCATATTAGAACTTTCAGACGATGTTACACAGACTGAGAACTCATATCGTGTTTAAGGCAATCAAAGAAAATTTTAGTTTACGCTATTATGGTTAAATTAGATGATGTGTGTTCGATGTAGGGTTTATTGAAGAGTGAAAGGAAGATGAAGGAAAGACAAAGGGAAAACAAAGTCATTGTCCTGCTCCTAAAATAAGGCATGGATAAACCATGGTTTAATACCCTATCCGGCAGAATGAGTGCTAAATTTGAATAGCTCTCCATGTGGACCCTTAAGTTGAGACTCTCGTTTCACAGCTAGCTTCCTTAATGATACCTTACTTGAATATCAACTCAGGCCCTCGGGATGGAAAGCCTGAGCTCTACAGCTACCAAACCAGCCTGATCCCCTATATAAATCACCTACTTCACCAGAATCGATAAACAGCTCACATAAGGGAGACAGATACGATCATAAACGTTTTTAGGCAGAGCCAACTTCAAAACTAAGATTTTTTCCTGGCTGTGCTTCCCCGAGATCGAATAAAAATATAGCAAAACATCTGAAGTTGAGTCCACACGCACTTTCCTCGGCAGTCTTAATTTCCTCTACCAAGTCCTACGATCGAATATCTTTCCAAGCAACTCTCCTTCGACGACACTCCTTATCACTCCTCTAGTGCGGCAAGTTCCTCCAAACACGAGGTTCCTTTCCGTCCCTCCCTGTTTTCCATATTCATCCCCCTCAGGGCAGCACTCGGGTACCATCACATCACGGGACGAGGCGGGTCTGCTCCTCGCCCGCAGGAAGATGAGGAGAGGGCTCGCAGACTCGCATACACAGTCGCACCTCGCACATATTTTCACGCCCTCTCGGATTTTCCGCGCAGAAATTGCGTCTGTCCCGGGCTCTCGAAGCGGAAATTGGTTGCTGGGCAGGAAACCAGAATGTGTTAACAAAAGGGAGCAAAAGAGTGAGAGAGAGAGAAAGAGGAAAGAGGAGAGGAATATTGAGAGATGGAACGAGAACGAAACGGGAACCTAAGGTAAGAAATCCGAGCCTTAAAGAGTAAGAACGTTCAAGATTCGGTCAATATGTACATAACTGGGCGAAAATGACGTCAGAATCTCGTTTAAAAATTCAGAAGATGCAAGCATTCGACGGTTTTCGTTTGGATCCTGAAGAAATATTCACCAGATCATAAATCTAAAAATCATGAAGAAAACGGGAGAAAGAAGCAGCACCGTCCAAAAACGAGAAATTAACTCGCTGATCGGATTAGAGCCCTTCAAAAGGCACTGATATATAAACGAAAATCCGAATAATTTCCTAAAGTAAATAATACATAAACCGTCAACTTTCCGTAGAAACATCGTAAGAAGTCCTTGGTAGGAATAGCCCGGGAAAAGGTTCTCGGAAATGAGAAATTGAATTAAGACCTAATCAGATAACAGTAATTTTGAAAGAAAGTGATGGATAACTACATTACTTCAGCATGAGCTGGTTGAAAGAGAAAAAAGGATGCGTTTTCAAAACACGCAAAAACTTCCTAATTCGATAACGACGCGTTACGCCGAAGCTATATAAACATATGAAAATGATTTGTAGTCATAAGCATCTGGGGAAGAAGATTTGCGTGTAGTTATACCATTCCATTGCGTGTAGGTATACCATATCTCATACAATGCTGTTTAAAAAAATGCCCTTTCTCTTCCAGTGAACCCCATTTTAAAAGTGATAAAAATTGTCTCGAACATTCCCTAATCTCTTCTTCCTTACCGTTCTCCCCAAACCACCCCACTTTACATCATATCTCCGTATTCATAATTTTTCTTCTAAGTACTAATATATGAACTGGTTGCAGCTTGTAACTGTCAGAAACTGCTTTATAAAGGTCACAGTGGTCGCAGATTTAATATTATATATAAAAGTACAAGGTTTTGTCGCAGTAGGTAAAATTCATGAAACTACTTATCCTCGCGACTGTCTTCCATCTTAAGTATTTTACGCGACAGACAATACATATGTATATATTTAGCAAATGCGAACTTACTGGCTCTTTTGTATTTTATCAGCATGTTGGGCCTTGCATTAGAAGTGGCCAAAATTCGAAGGAAATATATGCATAATTTTAATTGCATGTCACGTTTACAGTCAGCGATGAGACCGGGAATGAATTTTAATGCATTTTGAAAATCCTCAAGGGAAATTAGCGCCCAGATAGCCCTTCAAGCATATCTCAGTGATGACGTATAGCAATGAGTATTTCTGTCTTTGTAAAATAATCAACCATTAATTGGCTAAGTTAGTAATTTGATGGTAAAGTTTCTGAGGAAACAAAACTAGCTCTATGATTCTAGAGTTGTCAGTTACCTTGATTAAAGAAGTTAGATGGTTATTTATAGAAAAAAGGTTTAGTTTTACTGACTGGGAATAATGGAAGTAGCTAAACTAAAAGCCATCATTTTCGGAATGGTAAAATAGCTAAGAAGGAAAAAACTTAAATAATATTACTGCATGAAGACTTCACGAATTTCATCAAGAAATTTGCGGTTTTACAATTTATTTTAAATGGGGAGGAAAGATCCTCACTAGAAGTCAAAAGGAATATCTCTAGGATAAAGTACTAAGATAAGATTAATTTATTTCCAAAGTGTGTGAAAATGTTGAAGCGAAGGCTTTGGCAGCTGCTTTTGATTGCTGCTTTTTCGATTTCATCTACCGGAGCAGCCGTGGAGTTGACAGCGTTTCAACGGCAACTGTTCCTCGACCTTTGACCTCACGAACACTTCCACTGGAAGAAGTCCTCTGTACACAAGAGAAACCATTACTGTTGCAACTCTGAAACTCGCAGCTCTACTCGTAGATGGCTCTTACACATTAGTGCATTGTATTCGTATCTTCAGGATCTGACGGGCATGTAAATATTTCATACCAGACTTTATTCGCCATAGTCCATAAAAATAACTGTTTTTATAAAATTTAACTCTTAATAACTTAAATCACGCATGTTTCTTTACGTAAACATATATACATTGTACGATCTGGCATTTTTTTGATATTAGGGTTAATTTTCACGCTATCTCGTGAATGGTATTGTTTCAGTGATTCTTTTGCCGTTATGTGAAGTCAGTTCTTGTTTGTCCAAGGAGTCAACATTCCTCGTCCTTCTCTTAAACAAGTCCATTTTATAAACGCTCCATGTACCCATGCTCCCTGTGAGTCATACTTTGACTAATACTTAGTTTGATATCTATTAGTCTGAAAGGTAAAAAATCGCCTTGGTTGATGAAGATGTTTCTAACTTGTTACCCATTCTAACTATTGATCTCTCCCAACCTCTCTCCCTCCCCCTTAGAATTCTTTAAATAATCACCTAGAACATACTCCCTCATCCACTTCCCCAAACCGTATCTCCTTATCCGCAATTCCTCCCTCCGCTTCCTCACAAACGATAAACCCCACCTAACCTTCACCTGTTTTCTCTACTACTTAATAATGACGAGAGCATGCGACGAAAGCGTTGGTAGTAGTTAATGAAAAAGTATGGATAAGTTCAAAGCCTTTTAATGAACATGCTTATCAACTTCTGCAAAGTCAATTCAGCAGCAATCGATTTCATTAAATACTAAGAGCGTATCCAGGCATTGGAAGTGAATTGTTTCATTAGTATGATTACTACTTTAATCCTACGTGGAGGACACGTAAAATTGAATCCTTTGTATGTCGGATAGTACGTTCAACTGTGGTATCCCTGGCGTATTTCTTGAAACCGCATCAGCCGGTGCTGTTGGCGGGTTTTTCTCCATACTCCTACCGTTTACCACATAATACCTCACCACACTCTCCTCAATAGTGCGGTTGACCTTACGCAGCAACCACAAATTAGGAGTGATTTTAATGCTAATCTAGTAGTACCTGAACACCAGAAATATATTCGCAAACAAGGCTCTCCTAGTTTCTGATTTAGCTGTGCTTTCATCTCTTATCTCCTTGCTTTACTGTCAGGGGGGGGGACGTTGAGTTTCGTTCTTGATATGGGCTGAGGATTGTATTCCCTATATCCAGGTGGTGGTTTTCGCGGTATTTCGTTGATGTAGAATCTACTAATCCCACATTCGCCTACCTCAATAATCAAACTCGTCGACGGATAATACCGCAACTCATTAGATATATTTGTGCCAGTAGGGATGAAACCTGTAAAATATTATTTGGTTCTCATTAAAGAAACAGTATATGTTTTAGGGCACCGGAACGTGGCTCATTGTTAAATGGATATCAATGCAGGTTCAGGCAATCTGGAAACATCAGAGAGATAACCTTTCTTTTATTCTCTATTCAACTGTGTTTTATTATACTGGTCTTAAGGCTTATAAAATATTTTTACCGATAATTTATGAGCATTTTCAAAATGTATTGGAATAAAATCTTTAATACTTAAATAATCCCTCATTTTCATGGTTGAACGATGACAAGAAATATTTGTGAGATAAATTTGTACACCTGTCATTCTACTTTGCATATTTTGCATTTATTCAAAATGTATTAACATAAGTTGCATCTTTGCACGAAAATCATGGATTAAAAAACAATTCGGGGAAAAAAACCAAAAATGTTAAAGTAGCTTAATTGACATCTCTAGCTTTGTGTGTGACGTTACTGCTGAAGTTCGGAACTGCTTGTTTTAGTCATAAAAGATGTAGGTATATAACAGGTCAATACTCTATTTCATCCAAAACTTTATCTGAAAAATAATTCGCAGTGACTGGCTATTGCTAAGCTGAATGAGTCAATGTTAAAATCCAACACCAAAGTTTAATCCTCCATCGTTCCTCTGCTCCAAGATAAAATTTATTAACTCATGATGATAATAATTTTCCACTACATAAACACATCCACGAAGCCGTTTGCGACTCAGGAGGTGCATACACGTCTCATCCTTCATTACTATGTATACGTTTAAGAAACATCGTTCAAAGAGATGAATCTATCCTGGTCGCGTACGAATTCGCTCGGAATCCACATCATCATAGGTTTACTACCAAGTAAATGATAGCTCTATGGACAGTCCTGATCAGGTTTGTGCCAATTTCGAGAAGTATTCCATAAAGCTTAAAGGAACAAATCTATTTTTCATAATTTGACCCCTTTTAAACTTCTGGTATTGTTGCCATCTCTAACACCATCCAAGAGTCTCTTCTGACTCTTTCCTCTTCCACCCAAGCCAAAAATTCTCCCACAAGTCTCCTAATAGTGGCCTTGAAATAATCATTTCCTTCCTTTTTGCCTCCCAGTATATCATTCATATGCACCCCTAATTTAAGGGGTCCATAGGTGCTGAATAAACTTAAAAGAAAATCTTTAACGATATTAATGCCCTTCAGGAAATATAAAGAAGAGAGGTTGGTCTCTTTCCTAAATGCTGAGGAAAACAAGCTTCATTCCAAAGTTATGGTACTTAGATGAATAATTTTATTTCAACAATATTGGCCTTTGGATACCTTTCCTCTAAGTTTTAAGAGAAAACTAGCGCAAAACTTTCGCGTAATCAACCACCCAATGCTTTCTGTAAAATTGGCGAATGACAAAAATCTTATAGACCTAAAATGGGTATTTGGAGGCGAAAAATACTGAACTCCAAAAGATTTGATTACTTTCAAAGGGTCATAACCTGATGAATCCTTTAAAAAGAGAAGAAGGGATCGATAGAGAAACCTTTTTAGCGTGGGCGTTAAGATTAAATAAGGCAGTCTCAAACGATATCCTCCCCAGAATTGCGCCGCAATAAAACGCCTCCGGTCCAATTTTCCACTTCCTCTTGAGAGCCGAAATTGATAGGCTGCAGTCACTCTCTTTAATGTATCCCTTAAAGTCTCCCGAGCGTGTCTTTCTTTATAACTACACCCATTATTATACTCATAACTCTTCTCCGCTATGGATCCATTCATTGATGTTACAGACGTCGAAACTATTGTAAGTGGGCCATATGACTCAATGTCAATGCAATTAAAAGGTGAGCGGAGGGAGGAAAGAGAACATTTTCAACGTAGAGAGTTGAGAAGGAGAGGAAATATTGATCTGAGAATCTAAGCGTTCGTTGGTTCAGCCGCGCGATTAAAACTTTGAAATGGATAGAGCCTTTGAGGAAGAGATTGAAAGGGTAATATTCCTGAAAGCGTACTCCATATTTTGACAGATTTTGAAGGGGAGAAATCCGCTTTGAAAGTGCATTAATCTCGATAATTGTGTAAAGATGTCACGTATCAAACCTCAATTCCATGCCTTATTAAAGTAAACTGAATTAGTTTTCCTCTTTTTATGTTCAATAAACTCATCCTTCTTCCACGTCATCGTGACACAATTAAAGTGGCGATATCATTCTTTTAGTGGTGCGTTCGTATACATATGACTCTATCCACCGTTTTATTTCGGGTTAGGCACGGACAATAAATAAAAACAGAGAACGTAACTCGACTACAATATATACCTCCATGCTTTAATTCTTCAATTATTCTCATACGTATATCAAACTCGCCAACCTTTTTTTAGACTCATTATACTTGTATTTGTTTGCATTGCATTTTTTTACCCCAATGGACGCACCGGAATTGAGAACGAGCCGGCGTCAAAGGCGCATCCCTGTTATAAGGAGCAACACTTTGGTAAAAAGTCATATAACAGTCATTAACTCGATTGATGGGGTATTGTGTCTTTTAGGATACATCGATAATTTATTCTCATAACTATATGCAATTATTTCTTTCACTTAAACAAGTAACATTTGGACTCGAAATTTCACGTCAGGATGGAGATAATTCAGACAAAAAGCCGAATCCTACTATGATATGAAAAATTCCCCAAGTCTCAAGAAAAAAATATATTTCAGCATCGAGAATCGAACTGATGACCATTTCCGGGAAAAAAAGACGGATTCCGGTCACCCGAGTACGCTCACAGTATTCCTAGGTCAGTGTCATCCATATAAGGATAATTGTCATAAAAATGAGGAAAGCTTCAAGTTTTCAAAAGTTTGGCGTCATTTTCGATTCATGGAAAGTCTTCTCTTGCGATCGAGGACGATAATTGGTTACTCTTGTCACAAATAATGAATAAGAAAATGCTAACGAAAAAATAAATTGAAGGAACCTCCTTTTATCTCCACCAGTTTGTCTTTTTTTCCTCCTTCTCTCATTTTCATGGATACGCAAAAGTGGAAAAATAATTCATGAAAAATTCTCTCCACTACGGTTAGATTCTGACATCAATCCACTTAGGGCGCGGATGCGTGGAATGAAAAACTACTTCTAGAAATATTGCATGCTTTCCTTCCAACCAAACCCACTTATTTGGTCCTGGCTAAAGTGGAGAGAAAAGTAGTCGAGCCGATAGGCATTTTTCTATTACGCTAAGAGGAAATGGGAAGCATTTTTTTCGGAAGTGTAGAAAGGTTTTTCCGAAGAGCAGGGCGTAAAAATTGAAGCCGTGAGAGGAAAAGGAGGGTTGCATGCCATCACGGTGGAGAAAAAAGATAGTGGGGGAAAAGAAGAAGAGCGGATGAAGGGAAGAGGACGATGGCGTAATATGACGGAGCACAAGGAGATGGGAAGGATACAGCTAAAAAAAGATGGCCGATAAATATCATCCCGGGGAAAAAAGCGCGCAGGAGCGTTATGAATGAATGTTGGGAGAATACATCCTGGAGGACCGCTTATCAATCGTGGACCACTGCGCGGTATTTGGGAGAGGTGCCGTAGTAGACGTGGGGGTAAGGGAGTGGGATGGGGAGAAGGAGAGAAAGAGCATGCGAAAACCACACCCCCCTGAAGTCGTGTTATCGTTTTCCTCAGTTCTATCAGCTGAATGGCGAAATTCCTCTCTCGCACCTTTAGCATTCTCATGTACCCCACGATGGTGTGAATATTTTTCACAATTTTAAATATTTTAACATGGTCAAAGCAAAAATCTATGCAAAATAGTTTTCTATTTACTCTATAAACGTGCAGTTTATGCTTGTTACCGGTCGGTGTTGTGGCATGTATGGGTGACGCCTGCACAAATGTTTAAGGAAAGCTAAATATTTATTAGCTCTTATAGTATTATGCACGAATGGGAAAATTTCCTAATTCTCGTCCCATCAAAATCGATCAATTTCTGGTGGATTACAAATTAGTGGAGGAAGATTTTGTAACATTTACTCAGTCCTGACCTGTTCATTTTGCTCAAAATAAAACCTTCACTGTTGCGTTATTATCTTCAAAAACATGGTCGAGAATCTTACTATGTAATGAGCATGATTAATCTACTCGTCACAAATTTTAAAAGTTAGGCATATTTTTACTACTTTCTTTTGGGTCTAAATAAATTCATATTTACTCTCTTCTTTGAGCCTAAGTAAATACTCATTCTGTAGTAAAAGCCAATGTTTTAATATACGAAGACTAAATAGGAGATAGAAAGTCAAACTTCTCCAGCGCTAGGTATGACTATTTTAAAATTGCTAATGAATACAATGAGGCATTTTTGTTGGTTGAAAATACAATAATTGAGCCGTCTTCCCAGAATAATAGATGTTTAATTTTACTGTCCTTCGAATTATGGATTTTATATTAACTTTTATTGGAAATAACAGGAATTTACTTCATTTGTCTCAGTTGATTATCAGCGTATTAAGGTGAAAAACGCAATATAAATCAGTCAAGCAGTCACAAAAAAAGCATATGTGTGTCTAAAGAATCCTACCGGTAAAATGAATTTGGTGTATGCATCTGTATTTTGAAGAAATATCAGTGTTGCTAATCTAATTTTGTAAGCTTTATTTTGCTCCCTGTTTGTTTATTTTTCACCAGTTTCCAAAATTTTGGAAATTTTTCGTAATTCTCACCGCAATAGTTACCATTGCAAGAACATTCTTGAATTTTTCATAAGCTTGACCCCACTTTTTCACCCGGGAACTAATTTTTGTGTGCCGCGAAAAGGAGAAACAATCTCTGCCTCCCTAGAAGGAATTTCCCAGGAGATTTGTGTTCCTCATCCCCAAATTAAAGCCGATTTATTCAAACGAGGTGGCCAGATGCTATTAAAGGAATCGCCTGACTACCTGACATAAGCTCCAGGGGAAGAAAGCTCCTCGTAACTCTGCCTACAAGCGTCGCCACCATGTCCCTAAATCTTCTTTGACGTAGATCCCAAACTCATGTGACATTAAACATACAACAATACATATATTTGATTTTTTAAAATTATTCATCATAGTTTCCTGATGCCTCCATACAACTCCGAACGTGGTCTTTGAATGAATACTTTATATAATTTATATATGAATTATTCAAACTTTAATTCCCGGTTTTACACTCAAATGTTAAATACTATTCCTTAGAACTAAAATCGTTTCTTTCTTTGGTAAGAAGTCTCCTAGTAATTACATAAGCTCCTTTTATGAATGCCACTGTTAATCTGGGGCAAATTGGCAAGTAGTTATTAGGAGTGATTTTGAGTTTTCTTTCATGTACTTCTACTTCTAACCCAAGTATTTGAAAAAAAAATTTCGGCCTAGGATTCCAAGTGATTAGTTTTTTGATGTAAACCTCATTTACTTGTCAAAAGGAATTTTATTCTCATATGAAGGCATGCATTAACATGATGTAAATGTAAGTTGACATTCATTAACACAGAAATCTTTTGAAGTCGAAGGAAGACCATTGATTGTTATCTTCCACTAAATAATTACTACATTTTGGATTGTTCAGAGTAGTTGCATTGTTTACAAGAATAACTGGTAGAAACGAATTACAATATAACTGATGGAAAATATGTGCGAGAGCAATTTTTGCACTCTAAAAATATTAAAATAAGGTAGACCATAGCAAATATTCTGAATGCTCTGGTGTTCATGTAATGTGCTCAAATTCACAACTTAATTATTTAAGATTGATTCAATGAGTTAGAGCGACTTACTTGTATCTAGGTGGAACTTGGAGGTAAGGATGAGAATGCAAAAATATTTTTTGCGGGGTAGTGAATTTTTTCCACCCTCAAAAACTCCTCGTACAATGGTTGTGTGATCCCATCTTGTTTGATGGAGTTTTTCATCATTTATTAGTTTTTTGTAATCACATACCCTGATTATTCATCGAATTAAATCGAAGCATTAGCTATTAATGCCAATTTGTGGTAAATTTTGGACGTCATTCTTTATAGCATCAACATAACTTATGGAACTTAAAATTTAGAACGTCAAACTCATTCAAATTACTCAAAAAGGTCAATAATTTGTGATATCCATAAAAGACAAAGGTCTCCGCCGAAATGTGACATTTTCTTAAGGAAGGAAAATTTTGCTGGCGTTATACCAACGTGACTAGTAGAGCTGGTTTACTAAAATATATACTGACAACCGCTCAAGTAATAATATCCACATGAATACAGGGCTAATAAAAAGTCCGATCCCCTCTATATTAGTTAATTCTAAAGGGAGCCAACAGATGTCAGCCACACTGCTTGCAACTGGCTGTAAAATCTTACTTAGATTCTAAAATATAATGTTGATAAACAAATGATGAGCTATTTTAAAAATAAAGAAGTCTGTTATCTACCATTTTTAATCACAAATATCGTTTCAGATTTTTTTCTTTTGCTGGAACCAGAGAATTCAAAATACTATTTAAATATTTATATTGAATAGACGCAACAGGTCTGAACGGTTATGGTTCACGGTCTGTCCCTGTCTGACTTTGTTATTAAAATTTGTCATCTTGTCAATTCTGTGTCAATTTGTCATCATTTGTCTGCGAATGTGTGGGTCAATCTTGCTGAAGTAAAGTGCGTATAAATTTCCCTTCATATGTGTGACCACTTAACCAGTTCAAAGGTGGCCGTGAAAATTTGATGTCGTAAAGCCAGTAATTTCATCTTCTTCACTTGCAGCCATCTCGTTTGTCACTCTGAATACTAATAGTCTCAAAGGAGAACAGTGACGCAATTGGTTTCCCCAGACTCAAAGCCCTCCATTCTTTAGTGCTGGATCCTCTTCCTTCCCTTAAGGTTACTAATGGTATCTAAAAGAGAGATGGCACCTCAATAAAGATGTAAGTTGAAGTAAGACTCCCAGGGTGAAATTCGTTTGCGTCAAAGAATAAAGTCTCTCGAGCATACGTAACTTCGCAGAGGGAAGTGTTTTCGGGAATTTTTGGGAAAAGCTACGCAACTCAACTTGCCTAAAATTTTGCTAAAGCTTGATCTCCTTGTCTTAGTGGATCCTCCTTGCTTGGATTTCTGGCGCTGTACAAGGCAGCCACTTACTTACCGCCTGTAAAATTAGGCTCGTTATCCATTCATAGTGTACTAAAATAATACGTTCAAGTTGCCCCTCGGAATGCAAAACAGGTTGTGAATTATTTAGAAATGGAAATTTTAATTTAAATAATTACTATGGGATATCTTTAAATTCAAGCAGCAACCCTTGAGATTAGGTTTTCTGTTTAAAACGTTTTAGAGAACAATATGCCAAGAATTCTTAGAGCCTGAACGTTTACTGAAGCTCATTTATAATTTTTAAACGACGGAATTTTTGCCCAAATATGCCATTATACCCAGACACACATCCTAATACAATTTAAATCAATATATCATTCTGCTTCAAACTTTAAATATTTTGCTCCTAAACCCTACACGGCAGCCAGAGTTGGTATTTAACGCCATGATTTTCATATTCTGCCTTTTTTCTCAAAAGAAAATAAAGACGATGGAAGTAGCTTAACGTGATAAAACGATCGGCACAATATCGAGGGATCCGAGTTCTAGTCACGGACAAGGTGAATGGTTTTTTTCTCTGCGGAATGTCACTAATTTTGGGTCTTGACGAGTTACAAACAGCATAATTTGTGACAAAAATCTTTCAATAAAGTATTGAACCCCTGAATCTTTTCTTCCAAATTTATGAAAGACCTTGCCTTAAACGTGAATATCATTTTCGAAAAAAATACAATTCAATTTGAGGTAAACCGATGACAAAAGTACTTTCCTTAAAATCCATTTCCGTTCCCTACTATTCAACACTGTTTGAGTTTAATCAAAACAAGCCTCCTGGAGCTCTTAAATTGTCAATGGCATCCAAACTGATGAAAGCCTTTCTAGTAAAATGCCATTTCTCAAACATCATCGATTATAAAAGCTACGTTCAAGAATGAAATGCCATAAAAACTGTCAAGTTCAGTGTTTATATAAGTTTGTTTCTCGTATTTCTACAACCTCCACAATGGTTTTGAAAGAAGAAGCACTTTTCAGAGTCAATACTTCTTCCATCTCTTTAAATCAATGATTCGTTGACGAAGAGTGGGATGAAAGCGGAATGAATGGACATGAGAGCTAGGAACTGCGGAAGTCCTTCTATCTTACATTGTGCGCAAGCAGACTTAAGCCAATTTAATCTGCTGTCACGCTAATCATGCAGCACTATGTCAATCATAATGGGTGGCTGGGTGTCCTAGGTTCTCAGAAAAATCTTTCGCAATGAGGATACAAAAGTTACAATTGCAAATGAGTTGATTGCAAGTCTACGAAAGGCGAGTAGTGAAGGCCACATTAAAAGTCATGGAGAAAAACAGAAGCACTGCTATTTCACAATATATTTCACATCTCAATACATATCAATGGTCTAGAAAAGTTCACTACAAAGCCATTGTTGTTTGCTTCTCCCTGTTGCATCAATATGAAAGAATAGCGGAAATTTTTGATTTCCAGAAAATGGTCGTAACGTTCTAATTTTCCTGACGTTGGATTTTATAATTTTCTTCTGTTCCGAGTGATTCCTCACGAGCCCTATTATTTATCTAGCGAGTACATATCATTTTTATTCTGTCTTTACACGTGCTTTATTTTGTGTCCTCAGCTTTAAAATAATTTGTAGACATAACGGAATTTTATTTTTACTACCAAATCAAAATTATATTTTCAGATGTTAAAATCTTGTACGAACAGTTAAATTTCCCCTTTAGGTATTGAAAACATTATTCAAAATATACCAGTCTCGATGTGAGTGGACCCATAGCGTTTGATGCTGTCGCTTATGGGAACTCTTTATTTCTAAAGTTTTACTTTATACTCTCAACCGCAACATTTTCCACATGGAATCTAAAAAACTCTTACTTTATAGATACTTTTAGTATAGATAGTTTTACAAAACTCTTACTTTACTGATAAACCATCGCAGGTACCAAAAAATTTCACAAGATTTAATCATGAGCTGCGAAAATTTACGAAAAAATTTAACAAGTGTCGTTATTGCCATTTAGGGTGGGTGAGGTTCGGACTAAAAGGGCAAAAGAGGGAAAGAGGGGTAAAAATTAAGGTATCGGAATCAGCCTCCTCTTAGCAATAGATTGGAGGACGCCCAAAAATTGAAGTCACAAGTCCCATGGGGAACAGACATGGAGGTTAGTAATGGCGAAAATCTTAGGGGTATGAGAAAAGATTGGAGAGAAACACAATTTCGATGTTTGCCATCATTACAGAAACGCCCTAAACCTGGCTCAAGGCAAGTGCCAACTTTAATATAGCTCCAACGTAAACCTGCGTTTCTTCCTGCTACTCCCCACTATACTTTTGATCCTTAAAAAATACTTTCCTTTTGGCCAAGAGAGAAGATGATGAAAAATTTTGAAATGAAAATTTGATGAAAAATTTTGATGAAAAAAAAGGAGTACAGAAAAACATTTATCGGGCACGTTTTGCAACAGTGTAATCGCTCGACAATTATAATAGAGGAACATTGAATGGTGAATCATTACCGGGAACGACTAAAAATGTAATACGCCAGGCTAATTGTGGATGACCGCAATGCGATGCTTCATTGAACGATGGAAACGGATAGATGATAGGAGAGAGGTGTGGGTATTTGCAGCAAAGCAATCTCCGGATTTATAACTGCTGATGGCGAGAAACAGTGGAACAAACCATGTATGTCGTTCGAGAGTATACACAGCGTAACTTTGCTCTAAAGCCTCTCAGTCCCTCAGGCCTTCAGGAAATGAGTCCTTCTACCTGAAAGGAAGTTAAATAAGGTCGGAAGCCTATTTTTAATTGGAGTAACCTTCCTCCAGCGGAGACCCACTTCTCAGAGTAAAAGAAAAAAAGCTTCCTTCGTTGGACTTAATGGTGCTTCGATTTGAAAAATAGCCGAGGACTGCCGAAAAACATAACTTTGCACTTTTACTAAGCCAATCGCATTATACGCTCATATGCGGTCCTGGGAGAAAACTATTACTCTAAGGTCGAGACCAGTGCGCCCTTTCACGCGGAATTGCTCACATTTGAAAGACGTAGGATTAGGTCTCGAGCGGATTTGGACGGTGTGGATTTGGTCGGTTTTGGAAGGGGTGCGACGTAGGGGTTAACGGGGGGGGGAGGGAAATATAGGGTAAAGGTCGCTGAGACGGGATTTCTTTCGAAAATGAGGTGACCTCTGCAACGAAGGTAAGTACATATGACCCAATTGCCTGGTCAGTGGGGAGAGAAGTTATAAGGTGCCTTAATGGGACTATTACAAGACCGCTCCATCCATCTGTGAGCGTGGGCCGTAACGGGTATGGGACTGGGAGATGTGCGGGACTCCTATGACTCATAAGACGGAACGGGGTGAGTCTGAAAGTGAAGGAAAGGCCCAGATTAGAGCTTGGATATGGGTAGAAAGAGAATGCGAGGACTTGGAGAGGTTTTAAAAGGTCACTTGTCAGGCCCCTATTCTCGAGTTAAGGTGGTCTTACATACATATTACTACAACTCAGATAACATGATAGACAGAGTTGGGCCCCTCGTATCACCGGAAAAGTACCCAATAATCACTATTGGATAGTAGATACAGAGTTACAATCGTGAAGAATTGTGACAGTATTTAGCACTGTGCTGTTATTATCACTGATTGCTTTTAAGTTGCTATAGTACGAAAGTGCAACCTCTATTCGACAATTACTAGTAGGAGAGAAAGAGAAAATAGGAGAAAAGGGTGGTGGCAATAAACTGATTTAAAAATTCAAGCAGTTAAGCTTGTCACCTCAAGTTAAGACTGTCTAATTCCACTTATCACTATTCACATGGTGATTTCAATTGATTTTTGATTCCTTTTATACGGTTAAGTAGATGGCGACCACTGGAGGATAGTAAATAAATAATCACAACCGTAAAGCATTGTGACATTATTTAGCATTGCACTGTGCTCATCACTAAATGATTTATGTCATGTAGCCTTAATGCAGCCATGGTAAGAGCTAGTGGGCAGGAAAATGTCCGGAGAGAGTTGCAGCAAAGGGAGGATTTAAAAGGTCACTCGTCCAACCTGAACTCGTATAACTCGTACAATTTCGACTTCCTGAAAGTTTAGTGGCCTCATCCACCCTTCGCATATCCTCCAGCCCACAACCGTTGCTCGTTCAATGCATCATTGCAGGAGTTTGGGGATAGCAAGCCGCGAGACCAGCAACTCTCATTCCTTTTGTCGGATGCGAGGATAAGGCCGGGGCGTGCGGCTCAGGATTCCTAAGCTTTCTGCGCGCTCCATTTGCCACGTAAGGTCTTTTAGCACACACACACACGAGACCACCCCCCACCTACCCTCTTCCCCCGCAGTAGACTGCGCTGGACTTCTTCGGGCTCCATAGTGCCCAAAATGAAAATGCCTTGCCGCGCGATTTTTTCCCGAAAAACTTTCCTAAACTATCCATCCATTTTTTCCCGGCCACGACCTAGTTGACTGGCGTCACCATAAGGATTGAATTTGGGACAGGTCCGGGAGTTTTGGACAGTACACTACGGCTTAGTAGTTCCGGTTTAACTATTTTTTCTCGATCGGAGACCGGAACGATTGCAAAATTTTTTGTCCGTCCCTCATGGTTGCCGTTGACGTTCCGATAGCCAAAGGGTTTTTGATGTGAGCGACGGGGTACAGCTCGCGTTCGACGGCGTGCATTTCACGTTTTGCATTTCAAATTGGGTTCGTGACAGCGGAACAGACCAAAAGAGGCGAAGAGAGGCATGAATTTAAAGCGTGTGTGATACGAATTTGAATGGCGTTTCGAAGGTTTTCGGTGAGATCGCTTTAAATCAATTAATTTTCTTAATGAAAACCGCCTTTTCATTTACTGATTGCAGTGGTAAATAAAGCTTTTTTTATATTTCATCCAATTGCTTTTACATTTCAGGTGCTGAACATTTTAGACCGGGGCCATCTGTGTTCTTAAAACACTGTTTTCATAAAATTAACTTTTCAGTTTCAAAATATTTCTCCTCATTTAAAGGACGGAACTGAGAATGCTTCGCCACGAGAAAATCATTAAATTCAGTAAAAGAAGAGCTTAGATGAAATTTACTCTGCGGCAAAAATGTAAAAAGGGACAGGCAAAATAATTCCGAGAACATGATGAAATACAAATTAAGTGATGGAAAATAACTTATGTATCCAAAGAAAAAATAATTTTAGATCCACGACAAGTCATAAACCATTATTAATTCATATTGTGCAAAGGGTGAAGAAATAATTTTTCCCACATTTTTCACAGAATAGAGGATATATTAGATAAAATTGAAGCTCGCGTTTTTATCCCATTTATAAATCAGGGATCAACATAAATTAAGTATACCATTAACTACGAAAATTTAGATCTCTAAAAACCCTGCAACAAGTCGATATAGGCTGAGTTTAACTTCGATTGGTTGAATCATGGATTTATCCTGATCATGCTCATGATTGCTGCGCACATGATCAGAGGGGAAAAAAGCATTTATGTTGAAAACCTAGTCACACCAGATTACATATCTGCCCCGCTACGAAGGTAAATTTTTAGCCTATGAGAGCGAATAATCTCGGCATAATTGACCTGACAACAGTAGTTGAAAGCTTAGAAAATGATGAGTGAAACTGAATTTTAAAATCATAACCTATCAGATATCTCATTTGTAGGTGATGATGGGGATGACTAAACTAATAATATCATCTTTTAGGGGAGAACAATTCGCACTTAGAATTGCTTTGCACATTAAGTACTCCACAGAAATAACTCATTAGATAGCTGTGGTATAGGTGGGAGTCATAACTTTTGGTCCTGAAAGGCTCCTCCTCTTTCACCTTTAATTCTTAAGGCCCGGAAGTGCGTGAGTGTGCGTATGCTTCTCATAGGGAGACAGTGACACCGAAGGATTTAGCCCTTTCAATTTATACGCGTCCGACCTCGGAAGATTCATAGCTCCGGGGTGATTCCGGGATGAGATTACGGTTTGCTTTACCGGCGAAGGCCGGGCAGAATTTCAGGGAACATTTACCACTCTCCGTGAAACAGGTAAATGTAGGCTGGGGTAGCCGACTCCTCTCATCTCCCCTACCTTCCCCTCTCCTGCCTCCTCCAGGACCCTACCCCTCACCTCCTGTGACGTGTCAGTAGGGGGGTATTACTAATTATATGTAATGATGCCATTCCCTCTAAATGAGTTTTCTTGCCCGGAGTGAAGTTCCTCATTTTTGCCAGCAGTTAAAAGAAAGGCCTCGATCCTCCTCGATCGACAAATTTAGGATGATCTCATAAAGCGGCGATGAGTTCCTCATTGTCTTTCTGTTCCACAAAAAATAGTTAACTCTTGGCTCTTCTCCTCTCCGGATATTAAATCTTTACTTAAGTACAGTACAACGTTTAAGATTCTCATAATTGCAAAAACTGCCATTTTCCGGTGACCCATGTACAACAATGGTAGATCAGATCATGGAAATAAAGTTAGAGAAATAGACTGTAGAGCAATCAGGTTTAAAACGTCGGTTTCCCCATGAACGATTAGAGACGATGATAGCGGAAAATTATAATTTGAAGGGGCTTAATCAACAATCAGAGCAGTTGATTAGTAGATTTTCTCTCTAGTACTTGTTTTTTATAGCTTCCACGTAGTACTATCATCACGTTTCGCATGATACCTCAATGAATCTTGTACCTCATATGCGTAGTTCCGTTATGCATTAATTCAATAGATTTTGTTGCATTGGTAGCATACTTATTGCGTAGTGCATGTTGGTGAAATCTAAATGTATATTATAGTGCATATTGGTGAAAACTCAACCCCTGCCAAGCACCCATGAGATGGTTTGCAGGGTAATATGTAGATATAAATTAGTAATGAAAAATTTTATTGGAAAAATTTGGGGCCAGAAAGATTGGTAGTTTTGCTCTTCGTGTGTTTGGTAATGGCTCGTCCACATGAGGGATCCTATTGTTTTACTACAAAACTTTTGTGAAGCATATCATAATATTTCCTTGGATGCAATTAGATGTCTTTATACGGTTATAAAAAAATAGAAAAACCAATAATTACAATGTGCCGCGAGCAAAACGTTTTCGTACCTATACCATTCACAGAAAAATTTTTCCCCATTTTTTTTCTAAATCAGTTTTTATGTTTCAGTTTTCTTTATTGCAAGTTTAAGAAACCTAATGGTTCATATGCTGAACCTCAGTGCCTTAATTAATCATATGGGAAAATATTTTCTCCTAATCTGAATGGTTTGAATATAGGATAAATTAAGTGGAACTTTTTTACGTGTCCATTTTAAGCACTACGGGCGAGAATACCAACCATTAGGTTTATGACACGGTAAATATAGAAACCTGAACAAAAATACGTTTCAGTAAGATACGGAGCATTAACTGTTTGGTGAAAGATTTATCTAAATGAATAGGTAAATCTACTAGTTTAGAGAGAATAGCAATTATGTAAGACTTGAAAATTCTCAGCTAGGGAGATTTTTTCCCTTTCCAATCTCTCTAATACTATCTGAAAATCAAAACGGAAGATAACATTAAAACGTACTAGAGTAATAAAGTTTCGATGAAAGATTTATCTTAACGACTAGGAAAATCTATGTTCTAGTTTATAGAGAACAGTACTTTATATAAGCCTTGAAAATTCCCAGCTCAGGTAATTTCTTCTTTTTTCAATCTCTCATAATATCCGAAAATCAAAACGGAAGATTAAATCAAAACGTAATGAAGCTGTGTCAATATTGCTTAAGAAATCGAGTTCATAACATAGATACCTGCAGTCTGGAATTCAATTTCCTAATGTTAGTAGCCAAAAATTCCTTCTGGATGGATTTTAATTAAATGGGGCTGTGTGGAGCTTGTTTGTTATTAACTATGCCGACACCTTAGGAGGATTAAAACGCGTTTCTCGGATAGCACTGAAATAGAACGAGTCGTAAGGCAAGTGCCGCCGTTTGACTGGTGAATTCAATCAAAGTTTCCTAAGATAATCATCAAAAATTTTGGGATATTCTGAATTACTTCAACAGTAAATCTAAGTACTTGCCGGACACAAAGAAATAATGATATCAAAAACCCTTTGATTTTATAATTTAGCCGTTTTCATCTGTTTTCAATATTTTTTCACTGTATTTTTTAAATGGAATGAATTACTTGGGGCTGATTTTACATTGACAAGTTCAGTTAAATCTCCTTGAGCCATTGGTTACAGGTAGATATACTACAGGTGGATCAAGCCTTTCATTCTTCAAGACTATACCCTCAGACCTAACTGAAGTCATAGAGTCAATACCCTAATTAATTTTGTCTAATTTTTTTCATAAACTTTTAAAACATTTTCCATGTCTCCTTTTTATAAATCCAATCTTTTTCATCTTAGGTTTTAAATGACTCGGGTTTATCTAAGAGTTGTAGCCAGGTAATTATTGAAAATCTAGTGAATACATATTGCAATCTAAAATTAGAAAAATTTCGGCTTCTATATGCACGTAGGAGTTAATCAAGTACAAGGAGCGAATAGATTATTGCTTGCTACGGAATTCGATGTCAAAATTTCTAATGCATTTTCAAACTTAAGAAAGCGCAAGTCAATAGGCGAAAGTCAAATGCTCCAAGAACCAGGCGTAAATCAAAATTTTTAGAACTATATAAAGATTGTTGAGGGTTATTTTTCGTCAATTAACTTTCAATTTACGTTGCTCTCTAACCAAATTTGTATTCTTGTGGTCCTTAATGCTTTTGTCGTAAAATAAACTTCATAGTGAGATCTGGTTTTAATTATCTATATGATTCTTTGAAAAACTGCATCCTCAGCACCATTTGTAGCAAGAAGGGGATTTTTTAAGCAGCGAAGTATATTTTTATATCTGAAAAACCTTCCTACGAGGCAAACGCTATAAATAAAGCCATGCTTTTTCTAAAGTTAATCGTGAAAGCTTGTAATTATTCCGTTTTTACGAAACGCTGAAAATATGATTCTTGTCCAAGGCAATTAATTTTGAGCTCTGCTCTTGACATACCAGGTATGAAAAGTAGTCAGCCATTAATTAAATTTTCGCAAATAAAATGTGGGAAAATTCATGGAGGTGCATCCATTATCTATTCTTTTTAATTAAGCTTGAAATCAAGACAATTTTTCTATAAAAACGTTTGAGATAGTGAGTCGTTTCCTCAGTCTTGTTTTGGGATATTTGAATTCATTTAATGATTTTTTCCATGATCACTACGAGATTTTAGGTGACGAAATAATTAACAGCCAATTAATTGATGTATTCATTTTCCTGCCAAATTTGAAAGTTCTGTGTTTATATTTTGGTGTTAGCAAGTTCAGTGTTCGCATATGGCGATGAGTTTCCCACGGTCTCAATTTCTGGCCTCAGGCCAAACATAATTAATGTCTCTCATTGTATTTTTTGCGCCAATTTCCCCTTTATTTTCAAATTCCTTCTCTTATTTCTATTTTGCACAATGTCCCTTTACTCAATTTTACCTTATGTGTACTTATGCCAGTGTCCGACGTGTCTTTTCTTCTGCATTTTCCATGCGTTCATCCGGCAGTTTGGAAATTTTTGGCTTACCTTTGTATTTTCTTGGTTTACAAATTTAATATCTCATTGCTGGGCATAAAATGCTTGTAAAGAGTTTAAAAGGAAGCTTCCAGAGATCGAAGTAAAATCGATAATTATGTTTCATCAATGCTTAGAATTTTGTCTTCTCCATCTTAGATCCGATATTATGATAAATTCTTGAAACCTGACATATCCACTGGGCTTAAATCTATCTACGCTTAGCAGTCCTTACACAAGCTTGATAAATGTGCCATTTAAGTGATAGTTTCAGTAAGAATTTCATCTGTAGCGTTAATAATTCGAAGGACCCAAGGCAATAAACTTCAAGGATGATAAAGTAACCGCCTCACTGAACAGATTGCACGTGTCTGAAGCAGAATGTACGAAGGAGTGATGAAAACAATTTCACTGAGAATGTTTGTCGGCAATAAAGTGTGGAATGGCCGTAGTAACATCTGGCGATGGAGATTCCAGACATCGTCAAAGAAACCAATATTTAAAAACTGCGAATAAAATATCTCACTAGCCTTTAGATAGCAAAGTTGAGTAAACATGTGGTGATTAGATTCCAGATGGTCCAAGCTTAATCGAAAAAGATTGAAGTAATTAAGTTTAATATTTTAATTGCTAGTAATATACATTGCTACACAGCTTCCACGTTTCACTATGAAAAATAATTAGGCTAGAGAATTATATATTGTGTTTTTGATATATTTCAGGCAAATAATTGACAAGATAAGAAAGCCTCTCCCATTAAGAACCAAGCACACGACTCTGAGGCTTAACCGAACGAAATGCACGCGAGAAAATCTTGCGGTATTGGACGATGTCGCACCAACGACAGCAGCAACCTATGGCGACGGCTCTGGGAAGTTTAAGTGCAGCCAAAGCTTGAGATCCACGGTGAGATCAGTAGGTTAACCTTCAGAGAGCGAGAGGCAGAAAAGAGCGGCGATCAAATGCTTGGTTATTCGATAGAAGAGAGAAGGGAATTATTCGGAATCACGAAGAGGTCCGACCTCTGCTCCTTCCCCGATGCATTCCACTCCTCTTCTTTTTCTCAGCGAATTAATGTTTTCGCAAAGAGGAAGAATAGAGAGGAACGCCTCCAGCTGCGGTGGATATCCTCACTCGGGAGGTTCCCATCTGGCGGATTAAGGCGAAATAGACCGCTCTCGTCTTTTCCTTTTATATCCCTTCCATTAGAGCAAGCCACCACAGCCTTAATTTATTTTTACTTAGGCGGCGCGTTTCTTTCGGATCCTCCATTTGCTACTTTCCTCTCCAGCACACGTCAGCCAAGCGCCCTCTTTTTATTCTCCTCTCACTCCTCCCCCTTACTTTTTCTCCAATGTATCTCCTCACAATGTATGTGGTCATTTTCTACTCCCTTATTCTACTAGCAGGGCATCAGGAGGTATCACTTTCTCCGTGGTACATTTAATCCACTGTCTTTCAGAAGTACACCTCAGAGAGAGGGTCATGTTGAAATTACTGCTACATCTACGTTCCATGGTTTCAGGCTCAACTATGTGGAAGTTGATCTCCACAAATGAAAAGATAACTCTGTTTTATTCCTTGTAACCTGACGTTCCCAGTTATCTGTTGTTGACACCGTTGTGTTGGAACATGTTGTACCAAAATAATATATCAGTGGAAGAAAACCAAGTCTCTCTTTTTTTGTCTATATATACGATTTTATGCAAAAATACACCTACAGATTCATATGTATACATTTATATTTCCCTATGAGCTTTCATTGGGGCGTTTGGCAGGATAAGTTGGGATACAAGCCATGGAAATGAAATGGCCAATATATTGGGTTTTTCAAGGTAACTTCAACTCCCGTTCTTCATTTCCTTCTAAGATGCTCCATATGGCTACATTCGCCATCTCTATTTACAAATTAATTTATTTCCGTCGCATTTTTTACACAATGTAGGGAAGAACAGGGGCAGCATGGATAGAGAGGCAGCATGAATAGAGGTATGCAGGCAACCCATCAAATGTGATGATGATGACAAAATGATACATTCAAAATTAGCTAAATTCAAAGATCCAAACTTTAAATTTATAAACTTTCCAAGAATGATACATTAATTTCGAGTTTTTTTCTTCCACATCTGTCATCAGTCAATATATTTTCAAATTATTTCGAAATTTCCAACCATCTCCCTCTTAATTTGGTATGGAACGGATTAGATGTAAAAGTATTCAGTAAACTATAAATAGTTGCTACTGGGAAGAAAGCTTCAGAAAATGCTGTTTTCATTTCCAAAAATACCTTGGTTCGAACATGGATGCTTGTTATTTTTTTCATTAGTTTTTTCGTAATTTTCTAATTGTCAGAGATTAATGGTTTCTTTTTCCACTTATAAAAATAGATATATGTGTACCCATTACTTTTGTTCTTGCTTCAGTAGACTGCAATATTTGTAATCCACTCATTATTGAATTTGTTTTTTAGAGTGTTCGTTAAATCATATGATCAAATTTTCAATAAATAGGCATTTATGGACCAAATTTATCAGATATTCTGTAGCCTTTCCAAGCCTTCCTATTACTTCTGTCATCGCTTCTTCCGATTCAGTAATTACTATTTGAACTCTAAAATAGTGTCAGTCATTGTCTTCTTTTGTTTGATTTTGACAGCCATTCTTTGTTTTTGTTTAGTTAAATGTATAATTCTGAATTCCTATGAGTATTATTTGTAACAAATTGCTGAATAGGTGACTATCTCTGTTTACCGTAAAAATTTTCATGCATGAATGATAATTTTTTAACCGTCTGCTTCCAAGCACGTATTACGCTGGTTGCTTGAGCCATCATTACGTATTAATAAATAATTTTACTATTACGATTGAATTACTACGATTTCGGTTGAATACTTTCCAAAGGCCGAATTATAATGAGCTATGCTCATTTTTTATCCCTAAACAGATACGAAAAGTCTTCATGCCGCCTAAATAAAATTTCATCCTGGGTATTCTGCTTCCTGTCTCTGGATTTCAATATCGTGGGAGAGGATCCGATGATCTTGAGGTCCAAGAATTCGGGGGACCCTGGTACGGGGTATAATATAAAACACTGTCCCAAAGCTCTCCTACGGTTATACACCCTTATCGAGTCCCTGGCTCAGCGGGATATCTGGCACGAGTAATGCATTCGCCGGAGGGTTTCCTCATCAACGGTGAGAGCTCGTTCCGGCTCCTTTTGTTCCTCACGCCTTCCCGCTTCCGGAATTATAATGATTCGCTCACCTACCCACCCCTCACTCACGTTTGTCTTCCGCGCGTTCGCTCGTTGAAGCCTTAAAATGCGGATTCATTTCTCAAAATGGGACGGAGTCGACATGGGCACACATCGTCACCCGTTGATGCAAATACTCTTCCGTGTTCCGGCGAGAGACGTCGTATTTCCCAAGCAGCACTACCTTCTTTCTTATCCCCTCTCCATCTCGTCTCTCTCTCATGAGTTGCCTTGTGTTATTTCTACCTCTAGTGGCATTATCCCGTTCCACGGACTCATTATTGCAAGAAGACTATAGAGTAGTATATAACTTTGAGTAAAAAGTAGAACTATCATCAGCAGTCATCAACTGGATGATTGGTTGGCCGAAGCAATATTATGAAAAAATCTATAGAAATTGCTGCTCTTCAATCAATTCTCCTCTCAGATAAATACTTTTTTCGCTATGTGACTCGTTACTTTAACATCTATCTTAACTTTTTACCTTAATTACACCCTTGGCTTTCCTTAGTAATAATTGACATTCGTAATTGGCATTTAATTATTGAATCCGACCGGTAATTAACTTCCTTACACTGTTATTTATAAACAGAAATATGATAACCGAAGCTTAACAATGTACTACATAGGATATTTTTGTTCCAATTAGTTTCGCAGCATCGAATAATCTTGAAAACTAAGTCAATTTAGAAATGAGGAATCATGAATTGTAAATACAATGCCATTAAATTGTAGGAATGCCCTCATTCATACTAAAGATGAATCTAACGAAGATTATAGTGTAGTGCAACCAGTCAAATAATTTACCTAAATGGGTGGATAGGTAAGTCTCAATTACCTTATTCTTATTATTTTGTGCTGCTGTATTTTTTCCTTCTATCGCTCCCATACTTTCCTTAAAACCGAATTGTTCTTTAGCTCTTTCCTATGATTCATTCTTTTGATGTTGATTTCCTTCCAAATTTACGAAGCATCATGCCATGTACTCAGCTTTTAAAACGTCCATAAAAATGGAGCATAAAACGGTAAAATTTTCATTTGTTTGAGTATTCTACCATCCAATGGGTACAGTAATTATCTTAAGGTTACAATTTATATTACATTGTTACACATTTATTTTCAATTGATGATCTGCCCTTTGATACCTCTTAAAATCCTCATATCGTCTCCCTCTCCTTATTTTGCCGAGAATTCCTATCTTCTTCCTTACTTTTTCACGCTTCTCCACTGTTATTTCCTCTTCAATATTCCCAAATGTTATCCATCCATCTCTTCTGCCTCCTCAGAACTTACTCGAGCCTCCTCTTTACTCTCATCTCCAACCATGTCCAAAACCTCCTCGTTCGTTCAAAGCAATAACAATCTATTATAATAAAGCATACTTTTGATTCGCCCTTTACTGGCAAAGAAAGTGAACCAATTACTGTATTATTTTATGTATTATGTACAGTAACTTTAGCCCAAATAATTAGCAATAGGAGCAATCAATTTTTAAAAAATGGCCCAAAAATTGCCCCTTAGTAGAAGTTCAAAAATGAAAAAAATTATGTATAAACGGATTGTTTAATGTTTTATATAACCTTTTATGCTAGTTTAGGCTTTTGTCAGCTACACATAAGCTGTTGTCAAAAAAACCACCCCAGATTTGCTATTCTGTTTGTCTTTATGATTTGCTTGTAACCTCTTTCATCCATCATTTCCAATCAATGAATCGTAATTTTCCGTGTTAATAAATTTTAAATTTATAAGAGACTATCGTACACAGATAGTCGCCGCCTGTCAACAACTTTACAGTCTGTATGAATCGTTTAATGTGAATTGCATAACACTGATAGTATCTGCTTTCTAAAGGTACTGAAGCAACAAATGTCGTATGTAATTGTAAACTAGATTAAGAATAGCAGTACAGCTGGTTGACCCGGCCAAATATCATAAGAGCGTCCATCTTCCTTCGTATGTAACCTTAATTTTCAAATCGGGCAATTCCGATCGTGATGGGAGGATCATGGCAAGGATTCAAGATATACACTTAATTTAGTAGGACAATTTTTCCCCTTTTAAGGCTTCAACGTGATAAAAATTGATCGATAATCCATAGAAAGTTCTCAACCCCTGGATTATAAAAACCACAAAGGGCAACGGGGACTCGTGGACCTCTCGTGGACCGGTAAACTGTGGGAGGATAAATGAACCATTCAAGCGTCGTAGTCCTTATTCGACCTAAACTGGCAGAACGACTTCAAAATATTCTTCGCGATATATAAGAGCTCTTTTCTTACTGCTTTATGGCCGTATTTTACGGAGTTTGGAAAGCAAAAGATCCCCTGCCCTTCCGCTAATCAGTCTTTAATTACACTCAGATAAAGCGCTTTGGCGGCTTAATATCTATACTTTTTCTCCTTCTTCTCGCATGGTTAGGTAAAGAGCTGTAAGAATAATTTTCCATACCAAATCTCCAGTTTTTAAGAGACATCTAGCACTAATTGAACGAGATTTTTGTGATTTTGCACTTATGGAGTACTTTCTATGGCGTGAAAGCCCTGGCCTATATTTATGTGTTTTACGAATGAACAAGGATTTCCCTGACTGGGGAACGCATGCACTTTGTACTTTGAGTAGATACCTGCTTAGGTGGTCTAAGTTATGTGGATACAGTTGATGAAGTCAAAAGAGTGTTACTAATTATTTTGTCAAAAAAATATAGTCAAATGTATTGTAAAATTTCTCACTGCCTGGCATAAAATCCTAAACATTTATTGTTATCATACCGCATTTACATTTAAGTGTGCCTGAAACTGCTGGAAACGTCAATATCCACGGTTGAATAAGAATAATAGAGTTACTATCGTACATTACCATGCTGTGTTGGTTCTCAGCATGTGGAGGCAATACCGAAATAAATAGGCCTTCCAGGGGTGCTCCATGAAGTAAAGATTGATAACATGGATTGCGTGAATGATCGCGTGACTAAATAAATTATATCCCAAATATTCTCCCATCAAGCCTCCGATATCGAGATAAAATTGAGATTCAACGTCAGGGAATCCTTTCCAATTGTTCCACGGAGTTCATGCGAAGTAATGGACCATCCCGAAATTAATCGTGCGCACTAATCCTTCATAGACTCTGAGTGTGCTTATCAGTTGAAGGGGAAAATGAATGAATACAACCGGGGATGTAAGCGTAACGGTATCTTGCGGCATTGAGTCATTGCGATCCAAGATAGGCGTACCTATACCCACTGCTACCGCATGTTGTCCGCAAGAGCTCAGGCCGGATATCGCGCGGACTGCGTTTGTCATCGCGAGACAAATGCGGCCGGAGGGAGAACTTAGCCCTCGTCGAGAAATGTACCCAGGACATCCTCAAAATCCTCCGGATGGAGCAGATAGGGATAGAGACAGAGAGAGAACTCATCTCCCGTGGTCAACTCCGTCGGCCGCAGCACTCCCACTATGAAAGGTGACCGCGGAACCGAATTACGCTTCGTCTCTTGGGGCTTGCGGAGGGTGAGAGAGACGTAGAAGCCGGTATAAACAGAGCGAGAGAGAGAAGAGAGCAATTCAAGCTGTTTCTCCAACACTCCTCATATTAGTCCCTTTTCCACCACCGTTGCCCCGTGGGTAGGTTCAAATTGGTGTACATAATTTTTAGAGCGAACGTAAAACAGTATTTACCTGAAGGTGTCTAAATCTTAAAACCGGTGGTACCAAATAAAATATTTTTGAGAATGATGTATTATGTTAACTATAATTCAACTTGTACTTTCTCGTAGTTGAAGACGATTGTATGAGAACATTACAGAAGGAAATAACTTAAGAGACTTGAACGGTATATTCAAACGTTAAGTATGTTAGGAATACATTCTTTGCGTTTTCTTTGTTTCTTATTTCAATTATTTTTTCAACAAAACTCACAAATAAAGAGTGAAAAACTTAGATAAAAAACAAAATAACGCAGAAGACGAGTGGTAGAATCGACAAAATCGAACGATTGAGCGTCAGTCAGACGATGAAATCTGATGGTATTATAAATATCTTCAGAAGAATACACACAAAAATACGATAAAAAACGATATCTTTTGATGAATCTTAATGCTCCAAAATTCCGCAAAATATCACCCACCTCCACCAAGTTGATTTATTCAAAA
Source organism: Ceriagrion tenellum (assembly GCA_963169105.1). Taxonomy (NCBI): domain Eukaryota; kingdom Metazoa; phylum Arthropoda; class Insecta; order Odonata; family Coenagrionidae; genus Ceriagrion; species Ceriagrion tenellum. The sequence continues at coordinate 130,985,998 of OY720632.1, read as the reverse complement.
ACTCTGGCGGCTGACATTCGTAAATTACCTATAAATTCTATATTTAATGGAGAACTCACTGCAGATGCTGCCGTATGTTAATTTCTCTCATATACTATATTCAAAGAGGAGAGAAAATTTGCACCGGGAGTAAATATACAGCAATGACCTTTTAAAGCAGTCCCAAAATTATACATATCGTAATGAGGTTTTTGGCGACCTATCGCTTTGGAACCGCTAGTCTGCTCCATTATGTACTAATATGGGGAGAAAAGTCAATCCAAACAAAGACCAAGAATTTCGACCAAATTAATGGTCTTGCAAATCCACTGAGATAGTGAAATTGTTACGCCTCAAGGTCCGTTAACATAGAGCGTATTAATGCGACTATATAACACAAATTAAAGACAATTTTACTTAAATATGTGAATCTACTTGTGCTCAAAATGTTGCAAGGTAGTATCGGAGTAGATGGTTTTCATTCTATTCTTAAGAATCTACTTCTCTCCATCTTGAATTGCCAAGAATATAAACGTCTTTTAGTAAACACCTAAAGAAGATGATAGCTACTTATGGTAATAATAATATTTTAATACATATCAGGTCGGAATTACAAAGCAGTACAAGATGCGTAACCCCTAAGGATGAGCCTGTATTGGGGCTACTATCAGATAGTGAGTGCAAAAATAATAGCAGCAAACAAAACATGATAAAAATTTTGTAATCAGATGTTTATCAATCCAGTAAAGAATTAGATACTAGAATGAAAACTACCTCAGAGGTATACAGAGTGATAAAACATGGTTACATAATGGGAGACACAATAAATATATGGTAAGATATACTTAGTATAACTATAACAATATTTTTACCAAAAGACTTCAGTTCTAATATTTCATTACATAAAAGTTACACAACAAAAGCTCGATGTTTTTAGAAATATTAACCATTTTTTTACGAACCAAACTATAAGTTTTCGGATGTTTTTTTCTTCCTTGATGTGTGTCGGAAGGACATTACATATTTTTCGCAACATACATAAAAAACATTCTTGGAAGGTCAGATTAGGTTTTGGCAAAGAAACAGTATTTCTTTCTCACAAACGAAGAACATGTGCCCTAGGGAGCTGTAAAATTACAAGGTATTTTGGCTGGTATTTGTGCCTCACCATCGAAGCGAAAATAATATTCAAAACTTGATATGGGTTATTAAATGTAGATTTGCTTCTTATTGAAATTCAGTTTTTTATTAGCTCGCTTGCGGCCTCGTAAGAAAAAACGGACCCAAGTTCAGAAAAAATAACAAAATTATAGTTGACTTATGGCCTGGCCTCGGTATTATTCTTCAAAATAATAGAGGAGCAAATCATCACCAGCCGCCCTAAGAAGAAATCTTATCGGCGGGATGGTGAGGGGAGAGTGAGAGAGGAAAGAGGAGAGAGACATTCTCTTCAAAAGGCTTGAGAACAAGGGTGATTGCAGCCCAAGCTTGATTCTGAATGATCGGGATATTTCAATTAGAATCATTAGTTCTCAAGCATGCCATTGCGTCCAATAGTCTTAACGAGTGATTCATTTGCCACCATAGGTTTTTAGAAAAGAGCAATGTGCAGAGTTTCAAAATTTTTCTTTTGCTATCCGGAAGATTATGTTAGTGCAATCCCGATTAGCCACTATTCGCCTCTCACCATGTTTCCCCGGGGTGGAACTGACAGAATATAAAGAAGCGCCAATTTCCTTGGTGGGGTAAAACCAACCCAAGCGGGACTCGGGCCCGCTACCTCCAGACGAACAGGCGAGGATTTACCCCTCTGCTATTGGAAATCACCTGCGATATTTATTTTTGACCAATTATAACTTTCTCGACCAATTTAATATACAGAATAACAAGATTCTTGAATATTTGGTCATTGATTCATTTAACTCACAGCCAACGTTTCACCAAATATATTGGCATCCTCAAGGATTTGCAACACAAAACTAAGAGGCATACAGTCAGGCAGTTATGCGATAATTTGTGTAAAAGATGAGGAATCGAAAATTTCCCAAACCATTGAGCTTAATATTGAACAATAAAAAAGTGAATATAAACACAAAACAGTATAGAAATATGAAAACAACCAAGAATCATTTTTGTAAATTGTTTATTTTAATTTAATTTTTAGTTTTTCACATATTTATTTACTGTTTAGAATTTTATTTACTTTGTTATTGTTCAATATTAAGCTCAATGGTGGATATATTTTCGATCTTCGACTTTTTTAGGTACGAATAATTGTACAATTGCCTGGCTGTATGTCTCTTTATTATGAGTTGCAAAGTCTTGAGGATGCCAATATATTTGGAGAAACGTTGGCTGTGAGTTAGATACATTTATGACCAATCATCCAACAGTCAGATTATTCATTTATTTTTCACGTAAATTCAGAAGCAAATAAAAGTAAAAAAAATGTTTGCAACTTTGAAAAAATGCCAGTCACAAACGCTTAAGCCACGATAAATTCTTAAGTCGTGTTCTTACGCTAAAGAGCTAAGGGATCATGATGAACTCAGCTCTCCTGTGGCACTCACTTAGCCCTCCCAGATAGCAACCACCGACGGGACCACGACACAAAAAAACAGAAAAAAAAGAAACGCGGCACAAAGCTAGAAAGGGGAAGACTCGTCTTCTTTCGCGTGAACATCACGGCTCCCGTTCCCCATCGCAACACGCCAGTGATGACGAGAAAGCATTAAAGCCTTTTAAGGTGACTCATCGCCTCGAGGACTGGAAGCTTAGATGGTGTTGAGAGTTCAAAAGGGGGATGAGGGGGAGGGAAAGATGGGTCGGACGGCGGAGACTACTGACCCGAGTCCGACCTGTTTATAGCAAAAGGGACGGTGGAACGCTCTAGTGTCGCCCCCAGGCGGTAGGAAAAAAATGCAGCAAGAGACAACGAAGAATGGAAAGGCAAGTGGGGCAGATGTCCCAGGTCACACCTACGGCGAGCCAAAACCTTCCTTTCTCTCTCTGCGTTGCTTCTACTCTATACTCGGCGGCTTCACTGTGAGAACGGAGGGGGGGACGTATTTTTTGGAGGGTTAGGTAGGTTAAAGGACGGGGAAAAAGAGAGAGAGGAGAGCTTGCTTGTGAAGGCCCTTTCTTGCTTGAGAGAAGGAGCACCTTACCCTAACTCGGCTCCCTCCCTACCTTATGTTCTCACGGAGAATGTCGACGTTCGGCGTGTTCGTCCGTGAGCTCCTCCTCTCATAGCTTTGCTCAAGTCCCCATGTTTTTTTAACCGTTCCTCCTCTGCCTCCACCTTTCTTCCTTTACTGCGAGAGCACATTGGCGGCAGATGGGATTGTCCTTTTAGTCCGTCCAATTCTCGAGGATACGTTGGAGTGTAATTGTGGAAAGGAGGACATTATAATATAAGAGAATATGACGAGAGACTTGGCATATGGACTAATAATTATTTTAACCCTGAGTCATATAATATACTTGTCATATTTCTATTACATCAACGGGATACCGAATATCAACTTTGATTTTACTTTAAATCCACCTTAAAAATAAAAAAACAAATATTGCTGTATTCTTTTTTGAAATATTTAATTTATAAATATGCAACATGTGAAATATGAAATAATATAAGTAAGAAATAACAAAAGGAACTAACCAGGGTTTTTAGACGGATGCTAATGATCGACAAGTCTCCCAAATGAACTTTATAATTACTACTCCGCCTTTATACACGCATGCCATATGTGTCGCCATAAGTGCCTGTTTTTGGAAATATTTTGTAACTCCTGAATTTCAAACTCGCACCTTGGGGGTCATGGATATTAAACAAATGACAGCACTCTTCCTTCGAGTTGCTTTAATCGTTTGCAAATGTCTGCTTCTTGCAGGTTTGAAGCGGTGCGATATGAATCAGGCTAGGAAAACCTAAGTAGACGATTTCAAGAAAAAAAAACTCTTTGGCATGCACTTTACGTTAAAAGCCCTCCATGAGACATGGAATATTTTTTATGGTTCTACCTTAAAATAACTACTTACTTCAATTTTCGTTTTTTCGCCTCTTCACAGCTCCCATAAAGTGTATATATCTTCCACTATCGAGTCTCTGGGCACACATATATGTACAAAATATACAACCTCATACGTGCATTTACGCCCAACGCCTTCAACATTACTTTCAAAATATTTGCGAGCACCTTGGTTCTTAAAGGTGAACAAGGCGTCGGGTAGAAATTTCATCGACCCATTTTCTTCCGTTGTTTCGTGGCTCTCTCTCTCCGAGGCAAGCAAAAATTATAATTGAAATTAATACCTCCGTCTCATTCCTCGCCAGGCCCTTATCTCTTTTTAATTACGAACGGACGCATACAACGGGGGGGGGCGCACCGCAAACACCGAAGACTCGTTTCTTCCACCTCTCACTACTACTCCTTTTAGTTCCGTTCTACCCTTTTATTTCCCTATTAAATCTTCTACAAACTCTCTCCGCCTTTTTTTCTTCTTCCCCTACAACACTCTTATCTGTCTTGCATTAAAATAAAACTCTCCTTTTGTTTCTTACCTGTCCGCATTCCTGTATTCGTCCATTGCTCTTCATTCCTCTTGTTCCGTTTGGAGCATGTACCTTTGCAACAAATTGAAATGTCCAGGTTGTCTTCCCGGTTCAACCAAACGTTTTTCCCTAGGATTCGGCCAATTTCCACCACCCCCACCTTAGATGTGCTCCGCCCATTTTATGCGTTCTCCCTGTCCCTGGTTTTCTTTCGAGCATTCCTCTTCTAACCCTTCGTTCCCTTCTGGGGTACCGTTACTCCCTCTAGCTTATCTGTGTATACATAAACTACAGGGATACAAATTGGATTCTCTGGGTGAGATCGCCGCTCCGGTCGAATTTGTTTGAGATTGGAATCCTTCCATTCACATTGCCTACTTGATATACATTCAATGTATAATGTACTAAAGCAGAGGAAAATATACATTTTTATTATTCCTATAAGCAAATGAAATGTTTCAAAAACTATTATCTGTGGTGCAAATTTTTATAGAATAATGAGAATGAAAATGAAGATATTGGCCAGTCATTAATTTTAGTTATTAGCAAATAGTAATTGAAGTCAAAACTATTAAATAAATTATCTTCGGCCTTTCCGAATCTTAAATACCCTACACCACTTTCAATTTTGTTTAAATGAAAAGGCGTGGTTTTGGTCCGTTCCAACCCATTTGAGAACTGTGCCGTCTGTGGACTACTAGAGGCTTATGACCCAAATTTGACAAGCTTGACATCTCAATTTTTACGGGAGTTATCGTGCGAAGAGACAGACAGACAGACAAACATAGATCGATTGACTCTTAAGGTGATGTTGATCATTTCTTTATACAATTTTCCATATCTGCCACGTCTCTTTCAATGCGTTACATTTCTGCTGTGGCAAAATCAATATACCCTGACCACGTAGTGGTGTAGGGTAGACATAATTAGTTGAGTAATTATGTTTAGGTTTGATCGATGAGTTAGTAAATGCCATAATAAAAAATATATAGTTGTACGCTCTCGGCCATATTAAATGATTAATTTCCTCTCTCCAGTTCTTAAGGCATGTAATCAATGATAAAACATCCTCTCTATTAGTGTACTATACTTAGAATTACTTAAGTGTTTCAATGTTTTGGTTTTGACGTTCAGTTTCCGGATCCGTAACATAAGAAATTTATTTTTATCTCAAATCTCTCAACTGTCCTCCTTTATTACTTTTTCTAAACAAACCTCACAGTCATTTATCACTCGTTTATTACTTTTTCTAAATAACTTCACAGTCAATAATCAAAACTATTAAGGATAGACAAAATAAGAAAAAATTACAAGCCTTTACTTAGCTAACAAGAAAAAGAAAAAAGCAAAAAATGTTTTCGAAGTATATCTTAGCATACATTTTTTAACGCGCTTGCACGTGATGTTGGTAAGATTTGGCATTTTCATCAGGAGAAAATATTACTCTCAGGTCTTCCAAAGGTCCTCGCCCTTTATTAGTTCTAATTACATCACCTTCAGTCTTTGGTAAACCATTTCCTGAATAGCATTGTATTTGAGAAATCAGCGCAAAATAGGAGGAAACTGAAAATCTAAGTATATACTTTATATTTTCCATTTTTTTCATTTTCTTTCCTAATAATTTTATTTACCACGACCATAGTTTCATTATAGAGTAATATCATTACGTGACCCGACTGTTGGGTTGAACCTTCAGCAAATTTCGTAGTATGAAAGACTTTCACAAAGCAACGTTCGAAACCATTTTCTATGTTTTTTCTTCTTCTCTTGGTCTGCTGGTTATCATGTGAGAGAACTGATAACTGGAATCATTTGAGACATCAACGAAAGATGGGTAATGCTATAAAGAAATGAAACTTAAGCAAGGGAAGAAGATTGAAGAAACATCCCCTTTTGGCGAAAGTCGCAAATGGATCCATAGTATATCGTTCCATTTGACGGAAGGAAACTACACTTGAAGTAGTCTCTCCCTCAAGATGTGAAGCCAGAGCATTATCCTCATAACCAACCTATCCTCTTCTGTTTGTACGATATTTATGTAATCGTGTATGCGTGTATCAAAATCGCTCCGTCTCGTATTCCTTTACCCAATTGTGTGAAATTCACTGTTGAAAAATCATTCACCTGGACTGGGAATCGAACCCAGATCCCTCGATTAAAGGTGTTTACTTTGGACATTTTCAAAGAACCACGGAACTGTCCGCGCAGTAACTTCAACGGAGTCATCCGCTAGTGATCACACAATCACAAAACACACGAGGGATCGATCGCGAATTCGAGGGATCTGGATTCGATTCCCATTCCAGGTGAATTATTTTTCCTCTGTGAACTTCACATGATTGTGTGATCACTAGCGGTGACTCCGTTGAAGTTACTGGACGGCTAGTTCTGTGGTTCTTTGAAAATTCCCTACCCAGCCTTCTCCTATAACCTTACATTCACGCGCCTATCCCGACTCAACCACCCGCTCAAATTCTCCTTTCTTCCTTTCCGTCTTTTCCTCCTTACGTCTCCAGTCACTTGCAAGATACTACCCCTGCCCTCCTGTCTAAATCATCCCTTCTACCTTGCCTCTCCGCTCCGCTGGGTTCCAATGCCAACAAAGACCGATTCGCCTCTCAGACATTGGCGCACTGCACCTTCATGGTACTCTCGTTTCTTCCTATTCCATTCTCTCATACCCCACACTAGATTTATTTTGCTTTGTACCTTCTGTCTCCTCACTTTTGTCTTTATTCACGAGCAACGAGTGCGCAATTTGGTATATTTTTAAGGGCGATTAAAAAATTGTTTTCAGTAGTGTCGGCAGCCATCAATTCAATAATTGGTTATCTGTAGCTTTTAATTCCTCTCTCCTCTAACCCAACCACTGCATTCTTACATAGTTCTTCACTTACAATTAGACGTCTTAAGTGATTTTCCTGATGTAATCCATCCCATGACCTCTCTTGAAGTAATTCTCATTTGTCATCCCATTTTTGTTTTCGCTTTCTCATTTTCAATTAAAATGTTGATAGTGTTTCCAGCATTCTGGCGTGTTTGATTAATTAATTAAAAGCGGATGGCTTTCAAAATGAAGACATCCTACGGATAAATTTCCTACAACTCATCATATGCTTTTACTCGATCGAAAAAGAACTCGATTTAGTAAAGAGATATAGTCCATGAGTACACAATTTCCACAGCTGGGAGGTTATTTGTCATGAAAATATCAATGATGGTCATCGAAACGTACTTAATTACTAATCTGATGCCTTCTAATGTGAAATACAATGAAATTTTCCCCTGGTGTAAATATATTTATTTCCTTCACTTCCAAAGGGTTATTCGTCGCTTTGATGGTTCGTATTAATGCCATGAAAATCATTAAAAACAGAGAACTCGCCACTTGTTCAGAGATTCTTGCCATTGGACTTCAATTTTATGTACGATGTTGTTATTGTACACGGCTAGAAGCCCGAGAATTATTTATTCAATTTAATGGTTCATGATTAAAAGTCAAGTCTAGCATTCATAATGTAAAGGGCAACTTAACGCTGGATTCTTTCGAGTGGGATTCTGTTTTTTAAATTAAGATATTATTATGAAAAGTCCTCATCTATTTTGTTACTGTTTTTGAAGCTCTCCCTATAATCAATGACGCCGTTCACGACCAACGATTAACCCATTGATCAAACAAATCTCACTTAATCAATTTAAACTTATGTATATGCTAAAAAACTGATAATCCAAAAAAATGCTCAATTTATCCGAAACACAAGCCTAAACATAGGAGGAAAGAGCTGGCCAAAAACGGGCTCCCGACATTCAATCATGAAATTCCTCTTGCGGACGTTTCCGAGTGCAAGAGAGAAGACCGTCGGAAAAGGTTTTGAAGAATATGAGAGATTCAAGAATGAATGCCCCGATATCTTTGCCAGTGGTTGTTCAATGGGGACAAGTGTGTGTGTGTGTGTGTGGATCGCATATTTGACGCCGAATGCATTTACTTCGGAATTCGAGGTTACGAATCCTCCCGGAGATTCATGGCGATGGAAAAGGGGCCGACCCTTGTAAATTCGCGTGTTATCCGCTCTCCTCTTCCCATCTATTACAACCCGATGTCCCACAGAGGATTTAAACGCGGAGGTTGGAATTTGAACTGGTCGTCGACGCGACCGGAGAAATTCTTTTGTCGTGTAGGATCGGACGTGAATTAGACCTCGTTCGAACACGAGCGATTACTCCGCAGCAGCGTTTATCTCTAGTTAAGAGCCTTCCGGGAAATCAGGATCATAAAAAAAATCCGACGCTACTGTAACGATCGCCGACGAGATGAAACAATGTTCCGCAATTCGCTAATTAGATCATGTGAGTTATTGATGTTACAGTTATCCCCTCTCCAGTTTCTCTCCTACGTACTCTTCTCCTTCTGGCTATGGCCATAAATAATTCTGTCGTACTCAGAGCCAGCCGACCCATGTCTGAGCTGGCATTGCCAGTCTAGACGGTAATTCTATCTGGTCTTATATTTTCATTTGAAACAACGCACCTTCACTTCCTTTCGTACGACATCCATCTATCGAGTGATTCTCCATAGATTAGCTTTCCTGTGCTATACAGCCGCGCACCAAATGCGGTTCGTATTTCTATGGCGATCGGAATAACCCCATAATTGCGCTATCCTTACAGGCTGCGTATAGTATTATCGTTACCTCCTCATCCTGCCTTTCTTCTTCATTTCGTTTATCTCTAATGAATACTTAAGCCTAAGAAACATACCAGGTCTTCAGAAGGAAGTTAGTTTGAAAGACGTATTGCCTAAGGCCAATCAAAAGCAACAATTCGTCGAACAAAAATATTTTTAGGCCATTTTGTTTTCAAGACCGCATTTATGCGCCTAAAAGGTATTACAGATATAAATTCTAGTTATAAATTTCAGAGTGTGAATATTACAATTGGATATTTGGTGAAAACAATTCAACATGATAACCAGATTATCACCGCTAATGTCAAAATTTTATTTCGTACGTAAAGGCCAGTACCTGCCATGTTGTACTAGACACATCATAATATAAAAGTATAACATTAGTAAATAATTTTCAATATTCTTTTCTCCAGTATTATGAGGCATGAAGATCACTTTTACTGATTAATAGATACTAGTTACCTTGCATAAAACGTAATATTTTAGTCAAAATTAATCAATACTTCGACACTCGAATACAACTTATGCAGATATGTCGTATTCAAAAAATATATATAGGAACCATTTTAAGCGCGAAAAAGATTGGATCATCTCAAAAGGGATTATTCCTTTCAACTTTCAAGTAGTTACAAGTCTTCATGAGTCAGGGAAGTAATTAGGGCTGCCAACACCCAACGTTAAGGGCCAAGTAACTCATGCTTATTTGTCAATGAACATGACGTTTATGCTTCATAATACTAGAAATAAGAATAGAAGAGACCAATCACTAATATTATGCGTATTTATGAAAATGTGTCAATTGCAAAATTACTGCATGAAAATGAGGGCATTAACCTACATAGAAACTATTTTTGAGATCTTTCTCAATAACACCATGATAAACTGTAAAGGAGTACAATTGATACGTAAGTCTTTCAGGTTAAAGCACTTATCATTAGAGTATAAATCTAAAGCTGTAGTTTTAATAAAGTCTAGTTAACGCTGACAGCAAGATATCGTAGCCCTTTCATTAAGAACTGCTAACTTAGGGTTCAAGTAGGGATATGAGCAAGTTATGAATGTAATTTGTTCATAATAGAGAAAAATAACACGCATTACGCGTGCATTTGAACTCTTATACCGGCGAAGTTACTTTCCAAAACAGAGGGAAAAGAGTAAAAAATTTGTTGATTTCAACTGATTGGGACACTGATTGAAATAAATTGAACATCTGAGGAATAATTCCTCCTGCTTGAAAGAATATACCATTATTTTAAGAGGATAGAGAACTCTACGTGTAATGCTGCATCCTCAAGTTCCTCACTCAAAAATAAAGGGTCGACTGCAAAATATACTGATGCTATTATTAGGAGAGTCGCCGAGTGCAAATTTCCCCTTGAAGAAGAAATTTCTAGACAAAAGGAGAGTTCCTCCTAATCGCTTGTCCTGGAAGTACTTTTCGCTATCGCAATCTTCACGTGGACTGTTTATCCACCAGAATGCCACTCAGTCGGCGACGGAGCTTAATTTCAAGCCCCTCCACGCGTCAACACTTTTTCATCCAACAATCATTATCCATTGTCATCTCAGAATCCTTATAATCTCTCTCCTCCCGCTTCCAGCCCCGTCAACCATTTCGGACGAGCAAAAAGCCTCATTGATATAAGGGACCGGCATAAATTTGGCCGAAATCCGCTCCTTTACGGTCGTCGGTCATCCTTCAACGAGGATCGATTCTCTGTTCCCGTTCGTGTGTTCACTTCTTCCTGTTTTTCTCTTTAAACCTCCCTTACCATTAAGGATTAAGCCGAGTTTCAGAGAAGAGGAAGGGAAATGTCCAAAAGTCCACTAACTCTCTACCTTGTTTCTCTCCCTACACCATCTGAGAGAATCAAGAATGACCTTTCCCCCTTGAAATGCTTCAAATGCCATGCTTTTTATATATCCAAGCAACACGAACCCTCCATCTGATATTGGTATTAAAAATTATTCTCAATGTTTGTTTGACAAATAATTCTAAAATAACATGGGCTTCAGAGCAGAAAATTAATAAAACAGGGGAATAATATTTTTTCTATTTTAGGAGCTTTTTGAAGGTGAATTAAAATAAGACAAAGGATTACATAGAAATTTGAAAGTGAGGTTGGATACATGGTTGGGATAGCACATAACAGAGTAGGCTTAAGATAGTTTGAGCGGAATATCATTTTACTTAGAAATCAATGAATTTGGTCTCAATTTAAAGGAAAATATGTCACATATCCAATGACATCAAAAGTTCTACCCATTACTGCATTACTTACGGAGATATTTGCCAAAAGATTCCAGCCCTTTTACATGGGAATTGATACGTTCATGCACTCCAGAGAGACATATTTACAAAATAAGGTATTACTAACACTTATATGTTGTAACAAAACTAACAGTGTGTAGTTTGTGTGTTATATTAACTATAATTGAAAATTAATCATATTGTCACCGCAGTAAATTCTTCGGAATCACAATAAACTTTCCGTTTTGATGGCCATACAAACGTACCGCGTGAAAAAAATGAGTCAAGTTAAAGACTAGTTTAGATGTTTTCATTTAATTACTTACAATTTCTGTCACATAAAACTATATTATTGCACCATTAATAATTCAATATTTATTTAATGTGTCCTACAGCTGGTGAAGATAAACGTATAGTTCGAATATAGTCTCTATTATGACTAGGGAACTATCTCGCTCGGACTACCTTAATGGTTTATGAAACTTTGGAGGCAAATGAATTTATTAGTATAACTGCCCTAGAATCAGATACAGAAGTTCCCCGGTCAAAGAAGAATTTTCAAAAAGAAAGAAATTGATGAGGGATAGTTTGATTAAAGGTTCAAAGATTTATAAAGACAAACAAGGAGGGTGGCACTGTATGGAATGGAAACTTGCGCTGAGTAGATGTACGTAGACTTGCAACATTCAACATGTGGGTGTGAAGAATAATGTAGATAATGAGCTGAATAGCTGGGAATAAGAACGAGGAAGTATTAGATAAGGTGTCAGTGGAAAGGAAGTTACTGGATGAGGTTCTGAGAGAGAAGAACGGGTGGATGAAAGACATTTTGAGAACCGAGGGAATGATGAAGGTGATGGATGAGAGAACGCTGAGGAGACGTGAAACAGGAAGGATGAGAATAGGACTTTTGGACGACTTTAAGAGAGGCAGAAGGTATGAGAAATTTTAGAGAGGGCAGATGGCAAGAAAGTTGGATGAGGAAAAATGATAGGCTGTCCCAGAAATTGGGATGTAAAGAAACTGTAAGACCATATCTCAATTTCGATGCCATATTTTCATCGGCAAATTTTTTCCTAAGCATTTTACTTTAATCAATTTATAATACTTCTTGTATTATAATCAAGAGTTATTCTGATAAATATAATGTCAGCAAATCCTTCCGATAATATTTAAATGCAATTATATCAAGAGTTCACTAATTAAAAAATAACTTGGTTTTCTTCCACTGATTAGTTTTTTGGTACAACATGTTTCCAACAACGGTGTCATCATCAGGTACCTGTACCGTACCGGGACGTTATCAGGTCATTGGGTTGGCTATCGCCGGTACATCATCAGGTTTCGAAAAATGTTGTACCAAGAAAATAAATCAGTGGAAAAAACCAAGTTATTTTTTCCTTAGTAATAATCAACTTCCACTTAGCTGGGCCTCAAACAATAGAACATATCAAAAGTTCATTAATTATCATCGCTTGGACATAATTTTCATTCAACATTGAAATTATGGTAGTTTTAAATTGGGCATTACTTATTAGGTTGATAAAGATTATTCAAAATCAATTCCTGATTTAGTTGTGTTCATTAGAATTTTTTTAAAGGGTTCATAAAGTATGCCAATAAAAAAATAAGCATAGTCAGAACAGAACCGCTGTTCAAGTGGGGTGGGCAGCGACATTGGAGGGCGTGCTCGGCAAGTGAAAGAGGACGCTGCCGGAATCAAGAGAAATGTACTAGTGAGAGAGGGAGGGGGAGGAAAAGGAGAGGGGCGGCGTTACGGCGATGGATGGAGTCCTGGGAACCCTGCTCTTGCATTCCCTTTTTGTGTGAGAGGCGTGGTGACCCCAAAAATGGGAGTGAATTCCGAGCTGGAAATGATTATTTTTATTTTGAACGCATAGTAAGAAGGGGGTTCGTCAGAGAGAGCTCCGAATTCCACGCCGAACAACCGTGGTGAATTCCGGATATCTTGGAAAAAAAGTACTCAAATAAATTATATCAATAATATGCGACCAATTTCAGTTAATAAAAAAATCAAGTTATATCAAAAAATATTCTCAGAAGGATTTAGAGGCGTATATTTTATCACAAAAATAAAATGAGAAAATGAAGTGGTACGATGAATAACTTCATACGCTTGCATAGAAAGAAGAAAGAAAGATATTTATTGTTCTAGGACTCTTGTCCTCTAAGAACAAATACAATTTACTTATACAAATTCTTACAGTAGATTTAATCATGGAATTAATTAAACATAAAATCATGAAATCAACTCAACTTACTCATTGTGAGCGATAAACTAACAGGAAATTATAACAAAAGAGTTCCATTTAACAAAGAAATCATATCATCACTACACTACTACAACATGATTAAACCACAAAGTGTGCCCAAAAAATAGCAAAGTAAAATTACTGAGCTCATTTTTACATTTCGCAATTAGCAATACCTACACGTATTGCCATTTAAGTAGCTTGGCATTGGTTTCCAGTGTGCCAAATTTTAGCTTTTTTACCATAATAGAATTTTGTAGCTTTGATTGGTGAAATAAATATCCTTATTTTAAATCTACTTGTGAAAATTGCGGCAATGACTGAGCATCAAAATTGCCCCCAATGACAAAAAACACTTGATTACTCAAATAAACTTGCATACTGATGATTCAATGTTAGTTGCCATAAATATGACGTTTAGTGAGAAATACGGCAATTTCATAGCTTTACGGTAATGTTTCTAGTTCTGACGAGATGTATTGAAGCTAGTCGTTAAAATTAAATTGCAACAGAAACACTAGCAATAAGTGAACGCCCGTGCTTGTCATTAAAGTTCTTTCTCGCAAATTGCTAGACGTCTCAGGCACTTTCCATCAGTAAAACGCATATAAAAAATTGTTGAGAGTGGAAGAGGTCGAGGAAAGCCAGTATATTTCAGAAAAGAGAGGAAGTCACAGTCGAAATTAAAAGACCTGCCTAAATGGAATAAATTATCGAAGCGGACGGAGGGATGGGAACTGTCTTGACTTTGAAATGCAAGCTGTATCACCGATTCATTAGACCTCGTTCTCCCTTGACGGAGCCAACCCCCCAATTATTTGTTATGATTAATGAGACGCTCCTTCTCGACTCCCGAAACAATTATTAATTATGCGAATCCGTAGTAATCACATTACACTCTAACGCCATCTCTCAATTGAATCTCCATCATAATTTCGAGGAGAGCGGACAGGGCTCTGGGAGAGATGACGAGAGGAACGCCGTCAAGAGCTTATTGCTTTCGCACGCCGGGCAGTGTTCTCTCTCTTCATCCCTCTTCTAAAATTTATGGAGGAGTAAGAGAGGGATACTGCCATTCTCTTTATTCCGAGAAAAAGGCTCTTTTTTATATTTTAAATTGCAAGGATTGGAGAAGAGATGATCCAACTGGCCTCCCGCTCGAAAAACCTGTTGCTCCCTTCCTTTTATTTCAAAGCGTTACGTCCCAGAGTTCCAAAGGGAACGTTCTCCTCCCTATCTCTTTCATTTTGAGAATGCTTTTCCCTCTCCGCCCTCCAAGGCTGTGATACGCAGATACTCTACCTTCTCTCTTTTTCTCTCCATCTGTCTCTCTTTCCCCTTCTCCAAATTAAAAATGCTCCTCCCTTTCGCTGTACCGAGGGGAAAAGGCGATGCTTTCCCAGGACACGAGGGTCCACAAAGATTTTTTTTTAATCCACGGGACAAGGTCGAGGATCAGCGTGGTCTACGTAAATGGAAGAGGCTGCACCGTCCGAGATTCCAACCTTTTGAACCCTAGGACTATAACTTCGTTTTTCACAAAAGGTTGGAAGGAAAGAATAGCAGCGTAGCTAGTTTGTTTCACCCAGGGTGGTCTGCCATTTGCAATCCTTCTTTTAGGGAACGCGAGCGGTGCTCACCAAACGCATTCAGTTGCAATTTAAACGTTGGGTTTTAAAGAAAATAATTTTTACTCTCCTTTATATGAGGAATTAATGACGCACATCAAACCAATTTACACGCAGCTTGAATACCAAATTTAAGAGAAAATAGTCCTATTTATGTAATTTTTAATTAAAAATATATTTTAAAACTTGACTCTATCCGGTTATCATAGAGAAAAATCATCGATGATACAATGAAAACATCTATAAATTTGGCAGTTACACGTTAATGGATAGTATAGACTTTTCTTCAATCGTTATTAGTGATAAGTTTGAATAAAAAACTGTAGTTCAATTTGTTTGAACAATATAGATTTCCCCCTACCTCTTGACTGATTCGAAGAATTTATCACCAATTTTCTTGGGACTTAGTTGTTAATAACTTACGTTAAAGATGCAAGGGTCCCAGCGGACTTACTGGCAAACTTTGATAACGTTATAAAACTTTGGATTCGGTGCAGAAATTGTTAAAGAATTTTTTCCAATTATTTGAACTCATGGAATTTCAAGATTGAATGAATGAAAGGACACATTTTACATTTTTTATTATATTCTCGTGTTTGCTTTTCACTTTCCTAAAATATGAGCATCTTATCAAAAATCGTAAATTGAAGCAAATTTTCATTTATATTATCAATTTTATTTACTTGGAAACCATAGTATAGGCTTTTAATGGGAACTTATACCCAAGAACTTCGGATCAATTTTTCCCAAAGTCTCCTTGAATGGCTTATGATTGCTCCATGGAATTATTCAGTGTTACGAGGAGATTCTTTCATTCCAGTTCAAAAATTTTGTCTTAAATAATCTTCCCATTGAAATTAAATGAGCTTCGTTTTCTAGTAATCTGTAATTGTTAACTCTAAGTTATTGGTTGAGAGCTTTACTCCTCTTATTATTACAAGTGTTTACATTTCTTAATGCCAAAAGTGCCGCCCTTAATAAAGGTGGTCCGTGCCTTCTTCGTGCAACCCTAGTCAGGCAGCAGGTTAAGAGAGGAAGATGGATGAGAAACATCGCGTCCGAGATCCTCCTATCCACGCAACGCTCGCCGGGGACTCCTGTGTCAAAGCAGATATACGACGTATATACGACGACCTCGGCAGAATGAATGGGAAGGTCAGGGCGGTATTTTTTGCGACGAAGAAGCATGTGAGCCTGATTCAGTCAACTGCGGCCAATACGTTGAATTTAGGGGGTAGTTTCATTATGTTGTAAATCCGCCACCGGGAAAATTCTCGTCCAATTAAAATTTACGAGTATCATGTGTTCCGTCCCATGCGGTTTGGCAGTATTTTTTTATTGACGATATTTAGACCTCCAGTCGGATGAATGGATTAAAAATAGTACCTTGGTAATGAACGAAAAAATTAATATTCCATTAATTGAGTATTTTGACCAGGGCAAATGGATAAACTTTGAGCTCAGGGAAATTGAGAAAGAAAATATTGAGTAATCGGGATATAAAATTATTAGTGACAAGCGTTGATTCATAAAACAGTTATTTTTTTGATCAGAGAAGTAGTTTATAAAATAATTATTTGTAAGAGTCTTTGCTCTTACCAGTATTCTCATTATACTCTCTATAACTCTGAAGGTACCACATAATCTTTGAGCTTTCCTATCCAAATAATTCTCAATAAATCACAATGAACTTAAAATATTCTGGCACTATATGTTACTAATATCCTATCTCAGTATACGAACAGAGCTGAAATAGGAATAATTTACTGTTATAGCAGTTTTCACACGATTTTTCTTCAAGGAATACCGTTGCACTACGAGGTGCATAGGAATTAAATCAGTGAAGTTAACATCCGTTGACTATCCTTTCATGTGATCAGTTTGCTTCATTAAGTGAGCGTTTTGATTTCGTGTACGATAATATTTTTCGGTCGTTTCATAGAGTAGGCCAAGCGGCCTCACTGATTCTTTCCTCGCGTGACCCTAATTATTTTTCCACAAAATGAGAATGTAACCAAAGTAGAGCGCGTTATTTTAATGATTTCTTTGTTGGGTTAAATCGTCTACATCCCTACACATGTTATCATATGTGTTTACGGACGTTTAATGTAAATAAATAGCCCTAATTAGGCTATCCATAAGAAATTATAAATATTTGTCTTCTCTCCAATAATTACCTAGCGAGAATATTGATTTAAATGCTTTCATAATGTAATATTTGGTCTGATTTATAAACATTTTCAATGTGTATAGTTTAAGAAAGTCAGTTTTTAAATCAAAAGAGTCTCTCCCAGTGTAGGTACATTTTTACGACTAATACAATGCGTGACTTTGAAGCATGAAAGATCATACAATGATCAATCCTGATTTACTGAGTCCCGATAAAATTTAATGTGCCTTATAAATAAATCATATTCAGTAGGGACGCAAATTAAAATTAATATCGTTCATTATATTCTTTAAATTAAATTATGCAATGAAGCTCATAAATTTCAATATGATCTCACATTTTAAAATAAAAATTACTCCTGCTGCAAATATTGAATGAACAAAATATGTTTTTCGATGAAGCTATGTTGACACGAGTTAATCCGATCCTGTAAGCTAAAGTTTTTATTTATATTTGTTTGAAAGATTGTTAGATTGAGGCGCGAGCTTATTAACCTAGTTGGGTATCACATGGTGTAAGTTACCTCAGGAAAGCCTTAGGCGAGGGATTTCCGGGCGACATGATGGACGGTAGGGTTCCCACGAGCCCCGTGACCGCTAACCGAGAAAACTTGCCCTCAACCCCAATATCTTCCACCTATCAAGGCTCTTATAATGGGACAGACGAGGCACAAGGAGTACATGTTACCACTTGGAAATTTGCCAGAATTTAGTGAAGTGGCTAGCCTGAAAAATTAAAAAAAAAACAAAAGAAATATATTGCAAAGGACAATGATCTCCTCATAAAATGAATACGATATAAAATACAATTTGATACGGTTTTTACTTGGGGAATTTCACATAATTGGAAATGTTGGAAATAACGAAAGCTAAGTTCGGGATTTAACACATTTCTTCGAGTTTCATTACTCAAAGGATGAATGTAAGATTTGGTATGTATTTAATAATGTATCAGTAATATGTAAAAGTTAAATTAAATGAGGTATCAGTTAAAACCAATTTAATCATTATAATATGCAGCGTTGACAAACGATATGCACCTCAGGTTTGCATGCACGCGATGCACCTCAGGTTTGATATCTCTAATATATAAAAATTAATATTTGTTTGTTCGTCTTCTATGCGTTCCAATACCATCCATCAGATTACGATGAAACTTTGGTGAGTTGTGCGCGCGGCCACAAAGGCTTCGGAATTATTAAATCCATTGTACACTAGGTTGAACGCGAGTCGTTTCAACAAATGAGTGTTGGCATGCAAGCTTCTCAAACAGGCGAGGAACGACAAACAAGCAATGAAGCAGATCGTTTACGAGTCGCTCAATCAAGTGCATCAGAATCGTATCAGTGAGATAATTTCGCGTGCATCAGAATCATATCAGTGAGAAATAATTTGTGTTAACAGGTACGTGATTTATTTGTACGTAGAATGAGATATGGTGCAGAGGTCTCTTCATTTGCTTTTTTTCTGAATTCTAGCGTATACGCTTCGCTTTTTCGAAAATTGGATTTTTTAGCTCGAAAATCTTAAATTTTTGGGCTACTTCAACAATAGAATATTTTATTTACTTGGAAATCGCAGCATAAGGCATTGTAATGCATGCCGGGCACAGCTAGTTCTATATAACATCACATTTTCTGTTATTTACGAGAGTATCTACTTATCTTTCATTAAGATTGGTAAATGAAGAAAAGGGGGCCTTGGAATAAAAGTGATAGGTAGCTATTATCTATTAAATACACCCATCTTTTTTGATGACATCTTGTATTGTCGAAGTAATCTCTCAAATTTCAAAATGTTAAAATCAATATCTTAACACGGCTTGCCTTAAAATACACCTTTATATTTTCCGTCCGAAAGATAAAGACATGCTATTTTACGCCCCGGGCGATTGAAGCACTGAAGGCTGCCTCTGTGAGGAGAGTGGTTCCAAATCGAATAATTACAGAGGCCAACTGGCTATTGGACGAAATAGAGAATCTTTTTTCCATTTTACTGCGGCACCGTTGTCTGAGCACGTTCCGAAAACGTTCGCCCAGACGCTATGTACACAATCAATGGGCAGTTGCTATCGACTCCAAACAGTTAACCGCGTGCTGTGTGTGGATACAGCCCTCAAACTAGCGGACCCCACAAAACTCAATTATCCAGCCCAAGTACGGTTACGTCTGCTTTAAAGTAGGGCAACACCGTTGGACGATACCCGAGCAATCCTCCTACCAGCCCCACATGACTCATCGAGTCCTTAAAGGCATGTGATACGCCATGATCCACTCTAACAAGGGACCGCTATATGAAACCTAGGAGGGAAAAAACGATTTTGACTGTTCACAATGAAAAGAATGAAAGTGCTGTACGTTTCCTCCCTTCCAAGACCCTTGTATGCTCACTTTCATTTCTCTTTCCATCGAAATATTTCCCCAAAACACGCCAAGACTGAGGCACAGTCAGATACCATATCGCTTACATTATTTTTTGACATCATGTTCTACCAACTTATATATCATGGTGGGTATTGGACGACTCCCATTCTGACTCTCATCACTAGAGCCTCTCAAAGCATAACTATTCTCTTTCACTCATGAAAATATCTATTAAATTTTCAACATGAATTTAGACAGAAATGCAAGCATATTTCACCTTTTGTGTCTTCTTTATCCCGTCCAAATTACGTTTTTTCAAAAATACTAGAATAGGCTGAAGGCGTTCGAAAAATGGATGTGAAGGGTGATGGTAAATGTAAATCACAGCAAGCAAGCAGGGCAAATCTTTCGAATAAGAATATAAAAAGACACAGCGGGCTGCTTAAAAAGATAAAAAAGGGAAGAGAATTGCTTACGGCCCTGGTAGTTGGGAGAAAGTTTGATAAGCGGAGAAAGAGAATAAAGAGAGAAGGTTTTACAGTCGGGATAAAGACTGGTAGGACATTCGTTGAGATAAAGGAAGCCATATTATAGGTAAGTAGGATCACTTACATAAAAATACAGAGCACTTTTATTTGCTTCCATTCAAACCCACATTAAGCGGTATATTTCCCTAAAAACAACATTTTTTTCTCTTCCACGATTGCCAAGATTTCTTTCCTTATTTGCCTTCCTCAATATCCTCCACCTGTTTTCTCTACCTTCTCGGATCACCTCCAGTAGTTTCCTTCCCTCCATTTCCATCTCCAGCTACTCCAACAGTAAGCTTCTTGACACCCATTTTACTTCTCTGATTGTACACTATTCATAAAATGGCTTGGAGATTAATGAAAACATCAGAAATTTTTTAACTCCCTCAATCGCTTTCCAAAACCCTTCCGTCTAGGTGCATCATCTTTTCGCAAAGTTTCAAAGCTATACGAGGCGTGAATTTACGTAGCAAAAGTTGCAATTCGTAACATACCATGTTCTTTCAGCAGGGACTAAATTTCACCTATCGTATATCAATGCACATCGTCGTATATTGCAAGTAATATTTCACATCGCATCGCCCGGTGGTTCAAGAAGGCATTACGATGAAGCTACGTTGCACGTTTCAGCGGGACTTGTTGGTGCACCGTAAGAAGCTAAAGAAATTGACTGACCCTAAAAAGCCTGAAGAATAGCCGGTGAAATATAGACCATCAAGTGGAAAGACGCGGTACAATCCCCTCAAGCCGTAAGATGGACCATTCACGTGACAATCGTCGTGAAAATTGCTCATTACAATTCGATACACCGCAACTCATTTCTCTCGCGTTGAGATGGACCGCAATTCCAGTTTTTGCTACACATATTTTTTTCTTTTTATTTTGTCCTTTACGTGTTGGTTAAGGGAGCTAAAGTAGGAGGGGAGATGAGGGACAAAACAATGGGAAGTGTTGGATGAAGGAGTAAAAGGATGGAGCGGAGGAAGAAAATCTAGAGGCAGGTTTGCCGAGATGAAGAAAGGAAGGAAGGGTTCATGCAATTCCGCAGCCGTGCGATCCGAACTATGGGAGAAGAAGGAGAGGGTTGTTAAAGAGGAAGTGGCAAGAAGGGAGGAAAGATGAAGGGGAAACGATAATAGGTGGGGAAAGCGGGAGAGAGAGGAAGAAGAAGAATGGGGAGGAAGATGAATGGCTTTTCATTTTCCTGAATATTTGCGGAGATAAAATAAAGAGGAGACGGGGCGTGGGAGAGGACAGAGGGGAAGGTCGTAAAAGGGGAGAAGAGAGAGACACTCTGTCCTCTTCCAACAGGGCTTCCGTGCCGACGAGGTATCTCCGCGGTCCAGGCCATGAATCCAACCCCTTTCGCTTCTGTGTACGGGTCAGATGAGTGCGTGTCTGGGGCTTGTTGGTCTGAGGCGTTCGCTCTGCCCACGCACAATCTCCGCAAGGGAAGATGGTACCTACATCCACATGTGAGGTAATTTGTGAGGAAAGGGAAAAGTATTTTGTTCACACCAAAGCGTTGAATTCGCAATGGAAAAACCGGTATGCTCTAAGGTGAATATCGGTTTAAAACCCAGTTATTTGACGCTTAAATCATTTATATCCTGATGAGAAAAAAGACAGCAATCTCTCAGACACTTTTCGTAAAACTATGAATTTTTAAAGGCAGCAAAATAGAAATTACCTACTTTGAGACATTTCATTAACATCAGAATCGGTAACTTTCATTAATACCGTTAATTCTTGGAAACCTTTTTTACCTCGACGTTGACAGCAGGTGGATGGTTGTGATTGCCCATTAATGAATGCAACGTAACATTGTATCATTATCTCATTTATCTTAATTGACTTATAGCGTAGATAAACTTAATAGCACCTGCTACGTAGGAGGAAACTTGATGGTATGCTAATATTTCATTATTGAGAAGTTGAAATATGAGATATGAGAAGTTATGAGGAAATTTGAGACATGAAGATTAGAGATGCCCTAATAGAGTTTATCAATTCAAGCAAATACTCAATCAATGAAGAATTTACTGTTATAACTATCGAAAAGGAACTGGAGGAGACTTTAACAAGTTATTAATGAAGAATGACACTCAAGACCATTTTTCAAGTTATACTGTTAGATAAGCGTAAAAGAGAATAAATTAAATATGTACTTTGTTTAGAAATTTTACAGTACTCCGTCGTTATTTTAGCGTAAGGAAACTTTTACAAACCAAAGAGGAAAATAAAAATATTCACAACCCGCGTTTTAATTCTGTGGTATGATTGAAAGGGTATTTGAAAACGCATCACAATTATCTTGTCATTCAGTCAGCAGCAGGAAAAAATGGTAAGAGGAGGGATAGAAAGTTCTTTCGACACTATTTATGATACCCACGTTTATGCTTCTTTCATTTTTCGACTGCACTCAATGCGAAATATTATAGGGAATAGATATGCATCTTCAAGCGCCTGATTATAATGATGCAAAAAATTTTAATCCGGATCGTGAATTCTTAATAAACACTCTCATCATCCATTCACAGTTCTGCAGCCTGCAGCCCGGTGGTAAAGATTTCTCTCTTATATGCCTCCATTCCGATCTTCCTTTATACTTCTCCACCCATCTTGCAACTCCCATTGCCCTCGTATTGTCATTAACATCCTACAGTCATCATTTCAGTGGTTTTCCTCTCTTCCTGACCTCTTTTATTTTGGTATTGAGAAGTCGTTTAGGTATTCTATATTCACCCATTCTTTTTACGTAGCCCAGCCATTCCAGCTGAAGTGATTTAGAGAACCTAACGATGTCTTCCCTTCCTAATATTTCATTTATCTCCCAGTTAATTGTGATTCTCTATATCTATCCCTCTCTAATCTGGCCATAAACCTTTTATAATACCTCTGCAGCTTGTGAAAAAATTCCACACGAAAAAAAGGTTTTTCGTGTGGAATGGGAGACCTAAGGAGTATGCTAAACTTCAGAAAGAGAGAAGCAAGTTGAGATATGGATGTCCATCAATAATCCACCCCAACAGGTATTGCGCTGTCACAGAAATTCCTCTCAAATCTTCAACCGGGTCAGGTTGTCCATGCCAGTAGACAGGACTTTTCGATGAAGTACGAGTCAAGCACGCAGTTGGCTGTTTCAGCTGTCACACAGCTACCGTCAGGTACAATATGTAGCGTGAGAGCCAAAACACCTGTAACGCAGATACGGTTGTAATGTAGGTGGATAGTTCAATGTCCGTCTTATATTCATCATTTTTAACCCTTTATCCATATATCCACAGAGTATCACTTCTCTACCCTTCCCAACAATCGCAGCAAAATTTCTAGACCACTCTCCCCAAAAAGTTTCCAAAGGGTGTAAAAAGGCTAGGGAAGGAGAGGAACAGGAGTAACGAGGAACTACCTCCGCTCGATCACAGCTTGTTGGGTTGCGAGGGATTTTAGTTGGCCCTGTGTGCACTATGCCCGTCATTTTTTTGAGATGTTTCTTCACACTCCTCCGGCCTCTTTTTTTTCTCGGTGAGAAAAAATCTAAATTTACCGACACCTCTCTCTCTCTCCGAGTGCCCGACAGCACCCACCTCTTGAGCCAGACCACACCCCCTCTCTCTCACTCATCCTGGGCGACGGGTGAGCGAGGAGTGAGGGCCATCCGAGGGCGATAAGAAACGGTGCTCGGTCACGTCCGCATTTATTTCCATCCGTCAGTCTACCGAGTGAGAAAAATGAAGAGGGGTATATATTCCCACGATACCCCGCTCACAACTCCCTTCCCCCTCGTTTGACGAATTACTCTACAAGGCGCACTATCCTTCAGCCTCCTCCTCCCCACCCACCATGTGATATTTTGTGGTCAATCAATCCTAATAAAAGCATCGCGCGTACAGATATCGTTCACTTCTAACCCATGCTCATCCGAATTTTTTCCTTTAAAAACGATGGGGCAAAATTTTCTAAGAGAGGGATACTGGATGTATCACTGGTAGTTAGCCAACGGAGTTTATTTTTCATAAACCATTAATTCTCATGAGGCGGTCTCTTTTTACTGGCGTGGCTACGGGTAGTAATGTCAAATGAACGAAAGCTTTTAATTATGTTTTCCCGGCGTTACCTCATTGCGTAGAGTTTAAATACTCCCGCTATTTCCTAAATATATGTAAATCTACTAAGCTTTCGAAACTGAAAGTTGAAAATTTTTGCGGATGACAAGTGCTGTAAATCGATTAATCTCGGTGCAACGTAAACTTCAGAGACTGCATTATTTAATTTTCTTTCTCTTGTACATGGTTGGATAACTGTGCCTAATAGTACGTTATTGGGTACAAATAGGTGGTATCCTGTCTCTCTTTAGGTCAATACTCTTGATGTACGGGCTTTAAACATGCAGTTACACATACTTTCAAGAAGAATTCGTATTTTCATGCAATCATCAGCAACCAGGCCTTGTTTTTTGGGCACACAGATGTCTCCCTAGCGCATTATCATCCATCAAGTTCCTTCATATCTCTAAAGTAACCTTCTTATTTCCTTCATTCTCAAAGCAAAGGCGGTCAGGTCGTTTTTACCAGCATTTCCATCTCGAAAGAATAAGGTAGTTGGAGTCATTAACCCTGTTTGATATCGATCTGCGTTGATTTTCCGTCGAAATGAAATATAAAGAAGTACAGAGGCAGAAACTTTACAAAAGACCGAAAGAAAGAGTTTGCGGCAGTCCGGAGTTGTTCAAATTAAAGGGGCAAAGTTTTCTGTCATTTCGAGTGGGAAAGAAAACATTAAAATAAAAATATATGCATCGTTCTATTTCAACATTTCCCCTTCTCCTTTTTCACCCCATCCACAACTCCTAAGGCCACGCCTCCCTCTGCCCCTCTCTCCAGTGATGACTACTTTTTGACTTCCTTGGAAAAATACCGACGCGTTTCTCCTCTCTAATGTCCACGAGATTTCCGAAATTCCAAGGATTCCATCCCGTCCTGCCGTAACCCCAGGATGTTTAGACGAAATCGCCACGTGCTTCGCCATCTTTTCATTTGACATAATACGAGAGTCGCCCTGTAAAGTGGGAAAGAATTTCTATATTGAAGTGTTGAGGCCCAATAAACAGATTTATAGTGGCGTAAAAATTTCAAAGTATTTTCTTCCAATTTTTTCAATAGTTTTGGCAGAACTTTTTGCCCTTAAATGAGAAATTTAGAAACAGTTGCTGTGGAAGGAGAATTAAGCATGAAGCCCATCATATAAATTGGGATATTATACAATTTTTAGCCAAATTTTACAATTAATTATACAATTTATTTATCTAAATAATATTCTACAGTATAATTTTGGATATTCACCCAGAGCAATATATAGGTAAAATATTAGGAGATATCGGTTGTGCGGCTGCACAGGTAGCACCCAATCATAGTGAACAATTTATTTGAGATGTAATTGTTTGCAAAATAGTAGGTGGGAATAATGTTAGGGCTACTTGCCTAAGTCACTGTTGTCTATTCCGGATAATTCTTAAGTCAAAATACGAGTGGTGTCCGCGAATGAACGTTCATTATTTAAAAAAAATTATATATCTTAAATAAATCTTATTTAACACTTACGAGACATAAAGCGCTTGAAAATTCTAAAGAAAAACATGGGTATATAGTATAAACTATTAAACGGAGAAATACGGATTATGCTTATAAGCAAAAGTCGGGTCATAAGAATGTTATCGCCAAAGAACAAAGATAGAAGGAATGATTTTAGAAATTTTCGTCACCATGCGGGATATGAAATTTTTAATTTTATGATGTGAAAAATGTTAGAATGAAATAGTATATTACCTAAGAAAGCAAACAAAATCTATGATGATGAAAACAGATAATATTCAGAAAATGAGTTTTGGAAGAGGAGATCTAATTTATGTGTTCTATTTCGATGCATTTTGATATATTGTACGACTTCATGAACATATTTTTTTATTTGTAAAACATTTCTTGTTTTGCATGTGCAATTATAAGAGATTATCCTGATGATTTTTTTATTGAGAGAGAAGTGTTTGGAACGTAAGGAAAGTTTTCGAAGAGAAATAGAATGATTAATTAAAGGTTTTATGATGAAAAATCAATGTGTCTAGCTATAAGCCGTGAAATAACAATTATCTTTGTCATTCGATTATTATTACTATATTCTATTTGCAATCATCCGTCTCCCTTTATTTCTTTCACTGTAGTTGGTTCTATTCAGTGAAAGAGAACCAGCATTCTTATTTCAAGGGAATACTGGTTCTCTTAATGAAGGAACCAATGGCAAAAAATCTGTAAAAGAGTCCTTTTAAGTCCTTGAATTATTACTAATGGCTGTTACACCGTGTCATTCTCTTGTTATCAGTAGTGCTGTTGCTGAAAAAATTAACCAAAGTCGTGTCCTACTTGTTGGTTGGTGGTGCTTGAGTGTCAAATAATTATTTATATTTCAATTTTTAAAGACTTGAAATATTGATTAAGTAAGTTGAAGTATTTTTGTTTACAATATAAATCTTGACTTTTTTATATATACTCAAACGAAAAGGCGTACCTTGTGCAGTTCTATAACGATAGGGCTATATGACCGATAAAATTAAAATATTCCATCGCATAATTTTGGTGGAATTACAACTATGTGCTTCATACAGAAAGTTACGGATATTTTGCATTTACAATTAAAAATATGAATATTCATCTCCAGTAAGCAAAATAAATTACCAAATAAGCCTTCATATTATCATCAAATTTAAAAAAAAGCTATAGCGTCGTGTAATCAACTGTTTGAATTGGTCAAATAAAACAAGCCTTCTTAAATTTCTTTCCTTTAATCATTGTAAATTGAAAACAATAGAAATATATATTCGCTGAAATGATGTCCATAAAACTCACTTTAAATCAATGAAATTCATCGTACTTGCTTTCTTAATTTTCATAAAGCTAGGGCCATTCACACTTGCATCGTATTTGAATATCAATTCATGTTATTTTCACACTTTAATGGAGTATTCCCTTTAATGGTTTAATTAAATATAATGAATTAGTTAACTATCCCTTATCCCTGAGTTTCCATCGCCAATTACTATTTTTATAGCCTTCTCTCCTCTTAACAACTCTTCTGTGCCATTCAATCCATTCCATGGAACTTTCCTAATCTTTCAATTTATAACTTGCCATGCATATGCCTAAAATCCACTATGTCACGTCTCCTTACAAAAGAATTTAGTCACTGTCTTTTCCGTGATTTGGAAAAATATTTCCATTATAAAAAACAGAAAATTGCTTCCTCAAAGATGTTCAAGGATATTTAGATCTTGCGCATTACGTTTTCACCAAATGGCAGGCTTGAAAAAAGTTTTGAATCACTGAATGAAGTCATAAAAGAATTTTAACGAACAAAGCGATTAACAGAGCAAAGAAATTGGCTTATTTTCGAAAGAATCTTGTGAACTTTTTCTCATTGCCTCCCATGCTTCCTTTAAAGCAACACGAGACCGAAGCAAAAAAGCCAAGAAGAGAACAAAATTTCCAGGAGACTTACTTTCATTCGCCTCCTCGTCTCCCTTGAGAAAGAAAAATGTACTTAAAGACCTTCTAGGCCTTCTTCCAGGCGGATGGTCTGGAGTCTTTTCATCACAATGTGGGCGATCTTTAGCAATTTCCCTCATGAAGTGAGCAATTTCCTGTCTACATTCTAATTAATCTTCAAAGGCAAGTTTTGATATTTAAAGCATACCTAAACACTTCTAAGGTTTCCTCAGCTTAACATGGTTTAACCCTTCATATAACAATGGTATTGATCGAATAATTGGCTGAGTCGCGAGCTATCTGCTTGTTTTAGTAATAATCGGGGTATATTTAATAGTTCTAACGTCACGATTAGGCTCAATTACTATTTAACCTGATCAGTTGAAAACTCCTAGCGTGGGTGATTCCGTAAAGATAATTCCGTGGCTATTCCTGGTATCCTCAAAATTTTCCAAAAATTTTTAAAACTCCTACATGAAAACTGATTGAATGCTGTGAAAGAAAAGGGTAAACCGAGATAGTTATGGGAGAATAAGAGCGATGGCAAGTCTAAGGAGAAGGAATATTACAAGTCTTAAGAGCTAAATGATGTGTCTAAAGAAATACATGAGAGAAACTGAAGCAAAGAGGTCTGCAAGGAGTTTGGGGAAATTATGAATGCAGTTTTTAGGCCAATCACCTAATATCAAGATTTTTTGTCAGTCCTTAGTCCGAAGGGGAACAGCGTGATGGATATGTACGTGTCTAAAATCTATAATCGATGACTATAGTGAAAGCCCATTCATAAATGGCATTAAAGAGTCACAATCAGTCAAAATAATCTTTTTATCAAAGTATAGTTTTGACCATATTTCACCTGTTATTTAGACATTAATTCATGAAAAGGTCTGAACTGAAAGTATTGTAAGTAAACGTAGGAAATCTGCATGATGTTTTGACAATACAAGTAACTACTGGCTAACTATCGCCCCAAGTACGTCATTCTATCGTTGTGGAAACTGTTTGATAAGCTGCGTTTAATGATAGGCGACAAGTAAAATACCAGCGTGACCATTGATTTATATTTCAAACAATGGATACATCATGTAAGATATTTCTATAAAAGTTGCAGTCGCGGCTCAGCGGCGTATCTCTCCCGCGGAGTGATTGCGAGAGCGAGGATCCAGATTCTCTAGAACCTCCACATTCCAGAAGTAACTACTAGAGTTTAACCACATCAAATTATCAACATGTAATACTTTACATGAAGATATTGTCTCCAAACTGGCAGAAGCTGCCAGTAATCCTGATAAATGGCGCAACTCGTATGCCTCCGCGTATGAGTATAATCATGAGGAATTTTGATCCAACATGTACCTATGACATAAATAGATTTTGAAGGAATTCTGCTCCATTCATCGTGACCTCCATAACATATCCATATGTAAAGACGTTAAATATTAAAACATATTCGTAATTTACAAACATTTCTCTCCTAACTTCATCCGATGTTAGACCCCGCCTTCTCGAGCTAATCTATTACCAAAGATACTCGTGACCAACTGTTGACCAGTGAGCTCACGAAAGGAGTAGAGGAGAGAAAGGGGAGTAGAGGTTGGACGCAGGAGAAGTTGGCCACGGAGGGTTTTTAAGGGGAATGAATTAAGGAAATGGTTTTCCATAACCGAGGTGGTCACATGGTCCTCCCTCGGGGTGGGGGGGTCTGTTCAAGCTCCACGAGATGGAGGAGGAGGAATGGCCCAGTTCACGGGGAATTGAAATTCCGCAGCTGGTCAGAGCAAGATGAGCAAGGCTCTCTCGGTTGAGAGGAGGGAGAAAAAAATGGATGCAAGAGGAGAAAGAGTAGGGCGAGGATGAGTAAGCGGGTGCGCGTCTGAGAATGAGGGAGAGGAAAGAGAAAAGTTGGGGTGCGTCTGTCTGTCTGTCTAAGAGGGTGCGAGGGAAGCTTTTGAGTTTGAGAGATGAGTGGAAGGGGAGACAGACACTGAGGGAAGGGAGAAGACGGGGGCCGGTTATAGTGGAGTCTGCAGTCCGGAATATCAAGTCAGAAACGGCGGGATCGTATTATGTTCCATTTGCTTAACGGTCCGACCGTTTGGAAATTCGCCCTTTTTCTACCCATTTCGCCATCAACCCCCCAAACCCCTCGCCTTCCACAAGCCCCCTCCATCTCTTCATCTCCAGCGGAATTTCATTTAAATTCGTCGCAACGCGCTGAGAGGGGTTGAGGATGGGCGTGGAATATGGGTGCCGCTTGCGTCTGTGAGTGTGGGCGAAGAAGCACATTGCATATGCCCGCACTGGTGTGTTTCGCCGCGCGCGGCTGGGTTACATTTCTTCTCGGGCAAAGATAGAGGCACCCTCAAAATGTCCACCCTCCTCCTCAGTCATAAATTAATGCATATATGTACATGTATTTTCCTTCCTCTCTGCCACACAAGGACAAGGATCCACGGACTCACCCACAGTCGCTTTAAGTGACGATTGTGGAAGCGGAGATCTCATTTCGGGAGGCCAAGAAAGTGGTCGAGGGTAATGCGGTCCGCTCAACTGCCTTACTCTTTATGGTTATATGGCATTAAGGGGAGTGTATATGCGGTTGCGAGGGTCAACCTTACTTTCATAACATGCTATTGTTGAGTCGCAGTCTCGGCACTAACACCAGTGTAATTGGAATTCTAATTAAACAGGAGAAAACAGCTTACGTTCTAATTCAGGACGTTATAATTCCGTGGAACTCTGCCGTGCTTATTCAGCGTAAATGTTAATAACGGCAGTCAACGAAGGATGAAACTTATAGTAGAAGAATTTACACCAGTATTGAACTCGACCAGTTTCATATTCTTGGGTTAAATTTAAAGCGAGAGATCATGAATTTTTTGCTTCCTTGTGGGTTTTCAAGGTCGATTAGGGTAAGACTTATGATACCTGGTAAAATCACAAATGCTAATTTTATGTTTGGGAGGTCACGCATACAAATCCTGATAATTATCATTCCCTTTTCGAAAAGCTTTCCAAATCTGCAACCGGCCGGCCAGGTTGATTGAACCAATGAGGTTAAATTTTATAACAACCAAATGCACCAAAAGGTCGTCATTTGTCCATATTTCTGTGACTCCGGAAGCAGTTGTAATCAGTGAGTTTGTAGAATATTATTTGATACTAAATTTCATATAAAAAATAGTATAAAAATATATTGAAAGTAAACATTAATCTTATATTATTTTATTTCTTTTGGAAAAAAGTCATAGGAGTAAAGATATTAACAGTTCATGGCAAGATACAAACTTTCATTTACACGAAGGATTCACCATCGACTGCACAAAAAATATGCATATAAGTTAATAAGTAATACACGGTTAACCAGAAATATACAATAGTCACCTATAGTCGAGGGATCTCATATTCACTGTGTGAGAGAAACATAGTTAAGTCTCCTTTATTTCCATGCTTACCTTACGTGAATATAACTGAAGGCGCGCCGAAGGTAACAAAATGAGCTGGTTCTTTACTCCGCTCCCAGGTTCAGGGAGGGTTCCTTAAAATCATCCTTTAGCAACAATAGTGGCAATAGATGAAGGATATGAGGTAGGAAAATAATATATATGAGAACATTTATCATTCCATACATTCATATTCGAGTTTCTAAACAAAGCTAATATCGTGAGCACCTTTTACAGGTAACAAACGATATTTTATTTATTTGTAGAATACCTTATTTCTGAATATGTAGCCAATTTCACTGTTTGTTTACGAAAATATCAAGTTATGATTCCTTATTTGTTTGAAAATAATAATAAATGTATCCGTGGAACTTTGATAGTTATCAAGCCAGAGGAAAAGAACCAATGAAATGGTGAAAGACGTCATTGATTGTTAAAAACTACAACCCCTACTTTTCGAACTGAAAGCATTCGTTCATACGATATCAGTCTCCTCAGAGCTCTGTCTCCATTAACAATTGGAATGTACGGTTTCTCTTTCCGGTGCCTATATCATTTGAAAGCAATGCTTCGCGTTTGCGGTTCGTAGTCTCGTCCGGAGATTGAATTCAGACAGAAAAAAAATGAGTGGAAAGGATATGAGAAACAAGGTCACCACGGGAAGATCTTGGCCGTAAAAGTGTATTTGGTGGACTGTGAGACTCGGAACTGTATGGAGAATGATAGTTCAAATTTTGTCGGCTTTCCAGGACGCAGATTGAATGGTGGAACGGGATTTGTTGCGGTCATGGGTTCTCGTCCTTGTTACCAAATACACGCACGGACCTTCTAGCCGTCACAAAAAGCCTCGACAGAATTGTTTTCCCTCGGTCCCACTACCAAGGTGGATGTCCCCCCAAAAACTTTTTTTCTAAGGGCCTCATTTTTTTAAGATGCCTTTATCTGGAGGTAGGTCAAAATTTGTGAGTCAAACTCTTCCTCTTTTGTCTCCCATATAGAACTCAACAGCATTTTTTTATACGGAGCATATATTTAAAGTGCTCAATGCTTTTTGTCACTATTAATTAAATTGTAATGAAATAATTTACCGCGTCCAGAAATATATCCACTAAATATCTTTCAACTTTCTCAAGACTATTTCCGCAAGAAAATGCGAGGGATTTTATCTCGCCAAAAGTTTTTTCATAAGCAAGGGCAGAGCGAGATTGATTTTCGTTTAGACTGTAAATAATACACATCTTTAAGGTACGAACTTAGAAGTTCTGCAAGCGGACTTACAAAGTGGTATAGACATGCAAGTTAAATAAAAAATCACTTGCTATGAGTAACCTGTAAATAAAATTTCCTGGTGAAATTTAACTTTAAGGGTTGTTTATATCTATTTTAAAGATTACTTAGAAAAGTAAAATCTTCAAGGGCAAATTGTACTACACAGAAATTTTTCTTCTTCTCAATTCTTTCTCGTTCATCTATCTCAGCCGGTGTATCAATGTTTGACTATTATTAAAATATCACGACAATACGTTCTTTAACCTTATTTCAATGAAATTGTGCATTCCATTCAGATACATTGTTTTAAATAGACCGTGGATATTTCTTCAAATACCGCATCTACGGAAAAACTATCTTCTCATTAAAAAATTCTTCCCATTCTTTTTTTTTTAAACCTGTTCTCTGCATAAAAGTTCGTTTTCTTGATCTTTCTGAGCGATGGGCATAACAAATTTATTTATAATTCTCACTACTGTTTTATTTTAGGACATCAGTGGTCCTGTAAAGTCGTTATAATGCTTCAAAGTGAAAAAAATGCAGATGTCCCTCTATTCCTCCCTGCCACATTAACTATTCCATTTCAAGTTCTACGAAACTATTTCACCATGACATCTAGGGAATACATTTTTATTGTTTGTCAATGATAAACTCAAACATAAATATTTATTTATTTGAGTGTTCTATAAGTGAAAAAGAACGCTGAGAGGTCACGCTTTTGAAATATTTCAAATACGCCGGGTGTGAAATCTAGTTGCGCTACCAATGCGTCCTCCTCCTTTGTGGAATTTTGAGGGCTTTAAGGGAACATTTTGCAAAGCCTTCAGAGCCCTTTCAAAGACCGCAAGAATAAAGCCAAGGAAGGAAAATAGTAAGGTGTATGCCCTTTTCACGATTATAAGGATACAAGCCAAGGTATTACCTATGCGAAGTTACCTGCAGGTTCACACAAGTGAAAAATTCCGCAGAGGAATAAATCATTCGCCTTTTTCTGGACTTGAAATCAGACTCCTCAATATCGTGCCAAGTATTTCTGCATCTGCATCAGCAAAGTAACCTATGATCAACCTCTACTGTGTACCCCTCGTGGTGATTACACTGCAGGTATGCAATACTCCTCCCATGGAAGGGATTTCAGGGGAGAGATCAAACACGAAACAACGCCGCCCCTTTCAGTCAAACGGAAAAACTTTCTCATTAAGCGAATCGGTCCAGCAATCTAATTCCTTTATCTTTTGTTGGAGACTGCCTCTACCGCAGTACGAGGGCTTTTGAAAATACACTGAGCGTCTTCCAAAACATACTCTGATTCGAACAAAAAAATATTTCATCTATAGACTTCGCTTCGATTCGTAGCATATCCCAACCCTGATTCATTTAGCTATTCTATCACACCGCTTCGTTTATCGCAACAATTGTTCAACAGAGCTATCAAATTTTATAGCATACGTCAATGTTGTATTTAGTGAATAAATATCAATAAATAAGATATCATGTTCAATTATTAAACGAGTAGCCTTATCACATGAAAATTCCCTATTTATCATTAAACTATTGTTTATGAATCACCACGGTCAGCGAACTTCTAAACTTCTTTCGTCCGCCAAATCGCTTACTCTCATAAGGTAATGCGATGCGCATATTGATATTTTAACAGAGAGCAAGAGGTTCTCCCTGCCTTGGCTGCTTGGTTCATTTGTAATTTGGATAAAATTTTAATCAAACGGCTGCTCCGGTTAAAATGGCTATTTTTACCGGCGGACGTGCCCTAAATAGCATTACTGCCATAATGTGCATTCGATAAGGAAGTTAAAACTTGATATTGCGCCTCAGGAACGCGGGCGAAATTTGCGGAACCGAGCAACGCGTTTTTTTGGCCAACATCCCCGAGTTTCCATCGGAGTTCTTGCGAATGCCGGTTCGCCGGTAGAGTGAGCCGGAGTCAATTACGAAGGGAAGAGTATGGAGGGGGGAGGGTGGTTCGCTTCCGGTTGCGGCGGGCGCCCAGGCGTTAAGCCGCACCCATTGGATTAAGGCGAGGTGGAAGGATGTGAAAGGTAAGACTCGCAAGTTGTGTGTAGCAGTGGCAGCCGCGCGTGTGCAATTGCACCGCGGGTGGGCCTCGCCTATCCACGGCAATGGCGGCTTTGAATATTGGATGCGTCTTTCAGTGGGAGCCCACTAGGGCTCGAGATCGGGAGCGCCACCTTCCGGGGGACGAATGAATGATGTAGGGGCCTAGCTGCAGGGTTGGGCGGTTGGTTCTTTTCCTTGGTCCTCCGCAAGGTGGCAGCTGTACGCCTTCCTTTAACCGCTGTCACCCTCCCACAATGTCCCCAAAAGACCACCTCTCCCGAAGTCCTCGTCCCGTGAGGAAAAGCTAAAGGGAAAATAGGTGCCGGCCTTGCATTCATGATTCATGCCTGTTTTATTTTCCTTTCCTCGCTCAGAACGGGAAACAGGAGGTCGGTCCTGTGCCAAGCTAACACATCGCTTCTCCTACCTCCTTCAAAAAAATGCTCCACCTAGCGGACAAAAAAAAAACATTTTTACCTCTTTTTTTCAGAGCCCTCCGAGGTATTTCTGAAGCATTCACCCTCACAGTACCTTCCTCCTCCGTACAAACTTTTTGCTTTTTTATTGGTCCTGAAAGCCCGCTTCTTCTCTTTCTTTCAGTATCCAACCCTACCTAGCCACTCTTCCTCACTTCTGCCCTCCCTCTATCGTCAGTGCCTACTCTCATCTATACTGTCTCTTTCTCTCCGCTCTCGAATGAAATTTTCAGTACGGCGAGTCCGATACAGATAAATATTTGGGAGGAAAGAAAAAAAGGAATGGAACCGGAGGGTATGTACCCATAAGAGTGGTGGAAGGGGACTAAGTGAGATAGAGAGCGACTCGGCCACTTTGTGTATGAGAGCGGATGGAAGAGGTGTGTATTCCCGAGTGTTCTTGGTGATCATTCACTCACATTTTCCATCACACCGCGTGACCCGACACAGATTCCGCTATTGATTAGGGGATGGGGAACATTATTTTTCTCCAGAATGCTTTATGTAATGGGTGTGCAAACGCTCAGACTCGCGGGCCGTATTTCACACTACATATAGTACTTATAGGCATAAGAACGCCGAAATTACTTCTTCGACAGCTTCATTTGAATGGTAGATGTCCATTATAATCGCTCCATTTAACTGAGATTCAAGAATACACATTTAGCATCATCTAGTCACCATTCACAACCTTGCCTTTGATTTTCATTCATGAATTCTTTCATTACCGTATCTTTCATGAAAATAATTCTTGTTGCACACCAGGTATCAACACCGCAGAGAAGTAACACATCCGTGAAGGCTATGTGCTGGAATGGAAATATTGTGGTCGTGGGTTCAACACCCTTTTTATGAATGGATGTTGTTTTTATCATTGGATTAAGGTCAGTTTTAAGGCCTAATTATAGAAGATTTTTATACGTGAGTAAAGAATTGCGTACATCTAAAATCCGAGTTTTCCTCTAAAAGTTTCAAGTGAATAAAAAGATAAACTTACTAAAACTTCAACATAATAGCATCCAATTTAATTGTATATTCATTAGGCAGACGGAAAATAGTTAAACAGTAAATTGATTATGCAAAGCTAACAATAAATAATTGGTACAAAATTCGGCCGTAATTGTGATGATGCATTAGTTAAATGTTGTCATAATTGAGATAACGTTTCTATGGCGTGAAGGAAATGAATCAGAAAGCATTAAGCAAAAAAATACTACTTCAATTGCGAAGCGTGCCGATTATAAGAATTAACTGGATCGGATCGACCGGAGTTTGCGCTTCCATGTTTTAAATGTCAACGAACATTTATTAATATATTTTATAAATTTTGTACCTCCTCCTCGGTGAAATAAAATTTTTATCGAGTTTCACGGTTAAGTTTATCACTTTGGTAATTAATTAAAGCAAAATAAAAATCCAAGGAAGTGCGAACCGTGGTCGATGGTAACTCGATAATGTACTTCCAAAATGGGCCCCTGATGGCATAGAGTTCCGAGCTTTCCAATCGAGGCTCTACTTGAAAATACCTAATGGTGTTACTTCTATGAAGAGTAACACTTCTGTGTATGAATCCCCCATGGCGAATTTCCCCAAACCGACGCGCTCTCTCAACTCCATCGATGCTGAATCTCGGATTCTATTTCGCTCTTTCCATTCCAATCCCTCCACACTCGACACGCACGCGAGAGAGAGAGATATAGAGCAAAGAGCACGCCCTCTGGCGATGGCTTTTTGTGGCGAGTCAAACAGGACGGCATTTCAAAGCGGGAAGTCAACAGTCGGAGAGTACCACGGGCCGGAGTGGGAGAGGAGAAAGGGTGGCCGAAATGAGCTGAACTGGACGCATGGGAGACATGTGGGCACGTGGGGAGAGAAAGAGAGGCTGATTCGGTGTATATTTAAAGACGGGTCCGGCCGTCGGGGTCCTCGCCTGCCACGTCCACAACGCACCCAAAGACCTCTCATCCCACTCGCCCCCCTAAGGGTACCATAGGGACCACCTTCCAAAACTCCCGACGGCTCATATTCACTCAGCATGTTTCAAGGTCGCTACGAAGACCCAATCCCATGAACTCCCCACCACACCCCTTCAAAAACGCCCTATTCCAATACATATCAACTGATTTACCCCGATCGTAAATTCCTCGCACGGCAATACAACATGGTTTTTCTATCATTGGAGGGAGTTCAGACTTCTTTGCCCAGTGGCAACTCGTAAAATTTGGATTTTGGAAAGTAACTTGTTCGCAGATCATTTGGTCCTTTATTAATCACTCCTCTAGAGCATTCCAAATTACGGATTCTCTTGGCAGTCAAAATTTCGTGAGACAGGGGACTTTAAGAGACTTTGAGCCAGAGGTCCCTCAATATATGACTTTTAATATCGGATTCAGACAGTTTCTTTGTTCCGTATTTCATCCTTTCGAGAAGCCAAAATTACTTCTTTCCCTCGTTTATTTTTACGGGAGTAGAAAAAATTCAGCATGCATGCAAAATTAGAGATTTACTCAAATTTTAGCCCAATTTTTTCAAGCCAATTACCGAATGAAAATGCTTTTAAAACTTAAGCAAAAAATACAGTTCAAATTTCGACATGGTTAAAAAAGGCAACAAATGGATTTATTAGAATTACAATAAATTTTCATTGGGAGAGTCAAATTTCTCGCAGTAGGGATTTTGCAAAAGCAAGCAATTACGAGAAGCAGATATAAAAGCACCAACTGAGCAAATCTGCTAGTTGTCTCGAAATAAATAAGCATTCGAAAACCTCCCTGATCCCTTCACCATGCCTCTAAGATTTTATAAATTCATTTATATGAATGCTATTTCTCATATTTCCTCAGAACTCCATACTTTCAGATCAACTTAACATAGCATGAGCGAGATAGTTTCCTAGCCATAATGGGGGCCGTCTTCGAATTATGCATCTTAATTTTAGCAGCAGTGCGAAGTATGAGTTAAATACTGCATTATTAATGGTACAAAAAATACTTTCCTGCGACTTAAATTCTAAGTAATCAAATAAAAATACCCATATACGTGTTTAATTTGACTCATTTTTTCACGCGGTGCGTTTATAACTCCTTCACAACGGAGATTTTATTAAGACTTGGAAACAATTGCTTCATTGGTGATTTGATATGATTTCCTTTAAAAATATTTGAGAAAACAAAAACTACATTGTTAATTTTTGACAAGACCTAGGTATTAAAAATTCCTCATTTTTTAAAGATAAGATCTCTATGAACTACATACACGTACCGTTTTCCACTTAAAGGGGCTAGTATTTTTTGTCGAAAATCTCAAAAAATTGTTCAGTAGGTATTTTGACATTTTTGGAAAGGTGAGACATTTCTATTTTAAATGAGACCAAACTCATTAACTTTTTTAAGTCAATTTTTTCTATTTTATTTGATTCTATTTTATTCTATTTTAAATGATATCGCTCGAACTGCTTTAACGTTTAAAAACTGTTAATAAATTTTGTTATTGCGGCTTCATTCCATTCAATGATTCATCCTATTTTCTCTTTTTTGACCATACCTCTTTCAACGTGCGGTTTCTTTCATCATTGGACCTTATAAACATTACTTTTTCCTCAGCCAGGGTTATCAATTATGTTATGATTAGCATACCTAAAAGGCATTCCAATCTCCGATCTTTAGTGTGTACTTTTTTCATCGCCAAAGGTCTCCTATACTGTACGTAATATATGTTTCTTTGTATTCCGTCCAGATAAATGTAGCTCATGTCGTTCAGCTTATAATAGAGTTAAAGAAAAATACCTAACTATTCCATTTCATAGATCGAAAAAATCTACAAGTTCTCTTTTTTAAGGGTGCGTCATTTAATCACATCCATTCTTCCACGCTCAAAAAATGAAATATCCTTCCTATAATATCCTACCTAAATGGTGATAAAAAATATTCTTTGTCTAATATTAATTAGTTTTCTATCCTGATCATGCAGCCCTGCCAAATATTTTTATACTTCAATTTAAGTATCATAATTTTAAGATTAGATCAAACCACTTTAAACACAGAACTAGAAACAATAATTTGCAATTAATGTTCAAAGTCAAGTCGGTATAAGTGGAAAATCCACCATTCTCTTCTGAGTAACTTTGATTTTAGATCGATGAGATATTTTTTATAACACGTTCGACTGATATTTGGTGACAACGGAGCATCGTCGATAACTCTGATTCTGTAAGACAGGTTCCGTTTTCTCAAGAAAAATTCCATAGTGCGCCACCTTGACCTCTGCACTTTTATATTAAGCAAAATAGAATAAGAAAATAATATTTACTATGGAGTGTTTCGTGAAAATTTCGCCATTAATAAGAGACCATTCATTCATGAGTTAAAACACCTCATGATAAGGCCAAACTGTTGCACTCGCCACTAAACATACAGAAGTATTTTAGAGCTTAAATCCTACGAAGGAAATGCACATAAATCACTGAAAGTTCAAGTCATTCTCAATTATTTCAAATGCAACTAATGCTAGCATGCCTCGGATTCATATTTGCACCCTACGTGATGCATTTGGTTCGGTGAATTGCTCAGTATGCTTTAGACAACATTATTAAATCAAAACATTCTGATAAATTATGTGTATTGTGATTGAATTCCTATGTTTTCATAATAAAAATATCGTGAACTACTATAAATCGACGTACCACCGTGATCTATTATAAATAACCTTTGATATTAATGCTCCACTATTTTGGAGCAAGACAGATTTCAAGCTGATTTCTAATGAAATTCAGAGCATTTAACGAACTACTATATAAATCTAAAAGAAATAATAGATGCTGTATAGAACTAAGTTAATATATTTTCAATAATGATATGGTTCCTGAAGTATAAATTTTTACGAATCGAAATATTAAGAAGAACCCCGCGGTTGGATAACTCGGAAAAATACTAGTTCTTGCGTAGAAAAGTTCTCCCTTTAAAACATTCACAGAGGCTGTCTCTTAAGAATTTGCCTTCGGAAACTTATTCTTGGATATTACAGCCATTCCATCAATCTGATCCATGGCAGCAAAGAAAGAATTCTACAAAGTTTATCTGGGAACATAAACCGACATAAAATTGAGTCATGATATTCAGATTCCCCAAACATGTAGCTCTTAGAGAGAGATGAGCTGATAAAATTTTTACTCGCACATTTATTTTACCTCCTGCGGTAGTATTACCTACGATACAGTCTATAAGCCCGTTCGTGAGCGATCGTTCTCTCGATAAATCGGATTTTATGTGACACATTTTTCATATCACACCGCATCCCAAGAAAAGATCGGTAAAAAGGGAAACGGGCCGTCCCGATTTAAATAAGTACCCTTATGCTTGCAGATCTTTCATCATGAAGTTCTCAAGGAACGAAAACAAAGATGATATTGACAAAGCTCTTTCACGACGACAAGGGGGCAATCCTTTCATTTGTTTTGTCGAAGGATCGATATCGGCTAAATCCAAGAGGGGAGCAGACGTTTCTTAAAACTTTCACAGGGAGGCGTGGGAGGGGTTTGGAGTGCGTTCGTCAATAAAACATCTTCGAGGAAGCGTTTGAGCTCCACGTCGGGGCCAAAATGGACGTCGAAGATTGATGGAGTAGTGGATATTGGGCAAGGTTGTGGTGGGGTGGGGGGAGAGGGGAATGCATCCTCCCCCTCTCCTTCCACTGGTGAGGATTTTAGTAGTCGTCTCGTGCTCCCTACCTCATTGTTCCACCATCCGGCGAATTTACGTTCCAACGGATTTCCTTTAAGGAACACCGGAGGCGTTGTCATCATCACCAGCACCTGCTGCTCGCTCCTAGGCTGAAGGGGGACTAGAAGATGTTGCGAAGGAAATCTTAGATCGCTCAAGGCGACGACCAGGGAGCATTAAAATGAGCATCTTCCCCCAAGGCGTGAAATGTTGTGCGTGATCATGTCAGAGGAATCGATTTCATCGTGTCTAAATGCGTAGCATATGCTCGGGATCCAAACCACAGATTTCTCAAGAGAATTTTTCCGTAGATCTCTACAGAAAAATATTTTTAAAAATGAATTCCACACAAGTAATCAGCAAAATATTTACTCTATAAAATATGACTTAGGGCTCAATGTCTTTTCATACTCAGTAGGTAGAATATTAATTGTGTTGGGCTCAAAATTAAGGAAACTAAGCTTGAAATATGTCAAACTAGGCTAAGGCAAGGTACTAGCTCCCAATAAATTACTCATTCGCGATAGATTGAAGAAGGATAACAGAGTTCCTTCAGATGTGAAGAGGAAACTGCTAAGAGTAAGGAAACATTCATATTCTTATTATAAGTATCCGCATTCTTGATATGAAAAAGGTTAAAAAAGGACATTAGGGATCGTCTCAGGGATAAATACTTGTATTAAAATGTGCTAGTGGTGAACTAGTTTCATCTTAGGAATTAAGGATGAAATTTTCACGCTGCAATTTCTATTATTATTTACAACCGTGGCTTTATTTTGAAGAAAGCTGTATGATGTTTCTTTGTAAAAAGACGATAGCCATGAGCAAAAAAATTTATCTCAATAATTACATTGTTTTGAACTCACCTTTCAATTCTATTAATCGACAGTTATCCTCTCCCCTTCCCATTCATTAACCGTCTCATTCAGTGTCTTCATCTCTCTAGGATTCACAATACTTGCTTATCCTCTTCATCCCATTCGACACGTCTACATGTTATGCTTGATTGCAATTACAAATATACTGGCCTCTTTTGCGTCCATTATTTTGGCTCATTTCTTCAAAAATGGTCCTGAGGTCACTGATTCATCAACAATGAACAATCAACCCGTCAGTTACATACATAAAATACGCACAACGAATATAAACTTAAACTGAATAATGTAAAACACAAAAACAAAATTCTCCTCTTATTCCTTTCCGCCCTTTTAATATTCTGCTTTCATCGCATCATATTGCCTCGCTTCCACAAATTTCTAATCCCACCTATTACTCTGGTTCCTCTCCTTTTTCTATAGCAACCTTACCTCTCAACCCAACGAGCCCATTAAGTCTAAAATCTCAGTTAGGCTAGACCCTATATGAGGATATTCCGCATAATTTATGGAATAGATACTGACATTTTGGCTGTACTAAAGAAGTTCTGCGAAAGCAAACAAAAGCATGGATTTGGAAAAAGATAAAATTGTTATTTATTTAAGAGTTCGCGGCTAAAGTTTGTTATAGCAAGGCCTTTAACCAAATGCAACAAAGCATGGAAATATCTTATATTTGTGGTAATTTATAATACCTCAAAATCCCTTTATACTTTCTGAGTATTAATTATCCAAGGAAGTATTAGTATTGATAGGCTCGGATTGTACAGTAGTTTGTCTTCATTTTCGTCATCAAACTTTCTCCATCCATCTTCTTTTCTAACAAACCATAGTTCTGCCGGTATTTGACGTCTCTCATTTCTTAGTACGTATTATTTATGTATTACATCGAAAAGGGAAGTGAAACATTTACAAAAAGCCTATTCCAGAATTCTATATTCCCTCCTCTAGCTGGATGGTGTTACAAAGATTTCAGATGCAAAAGGATTCTTCAGCGGCGAAAATTGCCTTACTGTGTTTACCTTTGTATGTAAAATAATGTGTTTACTCCCTAAAGATTTAATTCAATGAAATCATGTAGAAAAATTAAAAACTGGTGAGGAAACCTCCAAAAAATTTCTAGTAAATTTTCTAAAAACTTTTTATTGAACCTTTCTCTTTCTGAAAACATTCTTGTATTTTATAAAAACTCCGCTAATTTATTTTCATTTAGTATTTACATAATCAAATAGAACACATATCTATTCATATGATTCCTCATTTTCATTCCAACAAATTGAAGGAGGTTAGCACCATACAACCTGACCGATGTTGAAGCAAAAAATTCGTTTGTTTATAAAATAAACCTTGTTAATTAATACTCTGTTTACTATTAACAATAGTAATTTTACTTACTCAATTACCTGCCAGACCTGGACCCATGTAACACTGGTAGGTTACCAGCTGTTTGCTTACAATATTGCTGCAACTGGGCTGCGACTGTGTGCGTACAAATGATGTAGTTGCAGACCCAAAGAGTTGTAATTGAGTCATACGGCACCAGCATCATAAACAAATAACTATATCACCATAAACATGAGTCGCTCACGGACACACGCCATGACATTTGCCTTCTAAATTGAGCAATTACCTCGGTTGTACGCATTTGATTTTGGCTGTGCATTTATCTACGTTCGATTACCTCACAGTCCTGGGGCTCACAGGTGGGGGAAGCATTCATCAATTTGGAGATAGTTGTTCAGACAAACCATGCCAAGTATCCAAGAAGAGTTCATGTTAAACATTTTTGTTTGCAAAGAGGAAAAAATATGCAAATGTTCA
This sequence comes from Ceriagrion tenellum, assembly GCA_963169105.1. Taxonomy (NCBI): domain Eukaryota; kingdom Metazoa; phylum Arthropoda; class Insecta; order Odonata; family Coenagrionidae; genus Ceriagrion; species Ceriagrion tenellum. Next base: position 130,942,354 of record OY720632.1, on the reverse strand, counting down.
TACAATTCATTCCGTTAGGTTTCTCATTTACTTTGTCACAAAATCTAACTATATATTCCCACACAATACCCTCATTATCCTTCTGTAGCCTTCACCTATCAAAATTACACGTCAACCTAGCGATTTCTTTTCCTACATTCAAGCAACAAGAATAATGCTCAATTCTGTTGATACATTTTTACCCGTCTTCCTTCTCATTACTTTTGTATTACTTCATATATCTATAATCAAATCTTTGACATTCATTTTCGAATTTAATAACGCGGAATAACCTTTTCTCCAATCTGTAAAACCTAATATAATTCTCCCTCAGCATCAATTCTTTTTAAATAACCGTTTCGTGGGAAAGTCTCTTTTTCATCCATAACGTAGAGAACTCGCAACACAGAGATGTTCGACGTAGGCACACGGAACAGTGCTGAAAAGTAAGAGACACCGTAGAACACATGACTCTGCGATAGTGCAGTGAGCAGCATTCCGCAGCCAGTTCATGGATTACATCCCGGTGACAGAGCAAAGGCATGGGTGAGATGAGAACAGAAACGAGGAAAAAATCGTTTGCAAGATACGGAGGAGTCACCCTCGCTGACGCTGGGCAAGTGAACTGGTGATGCCTGTTCCGCGAAACCAAAGGGGTGAGCGGAAATAAATTGTCCGCAATGAGACGGAGGAGGAGGATAAGGCGTCTACAGTTGACCGGACAGGGAGGGAGGAACTCGGGTGGAGGCTAAGAGTGAGGAAAGTCGGGGTCGAGTGATAAATAGGAGAGATAGAAAAGAAAATATAATATCCGAGACGAAAACGGAGATAATATCCTAAGTAATGAGATGAAGACGACGTCGCCCAGAGCGAGAGGATCGTGGCCGGAGAGAGGCGGGGGAGAGAGTCTTTGAGGGAGAAATGAGAACGAGGAATTGGGGAAGGAGAAGAAGTTTAAGCGGATAAAAGTGAAAGTAGAGATGAAAGTGTGTATGTGTGTGCATTTGGTATCGTACAAAAAGTCTATTTCTCTTCCTCTGGAAAGAGAGGAGAGGTCTGGGTGAGAAAGTGTCTGTGGGGGAATTAACGCCGGCAGAGAAGGAAGGAAAAGGCAAGGCGTAGTAACCGGGAAGATGATGACGAGAGAGACAGAGAGAGACAATGAGGGAGGATGGGGGGAGACATGGTCGGAGATAAATGGATAATGGGTGTAATTCCCGCGGAAATGGAACGTTCCTTTTGGGACCCAAAATCGAAAGTAGCGAGGTGGAATTTTCAGAAAAGGACAGGACGGCCTCCCAGAGCAGATTATTAATATAAAAAAACGAGGAGCCGAGTGCCTTCTGTGAGATAATGGCAGCGTTGGATTCTCGCGGAAGCGCGAGAGAATGGGCCGCAGGAACTCGTTGGACACCGGCGTCTCATGTCAAAGGATTCGATTCGTTGGTGATAAGAAATTCTATTGGAACATCTTCGTAGGTAGTTGATCCTCCATATAGTGGAGCGTGATATCCGGAAATTGGCCACCGAAAGATTTCTTCATTGAGTCGTTCGAACCGTTTACATGAGTTTCTGCAGAGGAAAAAAATAGTTTGATTTTCAAATAGATGTGGTTATAGAGGAGCCCATATAATTTGGGGTAGAGGGATTTTTCTTAGTGCGTAAAATTAAATCACTCGATTCCCTCCATACCTTAAGCAATTTTTCATCCCTCATTTCCGTTTTCAAAGTGGAAATCTTAGCCTGTTCAAGTTTTATATTAGTCATTAAATGAATCAGCTTATCCGTTTAAACTCTCAATGAAACGCTTAAATTAAATTTTTGAGATATTTCCAGTGAGTTTAAGAGTAATTTATTGCCAGCAAGAAAAAAATAATATCTTTTTAAAAATAAATGAGAAGAGAAGGCAAAACTGATTTTTCCTTGTATCGATCGATGTTTAACTCTATCATCTGAGGAATACATTTAGAAGTGCAAATTGCATCGTGGAAGTAGAATGAGGGTCAGATATTATATTTTTTCAACTGACAAAAAAAGGAAATGTTACAAAATCTTTATTAATAAATTTATCTTTGCAACTTATTCTACTTTCAAGAAACGAAAAATTTGTAGACTTTGTAATAATTTGGAAAGCGTAATTTTTTCAAATACTTGAGCACTATAATGCACTGTTCTCAAAACTTGTCATTTCTGGAGTTTCCAAATAAAATTTCAGGATAAAAAATTGAATGACATTTAAAATTAAATCTAAAATTTATGATAATATAAATATAATAAAAATTATATTTATTTCTCATTTTTTTCTCCTGGGATTCACAGTGACCGAACAAGTCAGCCATCATTTTTTCCTTATGTATTTTAGATCTCACGAGTACTAATATGAAATAATTGAATTGGATATCAATAGAAGCTGAATCAGTTCATGTGCTTCTTGCGCTTTAGATTCATATCGCTCCAATATTTCCGTGAAAAAATATGACAGTATTGCAGTTCAAATTTTTTGTCTTCGTTTGAAATTTTAGTCTCGAGTCGGATGTCTTTTCGATGTCATCGACGTTCTGCTTCAAGAAAAAAACTCCCTGTCTATATTGGAAAACCTCAATGTCAGAAGCAGGAGCCATCTTTGCTTGAACTTTCAAGAATCGGACCTTTCTCTAGATCTACAGCGAAGATAAAACACCAATGAAAGGGAAGAAAACATCCCTTTCATTAAAGATATGTTGACGTAAAACTCTTTTCTTCTTCATATGTGCTGCTGCCTCAGCTCCAATTTTCTCTTGGCTACATCTCCGATGGCTTATTGTGGAAGTAAGAAACCACCGGATATTGTTTGACACAGCTATTGCATCCCCAGGAAACAATAGTAACAAAGAAGAATCACGTTTAATAGTTTTTTGAAAATGAAATTCTTTCAAAAAAGTTATGACAGCATAAAAATTTTCAAAATTTTATCTACTCTCTTGATTTGTTATCCGTATCGACGTTTAGGTGTGAGGAAAAGGTTTATGCTAACTGCTTTTTTTATTCAATTTTGGATTTAATACACATTTCTGGGATTTTATGAGACTTAGTGACAAAACCCCAGTCTAAATTTTTTTAGACAATGAATTTGTTTTTGTTTCTAATCAAATAAAATTTAATGGTCAATTACGTAGAATTTTCCGATAAATTATCAATATTAATGCTTAATTTAATTGTTAGAGAGAATAAGGATAATGCATTGGCAAAGAAAAATCGTTTGAGAATAGTCTTTTCTTGAATATTTGCCCTAACGCTTAGGATATTGAGGTACATCTAGGCACTTAACATCTCTGCTCTCACCATTCGCATAAAATTGACAATCATCACGACGCACAGCATAGGAAATGTTTTTGGGCCTCAGTAGGAAGAATTCTCTTTTCTCAAGATGGGTTGAAGACAGAACACAGTAATAAAACTTGAAGTTTTTGTTTGCACGGCCGGTTTCGCCGTAGAGCACGATCTTCATACGAGCTAGTCACTTTCAAATTTATGTATATAACTATTGGAAACTGTATGTTCACCTGAAAATCCTGCTCAGCAGAAAAATCGCTCATGCAAATTAAAACTTCTTGTGCACTTGCCATTTTCCTTCTCCAACCGAAACCTGTGAAGTGCATAATTGTTATTTTTTCGCGAGAATATCTGAAAGAGAGGTTTTTATGCATATTCTTTCCTCTGTTTATTTTTCCACTCATATTTCACAGTAATTTTTGGGGTCCAATCACTTTTTCCTTGAGTAAACAACCCATTCATCGCAGATACATCAAGTTAAGAGGTCATAGATAAGCCACAATGGGGAGAAATGAATCATGCTGCATGACGAAATAAACATAAAATATAATTTATAACCATGAATGGATACCTGTTAAATTGGCGCCAATCGTTGATCGAATTATAAAATAATCGAGCGTGTATGATCGCTCTTAGCCTGTGAGTGCTATTTCATTGGCTCGAATAAGACAACCCCTTTCCATTTCCAGGACATAACTTTCTCGCTTGAATCACCTTCGAAGGTATTACCCTCTTCATTCATTCATTGGTCGTTCAATCATAAGATTGGTTGACTGCAGCCCTCCACCCATTCCTATCTAAAGCTTGTTCTTTACCTCCTGGTATCTCATCCTATGAACTTTCCTCTTTATTAGGTTCATTTACTTATTCCTAGATCGTCCTCTTGGGAAAGGTCCCCATAGAAATACCTTGTTTTACCTTGAAGTTTGATTCTTCACAAACTCATTGTGTCTCAGGGTGTGTCCAATCCATCTTGTTCTTCTTTTCTGTATGGTCCTTTCCTCCTCTTCTCTTCTGTACGCTTCATTATTCAACATTTTTCCGTCCATTTTATCTTTAGCATCTTCCTCCAGCACCAGGTTTTGATGGTATGTCCTGGTCAGCTTTTCCAATGACCCATGCTTCCAATTCATAGAATGCTACTCACCACGTGACTCTTTTCACATATTGTTTCCTGGTATTACCTTTTAGCATCCTATAATGACCGACATGCATTTTAAAACTTTTCAGTGGAGGCCAGTCAAAATAATCCAATATGTACAAGGCATTCAAACTTTTATTTCTACCCAAAATGGGATTCGAAATGGATGAATTCGGTGGATGGCGCAGGCAGTGTAGAAGACCGGTAATTCCACTTGGGTCCTCAGATCCCGACGCATCCCGAGTAAAATGAGCGGCGGAGAAGGGGGTCTTAGGCTTCCGTGGGTCTTCCATCTCATCGATTCACTTCGTCAGTCTTGCATGCTGATGTGGAGGAGGGCTCTCTCTCCAAGATGCGGGCGCCACGCGGCGAGGCGGTGCGCTGAGTGGGGTGGGTGGTGCGCCTGCGAGGAAGCCTTTGGGAAATTGAAGCGGTTAATCCCCGTCCCTTGGAGGATGGCTTTTTCGGGTAGGTGTGGAAGTCAGGGAAAAGCCCCAGGGCTAACCAGGAGGAAAAAAGTCATCGCCGCCGAAATCGTACGTATGTATGTACATTCTCTTCTCTCCGACCACAATATCCCCAAAGAGGGGCGTCCTATTGGTGTGGCCGAGTGAACAATCGATTAAAGCAGTGTGCGTACAGTTCCAAATTGTAAATTTTGAGTGCTCTTCTTCCTTTAAAAATCTTTGAGAATGTTTGTGATTGATTACTGAATAAAAGGATCTAACATTGGCTATCTCTAAATGCCAGATCATGACAGTTACTTTTGCGCGTATCCTGATTCAAACGTGGAATATAAGAGAAATAAGAGCATCTTTTTCAAAATATTGGTCGTAATCTGTAGGAGTACATTGATTAGATGGCTATACAAAGCTCAGAATACGTTATTGGTGTAATTTCCTTTAATATATGCTAACATTAGGGGAAAAACTGCTCACAACAGTGCATTTTGAGAACAAAATCACTTTCTTTTAAATGGAAGGCTGTCTATACCTAGGTTCTTCCCTATTCGCTCGTGAATTAAAAACTTGTATTGCCTATAAGTTCAAAATTATATCGTAGATATTATTTGATTTATAAAGGACGTTACACAATAACATAAACCTCGAGTGTAGAGTATGTAGTAACTCTGTCCTTATGTTCGTTATTCTTCTCCTCTAAGACTGGTTGAGCGAATGAGCTGAAACTCTGCTTAATTCTAGTGCATATATTAAGGAGTACTATAAGACTAGTTGCTGGTCCCTCGGCACCATGAGCCCGAAAATGGGCACATCGTGTAGAATTTTGCTACGTAAATATTTGCCTAACTGTAAGAAACATACTTAGTATATTAATTGAACCTTAATATAACCATAAACCTCAGAGATGTAGTTAGGGCCCAAAAGAACTCTAAGACTTTTAAACTGTGCTATGTTTCCTAACTACTAATAAACAAATGAACTGATTGCTTTAACTATTGCGCGCAGGTATATGTTAGAAATAAGAAGAAATAGGGCCATTTCAGGAAGGTCCAGGGGCCGCGATGGCCGAAAAGAGGGCCGTAAAAGTTTGTTGACAATATAAAATTTAAGTTGGTACTCATTCGCCAAATTTCATATATTTTACTCCCATTGGAAAATCATTGGAATATGTGCGAAGGTGTCTTGTATTTAAACGACTCTCACTTAATGTGAAGGCTTGAAATCTTTGTTTAACCGAAACATTTTAAAATGCTTAACTTGTTTTTTATGTTTTCTTTATGAACGGATCTGCGTAGTTACTTCTTGAAAGTAAGCTTGAAAACTTGCCAAGCAAAGTTGGGTCTCTCGGCAATTTGTAATTATTTGTGAATAAGTATTTTCGACATACATATCTTAAACACACCCATTAGACATTTAAGATTTCAAGAATTTTAGAGAAGAAATGTTTTCTTTTCCATGTAAATAATAAAATATTACTAGCAAACAAACACTGATGTTTCGGCCAGGCATAATTCGGGCTTCAGGGCATTTGAGCTCATACATGAGAATTCGCCAAAGCAGGGGAGAACAAGGACTAGAAATTTAATTCCGACTTCTAAATTAGTCCATTAATGAAATTTTAATTTTGATATCGGTCAAATGGATTTTGGAAATGAACATTTATTCGCGAAAATTACAATTTTTAAAAACATTCAGCTCGGATAGTTTCATAACGCCAGTGAATTTTTACATCCATCGGCGAAGCGGGAAAATGTAACGTCAGTAACGTTTAATTTAAATGCATGTAGGGGGCTTTTTCGAGAAGCCACGAGCAGACGCAACTCCTCAGACGCTTTAAGGTCGAGAGCACGCTCCTTGCATTGTCTCGATTTTGAAAGCCCCAGAAGAGCATACTGCCGGTAACATCTGCCAGTCACTTACCTGCAATCTAGTCTTCCGTAGCCACTAAAACGCCTGGAGGTGGTTTCTTTCGATTACGACGACTTTGCCAACCACTCTATCCGCTGAAAGGCCACGCTTTCAATGTCTCAAGCTTGTTTGTGCAGCACTACAGGGAACCTCACTTCCAATGTACCGAACACTCCAAGGTACTGAGTCACAGTGCAGAACGATCGAAGCACATCTTCATTGGCGAGAGTTCTACCGTTGTGTGGTGAACTTCGATAAGGTGTTCCTCCACCATACATAAGTACTTCACTCCCTTCGAGTGGAATATTGAAACATCTATACAAGCAGGAGTGAGCGTAAGAGTGTTAAAAGTTTATCCATGCATTTTTTCCATCGTATCCGTGAATTCAAAGCCAAGCAATTGATTTTTCATGACATTATATCACACTTTTCGGAAAAATTTTGAAATTTATGGTACGAGCATTGCTTACCAAAAGTTTTTGTGCAAAATAAAGGGAGCCGTTAACTCTCTTCGAGGAAATCGAGTTACAGTCCCTTACATTTTTTTCTTGGTAACTTGCAATAAACATATTCATGTATTTTTCATTGGTACCTACACAGTTTATACCTAAACAAAAAAATTAATTTTGAGCTGATACTTAAGACTTTTGAAGCACGACTGGTAAGATTATTTCATGTGCATAAATTCTTCAAATTGCTTTTGTTAATTGATTGCTTGAAATTTATGGTGTTTTCTGTTTCTCATTTTTACTATTTTTACATTTTCAGATCGTAACTCGAACATAACGATGTTCTTTCATAGGAACATATAATAGTATTGGAATATGATAATTTTGGAATATTTAATTAATATCTATCACTACGGCAAAGATGTATTGTGTGAGTCTTAATGTGTACCTCATATGCGTTTAATTAAATTTTTACAACTCAGACAATATTAGACAATTACTTCAGCCAAATCATTGACATTTTCTGTCTTGTGATAAGGCATTATTACGATAGAAGTTATATTTAGGATTTCAAAATTAATGCATTATTGACGCTTACCTTCCGAAAACTAAAAATTACGAACTTTAGTAATTTGGAGCTGTGGTAGTATGACGAAAAGTAGATTAAGCAATTGAAAATTGAATCTACAACCTATAAAGAATAATGATTAATATTGGTCGGGAAATTTTAAAGGACACTATTTTCGTACAACAATTTCGCAGCCAAGTATAAGCAATCCTTTTGGAATATATTTTTGGCATTACATTTTGAATGGTTTATGTAAGGTGTATATTCTTAGAATAATTTAGTTGTAATTATAGTATTCAATGTAAAGTTAAATTTCGAGGATTAAAAAATTACACCAAAAAAGAAAGCCGTGGCTATTAAGTAGATGTATTAGTGCAGTATAACCTCCCAAAATTCCTTTGACTTTCCTGAGCGATCTACTTTTTCTCTCTAAAACTAGCCTTACTAACATTCAATACTTCTCCATTCACATATTCCACTCAATTGGATATTAGGGGAAGCGACCGACAGCGCCACTTTTTCACTTCATTTGCGCCACAGGGGACAGGTAAGAGAGGGAGGATAGAAACCCGGCGTCGGCATTAGCCTGCTCTTAACGAAAGGCGCCAATGGGACCACGGTTTAACGCCTCATCCGAAAGACGGAATACTGCACTTTAGCGCCCTCCACAAGGCACCCAAACAAGTAGGGATCAGGTTTTTTCTGAAAAACATCCTCGTCCGCAGGAATTTGAACCCTGGCCATCCGTACGGTTAGCCAGTACTCTAGTTACCACTCCAACCTGATCCCCTATTCTACTTGAAGAGAAAATATTGGTAGGGTACATGTTATCGGAAGGGGCTCATTCAAACTAAAGACTAAGTAGAGACGAGTATAATTAGGATACCTCCCTGCTTTTCCAGCAGAAACACACGCCTAGCTAAATCCTGGTTGTCATACGTGAGTGTGGAAGAATGTTCTTTTCTCATTGTAATAATTAGTAAAGGATAACCCGTTCTACGAAAAGTTCTGGCTATCAGAGTTATTAGCATCATAAGCCTGTGTAGGCAGAAGAGAGAGGAGTAGGGTCTTGGAGAGGAATGGAATAGTACGGGCTATTCCACAGTGGTGCAGCGGGGCTGGGTGGCATCCTTTGGGCGTGACTCAAAATGCGATGCGATACAAGATCATATCTTATCCATACTGGAAGATGCGTTAAAACAGACAATATTTTGGACATAAAAAACATTACTATTTCAGTTTGCATAGAAAGAGAATTTTTCACCCGAAAACCCCATATTTAGTTTCGAAGTATTCAGGCCCCTTGAAGCAAGGGTTCCCGATGACTACGAGTATTGGAACTTTAACACGGTACTTAGAACTCAATTAAGATCATTTTAGAGGTGGAAAATATTACGTTTCTAAACTCTGGAAAATAAGTTCCACCCTAGTGAGCATGTATTGAGTGTCGGGGAAGTTAAATGCTGATAAATGAATCGAAAGTGCGAAAGATAGCCAGCGATGCGAGAAAACATATATGGGTGAGACGAAGGGAGGATGATGTGCAATTCTTGTTCGAGTAAAGTGTTGGGGCAGGTGCATGCAAGATTATGCAGGACAGGGCTCAAAATGTTACGCATAAAAATGGGTTTTTAAAACATTTTCATCCAAAAACTGTACCCCCAATTTTATACGTGTAATCGAACATACCGTTGTATCATGGAGTTATATGTGAGAGTGGAATAGGAAATAATCAAGCATAAAGCGAAGTTCACAAATGTATTAAGAAGTGAAATACGCAGGGAAGGGCACAAGTAAGGCACGGAGTTTACAGAGCTGAAGAATGCTCACTCATGAAGGCAGTAGCGGCGGCCCACCGGAACGCGAAGCATTGGTACTTGGTGCTTACGGGTCAGGGTAATGGGAACGATGCATTTGGGTTGGAATTTGGTGGAAGACTGTGGTGGGAATGGCAGGGAGGAAGAAGGTAATAGAGACTAGGAGGAGGCTGTCGGGCCTGAGTATTGATGGAAATGAAAATGCTGGAACAATGCTTTTTCGTGAGAAGAGATTAGAAGGGCGTTGGAGATGAACCGCTGCGAGAAAAGGCCTCAGGCAGCGTAGAAAGGTTATTCGTAACACTACAAAAAAAATAAAACCAACGTCAGTTGGAACGTAAATGATTGGTAAATGAGAGAGACAGTAAGAAGGAAAGAGAGACGGATGAAGAGAAGGCCCTATTGCGTGAAATAATAAGAAAATTGATTTATAGACAGTGTATTCCGCAATATGAGATGGCAGGCGTGCATCGGAAATAAGATGCGGAAAGTGCTTGGAGCATGGATTGAATAAATCGAGGGAAATTGTGTGTCACGCTCAGCCCTTCTCCTGTGCTCGTGAGATGCGCATTTGTTTCACATCAAGGTTCGGTCATCAGAAATGGATTTCCCGCCGCGTTGATATGTTACTTCCTGATTGATCACGACGGAGAGTCGGCTCCAAACAGGAAAAATATTCGAATCCCTCCAGCAACAGCTCTCGTGTTTCTGGAAATTCAATTTTTTAGCAACTGGAATAACAATTTTTTCCTGGGGAAAGGCTGAAAATTCACGCATTAGCCCCAATATGGGGTTTAGCAACTTTATCAGATGATTATCAACTTTACCTAATGATTATCATCAATTATTTAATATCAAACTCGTATAAATAACTGATAATTCATTGCCAAAAATCTCTTTACCTTCCCCAAGGAAAAAACTTACCGGCCGTAATATAACCTACTTTTCACAAATACTATATAAGTACGGTGGATGCTATCTATGGTTATCATTATATAACTGCTAATTAAATTATTTTTAAAAGATTGTTAATAAATTGTTATTGATCTTAGTATTGTTTGCATGTTTATGTCTATCTTCTGTGTTTGTTATATTGTGCCGCTGTAAATTAGCAAGTATGCTGTATGAGGACAAATCATATATATTATTTCTCAAAGATGTTTTTTGTCGCAACGCCATAACTCCCGTATTTCTTCGTAAGAATTGATGATTCAAATATCGCTTTCAAGCTTATGTTCCTCGCTATTAACGAAGAATAGACAAATGGTATAAAATTAAAGTTTTGTTAAAAAATTTAAAATAAAAGTTTTTGCTAAAACTTTTAGAATTAAATTTCATGTTAAAAAATGATACATTGCCATCTGTTGACAATATAATATGTTGGCTATGGTTACGTGCTTAAAAGACTGTAGGAGGCGCCATCTATTAACACATCGTTTAGTTAGATTGTTTACATTCTACATGCAATCAGTGTGATCGTTTACCGTTTACATTTACGTTATGTATCTTTAACACAAACACAAATAACATATAATTGTCTATGGGAAGAAACAGGTAGTAGGACAGGAAGAAAGAAGGAAGAAACAGGAAGAAGCTGCATACTGAGCGAAATATTCGAAAGGTAGAAGAACAGGAAGAAAGAAGGAAGAAACAGAAAGAAGCTGCATACTGTGCGAAATATTCGCACGGGTCAGCTAGTTAAGTAAATAACTATATGATTCCTTTTGACCATGGTATCAATAGCCAACCGCTTGCAAGGATCTTCGATACAAAATCTCATAACCTCTTTTTTCTCTTTTCTTATACCTTTCTAAATTCTCGAGGAAAAACTTCATTTTCTACAATGAAATAATATTGGTTCCATAAGAATGTAGCTTTCAATGACAAACCACGCCCAGTTATGAACTAACTCAATGAATTGTTACCGGTTCATGAAAAAGTTTTCTCTTACTGAGAATCGTATAATTGGATGCGCTTGCACGTGACACAAACGCTATAGAACAGCTATGAAATAAATTACAAAATCCATATTAGTTGCTCTTGCCACAGCGAGAAATATATATTTATCAGCGTTATTATCACTGCCTGCCCCAGTTTTACTCCTCTGCTTTAGTTCATAAATTTTCCGTCTAGCTCACGAAAACAATTTCATCATTATCTCTTCCATCATCCTGTCACGTTCAGAAATTCCCTCACCATTTCGAATCACTCCTTTAATTAATTCGTACGCCAAGCTCGTCCATTGCCATTGCATTTAAAATTAATATGAAATTATAAGGAAAACGAAGAACTACTTTGTAGGAGATATAATAGTTTAACTAATATTATGTGACAATGTCATATACAAAAATAATTTTCTTTAGTTTACACGAATATCTCTTATGCCTGCAAAAAGGAAAGTTTTTTTTCACGTTTGGGTAGGTTTTTTTTGTCGAGTCCTTCAAATTTACGCTGAAATGCATTCTGAAATACATTTCACTGGCATATTTTCTCCATTTCAAATGGATATTTCAACGCCGCCGTCACGAGTTTTTCTGTGAAATGATTTCAGGTCACGTCAATGATAAATGCATCGTCTGGAGGGAGAGATGAAAGGAAAAAAGAGAATCCCCGACTTCCTGAAGTTTTCTCCGATAGCAATTTCCTTCCGACCAGTCAGGATATGTACATACAACATCCTTGCTTTGATTAAGAGCTGTGAAGAGAAGTAGGAAAATAAATACACTCACGAGGCGTCCCAAGCAAGTAGTTGGGCAATAGCATAAAGAAGAAGAGAACGAAAGGGACTCTCCACCTCCTCTACCGTCCAAAAGACGCATCATCCTAATTTTTCCGAAATCTCCGGAACTCGTAACGCCGTCCCACGTTCCAGGGCCTTCACTAAACTCTCAAGTCTTTCCTTTGTTTCACACACAAACACACCCTCCAAACACTCCATTTTACCCTGCCCCCTGCTGTGAGACGTCAAACGTGGGGCAAACTCGACAGAGAAATGCTCAACTTGCACCCATCTATGAACGACTGTCTCACAATATTTGCCTAAGCTCCCTCGGGCCTAAATAGCTTAGTGGAGCCGAACGAATGAGCGTTGCCTTTTTTATGACTTGGAAGAGCTGGCTGAAAGGCTGGTGGTGAAAGGAAGGAATCTGAGTGTAGAAAGAGAGGATATAAAAGACGGAAGAGACTAAAAGGTAAATAAAGAAACGTGGAACGTCGCAGAGCATGGCTGAAAGGTCTTGGAGTGAAGTTAAATCGTGGAAGAGATATCAGCTCAAAACAGCTTTGAGAGTTGAGGAAGGCTAAAAGAGAAGTAAATGGCCACGTCTGAACGGAAGAGGACAAAATGAGCAGTGACGACATATTGAAGAGGCTGATGCAGGGAAGAACCTTTGGCTAGTACGATAGAGAAAAGAGGACACTTCTGGGCGATGTAATGAAATACAAAGAGTATAAATAACTTAGTGGCTAGCAAGCAATGAGCAGGAAAGTGAAAATATTACCCAAAAATTTAGAGAGACTGCCCGGGAACTCATCAGTCAGTTGGTTGAATACTGATCATCAGATCCTCGGGACGGTTGGCTTCAAACTCCCATTATTACGTGTTCACAGTCCAGTACGCACTTGTAAATCATTGTTGTCATACTCCGCTTCTTCGTGCTTCGCACTCTATCGTATAGCATTCCTGAAAGAGTCTCTTTCATTTCCATTAAAGTATTCCTTGTCATTTAGCTCCACATTTGATCATCATTATCCTTCGGTAATACCTTATGCCGTATTTTTCATTCCCCACTGGCCGGCAGTACAGACAATCAAAGTTTTTACCATAAATATCCTGTTTTATATCCCTCCCTCTCTGTTACCTTCAATGATGTTATTCAAAAACCCACCATGCCAACCATTATTTGGCAGGTAAATCTTGACGAGGCGAGAAACATAGCAAAACTCAGTCACCTGCATTTTCTTCCTGGAAGGAGCCAGAAAGAAATAGTCGGGTGAACTCGGATGGCAGGGCCAAACAAAATAATCGACGAATCGACGGAGTGGAACGATAAAAGTTCCCAGAGTCGACGATAAAACATTTTGCTATGAGTTTGGAGAGGCAAGCGGGGCGAATCTCGTGCTAGCTAGAGAGACGGGGAGAGAAAAGGAGAATATGACGAATTTGGAATCTTGTTATCTCCCGTCAACTTTTTTGGCAAATGCCGAGAGTAATAGCCGTCAAAATGGTACTGAAGTAAAAATGCGGTTAAGGTGTTCAAAATTGGAAACGAAAATATGAGACCGAAAATCATTGTGTCAAAGAGAATGCTAAGTTCGCGCACTGGCCTTGGGCAAGAACTAAATTATACCAATCATTAACATAGTGCTAATAAAAGTTCTTCATAGAGACAGGAAAGTATGCACGTCATTCGATACACGGAGGCGATTCATTTTCAAGAATTACTCTTTTAAGCAAAATTTTGCATACATAGTCATCTGTAAAGCATCTATGGAATGCAAATATTAATTATAAAATAATTTAAAAGTCGCAATTATATCCATTCAGCTCAAAAGTCAAAGCAAAAGTACAATTCAACTTTTATTAAAATTTTGATGAGCAAGCGTTTTGTTCCCCAGGTGTCATTCAAATCACTTAACGCGGCCATTGAACAGCATTTTTCCTTTTTTTCTTGAAGACGAATATTTGTATTTGTTTTTAATTAACATGATTTGTATCGCCACCTTGCTTGCTAAGTAACAAAACTAGCTACAAATTGGAAATATTTATGTTATGAAAACCTTTTCCTCAAAAAAAATTTCATCGAATGCTTCGCAAAGTTTTGATTCATTCGCATTCGATAAAGTTAAATTTTATGTTTTTGGTGACACTACTGTTTTGAGTTATAATTCTTCTCACATGATTCAAATTTTGTTGTTTATCTACAAATCGTTTACAATTTTGCTTTTTACACTTAAAATCTTTAGGTATAAGGGTCATAGGGCTCATATTTATGCTTACGCGATTTCGTCCAAGGGCATGAAAACGCAAGGAAACCAGGTCATCTTTTAATTAACTCCGTTTGTATCGTTAGATACCTAATGAATAAGTAGTTTTACAAATTTCTTGGTTTTAATCGAGGGTCAGCTCAAAAACTGTTAATGTATCCCTAATAGGCGTTAAACGGCACGGCATTAAAACGGCACTTCTATGTCCTTTGATGTTTTCGTTAGATTTTTCTGCGAGAATTTTACCCGGTGACCTATTGAACATTTTTAATTCACTGGCAAAGAAAAGTATAATGGGCCATTTTCAGCTTTAATAATGCCTGAAAATGTCCGCTTGAAGCAATGAAACACGGCGCTTGAAATTACGCGCTCCCATATGTTTGGTCATATAACTATTTATAGACGTGAAATGAAAATCAAGCCCTTGAAATAGGGTGGGCTTTACTTTTAAAAAGCCACTCATCTGTAAACGAAATAATAAAACTACGTTGAATATGAATGACATACTGCCTCACCACAATTTTTCCGCAAGTTACAAGACACGAAATTGCGAGTCAAATGATAAATGGGGCATTTTTTTCCGTTACACAGCCACTGTGCCGGTTTGGGTGGAAGCAAAGAAAAACACTGCGATAAATGGGAATTGTCGTTAAAAATTTCCGGCAGTTATCTGCAAGATTGCTCCTCTCCTTCTCCATTCTTTCTGAGCTGTTATCGTTTTAGTCCAATTTTACAGAGACGACTTAAATGCGGTGAATGAAGTCATCGCCAAGATGCTAATAGAAGAGAAATAGGTTTTCAACTTGCACAAGAGTTAAGAAAGATTGGAAAGGCCGTGGGGTTCAGCAAATTTAAAACCACATTTATCGCCCCCATTGAAATAAACGTGCAAGCTTATCAGGACGGAGTACTTTTTTTCCACCGTCTGACTTCTTAGACACGAGTCTTTGAAAAATCCACGGGGGTAATTACCGTCTCAATCGTCACCGCGTCATCAAAAGAACCTTTAGAACTCCAGATACTTAGAGAGCAGAGCATTTTGAGTAAGAAAACGACTAAATTGGGCAAAAAGATTGGCTTAAGGAATTGGCGCCTGCAGAGCGAACACCATTTGTTTTGTAGGGAAGGATTTTCTACTTAACGTTGGGTGAGATCAAATAGTGTGCAGCAATGGCGAAGGGTTTACTTCTGCTCGTGCTAGTAATCTACGTGGCGTCTATAAAATAAACCATCAATACGAAGCTTACCGAGATTTTTGCTTATAACCTCGGTCTTTTACAGTGAACAGTCACCAAATCTAGCCTGATATATTTCCAAATTCACCCTGGATTCTTTTCAATGTGATGGCTGCTTTCTGGAGAGGTTCATAAGTCACTAAATATCCCATTTTCTACGAGAACTCATTAGTTACAGCAACCCCTATTTATTTTGTTTATTTTTCTTAATCATCTCTAATTTTATTTTTTTCTCATGCATGTTTCCTTTCGTGCAAAATAAGTTTGTGGCTATTACGAAGGTAATGATTCCGTTTTGCCACTACATGTGATCCTTCTTTTTCGTGGGTCAATTTTCGCGTCTTATCCTCAATGCTGAATGATTTTCTTTACTTATTACTTCACCTTACTCCTGATTTCGAAAAACAAAATATTTAATTTGAACACATGTTCATAACTCTCAAACATCTCTAGTCCGGATTCTGAAAATTGCAGGTTTTGGCCCATTTGGTTTTACGTACTTTGTTTAGGTATTCACATATATTGTCAGATACTTTATCGTAGTGTCGCAAAATAAATTCTAGAATTACTTTAATTCCAAACATTAGATATCCAAATAACTTATAAATTACCGAATGCTGTGACATTCTGTATGTATTGGGAGAAAATTTGCATCGTTTAAAAAAAAAAACTTTTTTTTGTGTATGAAACAGATTTTGAACTGGATGTATATGCTCTGCCATTTTTCAACAGATAAGGTAGAAGACTTAATGTTATGAGCATTGCAACACCATCTAAAAATATTTTTCAACAAACTAAACCAAAAATCCCACAGAAAGGCGTTCAAAAAGCGATTTAAAGGCTATCATAGCATCATCTCAACTCCACGATTAAAAATCAATGGAAAGAGAAAGAGATGTGAAGTCGTCCTCCGCTGGGGCCACTTTGCATGACTATCAAAATTCTTTGAGAAATTCATGGCAATAATGACAGCAAAAGAATGCTTCCGCTTTTCATTTATATATTAAACGATGGCTCCGAGTGCATTTTAATCTAATATGGTAGTCCTCCAACTGTAGGGTTTCTTTCTTTTAAAAAACGGAATAACGGTAACACAACTCTAGTACTATAGGAGATGACCGGGCTCGGACCAATTTAATACAAACAATAAATAGGAATTCAAATGCGAATACGAATTTGCGTGAAGGAATACAAATGCGAATACAACTTTGAAATTTTATAAGTGGATTTCCTTTTTGATCAATAATAAATTTGAAATTTAGAAACTAAAATAGAGCACAAAAAATAGTATGAATAAAACGTGGTTGCATGGCGGTGACTGGTGAGGAAATTCTGAATGGTCTACACAAATGTCGACCTTCATACCTGCCTGCCGATTACTACCCTCTATTCTAATTCCAATGTTACTCTCGCACGAAAATGTCCCAAAGGAAATTTCAAATGTTAAATGATTAATGCAATGACATTTATATTTAATTAAATGTTTTATTGCGTCAATTTAGCATTCCCAACACGGAGGATGATATTTCACAGTGTTAATGAATGTTAGAGGGGCGAACGGTAATTTCCGCTTCCAATCCCCCTCGGATTGGTGAGCATACGCTCTTCGCCTCTCGTCCTAACAAGATCTTCCTCCACTCGTCAATTCGAGAGATGGAAAGCGAATAAAGGTAGGTTTATGGATGCCGCCACGAAAGATGCTCACCGCGCTTTCCGCAGGCGTTTTTCCTTTTCATCCCATAAAGAGCAAAGGCATGAAGCGAGGCGATAAATATTTTAGGAACCGCTCAAAATTTCCCTTTGACGCGGTTGAATCACAAAGAATTAAAGCGGGAGGGAGGATAGGAGATGGGTTAAGGCCCGTGGAAGTGGGAGCAAGAGGAATTAATTAGCGCTTTCCGGAGAGGGCTGCGAGGATGGGAAATATCCATGTCTGACCCGAAGAAAAGTCTCAGAAACGGGATGAATATGTCCACTGAAGCAATGCCGCCTCGAAACTGGAATACATCAAGCTGCTTAAAGGAAATGTACTCAGTTTTAAGAGTGAACACCGCTTCACATACTGCTTTTTCTTCGACTGAAATAAAAAGTAACATCAGGGTAATGCGCCCTGCAAATTTGAAAAAAAATATATATCCAAGCATTCATTTGAGTATTCATAATGGGGTGGTCCTCCATTAGATTTCTCTCAAATTCCTCATATCTTCTCCCTCTTCTTATTTCGTCCAGAAATTATAACCTATTCCTTCTTTTTCCACGCTCCCCCAGTTTTTCCCCTCTATTACCATCTTCAACATCCTCTCTCTTTATAAAACGTCCTTCATCCATCTCATTCCGCCTCCTCCGAGCCTCTGTCACTAGGTTTACTGGAACAAAACATCTCTAATACTTCCTCGCTCGTTCCTCTCGTCACTCCATTCACTTTATCCATCATTCTCCGCACCCATATTTAACGTGCCTCAGCTCTGCGAACATGCTTCCTTCGCCATGAACAAGTTTCCAACCTGTACGCGCCACGCTCCACATTAGAGTTATAACCATCCCAAAAGTTTATTCATTTGGGTACTCTACCAGCAAATTGGTAGTTTTATTTGGAAATTGCTTATCCTAAAAACCCTTTCTTCCTCCTCCAAACCTCCGTCTGCACCTTTCTTTCCTATTCCACCATATTTAAGACCTCCACGTTCGTCTTCCTCGCCATATAGCTTAACGTTATCCATTCTTTTACAAAGTTGACATCTCAAAGGTCTCTTATCTACGCGCTTCCTCCCTCAGCAATTCATTGCAATGACCAAGATTCCAAGTCATTCAGCACCAAGCACCCTTTCATCCATCGTTACCCTTCTTTTCTTCAATTTTTTACTGTTCATTCTTTACATATCTCATGACGTCATATTCATTCAAGAGCAAAAATAAGAGTTCAGGATACTGGAATGGTGACCATATGTGAGATCGACCCTATCCTTCCTCAATACAGTCTTCAGATGGATGAATGAAGATGAGGATTATAATAATATCCAGGGGAGTGTCTAGGGGTGCATGGAAGACCGGAAGAAATCGGAGTCTGCGGAGGAGAAAGGACACACCTTCCTCACTCCGTGAAACGTGTCAAGAATTGCATGAAAAATGTCCGGCTAAGCTAGGTTCAAGATTTCCTCGGTTAGGGAGCCCAAATCTCAATGCTCAAGAAAATTCGTCAAACGTAAATTTGAAAAACCGTTTCATCTGATGTTCAATAACATTCCAAGGTTGGAATTCAAACTGATGTTAGAATGACGAATAAGAAAGTATTTTCAATTCAATTCAAAGAGATGAAAGACCGCATTTTACTGGGCCCGTTTCGAGGCTTAAAGTAGAACTGATACGAGGGTGCTTGATATTTTGGCTAAAAGGTGAGAACATACGTCGTTTTTGCGCAAAAAAATTAATGCACTTTTTGATGATTGAGTAAGTAATCCCTTCACCATGGCAATCGTGTCAAAGATTTCCATTTAAGCTGCATTATATGCTTTGCTGTTTGCCAATTATTTTCGATTCGTTTGCGTTCAAATATATTATCATGGTATCACAACAATTATTTTGATAATGCTACAGCTTTACTGACTGCATTAGTGATTAACTCAATTTCGTTAATTGTGCAAATCGTTGGCTTCAATGATTCACTCTGCTATCAAATGGCTACATATTTTCTTTATAAATCCACGGGTTAAACAGCTTGAATTCGATTTTCTCTGCTAAAATTGGAATTCAATCTCGTTTCCCCACAGTGGTTGCGCAATCGACATTCAAAGAGAGACGAGAGAGTTTCAAGAGACCATGACCCGGAACACCTCATTCCGAGCCGCATGTAAAATAATGTGACTATTTCATACAACGACTTCTCACATATGACATCAACCTTCTGCAATGGCATCGGTAAAAGCAAAAAACGTCGGTTAAGTACCAATTGCCTAAAGAATGAACCCATTAAACAAATGGATCTTGCAGTAGAGCAAATTCGAAACTCACCCACAAAGATTCCAGCCAATATTGAGAATCTCTTGATAAATAAGCGGGATAAATCAAATTGAGAGCATCATCAGAACAAATGAACTCGAACTTTAATTCAAAGGGATGGAAAAAGTCATTTGACTTGACTGGAATTCGAATCTCCGGAACCCCCAATATCACTTTCATCCCTTAATGTCTATCTTTGCATCCATTCGTGTGACTGCGTACCACATCTTTTGCACAATGCAATTTGTATATTAATTGGCTGTTATTTAACCACCTCACTTTCAATGAGCTATCTGCTTCATACCTTTTTTATATCTTCTTCAACTAAATACATATAATAATATTCCTTTTAGGTTCTTTATTGATCATCCTTGTCCTTCCTTTGCTCTCTATACACATCTCTTCTTCCAGTTATGTTAAAGAGTCTTCTATTACACAGTGGTTTCTAGTGCACCACTCAACTTCTTGTGAGTTTTCTTTTGTCATATTTTATCCCACTCTTTTCATGAGACTTCACAGGGACTTCTCTACGTCCATCGTTAATTTATCATTTCTACAAAAGGGAATGTTTTGGTGTTTTGGCTAGAGCGCTAGTTTTCCATTTAGAGGGGACCGAGCTCGAACACCAGCGGTGGCAGAGGACTTTCAATGTAATTCCTATCCTTACTTTGACGCTTTGTGGTGAGCGCAGTTGGCCATCTGTCTAGCGGGGCATTGACCCTTGAACACCTTGCCACTAACTCTTATGAGGTTAAAGCAAACGCCGGGTTCCTCCCGACAGTAAATCATAATAATCCTTTCCTTTTCAAGCTACCTACTTTTCCCAATTGCCTGGATGACATAAATTTCCAGTCGCCTCGCCAAATAACAGCCGATCATTCATCATAAACCAACGCTGCCGGTCGTTTACAAAATTATAGTCGTCATTATTAGGTGTTTGGAGTCATCGAGTGCACATTTTAATAGCTTTTCCAGTGAGCACATCTACTTATACGTTGGAAACTGTTGAGATAGAAATGATACAAGTATTATATTTTTTAATTTACCTCTCAGCTTAAGCATTGTTATGACTTGGACTTACGGCGCGGAATTCGAAATTTGAGCAAAAATCGTATGTAAAATCGTGTTTTTTATAAGCGGTATGATACATTGATATTCATTAGGAGCTATTATAATAATATAAAACGTATTTGTTCGCGTTTAAGAGAAAATCATTACAAATGTCATCGATTTTTTCGAAATATATGTGATGCGCCATAACCTACGTGTTAAAATAGCTTTAAATGGCCTAAATGCCAAATTGATAACATTAAATATTCCGCTTCTATATATATTACTAATGAGTACATGTACGCAAAGTTTCACATTTATCTATACATAAACGTAAATCGTTCCCACCACCATATTGGGTGGTTTTTGGATGCTGTATTGTAATTGTTAATAAACCACTTGCTTTCCCACCTTACCCGACACTGCCTCACCACTCTTGAAGGCCACTTATTATATGGGTAATCCTCCCTCTCCCTACCTTTCCCTTCATCGGACAACGTCTAACTGACCCAACTCTGACGCCCCATCCTCTCTCCCCTCCCTTCGCCTACCCAGAGTGAAATACATATAGAGAATTGTTTGTTTGTAAGACCTTCATCTGATAATGATGATGAGCAGCTGAACCTGGGTCGTATCTGAATGCAATACTGCGGAATCTTAAAGTTATAATTATTCATTTCTTTTCATTCTATTTCATTTCTATTCATTCAAGTCTTTACTTAAAATGGTAACCATGATGGAAAAACACGAAAATAAAATCATGAAGACGACTTTTCACTGAGCGGTGAGCGTATGTCCCTATGCGGCTTTCCGGGTAATTCGTGTAATGTGAGACACTCCGGTCGTAACTTGAAAGGTTCACATTCCCCACAGTTTGAGGGAGAAGAGATGGAATCAGGCTTGAATCATCGATGTCGGAAATGGGTCACGTGGAGGTCTCTATTCAATCTCATCACTGCGTTCGCTCGAAACTAACCCCGTGCGGATTCCATTCGCCCAACACCTGTCCAATCCCACGCGCGCCGCGTCGAGCGAATCAACATGCACGCAATGTGGGGAACGCCTAGGACTGGGTGCAAAGACAAGAGCTCCCTTTTTCCCCGTCAACACGTGCGCTTAGTGCACTCGTCTATCAAACGCATCCCCACAAGTGTTCTTAGAGAACCGATGAAAGCATTAATTTGTAACGGAAACACATTTTTAAACTGTCCGTGAGATAATCTCTCATTCGATTACGAACATATATGTGCAGTGGAACATTTACCCACAGGTTACGAGAGAGTACTTGCGAGAGGAGCAAGAAAAGAAGTTGACACTGGATAAATTTTTGTTTCATATATTCCACACTATATTTAATTTCTTACCATAATACAGTAATTACCACTATCATGGCACAACAGGTAACGTTCGCAGTACTCGTAGTATACAACCTCAAAGACCAGGAATCGGGGATAGGTATTTATACATGGTGAGGGGAGGAAATATAGAAAAAAGTTATGTTGCTGTTGTTGATGAGAAGGAGAGATGGGCAGATGGCTTGAATGATTGATTAAACTAAAATGAATAATTTCGATCGCCAATAATCTGTAATGATTTGATGAGTGATGGCAAAAAGGAATAGGTAATCCCCAAAAATTACTCAATTTCGGATATTAAGCAACATAGTTTGTAAAATAGCTGAAACATTTTGGAGACAAACTATACTGACAGTAAAGTCGTCACGAAAAGACTTAGCCAAAGTGACAAAGGGGCATTAACCCCGCCTAAGGGTGCATAATATTATTTTTTTCAACTCCCTACACGGGTATATGCACTGCATATACCCGTGTAAAGAGTTGAGAAAAATAACTCTAATAACCCAATACCGTCAAGCAAAACAACTTACCTGCCTAGTTTTCATTGCTTATCCAAACACTTGAGGTGCTAATATATAATATATGCACGTAATATCATATATATGAGATTTTAAAATGATTTAATTCAAACTTTGTTCTTAAAGTGGGATAGTAAATAAACAGTAAGATATTTTCATTGCTAAGATACTTGGATAAGAGTGAATACCACCTTCCCGACTACTCCCAATCACTAAGCTGCCAACGCACTCGAGTCACTCGAGCGGTTCAGGTACTCCACCTTTCCAAATGAGTTTGCGTCACGAGACTCCTTAGATCCTACTAGGAATAAGTTCGATTGAATTTTCTGCACACTTTTCAAGAGCAGGTGGTTCAGACAATCGAATGGGGGATCGGATGGAATGCCGAAAACCTTTACTTTAGACGTTGAAATGTTAGGAAAACAAAAAAGGAAAAGATTAGGCATGCCGGACGTCGCTAGATTAAAGGAGTAATGTTTTTTAGGGAAATATAAGGAGGTTTCTTGGATTTAAAAACAAATTTGTGGTTAAACTGAATAAACAAATAAAAATTGAATACAGCAAAATTCGAATAGAATAAACGGAAACATTTTCAATGATTATCTTTGAGATGTTTTGCTAACTTGCTTGGGCTTGCAAGTGGTCGGAGAGGCTCACATTACAAGGGATTACAAGAGCTTTGTACACAGTAAAAGGGTATACATAGATGCAAACGATACAATAATACAATATGGCTGAGTTAACAAACTTAATTTTTTTAAATTTTAGACTAAGCAGTTTTGAAATAACATTACAAATAGAAATGGACGTTCATCGTCTTTTACTTTCTTATGCATATTTCTCAATTAAAACAGTATTTTTTGGTGGAGGAGTTGGTGTACTCACAGGCCACATTCAACAATGTGGCTTTAAAGAAGTTTATTTTAGAGGCCTCCAAGCGAGAGAGAAGTAATTTAATAACGAAAATGTGCTCCATAGGTACTTTGTTGAGGATGACGGATATTTGATTGCTGCTTCGAATAAATTTTTTTACAATCCTATCTCCATGCTTTTTTATCCTTTATGCTTCCTCAACTTTTATGAATTCCATAACGATGAAAGTTATTGGCAAAACAAAATCTTGCAAGATAGAGGGTTAAAGAATAAACCGGAATCAAAATAATATGCTCCATGAAATAAAACTGGTACTGCCATTTTTAGAAATCCTTCTCGGAAATTTTCTTACTCTCGTTATAGTATACGTCTGCTTTTTATCTTAAATGGGGTGTATCTCAATAAGCATTGGAGCTACAAAGCTTGTTCCCCAACATCGAGATAAATTTCATTCCTACAGATCCTTTGTATCAGTCTTTTTATGCTAGTATCACTTCGACGGATGTCCTCGTTCGTGTATACGGATCCTGCGGGACTGCTAAAACTCAACCAAATATAAATATTTTTAACAGGATGCCGCGTCAAATTGGGAGTGTTAAAAAAGGGGCGAATATGTTCCTTTTGCGAAGATGATTCGCTGGAGGCGATAAGTAGGAAGCATTACAGCGTTTTTAATGCGAGAATGGGGGTTGTGAAAATTACCTGGGCGGAGGGCTTGTAATGGTCGGAGAAATGAGATGTGAAGAGTTAATGGGGTGAGGGAGTGAGCGGGCATGAATGACGAACAAGGAAGTGGACGAGCCTGGAAATGAGGGAATAATTCCATCCCGCCGTGTGAAACATGAGATAATCAAAAAAATGGTGACGACAAAAAGTTTTTTTTCTTTTAAAACCCCATTTGCGATAAATTAAGCTGGATTTAATTACTGATATCCCAACTGAATTTTCTCGCAACGAAATCTGTAAAAAAAGAAAATTTTTGCAATCCATTAAAACCCATCCTTTTATAGCTGGGAAACACATGGACCTAAACGAGAGAATACAGTAATAAACAGGCTAATTTAAGAAGGTATCGTATCCCGCTTAGACTTTAATACGCTTCCAATAAAGATTCTGACGTTACGCTAGAAATGAGCGATTATTACTTTCAGCTCTCCATTAAAAATTAAATTATTCCCGAGGAAAACAGTCAATATGCCATAAATAACGATTCGTTTTAAATTTTGACTTGTAATTTATGATGGAATTTCTTGTTCAGATGGGAAAAAGTCATTTTCTCCAGGTTTTACTTCACTAGAATTATTGATGTTAAATGCGACAATAAAGATCAGGAGCCACGTTTCTTTCACAACCTGAACTTGTGTTTTGATCGTAAATCGCATTTTCACCTTTAATTAAATACCGTAAACCAGGACCTATGATACTCTATGATACCGGGTACAACTTTGTGAAACATGTACCCCAGAACTTTATTTATATTTTCCGGGTTTTCCAAAGAGGTTGAGGAAGAAAACATTTCGGCAGTGTACCCAGAAGCTTCTAACCAAGTTGTATCTTTTCATCATGAATCTCCTACCATTTGTTAGTGACTCTTGGAATTACATTCTATAAGGCGGAAATAGTCCTATTAAGCAACTATAAGGTTTTTATACCAAGTGATATTCAGGAACGTCATTCGAACGAACTTCATTCTGGTTGACAAAACATAGAGCTCTTATGATTTTAAAAGTGAAATTATTTGAACACACGATATATTGTAACAACTCAGTGACGGAAGTGTTTTAGCAGGAAATAGTTTGGTTGTAGGTATTAAAAAATAAATATGCGCGACTTGCAGAGTTAAGATTCTACATTGACACAGTATAATCACAGTCACTAAGACGCTTTATAATTAGAACATCTGATTTTTTACGCGAAAGTATTTCAGATTCTGTTGTGTATGAAGAATCAGATGATAGCTGGTATGCAACAGATTTTGAATCAAAGGCTTATGCCATTCTTGTGATCACGGAGGAAAATACAAAATTTATAATTTTTTTTGTAGATATGAGGGTAAATATTATCCAGGAATGATCACAACAATTAGTAAACAAACTTCAGTGAATGTAATGGAGCGATCAGGCTAACGTGGGGAGATGGCCAGTGATAAGGAATAAATCTGATACCCAGACGAAGAAATAGTGAGCAGGAAGACAAAGAAATAGATATTAAATCTAAATTGTACGTAAATTATTGAAATCTTGTTTTCTTTCGCAGCACAGAGGCATAAAGTTATCATAATGTGTTCAACTATGTGACATATGTCGAAGTATATAAAATAATAGAGGAAAACCTGACCGTCGTGATGCCGCATAACAGACACGAATAACTTTGTGACAGTTATTTAATGAAATATATTCTGTCAATATAATTAAAAGTCAAGGAACCTATCGGTAATTGAAAAAATGCATGGTGATTCTGACTAATAATAATATATACTTTTTTAATATTCTTACATTCTCCTTGTAAATTTACGGAAACATAAAAAACTGTCACAAAGTGTTATGTTCCTTTTTTAAATCACTATGGGGTAACTAAACATCACCATGGAAGCAAGCGCTTCCAATTAAACCCCTAAGGTGGTTACGTATAACTTATTTAACGGGTAAGGCATCAAAAGTTCCCATTTCCTGGACCACACCCTAACGGTGTGGCATCAATTATTCCAAATGTCAATCTTGACCGAAACCTTCACGGGGAAAATTAAAACTCTCCACAAATCCCTCCCTTAATCCTTCAAGAGGCCCCCCTCCCAAAATCCACGGAATCCCATTTACGGCAGAGGCGTGTTCTTATTTCCCTCCACGGCTGGAAAACATGCTTCCACGAGCAGACCCGTATCGCGAAAGGCCATCGAAAATTCATTCCCCTGAGGGAGGGAGGGAGGTAGAGTCTAATATTTATGAAGGCGATCAATTAAAAGTGGAGGGCGCGAGGCAATTATCCTCCTGGCGAGAGCAGAATGGGGGACGGGGGAAAATTAGGGAAGGATTGCTGTAGGAATGAGTTGACGAGAATAGAAGGGTGGAGGATTTTTGCGACGAGTGTGATAACATAAACTCATGAGTGCCCCTGATGATGGCATAATGGCCGAAACCGATAGTAGGTATAATCAGTAAAATATTGTGGGAGTAATAATGTTTGTGTCAATACAATGTCGACCTTCCACCATTTGATATCATCAACATATTCATTTATAGATGAGAATATGCGTGGTAATGGGAGCATGGGCTTCCATCTCTAGGATCTGGGTTCGAAATCTGGCTGTTGGACATTTTCAGTTGAATCCCGAAACCTACTAGGGGGCTAGGTGGAGATCAATTCGATTCTAGTACTCCTAGGGATAGAGCATTGTAGTGAGTTATACGATCCATTTTTCTTAGTTTTAAAGCATTAGGCAATTTCTTTGAAATAGTTATATTTATGCATTGCTAATGTTTCAATTTATTATAAAGATAGTTCAGGATTTGTCATTAATTGGTAGAAAGAATTGGTGTACGAGTAATAGGACGTATTGAGTAGCAAGCCCTCGTGATAAATATCCTATCACCCAATCGGTCACATCTAAGATATCTTATGCTCAGTTTTATAGCATCAAATAAAATATAATCAAGGTATAAACAGATAATGTTGCGTTATTTCGTTGAGAACCGTATCGCAGACGGTGAGTTAACCAAGCTTTATAAAGACTTAGTCGCAGTTTTTGAAGTTTCGGTCAATCAATGAAATATACTCGCATGTGTAAATATTGCCTAAGACTCGATTTATTGATAAATATTTTTCGTGCTTATCCTTCAAGTATTAAAAAACTGGTGATCATTTCTTTGGCCCATCGGTTATGAAATTTAGATAACCCCCTGAAGAAGATGCATTAATAATTCAAAATGCTGGCTGTCGCATTACGAGTTTTCAGTAAATTAAGTTCTCAATAACTAAGAAAATTTTAATTGTAGTCGATAAGCAGATGGAGTATCAACCACATATATAATATTAAAGTTTTCCGGTAATACCACGTGGAGTTATGGCATCATGAGAATAAAATAAATTTTCTGATTGCAAAGGAACACTCATTTGGCACATCCAGTTTTGCCCACAAACTCTCCATAGCATTTTGCGTTGTACCAAAATATCGGTTCCGAGAGACGAGAGACTTATTCATACTTGATATCATTTTATCAGCACCAAATTAGTGCATTCTGAGGAAATACACAATTTCCGACCATTTTTTGTTCACTTTGGTCCCCATTCGCGCTTTGCCTTAGAGTAGACTAACCCTGAGGCTGGATTTCTCGATGCTTCCTACATTCTTTATATATTTCTCTTTCACAGACCTACCTACAAATCCTTTAAGTTGTAAATGACATCGCTTGCTAGTCGCTTTTCATAATAATGAACAAATTAAAAAGAGTTAGTCAAGGTCTAGTCCAAAATATATTTCTAGGGATCTCATCCCCAAGAAACAATGAAGGATTAATTCACACTTTCATTCATGCTTTCTTTTGTTTCACTAGCCACCCCTAAGTTATTGAAATACTTGACAAGATTTCCAATCAAATGGCTAACTGTAACTGGCTAACACACCTGACCGACAATTGGGAGATCCGGGTTCAAATCACGGTCAAGTCAAATGATTTTTTCATGGTGAATATCAACCTTGGTGTACTTGACAAGAGTTTGAAAAATATACATTCCTTGGTAGGATGAGGACACATCTGGAAGATATGAGGAGGAGGCAAATTTGGTGGATGGAAACTTGGAACAGGTAATCGGGGACGAAAGGATGAAGGGAGGAAGCCGTGATTGATGGGAGGACGCTAGGTAAGCGGTGAAAGGAAGGAGAATAGATTTTATGGACGAATGTATACTGAGATGAGAACAATCGAATAAGAGGAGAGGGGATCGCACCTGTAAAAATCTTGAAAATGTTTACTCTCTTCCGTTTAAACCTACCTTAACGTTGATAGATTACCGCAATGATAATAATTGAAATTATTTTGTTTCTTGATGAGCCATGTGATTGACCTCATACCTCTTTGCACCTGTCGCTCAACTTTCTTCCGAAATCAGAAATCTATGATCAAATATGGCTTTAGGTTTATGAATATCGCGAAAAGCAGGGAAAAAGATAGTATTTCCCCGCATAGGCCAATTATACACTGTATGATAACATCATGGCAATACATTTTTGGCAACAATGATGAATGGCTCATGCATTCGGAGCGAGAGACATAACCAATCAAATGACCAAAGACGGATTTTCGCGGTGTATTGCTGAGCCAGTGAATCCTCCCTAAAGGGAGAGAAGACGGGTGAAGAAGGAAAACGAGGGATATTCAGCGTGTTTACGGCTTGAATGGACCGACGGGAGTGACGGGGAGAGGGAGAGAGAGAGAGAATGAAAAGGATGAGGCGTTGAGTCGTGCAGAGGTGAGACCTGAGAGGTGTGGCAGGGCGTAATGTCATTCCGAGGGGGAGATGGGAAGTCCGTTTAAAAGAGAGTTCGTTAAAAGCGATGAATGCGTGCTCTTTCGGGGAAGGAAGGAAGCCGAAAGGGATGGATGGCACCCACCAGGGGCTGGCGGCGTATGTGTGTGTGCGCCGGCCCTGATAAAAGGGACTAGAGCGTCCACGGGAGGTGAGCACAGGAAGTTAAATAGGGCTCTACCCTCTCCCTTTCTCGTTGAATGTGGAATACCTACCACGTAGAATGTCCTATACAGTGAGAGAGAGACTTGATAGAGAAGGGACGGATTAAAGTTTCCTTTGAACCTCAAGTTGCAATTGTGCAATATCTGGCGGGAAAAAAGTTTTCACGGCTATAAAGCATCCAAAGTTTTCTATTTCTTTAATGCAAAATACAAGTTCCGTATTGAACATATCAAGGAAAAATTTCTTCCTTAATCAAACACAAAACTAAATATAAAAACACCTTTATTAACTGCACGTACGAATACGTAGCATGGCAATTATCTCTTTCCCCCATGGCTTGAAGGAAACATGATAACTATGATGATGAATAGTCTAGAAAATGACTGCGAAAAAGAAAGAATATATGTAAAAATAATGAATAACAAGTATTTTTTTAGTTTAATATAAATAACCGTCCAAAAACAGGTATTTTTTTACTCAGCGCGAGAAACTGACCGATGAGGAGGTGTTCAGTTTTAGTATTTCACGATGATTCTAGCATTCAGCGTTGTCGGAGTGCGTAATGCCCATCATCCTTCGAATTCTGGTAATTATCTCTTAGTAAATATAAAGTATATCAAGAATTGGAGAACAGAGGAATGTCAACTAGCGACAGAATGCAGATGAGATGATGGTTGCTGGATTCTATGAAAGTAACGAGTAAAGCGATGACATCGCTACCAGCTTACACAGTCCTTCTGCTTACCCAATATATACTTGCGGTTTTCCCGACAAAACCGAACAGTGATCACAGTTATTTCGAAAAAAATCACCAAATTTTTGACAGCCATTCTGTTTTCACATTGCACTCTTCGAGTGCTACAATCATTCGTGGATTTTACAAATTCGTATAGTTACATTATGTATATATATTGTGACGGTTCTCCCTCAGCCCGTCTGGTGGACCGAGACGAACCGCACAATAATATCTCTAACACGTCACCGCTCCGCAAACGGGCACGTGGGGCCAATCTACACGTCACCACCGAAAACTAAAATTAGAAGGAACCTTACCCGTATATAATAAGGTTACGTGGGGGGATTCTCAACCCACCTTCGCTCCTCGCGATACCTCCGGTTTGGGACGTAGAATGGGGCAGGATGACACCAAACGTGAGAAAGAAATCCCGACTATACTCTTAATTCAGATTTGAAACAGTTACACATAAAACACACTAGCCTTAACCTAATGAACGACTATGACACCAAACGTGAGAAAGAAATCCCGACAGTCAGATTTTGATGTAGAACAACTATATTCATATTTGAAAAATTACACATAAAACACACTAGGCTTAACCTAATGAATGACTATGAATGATGGGTGAATGATTTAATGGGTGAAAACAATAACGTTGGATGATATTACAACAACAAAAATAATGATAATGTTTACAAGTAATCGCCTTCTCGGCGCCAAACCATCTCAATTATTTATTTTACTTCATTGTCCTCGTCTTCATCAGTACTATTAACAAACAAAAATAAGAATACTCTGAGGCAGCAATGGCAAACTTTCACTTCCTCTGCCGTGGAATGACAGTTGTTTAAGGAAAAAAAACAGGGGCGTGGTTAGTCGGGCACGACTGCTACTTATCACGCTTCGACGGCCTGTCTCTCTGTGAGACGGAGACTGAGACAGGAGCGTTGATGTGGTTCTCCTCCTCCTGCGCGAGCTCTTCTGGTGGTGAAGAGACCGTCGTCTCCCACTACACGCCACCGATTCTCGCCATCCAATCGCCAACCAGGGGTACCTCCGCCATCAGGCCCGCTCACGGATGCACGTTGCGAATTTCTAGTCTGACAAACTTCAGCATGCCATCCGCCTCCTCGTTCTTTCCAGCTCCGCGCAGTCCTTTTTTCTTTTGGCCACACCAATGCGTCTCCAACCTCGCCTGTCTTGCGAGCCCGTCCCACTATCAGTTCTCCTCTGCTCTTTCACTAACAGTTCTCTCACGTGTCACTATCACGTTCTCTCCTTTTTGCCATGACGACGCCGTGTCCTTTTATACCTAATCACCTTGGGTAAATCACGTGAGTTGGGCGTGGGGTTTTCTAACAAGGGTGCGGGGAATGATAGCACTTCGCACCTCACAGTCAACACTACCATTCATTCGCATAGCCCCCGACTCCGGGCCCATTCACTCACACACAACTCGCACCGCACACACACCTCTGAGAGAAAAAAAACAACCTCTCCGCGCCAAGTGGGTCTTTCCAAATTAATCCCAATCGGGACCTCCCCTCCCACGTCTGGAGTTGTCCCGTTTCATTGGCCCAGGACTGTTACAATATATGTGCCTAAATGTTAATGTACTGAGTTGTGCATTCACTAGATCAGTCATACGTATTTCTTGCTCCATTTAACAGTAAATTCATTACAATTACATTCCCAGATTAAAATAATATCACATATGAGGACCCAGAAGTCAAGGGGTCTAAGTAACAAAATCGTTGTTTTGAGAAAACTTAAGTCAAAGTTGAAAATGTTTGGTACGACCCACTACGTAGTTAAGAGGCATTACCCTAGATAGCGTCACCTGTCAAGAAAATCACTTGGAACCCTTTACCACCTAAAAGTTTTATATTTTCACATCCCATTCCTGTACCTAACTTATTTTTTTTTAATGTCACTTAGACCCCTTGACTTCTGGGGTCCACATATATAAGAATGAGTTGTCCTTCGGCATATGTATTTTCTATTTAATATGCAATCACCGCTTGCTGTCATGAGACCAGAGAGGATTCAACAGCGGAATCAAAATGCTACTTGCAGGCAAGATACAAGCCGGTCTTGGTAGGTTCCATGAAAGCGTGGTAGGTTACCACGTAAACCGTGGTAGGTTACCACTTCAATTGTGCCAACTTCCATAGACCTCAGTGTTAACACATCGAGACATGCATTGCATCCGATATTCAAAGTTTGTAATATGTAAGGCCAAAGCAGTAATATGTAAGCTCAAAGAGATAGCCTCCGTGAGCAGAGCTATCAACTAAATATTTAAATAAAAGTATATTTTTTCAATCAATTCAAACGAAACTGACATTTTCTATTCATTTTCCCTCCCACTTATTTTAAATTTCAGCTTCCTCGTCTCCAGAATATTAAGTAACTATCCCCTCCCCCAATTCTGATGCCAACGACAACACTTACTGTGAGTTTAATTTAAAACTTCATGTGATGATGACGCCGTATATCGATGTGCGTATGCGTACAATGTATTTTATGTGGAATAATGAAATGATTGCTGTACTGTCGATAAATTCACTAAGAATATTCTAAAAAACTAATTCAGGATATAACGGTTTTTCCGTTGAGATATTTGATGGGTATCGAGTGCAAAATTTGCATTTTATGAGAGAGATCTACAAGAAGCGATTAGTTATTGGCCCGGCATTGTAATATGTAAACACAAGCATATTTTCTAATCATGACATGCATAGTTTATGAGTAAATAAAATACATCTGGTCAAATACTGTTACAGTCGAAATGTTCCACACTTCGCATGAAATTATATTGCATCATAAATTTTCCTGTTAGTTTAAATCTCACACATTTACTTACCCTAGCGCCACTCGTTTGCTCTGAGAGTATTAAAAAACACTAAGTACTTTCAAAATTTTCCAAAATTCCAGCATAACTACTATTCTTAATAGGAAACTTAATGGTCCCGCGCGCAGTGGGTTGAAATCGAAAAATGCTAGCCAAAATAACAAAAATGGTAGTTTTTCAGCCTGGAAGTTGAACTTTGACACACTGACTTATCTTCCATTGGTGTATTATATCTGTGATTTCATTTTTCGTATTTTTAGCCTATTAACAATATACCAAGGCTTAAACTTGAAGAAAATATAAAAAAAACGGAATTCAGTTTTCCCTGAAATTTTCCAAAACGAAGAGTTTGCAGAAGTGGTTGTAGGAGCTTAATGGATTAATAGTTAAAATTCTTTCTAATAACAGTGCTCAATCTTTATCATCTAGCAATTTCAAATAACTTAGAGGGATATTTGTATTTTAATAGGATAAAATAGCGTAAAAGGATTAGATGGCAGTCCCTATTTTTCATCAATTTTGCTTTTGGGTAGAAAAATTGTTAAGATGGACACGGAATAACCGCAAGTTATTTATATCACTAAATTTAGAGAAGATTCGAAAATGTGAATCCGTTAAGAAAGTTTACGATCGTCCTCGATTCCGAAAATAAACTCGATTTTCTATCGCGCGACGGGGTCCAGACCCGCGCGCTAGTTAACGGGCAAACAGTGACGCGGAGAGTATCAACACACCCAGCCAAGAACTCACGGCAATTTTTTGAACTGTAAATAGTGTAACAGATCGCCAAAGGTGCTATAATAGATGTTTGAAAAGAGAGTTCATTCTCTTTCTCATGGTTCGGTGGCCTTGTCCCGCGGTGACTTGGGTTTCACATGGCTTGGCGCGGTGTTACAAAACGTGCATTTTGAAATCACACATCTTCTGCACCAATAAAAGGAGAGTCAGTATGCCAAATTTCAACTTCCAGACTGGAAAAAATCCATTTTTGGTATTTGGCCAGTGTTTTTTCAGCCCACTGTGCCGCGGCGAAGTTTGACAAGCTCCATTAAAGTTGGCCTCTGACGAACTCTACGGTTTTTAAGTATTCTTGATGTTGACGATTATCAGTTTAAAGGGAGTTAGCAAAACATTTTAGTAGAGATGTTCACTTAGGCATGTAAATTTGGCGAAAAAAGATAAAGCGTCAAGGTAAAGAACCGTTATGGACGTTAAGAGTTATGTAAATTATTACGGAGGAAAATTATTTATAATATATTTAATATATATTGAAAAGAACACACTATTATTTCCTTGCTTAAGTATTGACGAGGTTTGATAAAGACTCGTAATAAATAGTGATTACATATCTGCCACCTTTTATCTTAATCTATTAATGGAAGATAACAAATCTTCCATTGGCGAGCACCGCAGAATAGTTTTATAAACCTACCTGAGATAAATCCTCAATAATCTGAAACAAGAGTTCAAAACTTTGGACCTTAGTCATGAAAGCAGCAGTGAACTACATATGATAATATTTGAAGTATTCATATTAATTAAAGTTTAAATATAGGCAATTGTCTCTCCGAGAAAAAAGACAGATTTAATTATTTTATATGGAGATTTTTTTAAATGTTTTGGAAGGTAAAATTTTTTTTGCCCTGCATTTCATTTTTAATTGTTTATTACTTCAACTTTATTTATTATACATAATTTTGTTAAGTTTTTATTTATGCATACGTTTTATTTATATAGCTTTGGCTTACTTTGCATTTTGCACTACGATGTTAGCTTCAGATACAGATTACCTATAAACCGATACAAACTATTACCGCTACTCACGGTAATAGGTTTGGAATGCGCAATAAATATATATTTCTTCTTTAACACGCATCATAATTTTCACAGCATACTTCCTACCAGATGCCTTCAGCCACAAAACTTTTGACATCTTACATCATACTACTCAGAACTAGTTATAGATGTTGGGCATGGTTACATCAACTTGAGTTAAAAAGAGACTTAAGATACTAAGTTTATTGCCTTCGAAGACACAAAGCTGGTTAATTTCAACCCTTAGAGGAGTTGCTAAAGCTAATGAACCTGAGTGATTGGCTTCCATTTGTTCCCAAATGAACCTAAAGTCAAAAATGGTGGGTTGTAGTCACACTGACGCACGTTTTAACGACAATGATAGAGAACCCAGGAACACAAAGCGGAGTTTTCGCAAACTTATAGATTCTCCATCAGGCGTGAATCACATGAAGACGGATCTATTTGAAAGCATTTAGGGAAGCAGTAAAAATAACCGATTGTTTGCTCCAAATTCCATCGTACCAAAAAATAACCCCAAGTCAATCTTCGTCAATCAGATTTCTCAAAGGGAGGGGGAAGAATTGGACGGGGGCGGGAGGAAGGCCTCCGCATTTAGGGAGAATGCGATCGACCGCCGGAGTGGCCGCGAGCGCGGAAGAATGAAGTGAAACTTGAAAGATCGATAGAAGCGAGCGTGACCGGTGTTAAGTTTGCGATGGGATTAAGGAAAGGAGTTCTCAAAATGGGAGCGCATGGGTTTGGAGAGATCGAGAGCAAGAGTCAGAGTATTACGCCTGTACGCGGCCGACGTAGAGATCGTATAAAGCATGTAAACCTACAACGGATTCTCATTGCCATGAGGGTGATGAAGGTTGGTTCATATTGATTTCATTGCAGGATTGAAACGGAATAATGGTCGCAGTCTTCAAACTGTTTATTAAATCAGCATATAGCCACTTTTATTTCACTGATTCTCTAAAATTGAATGTGCTAGAATTTAAATTTGGAATTCTCATTGGTTCCGAAATTGAACTCGATTTAACGGCATCAAATGTAAGTGAACTCTTTACGGATGTGAGCACATAACATTGGTTGGTTCTATTTCTTTGAGCTCTCATAAGCCTGGAGAGTAATTTGAAAAAAATAAAGTATGCTGTTACCAATGAGAGAGCTATTATGCACCTATAAATTGCTGTCTCCCATATCTGCATTTATAAAGCACCTAATGCACCGCATGCAGACGGCCATACAATTTTCACAATTTTCTCCGGATACGATTTATTGAACGGGAAATGCAGTAAGAGTGGTCATTATTTCATATCTGCATTCCGCCTTTATTTCTCAGAAGTAGGAATGCACGCAGTGGAATTCTCCCGGTGGATCTCAATGCGTGCTCCGTTCGTATCGCCAACGATCTTAATGAAAATTGAGGGTAAGCGATTTCCTATACATGGATCGCGTTTATTAGAACTCATATCATTATTCTTCATTTTAAAGATAAATTCCAAAGGATATTGAATGTTATGTTCGTGACTGTATTTTCTTACCAGGACTCGATTTTATATCAAATGGCGCAGATTTCCTATCACAGGCGCCGGTTCTGAGGCATAAATAGTCCTTACATTCTCGTAAGACGTGCTATGAATGATGAAAAATCGACTTAGGCTAGAACATTGTTCAAATTTACTATTGAAAAGCTACAGCTCTTCTATGAATAATATGAGGCATCGTTTCTTCCGCGTCAGGATTGTTTTGCTGCTATTTCTTCCATTCTTCCTCTTAGTATCATCGCTAGTAACTTGGTTTGGAAACTATTCAAACAGATTTTGCCTTGAGTTCGGTTTACCAAAATACTAGCAGCATTACTGAACTCAGCATTAATGTACGTTGCACATATACCAGGTAAGAACCCCATATCAGGTGGACAAATAAGAGGTGATATCCGCACAGTGAACTGATAACGCTAACAAAATTACAGCATCTGCATATTCGTCGAATAAAGTTGAGACATTTTAGTGGGAAGGGGAAATTGATTTCCAATCATGGTTTATAAGGTCCACTTTGACAGGTTTGTATCAGTAACAACCATGAGTAGGTATCGATTAATAGATTAGTACATCAGACACACACATCAGACGTCAATTGTAAGGTATATCCTGTTCATACTTTAAACCAACTTCCGTTGCTCATAGTTGTGCCAAAATAAAGGCAAAGCAATTCCTCATCTTTCCATTAACATGCTTTATCATCAAAGTATCACTGTCAGGTAAATGCTTTCAAGGAAAAGTAGAGATCACAATACAGGTTGACAGACCAATATGACAAGTGAATTAAAGAACATTTTTGGA
Source organism: Ceriagrion tenellum (assembly GCA_963169105.1). Taxonomy (NCBI): domain Eukaryota; kingdom Metazoa; phylum Arthropoda; class Insecta; order Odonata; family Coenagrionidae; genus Ceriagrion; species Ceriagrion tenellum. The sequence goes on along the minus strand of OY720632.1, from coordinate 130,905,280 downwards.
TTCGTCACAAGGACTAATGTGAATCCGTATGGCTTATTTTCTTCAATCGCGCGGTCATGTTAGAGTTATCATTTTGAGATGTCATGACTGTGAGGAGATGACGATAACTTCTAAGAGATCAGAGGACAAAGAAATTATTTTCTATTTATTTTTATAGGAATATTAAAAACGGGAGACGAATGAGAATTCCAATACCCCCCAATTTTTAGCATGCGATATATATTAAATAAGGAAAAAGTACCGGATCTTTTCCCTGGAAGAGGACTCGTCAAATTAAAAAAAAGAAAGGAAAAAATCCGATATCTCCCATACCTCAACGAAATTTCTTCTTTTGTTTATCTGAGCCTGATAAATATGCGAATTTTCATGAATGTGAGGAAAAAAAAATCCTTCAAGTCTCAAGTAAATGGTAATTTGCTATTTCCAATTTTCAAGCACGGAACCATAGAAGCGCCCACCCTTTAAATATTTCTATGAAGTGTTCCGGCGTTCCAGCGTTCCGTTCATTCAATTTCACATTTAATGGCCACTTCAGTTGCTCGCAGATTTCTCCCATTTACAGCGCATGGGAAATCTCACAGTCAACTTAATCTATGGATGGATATGAGGGAAATGCGTATATATATATATATATATATATATATATATATATATATATATATATATATATATATATATATATATATATATATATATATAAATACGTTGATGGATTGGAGTCAGCCATGCGGCGATGAACACACGATGTGGATAGGATGGAGGAGATAGACACACAAAAAAAGAGACGATCACACTTACATAGCTAGCTTTCGGAACTAGTCCGTCTTCAAGGCGTATCACGGAACAAAAAAAAAAAAAAAATTTTTTTTTTTTTTTTTGTTCCGTGATACGCCTTGAAGACGGACTAGTTCCGAAAGCTAGCTATGTAAGTGTGATCGTCTCTTTTTTTGTGTGTCTATCTCCTCCATCCTATCCACATCGTGTGTATATATATATATATATATATATATATATATATATATATATGCTGATGATGCGTGAAATTTCCGCATTCACTTATTTCCTCAATCCTCTGGTCAAAATCTCTCAGCGGCAGGCATCTCCTGGATATCCGTCGAGGAATGTTTCCAACGGACATAAATATTCCTCGATGAGACGTTGCAAAAAACATATCGCACATATACGGCGGCGAGGAGCCCAGCTGTGTAGCCACTGGCTCAACTCCAAAAGCACCGCTCAGGAATACATGCCGCCAGTGAAAGATCACGTATGCCACGAGCTGTTCTTGACAATTTCCTTTTTGTAAGAAAATGATGGTCTTTTATTTTCTCGATACCCTTGGCTCGGCAGTGCAGCCTTCAAATCAAGAGGGAAAGCTTTGTGAAGCAAGGAGGCCAAGAAAAGACTCCATACGTTTCATAGTCCAAACAAGAGTGCTCCGAACTGCAAAACAAATTACTACCATCAATAAAACTATGGGCACATTTTTCAAGAGAATGAAACACTCATTGAATATCAGTGTTGAATGATATCTGATGAATCACGATTATTACACGCACATGAATATTATGGATGAGGTTGATACGCGATCTATTTTCATGATTTTTCTCTCCCAAAACGGCTCTTCAACCAAAGGACTTCTCCGCAATACTCTTGAAAGTTTTTGCAGTACTCATGAGTGTTTATGAAAAATTCTTAAAAGAAAATTTTTTTTAACCCTAAAATAAATAAATTAATAATTGAAAATAAATTCAAGATCACTCAAATATACGGCTCTGTGAAAAGGTTCTATAATAACAATGAAACATAAAATTGAACAGATTAATATGCTTGGATCACATCGCCGTACAAATGATTCTAAGGAAACCTAAACATTTACAAGTTGTCTGAAAGACACTGACAGATGTAAAAGCACCCAAAAAGTACTGTGTATCACTGTTCGTGTGGTATCTCGATGTAACATATGGTTCTTTAACAATCCATTTAAAATTTGATGGATAGTATTAATGAAGAAAGTCTACTGCAGAAACTATAGAGACTTAAATTATCTCAGTTTAACATCACATTCCAAGCTCATCAATATAAATATACTACACAAGATGGAGAATCGTGATCTACCTATCTGGCCATCCCCTAAGCAGTGTGGAGACAGGTCTACCGTAGTCATGTAAAGTTACGAGCACGGTTTGTTGACTTTATTGTCTCAAATTTTTTTTAGTCATTGCGTTTTAATAAAATTTTAGGACACATCTGTAGCACAGTTTTCATTATGATACACAAAAAAGGCATAAAAAAGGCATAAAACAAAAGTTAGTGTTAGTGTGAGTTAAGAGAGTGAGTTAAAAAGAGTTAGTGTGCTGATGAGCGTATTCAATAATGTAAAGAACCCAATATATACATACACCGTAAGTGTATAACCATCGTAGGTCATGATAAGAGGAGAAACAAAAGCGAATAAAGTCAATAAGTATTAGAGGATTTGTTTAGTACATGAGATCTTTATTAACTTTATAGTAACTTTTGGAAAAATAGGTTGCCAGAAAACACCTAACAATTCTATCACTCCAGTTCCTTTAACTGGAATACCTTCTTAGCCAGATCTTCTCACTATATATCACGTGCCCGAATAAAAATTCATACCCTTATATTTTACTACTTCTAACCATTAGTCCATCATGGACTAATGGTAAGACGTAGTAAATATTGGGCAAGAAAAGCAAAAAAGCATGCAAAAAAGCATGCAATAAAGCAAAAAATATTGGGCAAGAAAAAAGAATTGGCGATACTTTTTGTTTTCAATATCGTTGTTATTTTTCTCAGCGCAAGAAAATAACACTTCTCATTACTTTTTGCCATGAAAAACTTTTTTATACCAAACAGCTGAAAAATTCCTTCACGCTTCCCATCATATATTTTTTCATTCAAGTCACTAATCACTAAATAAACTAGATCACTTAACCTCAAAGAAAATAAAATTGGTGCTGGGAAGAGATAAGCTGGACCATAGAATACGATTTTGTATCGAGGCTGGTCTTGCAAAAGGCACAGAATGGATTTAATTCGAAGAGGAGGGAACCAATGCGATGGGTCGCTAGAATGGTTGCTAGAGGCGCCGTAAATGGCTCGGACACTTGAACGAGGCCTTGAAATGAGATGGTCACTCCCTCTCTCGGCACCAAGGCATGAAGTTTTCACAACCATTGCCAGATATTTTTCGGGTGACCGTCCGAACGTTTCTTTTTTTCCGGATATTGAGCCCCATGGCCGGAAGAGATCGAAATAAGAGGAGTGAGGGTGAAGAGGGAACGATATCACCGAAAATTGGGAAAATAAAGGGAAACGGAGGGTGTAACGCAAAACGGAAAATTCATTTTTGCTGCGCTCGTAGGAAAACGAAGAAACTGGAATCCGGGGAGAGAAATTCCATATCCTGGCCATTTTATTCCAAGGAGAGGAAAGCAATTTTATTAGGACCTTGGATAGTTTCTCTTTTTTCTCAATTCCCCACAGCTTAGGGCTATACGACTTTACCGTTTATTGACAGCGAGTTGGGGTGTTCTCACGACCCGTTTTTGTGACTTAAGGAAATGCTGTACGTTAATTCTCGATTTTCTGTGGTAATTTGTGATACGATGCATGAATTTGAAAAAAAATATTTCTATTAGCGTTTTCTTGCCGGTATCCTTGAGCAAGGGCGCTAGTGTCAGGAAGACCAGCAAAAAAGGGGAGCTGGTTCTCACAATATTCTGATTCCCAGTCCCACCACCATGTTACTATGAGGAACTGCCTGTTCATCAATATTATTGCCTCAATTATTTTATGCAGATATAATATTCAATATTATAAGATATCATTTTATATATTTGATACGTACGCCATACTGGATACATTACGCTAATTCGATATGGGATATGGGGAAGTGTACTTCCTGTAGATGAGGAACATCAATGCACATAATATTGTCAATGTATAAGGAGGAAAATTGATAGACATTATATTGTCAAAGTATGCGTGACATTAAAGGATCTCCCTCCCATAAACATTGAGAAAGCGTCAATCGTCTTTCATGGTGATGGCGAGGAACATCATTGCACTCGTCTAGAACCAGGTATGGTCGGTCATTGAAGTAAACGGAGTAAGATGGTAAGCAAAATAAAGGCTGGATGTGGACCCTGCGCTAGTGCTGAGGGCGCAGATTAAGTATCCTTAAGCACCATATTGCATTTGTACTGCAATACTTCTAAGCGTGCTCTATCTTTATCACTGGAAACACTAACATCATAAGCTTGGAAGTAAGAAATCACAAACAAAGTAGCTATGTGCGAGCGAATTTGCTCTGAGAGACTAGGATAAGCTGTTGGAGTCCCGGTATAGATAGACTTTTTTTCTAAAAAATTTAGTCGTACTTCATCACTGACATTTGGCAGGGATAAAAATTATCTCCTACTTGAACACAACTCTTTATGCCTCCGTTTCTCCCCAAGAATTCCCTTGGATGCTGACCTAAACGTGAGGTCAAGGCCGTGATGTAATATAAAGGTACACTTCCCACTTTCGTGCGGCCCCATTGAGTTAATCCCTTCGGTACCAACGATATCCCCTCCCCTATGGTGTTCTTCACGTGGGCGTGGCTATAAGGCGCCGGTGGAAATCGCGGGGGAGAGGGGAGTCCACAGAGGCTCGGAGGCGCCCCCGCAGCCTCCGAACGGGTTGAGTCTCTGGGTCAACCGAATTCCCTCGCCGGAAGAAATCGTCCGAGATGAGAGAGCGACGGAAATGGAATTTGATCGGGAGTGATCGTTCACAGTTTCCCCGAGTGGCCAAAAATGCTCGCGGTGTTTTATACTCCTCGAGTGGGAGGGGTTGTTCATGAAGAAAACAATTGAAAGGGAGCTTCCGTAGGAATTCGGGAAAGCCTCAATGGGATGTGAATCTTTGTCATCCTTCGTTTGCAGCTGGCCTTAGGGGGTTTGGTCAATGAATTCTTTCTCACAATATTATTTACAAATATTTTCAGGAATGAAATCGCAATAATTTGACAAAAATGCTATATTTTATGGGTTCATGTTATTTAAAAATAAGACCAAATTAAAGTACTGCGAATGAAATGTTGCGACCAACTTAACTTGCCTCCATTACAAAATTGAAATTTCCCAAAAAGTTCCAAAATATGGTTTTTCTATTACTTTAGAGGGAAATAAATCTAGAGACACGTTCTAAACGGTTGTTACATGTAATGAAATATGAAAACGTATATATTTTCATTTTTTACTATAAAAATTCTATTCTATTGGGGTTTGACAGGTCAACGAAAAATTAGGAATCTACATCACCATTTTTTCCTCTCCGTAAATCAGTGCAACATTAATGATGTTTTCTCATTATAGGGAGGCATTTAAAATGAAATTGAGTTTTCCAATAATAAATATTGATATGCAGTAGTGTATTGTTAAATAATACACCCATTGCTGCTTCAGCCTCGAGCATAAACATTCACAGAATATTTTCCATAATTTTAACATCTATAGGCCGGTCAAATTTTTATGGAAGTAAAAATAAATAATTATGGCTCTTTACAGGAGTACTCGCCATGGAATAGGAACATCCAAAAGGGGATAAAAGCTTCTCAAACCCCTATTTGTAAGAAAATGTAAGACCGCAAATGATTGGTAGATAGAAAACTACTCAAATAAATGATAATTAATCTGATAATTTAGGCAAAAACAATTTCCTGGTTTTACTAGAAAAATCTCATATTCTATAATTATCAGCCGACTGATCTACAGAAAAACTACAGAACGCACACTCTTATCTCTATGTTCCACACAAATTCCTTAACTAAGCCATTATTGCCTCAAACAAAATATTGGTATGAATTCTATTAAGTGAATATAATCGCAAATCTTTATTTAGTACCTAAAATTTACCTTAAATAGCCTAATGATATTTCTTTCAAGATGAGTATGAAATAAAAAAGATAAAATATGTTAAATTTCATACGGTGACGGTGAATAATTTTTCAACTTTGCTGTTTGAGTTTAGCTCACTGAGGGTTTTTCCGACGTGATATTTCTTTTATAAATCGGTGGATTGTTACGGAGTTCTTCACTTATTTAATGGCTTCATCAACTTCCAAGTAAAATATTTCTTTTATAGTATATTTAGTGGTGAATTAAAAGTAAAGACAGTCTTGGTTTTTGCCAGCTCTATAGATTTATTATTTATAAAAGCAGATGTAGTACATTTCTAATCAAGGACTCTCTACATCTTTAATTTCACTATCATGAGAAGAAAATACTCTCTCTCTCTCAATGTTATTGAAAGTTTAAGTTTTTGTATATCACCCATACCAATATCTGACGGAACTGCTTTTCAAACAACCGTAGAGTTGAAAGATCTCGCTCTTATACGGTGAATTGCATAAGTAAACTCTTCACAGTTATTCAGCCGGTTGGGGTTATAGCAGTTTGAAATCCCGTGAAAAATATATTCAATTGAAGAGATAATTACAAATACACGAGAAGAAATTTATAGCAAAAATTATATTGCCAAGCTCATTAAAACTGAGTGTTCATTAAGCAATTCTACAATGTTCAAGAAAATACGAGACGCTCACATCCGGGTGACTGTGAAGGTGAGAAAATGGATACCTCATTCATCCGTGTTATGGACCCTAATGTTTTGAAATTATTTTTATTCGTACAAGAAGTGATTTTCAATAGAATTGAAAATTTCCAAGTCAACTTCAAATCATGCGCATTTTGCACGTAATTAATGATACTTTGATGACTAACGCTCCTGTTATGAATCGAAAATATGGCAGTATTATTATTTATAGACAAATTATTGAAAAATATGAACACACCTCGAATAAGGTACAGAAGGAATGAGTTTTAAACTACTCTTCATGAAATATACAAGATAGAGTTTAGAGATATAGATAAGTATTTACGCAGTATAAATTAATTCTAGAGATTTTTGGATTGCTTCAGCCTCTATTAGTAGTACGTTTAAATATTAATACTTACTTCCCCCAAATTGACTTTTGTCTCGACAGGTACAATCTATACTAGCTTGAAACACAAATCCTGTGGTATACATTACGGTAACAAATTGAGAATTCAGGGAAATTAAGGGTAAAATAAGATAAGGTAAACCTAAAACTAAGTATACTCGCACCCACTCATTCTTTTTCCCTGACACTTTTCTTGACCGAAACAACTAAAATATTGAGTAAGTTACAAAAACATCGGTGAAAACCCAAAGGAATTTCTCATCTCCACCGAGAGGTACTCGCGTTCCCAAAACTTGCTAATAATAATGGCCGGGTCCAAACTCGGCCATTACCACACCCTTCAAGTTTGATTAATTGGTCGGACCCTGCGACGATCCTTGCGGCACACACACACTCACAACGCCGGTACGCGCGCGCACAACACTTACGAGGGTCAACCTTGGTCAAGTGGCGTTGGGGGATACGGAGAGGGTTGCGGAGAAGTGAAAGGATGGCACTCGCGAGTTCCCAAGGTTTGACGAACTTTTTGATACGACCGTCTGCCACAAGAAAGCGCCGCCTGAAGAATTATGACGCTGCGTATGGGGGACGGAAGGGGCAATACGCAAGAAGTTTTGTGGAGTGGTGGAAGGAGGGAGCATGAATGAAGGCGTGGGGAGACGGGGTTCAGAAGGGGGGAGGGGTTCAGATGAGGGTAGAGGTTGATTGCTGCGTAGAGCAATGGGGCTGGCCTCGAGAGAAAGAACTCGCAAAACGTCCGAATGCCTCCAACGAGTGGAATAAGTGAGGAAATTTCAAAGCAGCCAAGTGTGGAATTGGATTCTCACTGCACGGGGAGATGAAAACGATGAGGGATGGAGGTACAACATTATACCGCCGAGACGGATGGAGATCTAAAAATGAACTCGGGTTAACATTATTTTGCGGCAGCGAAATTAATTTTCCACTCCAAGAATTGAACCCTATCCAGTCTTGATGGTGATCTCTCAAGAAGGAAAAAATCTGCTCCACATTAAATATTTGCATAAATAAACGACTCGTATGATTTCAGCAGCGATATTACTAACCAACACACCTCTCTTATCTCTAGGGTCTTGAAAATTACCTGGCTCTACAAAATTGTTTTCTAGATAATGTTTTAAACAAATGAGTCTCGTAAAGTTATACATGGAGTATTCATAAGATTATTTAATGTAACTGTTGAAATATTTAAGATCAACGTGCGAACGCCAAGAGTAATTAGATATATTATGATGGATATTTCTGTTACCTGATTAGCGCGAAATACGTCTATTATTTGCGATTTTATGAATGCATCTACCTTAAATTTGAAGAAAGTGTTCCCTAAAAAGAATTTTTTAATTGTTCATCAAAATTCTAAAGAGAGGAATATATTAAATTATTGATATTTAAATAGTTAAATATATTTTAACCATTTTCTTGTAGCTCTGCTACTGATTTTTCGTCGGGACAGGAATATCTGGAAAGGTTTTTTGTTCGACTTTTTTAATTACTAGTAAGCCGTTTAGCAATTGGTACATCTTTACTTGAACATTAATCTATATTTTGGTCATAATTTGCCTCGCATTCTTTGCTACTTGATAATTCTCTTGGATTATCCATAACAATTCCCTCAAGAAGGCAAAAATTGTATCAGTAAACAGTTCCAAAAGCAAGGTTCTCTGGTAATATAAGCCTTAAAGATAGCAATCAGTGACGAACTACCACCGAAATATGGTAAATAAGATAGACATTTACCATAGTTAACTGAAAAATTTTAACATAAGTAAGTGATGATGAGCTGAAATGCTACTTCTTCACCTTACAGAATTTTTTTCTCGTCTGTGTACTCAGCTTTGTTCCTCAAAGAGGGGCAAATTCTTCGTGGGAAATAAAGAAAAATATTTGCACACAGATGAATATACCAGGAAAACATTGGACTACTAGTAGCTACGCTCTCAGGAACCTTAAAACCGGATGTTCACACATGAGGACAGGAGAACCGAGGAGGATATATCTAAGTTACCGGATGATAAAGAAAATGTCTAAACAAATTTATTAGAAAGTAGGTCTACTGATTGGGTCTTAAGGACACCCATGGCCAGTATTATTTTCATTGTAACAAGTAAAAATTGTTATCCAAAACTAAACTGAGCCTAAATTCAAGGTTTCTAAAACACTCCAATGATCCCAAAATGCATCCACCATTATGGCATCTATTTAGGAGGAAAACACCCATAGTTTTGCATAATTCACCCACCGAATAAGTATTTAGAAAACAATCGTTACATTTTCGTTTTGCTTCCTGAATAATTTGGAACTTTCCTTAAGAGCAAATGTAATCAATAAGCAATTCTAGTTTCTTGAGTATATGATTTCATGAAATTTTATGAAAGATCATTACGCAATAAATACTTCAGGAAGCGTTAATAGAGAAATTAGTATATGAAATAATTTATGGGAGATGATCTTCACCAATTTTACCCCTAATAGAACAAGAGAGAGGAGTTCTACTTCAGAATTGTACAGAATTAATCTTTTATCATGCAAATATAAATTTACAAAGAGTCTAAAAAGTTAGTTGGGTATGCATTTCAATTGCTATAATATGAATATTTTGGCAGCTAAATTTTCGTAGTTTCATTATTTTGTGGTACGTTTTCACAAAACTATGAGGGATTATGCGCATTTTTTTTGTTATTCTAACCAGCACACCACGCTAAATCGAAGAGAATGTTTTAGAAAAATTAGCCTCCATATCATGGCAGGATGCTTTTTAAATGATCCGAGTCCGTAACATCTCCGGTTATTTCTTTTTGTCGGCCTGTTGTGCTCTCACCGGAAATAGTCTTCTACGTCCACGAGTCGAGTTAAAATTCCGTCCATTACACTGGAGGAAAAAAAACTATATTCTCTTTGGAACGAACAAGTGTTCTGCGTGACGTGCTCAAAATAAAACGATCCACCCTGCCACTGGAGAGGAGGAAGCACGAGAAGATTGCTCTGTCAGAACAATCGTCCTCCTCAGACACCGGCTGGTAATCTGCCCCGGCCCTCCTTTTCTACGGGAGAAAAACCCAGCTTTTGTTTCCACCGACACCCTTAGCAGCAAGTGGTGAACAACAAACACTGTTACCCACTACATTCCCCTATATCACTCGGCTTTAATTCACCCACCCCCTCACCCCGGCAACTCTCGCCTAACATCTCTCCAAGACGCCCCCGTGAAAAGTGGACTAGTCTCGAGCACTCCGTCCGCCGTTTGCTTCTGCTCGCGACGCGGGCTCATATATATGCGCCTAGCTCTCCTCAGGGGGGATGGAAAAGGGACGTTGCAGACGAATCAGAGACATCGCCTCTTCCTCCCTCCACTAGACTCCCCGCGTCGTCTCCTCCTCGCCACTTCCTTCCTCTATTCCTCAACCCGACCCGAGCCTCCCGGTAGGAGACGAGGGTTCTGTTTAAACCGTTTAGCGTTCGATCTTTCTCGTCTCGACATCTGCCGACTTCCGACGCCTCAATGTATAACCTTCGCGGAACCCCCTTCGCGATGAAATCAGCCGCCTGCTCTTTTGCTGAAATATCGTGTGATTCAGGCGATACGTTTGATTCGCTGCTTATGTTTCCTTTGAAATATTGATGCAGTTCCGGTATTCTTTTTAATTCTTCCTTCTGTTTCTTACTTCATCCATAAAATAAGTAGAAGCACCCAGAATCGAGGATTAAGGCATTAGTGCTTTTTCTTTTATTTCTTTGAAGGTACTTGAAACGTTTTGAAAAACGAATTAGTTGCCCCTTTCGTCATAACTGGTAATATTTGGAGCTAAAAAGCTATGTTACATTTCTGTTGACCATAATTACTTACGTCTCAAAACAGGATGATGCAAGGAAGATTATAGCTAGCAAAATAAGAATAAACTGGGTTTAACGAACCAGGTACTCCAATCAAAATCATGACGCTTATTTTTATATCAAATTTTTTTATTTGGTCCAATAAGTTTGCTATCCTTAAAAGATTGTATTCTCTCCTGGCAAATTATCATGTTGGACTACCCAATAACTTACCTCCGGCTTTGTCTTAACCTCTTCTTTCCGGCCGACGTTTCACCAGCACTATTGGTGGTAGTATGGAAAAGTCTGCTGTCGTCGGCAAAAGTGAAGAACCTAACCTGGAGATAAGGTCTGGAGAGAATTACCAGCCTAAAAATGTTATCACATTTTGCAGCGTCTCATAAAGGAAAATTTTCTCTTGGCAACGTATTTTTAAATGAATAAGTTGAACAAATGAAGCGTAGCATTGTAACAAGCGAAAATTCCTGTAAACACCGCAATGCAAAATAATACAAATATCTAAAACTCTCTTGAAAATGTAATTCATTTTTATGAAAATATTAATTCGTAAAATCATAGTGTACGTACTGCCAGCAGAAATTAAATGCTAAGCGATGCGACTTCAATTTCAGCAGCCATGAATCCAAAGATTGGCTTTCTGCAGCTTTAAATTCTCTTTTCAGCTGTCGGCCACTTTACTAGCTTAGTCTTTTCTGTGAAGTCCTTCACAATTTGACATATGTTTACGTAATGTTTATGTAATATCACATTCTTTGCATCTCTTTGTAATCTTTCTCACATTTTTTCCTTTAATTTTTGTATTCATTTGTTTATTGGGTCGCAAAAGATGTCCAATTAAAATATCTCTTCCTCTTTTCAGAGTTTTTATCCTGCATTTTTTAATCTCATTTTCCGAAAGACTTCTCCATAAGTTCTCTCTGTCCATTTGACCTTCATCGCACTTCGAAATATCACATTTCCAGTACAGAAGTCATTTTCCGGGACTCCCAACCATAAAAGTGCATACTCCAAATATAATTGTAATGAAGATCTTCCTTACTCTCATGCTAGAGTTAATAGCTTTTAATAAACTTTTCCTTGGTTAAGTCTAGGCCCGGTCATCTTCGCTTTATTCGTCACTGTTGATCTCACTTTCCAGATTCAGCAAAATTCTTGCTGCTATTGGTTGGTGCTATTTTTCGCTACATGAATTTGATGTTGACTCTGATTTACTATCAGAAGCAACCATTTTGGTTTTACTAACGTCAATCTTCAAGTTGTATGTAAACAGGTAAAAAGTTCACCCACCGCAATTTATCGCACCCTCATGCAAGTTCTGAATTTTTGGCAGTTGAATACATGCAGTTTACAAATTGCTACATCCCTACTTCATCTGTTGGCCTGTGTAACAGCCTAACATTTTAAAAACCGCGGTTTTGAATCCACCTTGGGCTTTTGTATTTCATTGGCCTTAAAGCTGAAGAACAAGGATAGCTGTACTGATATAATCGTCATCGTTGAAGAATGTGAAACCAGATCTGCCGACAACACACTACTTAAAGAAGGTCGAGTGAACCAAAGGCAACTTATACGATAAAAAAAATCATGCATAATTGATTCGTACTTGAACATATAACAAGAAGCATCTATTTTCAGGCCACCGCAGCAAAAAAAAATTCATTAGTGAGTCCAAGATAGCTTAGGGGAACGCTAGCAACGATAGCTCAGGGGAAGCATATTGAAGCTGTTCGTATTCGCAATCGGTTACATTTCATGAATCAGTTTTCGCAGTTAATATGACGGGAAAAGAGTTATTTTGGGAATGTAGTATCGCAATGGCTTATCTTGAAGGATATAAAATGGAAATATTTTTTTTAAACGCATTTAATTATTTGGAAAATGTATGTACTGTTTTGCTTGATAGTCATATATAATGATAATTTTTCGCCAAAGCGGGGCTTCACTTTCGTGCAACATTTATTCTTTTCTATAATCTATGACAAGTTTTAATGAAAGACACGCTTTCAGGTGAATATTTGCGGTTATTCACTCAATGTTTGAAAAAGAGAAGTAGCAAACATCAACTTCAGAATATGAAAACACTGATTTATTGTATAATGATTATAAATTAAAGCATGAGAAAACTTAGCATAGTAAATTAGCCGACGTATCCATTTTTATAGACTGAGATGGAATGAATTCATTGCAATTTCAAGTTCGGTATTTCAAAGCTTCGCACTAGCCACTCGGGAAACGTTTTTCCCATCCGATGCATGATGATGGACTTCTAATGCCGGGCAACCTTTGATCCCATGGTTATTTTTCCCTTTATTCACGGCAGTTGGAAGCTTTATGGACACGAAATTACACAAATCAAGTTACAAATCTGCCATAAATGCTATTTCTGTTTATGAATTCCGAGGTCATAAAGTCAGGATTTATTGCCTCGACTGTGGATATTGGGAAACACTGAATGAACGCTGAACGCACACTTTATTAACATCCCAGTGCATTTCTTTCCTTTTCAATTAATCATCAAAGTGGATCGTTATGCCTTTAATAATAATTATTGACGAATTCACTCATAAAATTCAACCCATAACACATTACTATATGTCACTGTCATAATTCATATTTTTCTCAAAACTATACCGAGTAAAACATATATGTTAATAAAAACCAAACTCTACTTAAGACTAAAGTTACACTTCATGACGCATAACCAATACCTCCATACCAGCGACTTTGTTGCTATATCTTTTTTACCTCTTCTCTAACTCTTCCACTAGTCTTTGGAGGGCTAATATACAATTTAGCACCACAAGCCCGACAAATTTTCTGGAAATATGATTATTTGGCGTAAAGCCTACTCACTTAAACATATGTTGTTCACAAACTAATTGTGCCACGTTATCATAACTTTTAACATCGTACTGATTTTTTTGTAAAGATTGGCTTTTGCATTCGTGAAAAAAATAAGGGAGGAAATTAAGGAATCTCCGTTTCTGTCCTCACTTCTGTACTCACAAGAGAACGTGGGAGTGGCGAAGTATTTTTCTGAGCACTTTCAGCCAATTTTTCAAATTTGAACTTTTCTAAAATCCAAGAAAATTTTATAGAATCCAAAACAATACACTTTAGTGTAAGTAAGAGTGAGTTTTATTACATCTTAGTAGAAATATTTGAAATAACCATCGAGAAAATTTTCAGAAATCAGTAAAATACTGTCATCAATGACGATAAAAAATCGAGAAAATAACCTTATGTCATCAATGATTTTTCAAGGCCCAACGCAGTCGACTTGAAGATAAAATTAGTTATATGTACATTAAACATATTAACTACGTTCAATCCCATTTTACAATAATCAAGTTACAATTTCTAAAAAGATACCTTTTCGTAGAGTGACTTCGTTATTAATTAGGACCCACATTATACAATTCAAATGTGCCTTACCATAATATAAATCATTTATTTCGGTTATTTTGTTTTCAGATATAATTGTTGTTTCACCTCTTATTCTTGGTTACTAGTTTTACACTAACTTAGTTAAAATCGATGCTGCGATGAACACAAATGCCATGTAACAGCCAATGTTTTGTTGGTTTCTTTTGCCACATAATTTAACTGGATTTAATCCAGAGACTGATAACAGAAAATGAGAAACATACTTATTTCGGAAAATTCCAAAGATTTTTTTTTAAAAGTTCATTCAAATTATGTATTTTCTATCGACCATCCCTAAAAATTACTACATTCATTTAATTATTAGGACTTATGCAAGGTATTGTGCCAGAGCAGGAGTTCGATTCCAAGCAACCAAATTAAGTCAATCGTTACGAAGAAAATAATTCAACACCAAATAAAATGTTACATCCAATTGTACTCATTAAAATTCATTAGAAAACTGCTTTAATCTTTTCTAAAATTTCCATCTCTAGCCGTCATTTAGACAAATTAAAATATGATAAACAAAGAGAGTAAAATAAGACACTGGAATCAAGAAAAGTAAAATTTGGTTAAGAGATTGATTAGCAAAGAGTGTTGACAGTAGACTCATGGATTTAAGCAAAAAAGGAACCTAATATGTTGAAAATTTGATAAAATTTTGGCTAGTTCTACGTTACTAAAGATATACCGTCAGATACATAATGAAGTCAATGTGGATACAATGGATTCGATGGTATTCTTGGAATGAAAAAGAGTGATAAGGCAGATACTGAAAACAATAGTCTCTTTCAAAAATTCAAATGGGGAAGCCAAACGTAATGAATTACAAAAACAAAGTCAATATGAAATATTTAGAACAGCTCCACCCAGTATTCTGGAGAAAAAGATAGTATTAGTAAGCACATAAGCCGAGGAATCGCGTAAGCAAAAAAGGGGCGCGCTGAGAAGGACGGAAATTGATGGGAGGGACGACTGAAAATATATAAGAAATATATAAGTTGAAACATCAATATGAAGTGCTGAGTTATACTTCCCTAAAACTTGAAGTAAAAGAGAGTGAACGAGAATATTTGGCAAGCTTTTCAAATCCCAGTACGCGAATAATAGAGAACATGGGACTAAAGAAGAGAGCGGAGGTGAAAGTTGGATTCAATAAACCTAGGGTATGGGAACAAAGGAAATTGCTTAAAGCTACCCAGTTTACGAAAATAAGTATATAAATAAAATAAGATGAGATATTAAATTGTAATGGATTATTCAGTTCCCTGCAAGAATGGAGAAGGCTCAACAAGGAAGAAAAAAGGAATAGAATAGGGGTTTCGGACAGCACGACGGCAGAAAGAATACATTTCGATAAGCAATAGACTTTTCCATCAAATGAAAGGTAGAAAGGAGCAGAGTACCATATAACTTCCCGGAGAAGAGTGAACATAGGAGCATGCTCCAAAGACGAAATAGGTACCAAATATTAATGTCCTTAGGAAGAGAACTAGCAAATAATGCCTTAAAAATACACGTGAAAATCATCTTGCGGGTAGAAAAATACACTAAAACGACATAATAACAAATTGCTAGAATGATTAAAGAGACGTAAGAGATGTTATTTTTATTTCTTAAAACGCTATTTTTCTATCGTTATCATAAATATTTGTGAGTAGCAGTTAGGTAGTGACCATTTATTCTCCTATTTAAAGTCCTTCCGAACTTAATTTAATAACATTCTAGGATTAAAATTAAGTTCATGCTAATTTATTAGCATTTTTCATATTCATATCATTTGACTTTCTCGCAACAATGTACCCAATGTTTGATAATTTCTATCTAGCATTGAGTTCGGTTTAGGAGATAAAGTAAGCGTAACATTACAGTTCCTTTATCTTTTTTTTGTAGTATCCTTTCTTAGTCAAGTTTAATTTCTCCTTAATAAAATACTTTTTGAGCATCTAAACATACAGCGTAAGAGTTTTGGGGCACACAAGGTCTACATTGCGTTTTAGCATAATATCTTTTTCCCGTAAACAATTTCGTCCGTAATGCTGAATTTATATTATATCTTGTTTTGTTTTCTATTCATTGCAGTCTTCAAATTTATCGCATTTTCGCTGATACAAGAATAATCAAGCCATTCATTATCGCAAAATACAACTGGACGGAAGTTCAGACCCGACGTCATGCATTTATCTTCAGGCTATTATTCTACATTTTGCTTCCCCTTACCGTGGAGTTAGCTCCAACGCAGAAGTTTAGGCTATCAAAGAAAGCTCTTAAGGAGACAATGAACTATCATTTCTGAGAAAAGAGATGAATGGAACACTCATGTTCAACTGCGCGGTACATGATTTTTTCCGTAAATAAATTAGAGTTTGGCAGCCGAGTGCTGCAATGGGTCTTACCAAACGCCGGCCATACATTACTTGGAATATGCTCTAGAAATGTAGAAGAGATGACAGAAACAACTGTGCTATACGCATATACCTGTAAAATGGCTGAAAACAGTTCCCGAAGTTAAGAAAAGTCGTTTAAAAGTTACTCAACTCTGCTACGTCCTGTTTCCGTTCCAGCCGAAGTTACCTTCTCAGGATGTAATGGAGCAATTAAATTCTAATAAATCCTCTATTTTCTTTAGTTTAAAGATAACTTTAGAATCTTCAATTTTGATTGCTAGAAGAAATTTGAGATGGAAAGTGAGTGATAAATAAATGTTCTTACGGGACAAATTCAGATATTGAGATGTCTCGATCACCATCATGTAATACTTAAATTCATTTCTGCGTAGATCATGGGGTGAGGTCATTACATCGTCCTTTACTATATTACTTTTCCTTGAACAAAAGAGGAATAAGCCTCCATGCTTTTTCAATACAAGCGTGCCTAATAATAAATATGCGAAATGGTATTTCTATTTTTACTTGGCACATGTTTTCCCTGCTAACATGCGTACGCAGCAAATTATTCATTCAAACTTAGTGAACTTAGCCTTCAATCATAATGAATAGGTTTTTCATTGGGCATATGAATCTTTGTGATAGGTTTATGTCATCGACAGCTGTTTAAAACGGGATCGGGTTGGTGTGGAGGCTAGAGTACCGGCTAACCGTACGAGCGGCCTACAGAGGAGGATATTTTTCAGAGGAAACCCAATCCCTACTTGAATGACATAAGGAGGACACTTCAAGTACAGTACTCCGTCTGCCGGATAAGACGTTAAACCGTGGTCCTCTTGGCACCTTTCGTTGAGAGCAGGCTAATGCCGACGCTGGGTTTTTATCCACCCTTCCGCCCTTAACTGTTCCGTATGGCGAAAATGACCTTAGCTGTCGATCCCTATTTAAAATGTAACCTCCTCTCTTTCCTTGGTTCAAGCGTCCATTATCCAAAAACTGCACCCAAACTTGTCCATCGCATCTTCCCCCAAGTTCCATATCCCGCGTGAATATTATGAGCAACTTTGCCAGTTCTCTCAGCTCGGCATTCTCCCCATTTTGTTCCAGCCTCTGTCATTATAACGGCCAACCCATTCAGGGTAAGTAAGCTGCAAAAATCTCAACCCCGTCTGCACCTCACTTTTCTCTGTGTGATTCGAGAACAAAAAAACTCCTACCTAGGTAATTCCTTCGCGCCTCCATGCAAATCACCCACCAAGAAACTCCATCTGGATGAGGGTCGTGGGATAACACAAGGCAACGTTTATTGCCGGCTCCGCTCATCCCATTCTTTCGGTTCCACTACCTCGTTCTCCGTATCAAGCAAAGGAGAGGAACGAAAAAGAAGAGCGGAAATAAATACCTCCCGTCCATATTACATGTACCTTCCAGCAAATGACTATCGGCCTATCCACAGGGTCCAAATTCCTTCCAACCCCCGAACCATTCTCTGGTGCCCCTGAAGAGTAGAGAGCCTGGGAAGGCTCTTGAACCAAACACAAACAGTCTCGGAGGCCCTTTCGTGTTCCTTGCTCTCTCTGTTTTCTTCCAAAAACAGTGAATCCCAAAAGGCACGCACCTAGTTTTCTTCTAGTCCCACGGTGCCATCCGACCCTCTCCCTCTCTTTCCTTCTCCTCGATTCACTCCGACACCTCTCCCACTTCCGGTGCTCACCCTTTTCTGCCTCTCTCTCCCTCTCTCACCCACGCTCACCCTGTTTGCATTTACATTTCTCCCGTTTTCACCTCGTTCGACCCTCGAAAACCTCTTCCGTGCTTACCTCATTCAACGAGGCCATTTCCTCGGCCGGAATCCTTTAAAAGCCACATTCTCGTCTCCTCTTCTTTCCCTCTGTGTACTTCTGGGTGCCTCTCTTCCTGGAAACAAGAGGTCTCTACTCTCATGCCTTGATATCTAGCACGCAAAGAGTACCGGGCTTCTCTGTTTTACCCCGTTTTGTCCATCTGGAAAATACTCATCCAGTTAAGAAAACCACATCAAGGAAAGGTTCAAGGAAAATTACATCATTCTACGCTGCTGATAGCTCCCACAACTTTTTCTTATGAGTTTCGTGACCAACTAGACGATCTTTTTTTAAAACAACAAGCTGAATAAAATAAGCAAAACACCACAACACCACCAAACTACATACTCTATAGTATTACACACTTATGATCATGGCTATGTCTATGCTATCATATATTACTCCTCCGTCTTTTAAATAACTCGAAAGTAGATTGATCTTTTTTATTTTACTTCCAATTAAGCCTTCAAAATATGCGATTACTAGGACTTCTCCGGTATTTTAATGTAACAATCAAAGTGACCCCCTTGGAGGATAGGTAATTTAGGGAAGGTAAATAGCAGCCAAATTCATTTTCATCATAAAGTGAAGTTAGGCCGGAATGGGTAGAATTTATATTGTAAATGGCTGAGAGAAACCCGACGTCGGCATTAGCCAATTACATATTGACGAAAGCCTTCCAGGGGACCGCAGTTGAACTTTCCATCCAACGGCCGAAGTACTCTCTTTGAAGTGTTCTCCACACAACACCTATGCAAGAATCGGGACTACTCATTCCGCTGCAGCTGGGATCGATTCCAGGCCATAGGGATGAGATACTCTTAATCATGCACCAACCCAATTCCCGGGATCTCTTTGTCTCTTATTTTTCCTGGCTCTTGCAATAGTACCGTTTGAATTAGCTCTTGGCAGCCACATAGAAAATAATGCGTGCAGAATTAGTCATCTTCATCACACCTTTTTATTGTCTCCTATTGTAATGTCTTATGCTAGGTTACTAAATTTTATTTTTTGAAGGCATAGGTTGTAACATTTAGAGTTTTCTGACCTTTTTAGATCTCGTCGCGCATTTATGCCACTGTCAAGACGTGTGGGCTAGGTGTCAGCCTAAATCACCCAGTGCTCCGGTTGTGCAATCCAAGAGCATTCAGTGTGTCTCAAAAAAAGTGTAGAGGGGTATTTTACTCAGGCATTTTATAAACTCGGTTCCCAAGCATAGTTCTGTCTTATTTTCGAGAAAGTCCGTTTTCGGTCCAGATGAGTACCAAATATGACTATCTTGCAAAAAAAATGCAAAAATAGCCACATTTAAGCGCTCAGAGCAGTCACTTTTTCAACAACAAGAGGGCCGAAGAAAGAGGATGAAATACATACAAAAGTAGCCTCATTCAATCTAGGACTGAGAGTTAAATCTTGCCATCTCTTTGTGTGTATTTTTGGAGTTTATATCTTTGTTAACGAGCACAATAGCGCACTCTGTACCCACAGCCATTCTGTTATTCTTTCCACGGTAGGATTTCTCCACGCAGCTCTCAGGTTCCGTGATATCATGAATACGAACACGGTGCGGCCTATTTCGTGCCTTATATTCGCCAAAAAATATTTTTTTCTCATGGTGGGGGTAAAAATTAATTTCAACGTTGCTTCGGGCTGTAAAAACTAATTAAAATTCCCATACTCGGCCTCTCAAATTAAGAAAAATTTGTCTACTCCCATTAAATGATTAACTGTTATCTTTTCAGTATTAATAAGCCGAGCATGTTATCCATTTTCCGGACCCCCCAGAGAGCGTCGCAAGAAATAGGTCAACTGCTAATCATGCCCACGAGTTGGACATATTGAATGTGCTATCAGCACTGTCAATCACAGCATTACATTATATGCTATTTGTTGTTCATTTGGTTCGGTTTTCTGGCTCTGACGGCCACGTCTGCTAAACTGAGGGTCGCAGGTTCAAGCACCGCCTGGGTGGAGTATTCACCACTCAGGGCATGGCTGTTTTTGTTTCTCTGTTGTTTGTTGTTATTGATTGCCAACTTTGCTGTAATCTAGCCGATAAAAAAAAGATGAATGTACATAAATGAAAAATATATTATATATGAAGAAGTCCAATGACAGATCATTTTCATAGTTAGGTGGGTACATCCTCAAAATATCAGGAAGTTAGAAGGCAAGTATTAAATAATATATTTGGAGAATGCACTTATACGGCAGAGAAACGCAGGCAACAACAGTTTTACAGCCAAAGAGGTTGGAAGAAATTGAGATGTGGTGTTGTCGAAAGAGATCGCATCGGAAAGTAGATACTTGCCTAAGGAGATGTACTACGAGGAGCAAAAGATAAATTTAAGATGAAAAGCCTGAGTAGAAGAACAACAAAATAATTGGACGCATTTTGAGATACCAATGTCCATTGAAAACGATAAAGGAAGGACAAGTATTTGTAAAAATTACAGAGGAAGAAAGAATGGCTGAGAATAAATGAGGCGAATCGCAAATGAAGTCTAAGTGAATAACTATGTAGGAATGGAGCAGTTTGTGGAGTGGAGAGTTGATTAGTGAGTTGTATGAAACCATCCTTTGCATAGATCACAGCTTCTTTAAATGCGGTGGACGGAGCAGAACGCTTGAAGTGCAATCCATTAAAAATCGGTACCCCAAGGAAAAAATCCTTGCCAATGCTGGAGTTCGAACCCGTGCCCTTTATGTGGGTAGCTGGTGCTCTAACCACCCCACGAGCCCGATTCTCCTCTTTTAAGAAATATGTTAAACATCATGCACACAAACCCACGAGTAAGACACATTATACATGTCATCATCTCCTTCCAATCATGGGCGCATCATCCTCAGCTCGTTCGTTCCCTCTCCCTGCACCACTCCCATAAACCAATGCCCCTCTTATTCCCAGAGACGCAGTTTTTACACGCCCGAACGATCTATACCCAAATTTATTCAACCCTCTGGGTTAAAGAAAAACACTCCCTGAAGAGGCATTTGGCAGATGACGCCGCTGGGAGTAACCCAACTGGGACTTGAGGCGAGGAGGGAAGACACTGTCTGAGCCCGCCAACTTGCTCCCCTATCCCGAAATTTCTCTCTCACCACCTCATCTGCCTCCCTCGTAACGTACGTGTGGCACCCTCCCACCAACACCCTGCCGCCTCCCCTCCTACTCCTCCTCACTCACCCTATCACTTTTCCCCGCTCTCTCTCACACGCACCAAAACCCTTTAACCCCGGGCCTATTGGCTTTACATGATAGGAGAGGTAGGAAATAGAAAAAAATCACACTATATTTTTCTGCATAATTCATATAAATCAGAAAAAGAGCTAGAGCACGAAGCTCTGTAAAATAAGGAACAAATAAGCGCTATAAGAATTATAAAAGTTAACATTAAGAGCATTTTGTATGATTTTACACTTTCCCGGCGAATAACATTTGTGTAAATTTCTCGGGCTCGCCACCGGGTAAGATATTCATAAGCAGCCGACGTTTCGGGTTCCGAATCGTTACCCATTCTTGAGAATGGGTAACGAGTCGGAACCCGAAACGTCGGCTGCCTATGAATATCTTACCCCGTGGCGAGCCCGAGAAATTGACACAAATTAAGAGCATTGTTTCAAAAATGATATTCTGAGAAATTTGGACAAAAGATGTGTCAATCAGTTCGAATACATTGATGAAAACCACAAGTAAGCCATGAATTTAAACGCCGCGCATCTTGAAAATAACTCTGAAGGCGTAATAACCGGAATTTAAAATACTCTTACTAATCACCATTATATTTGTAAGTATATGTATTAGAGAGGACCCTTAAACAAGTTGACATTTCCACTTAAAGGTTAAATACTGCTCGGTCCGGTAAAATCAATACACTGGTATCTTTAAATGGGATGTCGGGTGAGGAAATCCGTTGCTAGTGTATGACTGCATACTCTAAAAAATGAAAACAAGTGAAGATAGTAATAAATTCATCCTTTAATTTTTATCATTGGGAACACATTACGAAAACCGTTTGCATTAAGATTCCAATGTTTTGATGAAACTGTATTTGACGGTAAACATTCTAAAGAGGATATGCCTCTTTATGAGCTAATATTGCTGGAAATTTAAGAGTTCATTAGGTACTGAGGGCCGTTACGGTAAAATAACATAGAATCGGCCTAATAAACGCGCTATATAACTCCAAAGAATAAGATTGTGAGTTTTAATCGTAATACTATTGATTTAGGGCTCCTTAACAGCTATATGAAATCTTTAAAGGAAATATAAAGAAAAAGAAAAGTTTACTTTTTTCTATAAGATGAAATAAAACAACCTCTCACGTCAAAAATAACAGTTTTTTTTTCTTTTGCTTCTCCTGTAAGTAAATAAAGTAGAAAAATATGAGTTACGTGATTTTATAACTACGCTACGAAAGGATGAAGATTAAGTTGAACAAAAAAGGTAGGCATTTAACTCCATACAAAATAAATTAGAATAATTTTATCAGAAGATAATGATTAAGATCTAAAATATAGTGCATTGTAGAAGAAGGAGGAGGAGGTAGAATTTCAGATACTCGGAGAGTAAAAATAAATCGTCTGCAGTGAGATTCGAAACTAAATCCCACAAATATGCGTCCAGTGCTTAAATGAATAAATTTATTAATACGTCCTGTTTTTCTGTGAGTTCCATGGTTTTGACTGAGAATTTTGGACTCCCTGCCGCGTGGGAAAGAGAGGTAATGTAAGGGAAAAGACTTTTGAAGGTGGGAAAATAGGGAAGAGAGACGGCTCATCATGTCCTGCTTTGATGTGGAGGACACAAATGATAATTATAATTATTAATTATAGAGGGCTGTGATTAACTTCTTCCACCTCGCTTCGCCGCCATTAGAGTGAGCTTGTCACACGCCCGCCCATCTTCCGCACGGAGTCCCACTGATGAGCCACCGACACTCGGAACAATCTCCTTGCCTTCGATCCACACCTCTTTCTCGGGAAGAAGGAATAGGAAAGGAAAAAAATAAGAAAACTCTCGCCTCTCCCCACGCAATCTGGCCGAAGTGGGTACCCTTACTCCACCTCTCTTTTTCCCCCATCCATACTTAAGATTTACTTTCCCGCCGCCCCCTCCCTCCATATCACGTGCCCTGCATTCTTGTCCTTTCCTTGGAGCAAATATGCGATGGATTCAAAAACTTGCAGTCCTTTACTTACATCTGACGGTTATACATAATATTTTATTCACTTTTACCGTTATACAATATGTAAGTGTGAAATTACTTAAATGTAGTCAATCGAAAAACATACCCACACAGCAGTTTTCAGAACGGATTTGTGTCCCCTCTTGCCAAAGTACATTGAGTATCCAATAAAAATCTGCTAATTTTATTTCCATACATAATTCGTAATACCCTATTTCCAAAGCACAGAATTCAAATGTAACTTTTATTCCGATACTAAACTGTGTCATATCATATAAGTAGTGTTTCACTGGGTTTTTCATTTGCTGTACGATATTGGCAACATAATTCCGCATATATCACTTTTCTCATTCCCTTTGTGTTTTTTTTCACATTTTTCTCTTAATAATATTTCTGTCGAAGACGTTCGACAGCATTTGATGCAATATTTTTACTATTCCTCCAGGCATATGCTCTGTCACTGTAATAGTGTTTATAACAATAAGTATACTTACAATGGCATTCCTTGCTAATAATTTTGTTAACTTAGTGTTAAATCATCAATTTGTTATTTCCCGTCAATAAAATTCAATTAAAGTATTTTTATCACAATTGCCAATCTCTCGATCGTCTCCTCATACCCTTCAACAGTCTTGCTAACCTAATCGATGTATCAATCCGCACTCAATATCCAACACCTCCCATGAATTTAAAATGTTCAGCTAAAACTTGATAGAGTATCTGGATGTTCAGCGAAAGAAACTCAGCCCAACAATTATTTACTGAAAGTTTATTTACTGCAAAGCTCAGGAAATCAATACTCGTAATCATGAAAATACGTGCACCGCACACATGAAGATGCGAATGTTTAGATTAAAGTGGATCGTGCAGTAAAAAAAAACCTTGAGTGTAAATTTCTTTCACTTTGCGCATACCACCCTATCATTACTTCACTAGCTTTTGCGAACAGAATCCCTGTCGTATATACATTCCCCAATCTTAGCAGGGTATTCCGTCCGCATCCCCTTTTGTGTTCAACCCTTCCCTTCGGTCCTTTTTCCATTCATCCCCCTTCACCCCCTCCCGTCACCGCCCCTCAACAACCCCCACTCACGCCTCTAAGATACCCCCTTCTTCCGCTCGATTGATTTTCTAAGCCTACCCCTCCCACTCCTCCTTCCCTCCCACTTCCTCCTCCACAATCCCTCTTCACCCCTCCCTCTCTCGCCCTACTCCTCTCTCCATTACCAATCAATGACTTGCGCTGTATCCACATGGAGTGGTTAAAGTATAGGGAGAGTCATAAAGAATCACGTAAACAAGCTTCCGGTTTCCGTGATTTATTGGAATTCTAACGCGCTCTCAAAGATTCAGCGGGTTTCATCATTCCCCGTCTCGTCGTTCGGTTGATTCGATTATTTACGATTTTTGCTGAGTCGCAGGTAAGCACGTGAACCTGCGTATCAAAGAGTTTTTTTATCATGAGATGCAAGGAAATTGGGTGGGAAATGCGAAAGTAGCTAAATCAATTTTCATCTTCGAATCGGCATCTTGATACCGAACAGGAATCTATACCCCACACTACCTTTCATTTGTGCCCCTATATAATATGACGTCTTGTTGTACATTCTTCCATCTCTGGCATAAGTATCACTTGCTTTTGCCAGGAAAAATTGGACTGTGTGCTCAGTAAACCAAATAAGATACCACAATGATACATAATCTTTAATATTAATGTTTAGTTCTGGAGCATTTTCTTTGAGAGTATGTAGCCCATACATCTAAAGTATCTCTGCAGTGATTGAAAAATAGAAACTAAACAAAATTCATTAAATCAAGAAGATAGCAAAGCATTAACATTTGGTAAAATATACGAACGCAAATATGCAACTACAATTGCTAAAAAATGTTATAGAAATATATTGCTGGTCTGTTTAGTTAATTAATGATACAATATAGTTCCGACATAAGTGAACAGGAATAAAGTTATGTCCATGATTTACATTAACATATTACAATATTGCTTTTCAAACAGGCAAGAAATGACTTCGAATTTAAATTCATTTATACCCTCTTGGTTGGATATGAGGTCAATAACATATTTCCATATTCTAATGTCAGGAATTAGTGTCGATAATTCATCAAAATTTGCTCTACGCCAACGAAGATAAAATGACGCTTAGTGGGTGATTATTGAGTTATGTCTGGCGGTCGGAGAAGTTATGCTAAAATATCAGGTGGAACTGAATATCATTCTCCTAAAAATTAACTCCCATCTATTTTCCTCTGCCGTGCATTTTCATTCCATAATTCCCTGATACCATACGAATATGATATAAATTTTTGTAGCATTTACGGAAAGATACTTTAGCACAATACCGTCCCTAGAACTTCATATAAAAATTTACGTAAATACAGCCTTGCACACATCTAAGTATCTATATGGTTATTAATGAACATGGTGGAAAAATTTGGACGTTAAGAGTAGCAAAATAAAAGAGGGAATTAACAAATAGAAATATGGTATCCTGGAGGAATGATGAAGAGTAAGTAGAGAAAAAGGGTTGCAGATGTGACTAGAGTACAGGCCTCTCATCCAGGGACTGAGAATTCGAGTTCCGGCTGTGGTGGAAACTTTTCAGAAGAATCACGATCCCTACTTGGGTGCCATGTGAAGAGAACTTAAAGCCATGGTACTCCGTTGATTGGAGTTCAACTATTGTCCTCTCAACACTGTTTGTTAAGAGCATACGAACTTTGCCGCCAGGTTAACCTCAGTTGCCGTTCACCTCCCCAAATAACCAAATCAGCCATAATCACCAAAGACAAAATCTTAAGAAGAGCGATAGACACAAAGATCTTGATGAAAACTTTGCAACATTTGAAAGGCAAACTTCTAAGACTTAACATCTACCTGAAATTATAACGATAGAAGAAATGAGTGGAAGAACTACTGAGGAAAGTAAGTCGAAAAATAAGTTGAAAGATGGAATACGTACAGGAAACTATGAACGAGAGTAAAATGAGGAAGTATGAAGAAATAAAGCCTCCAGGATGAAAGAGATTCGACTGGATAGCTGCAGCAAAGCAAACGCCAAATTGGTGACTTTTTATGATAACTTGTGCATAATGTGTCAGCATACATCTTGTATTATTCCATTATACGTAATATATAGATATCTACTAAAACCTTTCTAACGTTTCTGTTTCCTGTGGAGCGGAAAATTTTGTATCATAGGTGGCTTCGGATGATTCCTGCCGGGGAACAAAGAAACGAATGTCTCGGAAAGATCTATTTTCAGCCCCCACTCATTTTCCTCTCCCTTCTTTCTTGGGCGTATCCCATTACATGCCACGTGACACGTTCCCCGTACAAGGATTTCCTTTCACAGCCTCTTAATCCTCTCGTTTAATCACGCCGAATGAGATGGATCAACGTATCGCGCGGTATCTCCTTCGTCTTTCCCAGACACGCTCGCGTCTTGCTAATAAACCTCATTCTTGCTCCGACGCATTTATCAAAGGAAAAGTTCCACCCCTTCAGCTTCTCAATTTTCTTCTTTCCTTTAAAGTTCGGGGTGTGGGTAGTTAAAAACGACGAGACGTTTCCTGTCTAAAGAAAGGGACGGCGAAATAACCCATGCCACCCGATGCTCTCGCCTATTGCAAAATCACACTGAGTAATTTTCCTCGTCGGACCCTCACAACTCCTTTGTGGTACAGTTCCGAGCGCTGATGTATCTTGATGAAGTCGAGTGTCTGTAACGACTTTTTTCAAAGACGTAATGACAAAACGTTACAAAATGACTGAAAAAAACCGGATGTTTTGTGCTCAACTCTAGATTCAGAGTATTTTCAAGCAGTAATATGCAACCTGTCATCCATACATGTCATTGTAATGCCCTTTGGAACCGCAAAATAAAACCCCGAAGAAAGAGTGCGCAAGTAGCTATTTTTTTCACGAAATTATTGCTTCCGGTAACCACTATGAGTGCATATTTTAAGCCTAAGCTTTCACCGACCCTTCTGCTGGATTAATAATCCTTGAGCAGACTTGAGAAAAAATTTAAAAGGACGAAAAAAGCGCAAAAAGTTTAAAGTAATGCCATTCACAATATTGACGAGGCACATTGGTATCCTAACTCCGGCCAAAATGGTTAAACACTCATGGAATTTATGATTCTCGACAAGACAAAATAACGTAATGGAGTGAATAATATGGTATTCATTCTAACTGAAAAACTCTCACGAAATAATTCTACCTCCATTCATAGTTAGTAAAATAGGCGACCAGTAGCTGTTTCCTTTGCGCGATCACTAAGATTTGCGTCTAAAGTTCAATAGTCTGACACGTAGGTTTTCGTTCGTGTCGCCGAAATTGCTACGAGTGGAGAATATATCTCTATCTCTCAAGCAGTGTGTTTGAAAAATTCGAATAGGCTTTTGTGAAACAAACAAAAGAGATTCCAGAAATACATAAGTATATTTACATTTTAGAATTAAATTTAAGGGAATCGTTAATTTCAATTGGTTCATGACTGAGGGGCAATCGATTAGATTTCTCCGAAATATTCTGCAAAATTTTTATGTACCAAGGAATAGGCCGCACTGTAACGTCAGCAGAGTTAAACCTAATGATTACGCAAATACATAAAACGCACAGTATAGAAAGCATTCACCTTGGGATTCATATTTATTCTTTTCCGAGTGCCTCAGCCCAAGCACGGTTACTTTACGGTGTCCCTTGAGAACACCAAACAACTGAAACCCTCAATGAAATTTCAGGCTTGCTTGAATTGTTGGAGCGTTCAACTATATCAAAGAGTTTGTATTTGGTGCAGGCAAATGATATTTTTCACCAACAATATCACACATTCGTGTCCTTTGGAAAGACCATTGGTGTTGAAAATGTACAAAATTGCATTTTCATGTATCTCTCTGAGTAGCTAGATTTAAAGCGTGCAAAAGATACATGTCTATTATCGGAACAAAAGCCTACACGTTACAATCTTAAACTAAAGATATGTGCCTAACATTTGGAGAGTAATGGGAGAAAAGCCCCTGGACGTTTGCCACCAACTCTTGCGGAAATGCTCATACGGGATCCACAGTTTTACGTCCCGACCGATGTACCATTTCATGGCTAAAAAGTTGAAATTATTAAGATCATCGATATTTACACTAAAGTATAAGAGCTCAAGAACTATTGCCTTCCAATAGCCATGCGAGCAAAAGAGGAGGTTTATCACATCAAATATCAACAGATAGATTAACAATTTGTCAAATTTTTGAGCAAAAGACATCAAAGATAGCTTAAAGAACAAAACGAGCGCAAACCAATAATTACAACTGAAATATAAATATTTGATTTGATGATTTTCTTCCTTTGTCTTTTACGCGAAAACTTATTCCCCTGAACAATCATAGAGGGAGTGTTAGATAACCATAACCCAGGTATCCTATACTAGGCCTTTCTAAGAGCCACATGTGGGATCCCATATTCAGTTGGGTTGGTCACTGGCGAAATATTATTTTTCTCGTAAACTAACAGTGATTGAGTAAAAAACGGTAACTTTACTCTATACTATTTGCTTTTATTGATTGTATGGCAATTTCAGGTGATACATTTATAAAATTCAAGATGTCCATTGGAAAGGTTCCTATCTCGGGTTCTTATTCGAGTTAAATAATAACTTATTAAACGTAAAGAGGATGTTCACCAAATCAAATATCAACAGATAGATAAATAACTTGACAGCGTATATATGAGACACTCTCGTAAGTTAGTATTTCCATCACAGAAGAAGGCAATCACGCATAGATTTAATTCCACGTTTTGTCCCGAGAAGAGGATAAAAGCGCCGGAAGGTTGTCATATCGATTTCCTTGTAAATCACGAAAAGCCCCCATCCGTGCCCACGAGAACAGCAGCGGTTAAGATTAGGATGAGGAGACTTAAGTATGATATCTAGTTTCCCCCATAAAGAGAATGTTCATCAGTCCTCCAGCAGGTATTTGTATAGGAAATTCAAATGTGCCGCATGTCACCCGCATGATACTAGCGAGAAATAAAATAAGAATGTAATATTATTCCTATAACTGAGAAGTTTTCAATTACTTACGGTTGGTTACTTTTCACATTATGAGCAATTATCTACACCAAATTCCAAACCTTTTTAACGGAAAGGATACCAATAGTGTGGGGAAAAGTCCAAAATTGTAGATTCAGGGACGCCTCTTGGCGAGCACCTCGCGACAAGGTAGTGCAAAAATCCCCTTCCACTAATCCAATTCCTTTAAGAACCTTTCCCATCCCTGCCCGAAGGAGCTCGCATTCCACGCCACGCACAGTTAGGTCGACTCGCAGGGTACACAAGTGGAAGGGGACCGAGACATGCCCCCGCAGGCCCTTCTTCTGCGAAAAGGGCGCCTCAAGGACCCCTTGAGCATCCTCGACGATTTAGGACCCAACTGCCGAACCCATCTTCCTCCTCGTCTTAACCTCAACGGAGGGCAGCGGGACTTGAGTGACCTCCTCCTTCGCTCCCTCCTCACTCTACGGGAGATGGGCTTCCGTAAAAATCTCCGAAGTTTGAGCGAACAATGGACTGTCCCCACGGAGTTCGACGCTGGGCGTCCGAAAGAAGGAAAAAAGAGAAAATGAGATGGGATAGTTTTGGGAAAGTCTTCGTTTAGCGATCGACGCTCGGGAGAGACTTAGGTCGAGCTTCAACTGGGGTTTTCTCCCCTTGCCGGCGTGTCACTAAGCGTACCACGCAAGGAAGTTCTTCGTTTTTCAAAGGTAGAACGAGCTTTCAAAAGAATAATGGACGGCTAAGCCGCAAACTTGGTGAGAGCTATGTAGCTGAATTATATGACTATCAGCGCGCAGGTAAAAACATTACCACTGATAGGTAATACTAATGCTACTTATTCAAAGGTACTTTGATATGCCTTCGAGTTAATTGATTTTAAATTCAAATTCATGCAGATCATTCCTCATTGGAAGATGTGCGACGTTAATGAGTCCATAAATGGTTGTGCACAGTACTTTGGGAACTCCACACGGGTGAAAACCTATGTTTCACCGACAGAATAAGTGATTCAAACAGCAACTAAAATGTTTTACGCAATGCCACAACGATTGACATGGGTGATAGCAGTTTTATTATTTGGGCATAAGAACCTGACAGAGAATAGATATGTCCTTGAGCACACTTTCTCTTTCCCGAAGAAAACGGGAGCCTCTACAAATTTTGAAGTCGGCAGCCTCAATCATATAGCCGCAGCCAGAGCACAGAGCAAGCAGCAAGCAAGTAGCAAGCCAGAGCACATAGCAAGGTATTCAGAAACCGAGCTGACCGGGTTTGGAACATTCACCACATCTCGCTCGACCATGCTAACTCCAAGAGGGAGCCATATTTTTCTCTCAATGCACACGTTTCTGGATTTTTAATAACTTTAAACTGCTAAGATTCATACGGTAAACTGATAAGATGTATACGGACAAGTAGGTGGTAACGGTAAGCTGGATCGAGTGAATTGTGAAACGTGAAGTGTAAGCTGATCGATTTAGTGGAATGCACCGAAGTCATGTTAAGGTAGTTTGCGAGAGGTGTTTCCCCTAATTAGAAAGACATCATTCAAATTTGATTCTTAAATGTAGGTGACTATGAGAAGCATGAAATTAATATTATAATATAAATGGAGTAAAACCATTGTTTTATTGGATAGAGGTTCTAAGTAGATGACTAAATATCCATACATAAGGATTTAACTTTACTCATTTTTTTACGCTGTTAACCCAAAAAACCCTTCACAGTCTTATTTATGCAATATTTAATTAATTATTGCGGTGAATGGTGAATTTATTTTTTAAATGGCCAAGATGGCGTACAAAAACTAAGCCCTGTTATATTTAATATGCAATTTATAAATTGATGCTACCTCATTTTTTTAATAAAACCCTGACACGCACATTATCCCGTGGACAACTGCTTTCATTAAATGGCAATCATCTTAAAAGTAGTATAGTAACTTTTCGATATTTTAGAACCATTGGAAAGATAAAATATTATTTCTTATTAATCGGCCAAATTCAATGAACATTATCTGAAAAGATTTATCACAAAAACTATCTCCACGATTAGTGTGTAGAACGACGGATGGATTTTCATTCATAATCGAATTAATTTGGCCTATCCGATTCATTATTGAGTTGGCAGACGTGGCGATAAGCCAGCAAAAGCGCAAGAAAGAAAACGCTCCCTGTGACGCAGGCTTCACGCACCTCTCCCGTAAAAAAATATCTCCGAAAGTGGGAGCGAACAATGGACCGTCCCCACGCCGTCCAGGACGCCCGGTAAAAAATAAAGAAGGAAAAAATGAAATAAACCAAGATTGGGGAGTAGTTTTGGGAAAGCCGCCATTTAGCGATCAACGTCAGGCAGGAGAGTCCAATGGGAACAGAGAAGGCGATAGTCGAGCAGGAAGAAGATGAGGAGAGCGGACGTGATCGAGCGGGGGGACGGAGGGAATCGGGGAAAAAATAGCTGGGGGGGACTCGTAGGCGAGATGGGGCGACACTTGAGGAGGCCGAGTAAATAAATGTAATAAAGGAGCGAGAGAGGTATAGAAAGAAAGGAAGACCAGGGCGTGAAAATTGCGGAGGACACGGGGAGAAACGACGTTATCCTGAGCGAGTAAAAATAGGAAGTGGATGGAAGAGAAAATTGTGAGAGGGGGGGTGCGAGGGATGCGGGGAGAGATTGAAGTAAATTGGAGTTGAGTGCAAAAAAGCTCAGAGGGGAAGGAGGAAAAACAGGAGGAGATAAGTAAGGGTAAAGGGGTAGAGAGGAGAAGAGGGTACGAGAGGCAAATAAGACGTATATATAAATTGTTAAATGTCTTTACGAGGCAAGGCCGAGTCTTGAGACTACTTCTCCGACTGAACTCTTGTTTCATAATAAAATAAAATATACAGAAATACCATCTATGAACAGGTACTGATAGAGGTATATTAGCAAGTAAGATTTTTTTCACTCATGAAAACGTTGAAATAAAATTCAGACTCATCACACCAAATTTTCCCCCTGAACATATTAATGAAGGAATGCATATTTTTTCGCAAAAAAATTATTTATTTCAGCTTCTATTGATTTGAAGACTTAACCGTGCTTTTTATTAAACTCTGGGAGTATTTTCTAGTATCTGAATTGCTGAATGATGCGTTTTAATTAATATAATTATTCAACTGCTGCAGCCAGTCCTTCATTTAGAGAAATGCATGCTTATGGGAAAACAAAATTGTCAATTTCAGTTAGCGTTTCATTAGAGTTATACATCCAAAACCAAGTAAAATACAAAATTTGGTTATAAAATAAACTTAAAAAGGCACTCTTGAGAGAAAAACTGGAGAAATTGTCTTCCTACTTTGACTTCCTACTCAACAAATCACTGTACAATCGTTTCCTCAACGCAGGGAATTAATGTATGTGTAAATTATTTGTGCGTAATACAGCAGTAATCCCGGTGTTTCCTATTTTTGTCAATACATAAACAAAGCTCCATTACTGATCAAAATTCGGCTATGCAAAATAGCATTACAACGGAGTGATGCAAAGCTATACGAATCAGTACATAATGCGCAAAACACTAAGAAAAATACACCTTTGGAAGAGGAATTATGAGACTCGAGCCTCTAACCTCTATTGAAAAATCACTTTAGAGTGAAACTACCACACGGAAAGGAGTTGTGCGCAAAACCTAAGGAATCCACCTCCACTGTCATGGAAGACTGAGAGAGAAAATGAAGGTGAAATGGTAGAGGAGTGTGACAGTAAATTTAGTGGAGGATGGGAACACTAAGGGTTTGCGAAGGAGGAAAAGAGATGGTGGCATGTCGAACGCGAGGTGAGTTAATGAAGGGACGATTGGAGAAGATGAGAGGGTTGGATGAGGAGGAGAGAGTGGAGAAGGAAGTCGATGGGAGCTAGTTAGTGGGGGAGGACGGGAGGAACTTCGTGGCGAGGATGAAAAAAAGGGGCATCCTTCTTTCCCTCCACTCTCTCTCTCGACTGAGGGTCTATTTAGCGCATGGAAAAGGGTAAAGGGCCCCAGTGTTGCCCCCTCCCACAAATGACCCCACTCGGGCGTCTACCAAATCCCTTTCTATTGGGGAAGAAGTAGTCGATTTGCAAGGTTGAGTGGATGGTATGAGTTTTGAACGGAAAACTAGTCCCGGTAGGAAATTGCAGTTTGATAAAATCCCTTATTACGCGGGGTGATGATTTGTGATCCACCGAGTTCCTTCCATCCATTACAATAGGCATATATACATATGTATAGAAAGAAAACTTTTAACTCCAGGGATTCATATCCTTAGTAACCCTGAGGGAATTATGTGGGCTAAAGTCTGATGAAGTGTCGTAGAAAGGGGCGGAGTGGAATGGTTAAGGAGGGCATAAGGGTCCCCCGAGAGTAATGGGCCCCGGAAGGAGGCTGCTGTAGGGAGAGTTCGAAGCGAGGAGCGATTGCCAGGGTTAAGTAGCGAACATGGATGGAGAGTGAAAGGGGGCTTAACGTAATGAGAGCGCAATTCATTTCTCAGCTTACTCTTAAGACCGAACACACCAAATGCGATTACCACAGGATTTCTCTGAAGCCAACATTGGCTGACCCCGTAGACAAGAACAAAGAGCTCATGCGTCCCTCAAAGGACATGAAAGTCAACCACGATGACATATGATTGGTACATTTTTTTACTTATCAGAAGCTACTTCGGCGTGATTACCAGAATAACGTAAGGGCTATAGCAGTCAGAATGGGCAAATGAAAGGTTAAAGGGGAACACCCCAGGAATGTGTAAATGGACCCTAGTACATATGTGAAAAGTTTACCCAGTGATCTACAAGAGGGGTAACGGGGATAATTTTAGATTCACCTATAAATAACGGTTTGCTAAATGAGGGTACTATTAGGAAAAATTCGACAGAAAATGGCAGAAACATTGAAAAGTAGAATACCAGTTTATCAGGTATATAAGAATTGAATAGAAATACCAACTGTCTAACTGTTTCCCAGCACCGTTAGAGTTCAAAAATAAAATTACCCTCAAGCATCTTACAAGAAAGCTCATGTCGACGGTCATTATGATTTCACTAACTCAATTTTAAGGGATTAGATAATTAATAAACGCACAAATAAATAGAACAGAAAATTAGGTTTGTTTCATGTATTAGGCGTTTATTTGTCTTTCGTTGACAGGAGAGGTTTTGAGATTCACTGGATCCTTTTTTTTAATTTCTGGCTACGTTTTATCATGATTGAATTGGATAATTAATTTATATTTATGTGAACATTTTTTCCTCCTTGGTTCTGGTTGTAGCATGTTGTTTTTAAAAATTTTGTGCGTTGAATGAGATATCTAATGAAACACGCTATTCATGATTTCTTCTTTTTTGCAGTCAAAATAACTATGCCATACCAAATACAACAGATAGATACCTCAGCTGAGGTATCTTACTCGTGCGTCTGCCACGAGTTGTCTATTAAAGAGAAGAGATATATAATATGCACCATTAAATCTTTCGAGGCTATATGACGTTCCATCAATGGCATAAAATAAAAACCGTTGAAAGATATCACCAGCTTAGGGCATGTTTTACAATTTTAATGCTTCGAATAAATTATTGACATATCATTCCAAAACGAATGAATTTTTGAACAAAAAAATAATCTGGCATGGTGGATGCGGACAAACCAGATTGAGGTTTTCCTTGAATCTTTTTTTTCGTTAATGAAGAAAAATTTCAATATGACCGCTACATTCATATCGATGATCACATTGATGCAATGAGTGCACACCCGCCCCTTTTCAGTTCGAACAAAAAAATAAAACGGAAGATTCAAATCCATCGAAGAAAATTGCTCCGACCATGGATACAGAGCCAGATTTATTTCGCTGCGAGAAAATCGAAGTTTGGAGTAGAAGTGGATGAAAAGAGGGTGAAAGGAGGGATGGGAAGAGGGAGAGAAAATGAGGGAGAATATACGGCAGTGGCAAACAAAACGAGGACAAAAGAGGGGTCCGTTGGCTGCGAAATAAATGAAACTTGAACAGGGAGAAAGAAATAAGAATAGAGAGAATAGGATAAGTTTTATTTGGCCCAAAACAAATTGCGCCTCGGGACACTGCTCCTTAAAGTGGAAGTTTTCTAAACGAGGTGCCGAGTAGAAACCTGAATTTTCCCGGTAACTTATACTTTCGCCGTTGAGGGGCCTCTTGGACCTCAGTTACTGGTGTGATTTCAAAGGCAGCATGATAATGAATTTCCAACACGCAGTAACACTTGTGGCGAGATGAACGAGGCACGTGAAAGGACAGAATAAATTCAGGGTAAGCTTTAAAATAGTCCGTAGCATTAAAACCTCTTTCATTTGCGCCATTAGTAACATATCAGTATCAGGCTGGTCTGAAAAACAGAACTTTTTTAAAGGGACGCAAACAAGGACGGCGATGACCTGATGTGCTGATCACCGAACGCTGTCAAACGATAAAACCATACAAGCATTAACTTTCATCAAATTTATTCTAAATTAAAACATGTTTATGTTGTGATAAACTTACCTTCCGAGTAATTTTGACTACTACAGCAGATAGATCTCCTTTAATTACATCCTTTTCTTTTGTTTTTGACTCAAATCTATGCTACCAGCTCAAAAAGTTTCTACTTCGAATTCAATAGAAGTGAAACGCTATAATTAGGATCTTGAACTGAAAAATAAAAACATGCATTTCAGCTTTCAACCTTGTCAATATTTTCCTTGCCTGAGCAGCAATTAAATTTTACTTATGTGTAGGGTAATTTATTTTTATCGCAATGGTTTTGAAGAATTTCGGTATATTTTTTTAACTTGACCGTTAAACTCTTTTTGTTAACCCTGTATCCAAGCGAGTTGGTTACACACTTCAGGATAAGTAACGATTTAACTGCCAAGCTGAACCAATTGAGAAGCAGAATCAAGAATTTGTTTCAAGCCTGAGGGAGAAATTTTTACATGAGTGAAATGCTCAACTTCGCCATCTTATTAGTCGTCGTCTCAAAACCCTATTAGTTAATGTCAAAGCTTAAGAGACTATAAGACTACTCTAAGTGGCTTTCACTGCTATCATTTAAAGTATGTTTGGTTTAAAATATAAACTAAATCGAGCATTTTGATTACTACAGCAGGTATATCTCCTTTAGTTACATCCTTTTCTTTTGTTTTTTACTCAAATCTATGCTACCAGCTGTACTTGCTTTCTCGCCTTCCCCCTCTCACCACGATCTCGAAGGAAGGCCAAATTGAGTTTTATTCAATATTTGAAGGTTGTCATGGTATTTAAAAAATCTATATATATACACTTTCGGCCAAGGACAAACTCTTTTGGTGAAGTAATTTATTATTTATGGAAAAGCAGGGCAGCTTATTAGTAAGTCATCACGTATAATATGATGATAAGCGTTGTGTAAGTATAAATAGAATAAAATATGATGGAAATGATATCAATGTGGTTAATTTCTAGTTTGAGGATTCGAAGTTTTTCATATATAAGATCCTGTTTGCAACGCGTAATTATTTTTCAATTACACAAAAAATTCAATTATTTATATCGACCTAAGGCACGCCCACGCATTGTAAAAATTTTATTTTTGAAGGAAATTGAGTGAAAGACTAGAATGGGAAGTGTATGATGCATGGAAATGTGAATCGAGAGGATGCAGTGAAGATATGGGTAGAGGGAGGTTATATGTCGGGGAGGGAGGACACCCGTCTCGCGAGGAGCAAGAGGGGGCTGGGGTAATGGGTGAGGTGTGGAAGGAGACGAGGCTAGATACTCGATAGCACTCTAAAGTGCTCTCAGAAGAGACCTCGGAGAGATGAGGGCTGCTTACGTGCGGGAATGGATTCGGAGGGAAGAGTCAATCCTTCGAGACCGTGGTGAGAGGGGGAGGGCGAGAAAGCAAGTACAGCCCAGAAGATCGTCTGCGCGGTACACTGAAAGCCATCATATATGTGATCGGCAGAGTGTAATGCCGCAGCAGGCATGACCTAACCGTCCATCACATATGTGTTCTGTTACTAGCCATTTTACTAAACTACTTCATATTAAACTAGCGTATTGATCCAGTTGAATTCAAATGGTAGGGAGAAAAAAATGAACTGCTGCATAAGATTTTAAAAATCTCCTTAATGTTAAATTCAAAATGTTTAATCCATGCATTGTCATGGTGAGGTTTTACTGGAGAGGTTTTGCAGGAGGTACTTTAAGAAAAATCTCACTGCAATTTGGTTGTAACGATGATTTTTTTAACACGATGTGTAAGTGGATTTGGAATAAGTTGACATTCCAAGCCTATGCTTCGGTTTCCAAGAAAATAATTATTTCTGTTGCTGAAGGTAGTGCCAAAATTCATGAATCAGGAGTCAAAAATTCAAATCTTAGAAAAAAGTCAGACGTTTACGAAATCCAAATGCAAAAATTAAAAAAATAATATTCTTATAGTCATCCGAGACTTAAATTTCGAAGATCAAGAGTATATACATTTTTTTTAAAGGCGAAAAAATTGAAGTCTGCTCCTCATCAAATTCCTTTCTAATGGAAAAAGATGCTGGTTATAAAGGGCTCAGACAGGACTCCTTGTGCCCTTAGGCCTTTCTGATATAACCCATTACAACTCTTAAGTCCTGGAGAACACGTGTACCGAATTTCGTTCGAAGCCATCATGGGTTTCGGAAGTCCACAACGTTGAAACCAACCCTATGGATATAGATTAAGTGACACACTACAAAAGGACATTTAACTTCCGCTAACCACCATGCTACTCATTCGGTATAGACACTTCACCCACCCGCCAGGGTAATTTAGTAGAATTGTTCATCCATGGTAACACAAAATACATTTACAAATTTAGAGGCACAATAAATGTAAAATTAATTTTCCTCATGCAAAAATTAAAGAAAGAAAGACTAAAAGGCATCATAAAAACGCCTCTACCAGTCGTAACCACCCACATTATTGACAGCGCTGACCATAGCTATTTTTGTTTCTATTTGTACGCAAAAATGGCATTTAAAATCTGTCTGTCCTTTAATTGTTATGCGAGTGATCAAACCAATTACACTAGAATGGATTTTTAAAAGGTTTTTTACGACTTACGAGAAGTACCTTGACTCAAAATCTCCATTAGGCCCATTCTTTTATTAACGTCGTGATATCGAAGAAGGCCTCATGGAAGCTGGAAACTAATGAATCAATAATTATCGAGTGATCCGACGTCCGATGTTACCACATTTGTATCGCAAGCAATGATCAAGTATTTAAATAGCTACTCGAAACAAAGTCGATTTGGTGGAAATTTGCTGGCTGTATGCCTCCTCACGCTAAATATCTCATAATTTAAAGTTTCTAAGGAAGATTATTGCTAACAAGTTGATTTGGAAATCATAAGTTACGGAGGTAACTAACCCAAATTAAGAGGATTCAGGAAATATTTAGAGAATAGCGATAATTAAAAATTTAGCTGATTTACTACGGTTATATCGTTGGTACTTGACCGCTACTACCTGTGAAAATGACGGACAACAACGAAATGGGTCAGGTACCAATGAAAAAAGTTAGAAAATATGAAACAGCATAGTTATTTCTATGACCTAATCATGAGTTAATTCTACAAAGTAACGTGGAAGCCTATCCTAAGGACTATTCAACCCAGATTTGACCGGAATTTAGGGGATCTACTTACTCTAACAGTGCCCACATCCTTCACTGCGCTTCTTTCACACGCTTTCTCCACCACCGATCTTCGTTCCCAGCCCTAGCCTTGACCTACGCGGGACTTCGTAGCCGTCTCCGGCGCGGCGGCGGTGCGGCGTCAGGTGTTAGGTCTAACCCGATGGATATCGGCTCTTGCTCACCACCATTGTTTGGTGTCGGATCGCGTTCTCGTGGATCAGCCGGGGAATGGATCCCCGAAATATTGTTACACCTCATCTGCATTCCGAACACTTTCCGCCGACAAGGCACGATGTTGGGAATTTTCCCGTAGGATAGAAGGGAGAGTATGTTTATACATACATATTTTTTGGCGAAGCGGAAAAGTTCGGTGCAGCGTTGGCGCTCTAATAGCAGGGGTGGGGGCTATGCGCGATGAACAGTCTCCGAGAGCCGTGATTGGACGGGGAAACATATCACTGGAGCCGCGTGCTTCGATCGCGGATTCTTTTCGCGTCAATCAACTCCAAACCACAAATCGTCCGTCTGCCTCGCTACCCTCGGGGGCTCACGAGTGAAATTATTCAGGATGCAATCCCTTGTATACTGAGGAAGAGATTGACGCGCCTCACATTTTCACATCCGTCGTTGTACCTGAACGAAATAAGAAAAAAATAAGAATTATTCCTGCATATATTCCTGCGCTACCTATACAAAAGTATCATAAAAATCACACAATGATAACTATAAAAATCCTTTTATCGTTAGCATGTCTTTCAAATTTCTTAAATAAATATTTATGCAATTCACGATTATAACATTCTCCAGCGATATCTAAGAAGGCTTACTTCTTTCCTTTCCGAAATAACATTCTGTTGAACCAGAGTTCCGAAAATCAGTCGAAAGTGAATATCTGTCCTCCATTATGTATTAAGTAAGGTTTTTACCCTGTTTTTTGTTAAAAAGGTCCTCCAATATACACTAAAATTAGCTTCTCCTTTAAGAGAATCTTTGTATTCAGGGAGATGAGGGCTCATTTTAGCTTCGTCATTATTCAATTTTGCCAATTTTTCCGGCAACTTTAACCTATCCCTGGCCATAAATCAGGATCTTAAATTAGAGTTTAACTTCATATTTCTAAATTTGTCAGAATCAATACATGGTTAGCGCAAGAAATATGTAAAATGTACGCAAAATACTTATCAACTCAGGAACGTTTAAGAACTCTATGCGGTTTTTGTATCCAATATTTTATAGTAAGAGCAAGATAAGGACTGAACTGGCAACTGTTTTGGCGTATTGCTATGCAATTATAATGCAAACGATTTTCTTTTAGCTTTTCTAATTGATAGATAACGCAAGGCTCGGCCAATATGAAAACATTGAAACCAAGGTCGATAATTATACCGTTTCTAATTGCAACACGAATCTCATAATTTGGAATTGTTATAGGATTATAGGTGTCGTGCATCAATGACTAATATTTATTTCTCTCTCTTACTAACTATTCACATCTCTCGTTATGATAAAGTTCTTTAGAAATGACAAAACTAATCTCACAGCCATCGTTCATTTTAGTTCAAAGTCCATTGCAACAGACTCGAACAGTGAAATCAAAATTATAATATAACAAAGAAATATATACAACAGATTCTTCCTTCATTTAATACCTCATTTTTGTGATGTAACTCAATACTTTCTGTTCACTTGAAGGATGTTGTAGACCATTATGTGTTCTCACAAATCTATAACCCTAGACACTAAATTGATACACGTATATAGGAAAAATAATTTGTAATATTTAACTCATATGGTCTATCTTTGTAAATTTGAAATTTGATAGTCTCCAGTTTCATGTAAATTGTGGTAGTATTCCACTAACTCATCAGTTTAATGCCCCATTTACTCCAGCTAATTATATTTTTTAGACAGCTCTCAATAAAATTGAGTTCTTTTATCCACATGCTCGTTGAAAGTAAAAGAGCATTTCGAAGAAGTATCTTAATTGTATTTGAACTTATTTTAATTTGCAATAAGGGTTAATTCGTACACATATTTATTTAAATACCCTTTTCAGAATAATTCAAATCAATCCCTAACATCTTGCTGAACGGAAAGTAACTTTACAAACTCCGCACTCGTTTCTTACAATTTTTGAAAAGGTTGCTAATGGTAAGGTATCGGTTCTAAAGCTATGTTTAGCATAGCCAAAAAAAGATACTAAATTTAATTTCCTGGAAAAAAAAACAACCTTAACTAAATAACTGATTTAATAGTTTTAAATGATTTTAACACACTCTGATATTAATAATCCGTCCAGTCTCAAGTAGAAACCCTATGAATAAATTTAAATCAAATCCTCTCTCTCACCCACTCTCTCTCTCCCTCTCTCTCTCTCTCCCTCTCCCTATCACTCTCTCTCTCTCTCTGATATAAAAAATAATAATTTATTCTGTAACTGAAAGAAAAGTTAATTGAATTCGTCAAACCTAATGACTAGGGTTTGTTCCCACCGGGACACCGGTTGGAAAGTGTATAAATTGTTTAATACAAGAGCAATCAGCTGCAGGGAGTTCAGATGAAATATAAAAATGCGATCGTAATGGGCTGCATAAAAACTTTATCCTTAATCGACTTGCTGGCTGTGGTTTCCGCTTGAAATTTTATACGTGAAATAAAAAAGGAGATACTTTTATACCACAAAAGAGCTCTTTCGACCATAACAAACGTAGTCCTAGTTGCATTAAGTCGTAAATTAAAACTATTCGGTTGTCTTGTACGTGTAAGTACCATGTTTAGAATTTTAAATTTAAGTTATTTTTTTTATTCTTTCTATAAAGCTTTTAGTCGTCGGTTAAGACTAAACAATTAGCGCAATTTTTAGCGCTTTTCAAAACCACGGAATTACTAGAACCGAGTCTTTTATATTTTGGTCCATCTGTTTTATGGTTGAATATGAGTATATATTCGTATTTTTTCCACTTGCATGTCTCAAAAAAAGCTCTAGAATATTTTAAAATTGGCATGGTTAAAGGAATTTTATACTGGTATACACAATTTCTACAATTCTAAATTTTCACCTTTTCTTATCTAAATTATATTTTAACTCCAATAAAGGGCTATCCATGGATGATTTCCATTCTTTAATCCTCAAAGCCACTCATTTTTTGCTTTTTCAGTAGTAGAGCTCTAACCTATGTTTCGACGGAGGGACCGGTGAATCTTGCTCAATGAACTTAACGGAAACACTTGAACTCATTTTGTTTCATGACTAGTATTTTTTTCAGACTTGCATAACTTCTTTTCTTATATGTACGCTTACATTGCAGTGATCAAATGGTGAGTAAATATCAAATATCATATAGCGATTGGACGTTTGTTGGGGTTTCCTCGAAGGTAAAATCCTGAACCATTAGAATTTCAAGCGCCATTTTTTCATGTGGAAGCAAAAAACCTCGCGGGATCAATATTCGGGCCTATACTGCCACAATCACTTAAAGATCGAGAGTGAAAGGAAGGAATTTTTCATAAAATTAAATTCACGGGCCACTAACGAAGCCTGAAGAAAATTATCCCCTCGATCCTCCAGATGGTTGACTCTCGTCCATTCATATTGACACATAC
The DNA here is from genome assembly GCA_963169105.1 of Ceriagrion tenellum. NCBI lineage: Eukaryota > Metazoa > Arthropoda > Insecta > Odonata > Coenagrionidae > Ceriagrion > Ceriagrion tenellum. The sequence continues at coordinate 130,862,207 of OY720632.1, read as the reverse complement.
CTTTAATCTTCGTCCATTGAGGGAAAAAATAAGATTAGGAAAAAAATGGAAATTAGATATACGGAGGACGACGATGAGACGAAGGGGTATAGAAGAGTAATGGCAGAGGGTGGGGGAGTGGGCGGGGCGAGGGTGCAAGGGTGCGACTCCCAATCAGGGAACCGTGACGAGGACCGAGTGAAAGGCGACCGAAGTCTCAAATACGCCTCCACGTTTCCTCTGCACGCCACCGATCCCTCCCCGCTCTCCGGTCCCACACCATTGCCTCGTTCGGGCCGAGAAAATCGCAGGGTCGTTACGGTGGTGGAGCGGAAAAAGGAAATAATCCCTCCCGGTCCGAGAAAACCTTGAATTTTCAGTGTTTTAGGGTTTAAAAGAAAGAACCCTCTTAAGTTCACTCAGTTCTAGCGCGACCTCTATTACTACGACCATCCAGTATATCAGTCCATCTATCGATCAATGACTGTTGTAGAGAGGGTTTATTATGCGGGACCATTCAAGTTTTACGAGATTTTAAGCGATTTTGGCCACTTCATGATTCAAATCTCCTCCATATATGACTACGTAAGATTTTAAGATACGCACCATTCTCTCATCAGAGATTAGACGAAATTTTTCAGAGATATTTTTGGTATGTGCAACCATACAAGATTCCATTTCCAATATTTATTTTGAAATTTCACCCGTTTTTGTAAAGGAAAAACTGAGCTCAAGGCATTAAGTTTACATTCGATTTCTAAGGCAATTTACAAACGAGAATTATGTAAATTTAATGTATTTTTTGGCAAACATAAGTAACGTCCTCCTGCCTTTTAATACCTGGAATAATACTACAATACGGCGACAAACTGAAAAGATAAGCCTAATTTATCAAAAAGAAAGAGAGCAGATATAACTAAGGGTAAATAGTGGAATAATGAAAGATTCTTGTAGTTTTTACCCAATGATTCGTTCTTTGAAAAAGGTATACAAAAGACCTACTATGAAGACTGATAACTTAATGCAGTTTTAGCTAAACCATTTTTCAAGGAAGTTGAATAATTTTACAGCATAATTTTGAAAGAAATCATTACTTTTGGTCGTATTTCTCTTTTAGTAGTAAAATGTAACGGTTAAAGTCTTTAAAAAATATTGTTTCCGGTCAATTTGGCTGGACGCGACCGTTTGTGTATGCATTTGAGTGCGACCAATAAAGGGTTAACGGGTAATCGGTCGCAAAATCCTGAAGTTATTTTGAAATATCTCTATTGTTGACTCTCATGGCACATAAAAAAATCAGTTTTTTACCTCTTATTTATGTAGCAATTACTTTGTAGGAAAAGGAAAATACGACACGGAAATAAAAAATTGGTGTAAGAACTACCAAAAAACTTTCCAGTCTGCAGGTAAAATATTTGATTATTATCATTATATGTAAGTGCAAGCAAGGAAGGATTCCTGCTGAAAATTCTTTTTCTCAACAATTAATTACATAGACTATCATTTAAAGGCATTTTCATATCCCATGAATAAGTTTATATTTGTTTTTTTAGAGTTTTTCTTCAACTGACTCAAAACTTTATTTTTTTCTAAATATTCAACGCATGCCGTTGTTCCACAACATGACTAAGTAATAAACTTCCACGTTTTTTCGCAGCCATAGGATGTACTTGAGAGATTTACCCTTTCTCCATTTGGAATGGGAAGAGCTTTCACCATTTTCACATCTCTCGCTCCCCACGGACGATGTTAAACAATGAAATTGAATCTCACGGGACGGAATTCCACGGAATCGGACACAAATGAAGCCTTTGCAATGGGGTGGTTTTATGATAGAGGGAGAGACAGAGAGAGAAAGAAACGTTTCCCAAGAGATGAACGGCAGAAAGTAGTGAAATAAAATAAAAAACCGGTCGGAAAATAGAATTTCAGGGAGTGGAGGGCGTTGTTCAGTGCTTTCCACTGGGCGGTTTTCTTTCTAGTCCGACGGCGTCAAAGGTCCAAAGGGAAAGGCGACGCGGTCCGTGTCGGCGGTTATGCACAGCGGCGGAGAGACACCGAGGTCTTTTCAGGGAGGGGTATGCAGGAGAAGGATTTTTATAGATACGGCGCTCGAAACGATTCTAGTCTATGTATGGATTTCACGAAAATGTCAATACATGTTATATTTAGAAATAGAATACACTGACAAAATTGATGATTTAGGTGCTATTGTGAACAAAACGCTAACCTGGGATGAACACATAGCACATATTTCTAAAAAAAGTCGTCAAAAACCTTCATAAATTGAAATGTTTTTGTAACTTAATGTCTTTGCCACTGAGACTTAAACTAGCTAATACCTTATTGATCCCTCTTATTGATTACTATTCTTTGTAAAATGGTAATGGTAATGTCAAATATCTCAAAATCTCAGGTATTCAAACTGCAACAAATTCAAAACTATGCAATACACTATGTGTGCGATATAGCATATAATGAGATTATTACACCATATTATCATTTATTGAAAATTCTTAGTATTGAACATAGAAGATCATGAAAATTGCAAAAGGGTGTAGTTATGCATAAACTGTTAAAAACTGAAACTCCAATGTACACTTTTTAGCCTTATAGATAATTTGGTTATAAAACAAGAAATACCAGAAATAAAAACAAATTACTAGTACCCTATCACTGACGGTCTATGTACAATAACTATTTCTATGTAAAATCATGATATGTATGGATTTCAATTCAGCAAGAGTTAAAAAAATGTCAAGTCAACGGAAAGATTAAAAAAATGTTTTTTTTCCTTTTAACTATTTAAGCTTGATATTAAGGTAAATATCTTGAAGTAAATTTATGAATATACTATCTATTTGCTCACTACAATTTTTTATCTAATTATTAATATATAATTAATAATTAATAGATAATATTTTACTAGATGCACTTTATTGATTTGGATTAGGGAAAGTCAATGCAATTTTGGCACGAAGCCGTAAGGCGTATGAAATATTCTTCAAAATATTTCAATTACGTATGTACAGATTATCTTCTAAACGCGAGTTAAAATTTATCAACTTTCTCTCTTGCTATTGTATATATTATAATAATTGATAATTGAGAGATTATTGCAAATAACAAATATCGAGGTGCCGTCTATTGTATAGATCTGGAAAAAAACACATTTTAATGTAATTTTCGCCTATGTATACGCCCCAAAAATATGCACCAAAAACTGATGTCACAACATTCTCAGTAGAATCAAAAATCTATAGTACAATTCGTCGACCATTTCCATTGCTGAATGAATGGTGAGTTGTACCGCAGAAATAAATGTACGCGGACGGAATGTGGTGCCTTTTTTTACTTTTCTATTGCTAAAATTAGTACTCAATGTACCACGCTTATCACTCCAGCCACATTTAGTGATCCAGCCACATTTAGTGATTTAGTGACGGAATGTGGTGCCTTTTTTTACTTTTCTATTGCTAAAATTAGTACTCAATGTACCACGCTTATCACTCCAGCCACAATTAGTGATCCGCCATGGTGGGATCCAGAGTGCTTTGAAGAATAATTTAACAATAGAGGTCCATTATAGGAATGATCACCGAAAAGATAGCGTGATATTTATTTAAAAATATGAAGTTAGATCAAAAATGTCTCCACAAATTGGTTGTATGACTTCCAAATCAACTGATTAAGCGTTGCAAAAGTAAAACACATGTTCATTTACTTTTTTTTCTAAGCATTCACTTCAAGTTTCATAACCGTAACTGAATTTGTTTGTTACAACTTTTTATTGCTGTGGTGCGTTACAGCCTCCTCTGTTGCATTTATCATTAACATTAATGATTGATCAGAGAATTTGTATTTGATTTCGTCAAAGACTTGGTAAAACATGCAGGCATGCTTTTGGAAAGTTACAAAAAGTGTATAGAGATGGTTGTATAAGTCGTGGACAAGTAAATGAGTGGTTTCAGCGTTTTCAAGAGGGACGGGAAAGTGTTGAGAGTGATGAACGTCCAGGAAGATATTACTCGTAATTTCAACCACATAATTACCACAAGGACTTTGTGCATCAAGAGTGTGCTCTTCAATTCAAACAGTGAATCCAGAGTATTACATTTCTTTTCTGAGTAAGTTCTGAGGAGGAGAGTTGCAATTCGAAAAAAAAGGCCACAACTCTATTGAAGCAGCAAGTAACGGCTTCAACACGGCAATGTGCCTGCCCACAAAGCACATGCTGAACAGTGATTTCTTGCTAAACACATCCCAAACTTTCAGCACCCATTTAATCACCAGACATAGTTCCCTGTGACTTTTTCCTTTTTCAAATATAAAACAATTCATGTTAAATGGACGTCATTACAAGAACTTGATGAAATAAAACAGAACGCGACGAGAAAACTTGAGCCTTTTTTAGAAAAAGACTTTTTGGATATGCATTAAGAAAAGCGTTGTAAAATTGTGTGGCAGCAGAATGGGACTACTCTGATGAGGATAACTACATAAAAATTGTAATTCTGTTATATTTGGTAAAATAAAATCAGTTGCTATAATTTTATCCCACACCTTGTAATTATAATGATTTGATCGGACAAATAAAACCATCAGTCTCAAACGGACAATAACTAATCATCAATACCAATGTAAAGTAAATTGACCGTCAAAATATCTGAGGAACTTTTCCACATCACCTCTAATAGTACTCAGCAAGAATGATAAACGAAAGCGAAAGTAAGTACCGGTGGTAAAGCACAGGTTTCTTACCACAAAAGGTCAATGAAAAAATGAACGGAGTTATAATTTGCGTAAACATGTACAATCATGTAATTATGAATATTTTTTAAAGAAAATATCAGACGAATTATAGTTTACTTTCGTTCCTTTGTATTTTAATAACAAAAAGTAATCGCAGAATATTTTGCTACACCGGTATATGTTCCCCTCAATAATATGCTAGAGCTAGTATTGTCTTAAAATGTCCTTCTTTAAAACAATGATATCCACGTAAAATAAACTCTAAACAAGAATTTAAAGATGAAAACATCTTTGTTTATAAACATTATCGACAGTGTACCGGTAGCTTTTATTGAGTATGGGTGGTTAGTAGTGGTAGAAGTGGTCTTCCTGGGGGGAAGTAGGAATAGAAAAGCCGGGCCATGTTCTAAAATGTATAACGTAGCTTAAAAGAGTTTGAACTTTGTTGAGAAAATGTGGTTTTTCAGTGCTTCTTGTGGATATTTTTCTATCTCGCGCTTAAACATGAATAGGTAGTGCAGATGAGAGAGGTGACGTCCAAAAGAAGAGAAGCGGGAGATATGCGACTATAACAGAGTAAAGACGGTGGTTCTAGCTGTACGAGGTAAACAAAGGCCATAAGTGAAGGCAATGGCTAACGGTGATCATTTAAATAATATATAAAATAAGGGCTTTTACGTAAACTAAAAGAATCCGATGCTTCAAAGCCTTTGATACTATTCCAGCTGAGTACGATACACGCCTCCAGAAGTGTTCGGACGTCATCAATAGATACAAAAAAGCATTAAAATCAAACATTGTTCCACCTTTAACACTCTTAATTTGGCACAGCTTTCCCAACAAAGATACAGCAGTTAAGGGTTTACTTTTCCAACTTGAAACTAACATACTGATGCTGAAATAATATCACATAACATTTGAACAGGGTTGATAATACGCGAGCACAAAGCTGAAACTTGTTTTTTTCATCAATCAAATCATAGGGTCAACCATTTTAATTTACTCTTTTATGATAAAACTTTGTTAATCTCTACATCAACCATCTTTTTCTTCTCCGTGCTCTAGTACTCCGGAATAATTTTAAATGTTTTCATTCCTTTGGATTATTCCTACAGCGCTTTCAGCCGTTTTTTCCCACAACTCCGGAATTGAGAAATCCTTTCTCCTTCATAAATTTCAGTAAGAAGCCTGGGAATCTATAATCTATCATCCTTGAGGTTTGGTATGCAATTGAATCTAAAGTTCTATTCTATCTAGCGTTTCCGAACAGAAAGATTTCCTCTCAAGTTCTATTGGATCCAGCATAAACTTTATCCCCTGAACGCACTCTTCCACATTTAATATCCCTGGTTTTGATCGGGCCCCATTGCACCGAAATGATTATCTACTTTTCGTTTGTTGGTGCACCATGATTAAAATATCAAGCATCATTACAATACGGAAGGTAACTGAATTATCTAAGACATTATATTCAATTCAAGCCTGATGCAAAGTGTTTATTTCCCTTTAATGGAGTTTTTCCTTGGAGGAATGGGGCATGCGGTCTTTTATCTCGGCTGCGAGGAATTGCGAGCATTGTTCCTGGAACACAACGGGATGAAACTTCACCGCGATAAATTTTAGACGTCACGTTGAAACGGTCCCCTCCTTCGGTGAAGAGATGACGTTAAGCAGCCGGCAACACAAGTGCACTCGAGAAATGACGGCGAGCCAGCAAGCCCACCAGTTTCCTCATTTCGCAGTACGGAGACTCGACAAATTAAGGTCATCTCTTTTTTTTCTAGTAGGAATCCTACTTGCCATGGGGCACGAACTTTCACTTACCCAAGTCATTGAAAAGCTTATTTTTTCAAGTAACTCGAGTTAAAAGGAGAATTATTCTTCTCATAACTGTCCGCATGAGACGAATTCACAGCTTCCAGGAAAGCAAATGGAGCTCAAAGAAAAAAATTAAGAGAACACCATACGCCCACGCCACCCTCTTTGCTCGTGCCAGTTAAGAATTCTGGTTTACATTCAGAAATAGCGCTTGTATACGTTGCGTACTTGAGGGGATGAATGTAGCAAACTCGTGAGAAAAAACGCTTCGAAAGAGGGCGGAAAGAACTTATAAACATCAATATCCCGAAGGGTGGATTTGATTATAAGGTGGTTATTATCCATGGAAGATGGAATAAACTCTTACGAGCTTTTTAAACCAAAAATTGTTCCTCAGATTTAATCCCGTGGACAGAGATGGGTTCCTTATGTTAGCCTTAGGAAAACAGCCGTCGGAGAAAATTTATGAGCGGCACACGGAGTTGGTAACGGAATTTGAATTTGATACTTTCCACAAACTTGAAAACGCTAATATATTCTCGCATACGCATTTCATTATTTATATTATAGCCAAACTCAGGCTTTTACTTCGCGATTTATCGAGAAATATAAGTTAACTGCCTCTTAAAACTCGATTAAGTCTAAATGCACCAGCTAGAATTCCTCGAAATGTGAAAGTAGCCGGGTTTGTGTTTGTTGTTCTTTACTGCCGGAGAGACTAGACTGAAGCCCTTTCCCAATGGTTTTTATGACTTGAAGAAGACAGTTTAATGGAAATGAAGGGGCTAACACAGGGAAAGTGTAACAGCAAATGGAGAGTTAGGCGTTGGACCTTAGATTGACATTAGCTCAAATAGACTTACGAGCTAGAAGATTATCAACATAGGGTTACAGATCATTTTATAATTATTTAGACCACTATGATCTATTAATATTTGTTGCCAGTGCTCATGTATACCAAACTTAAAAAGTTTAGGAAATTCTAAAGAATACGGATTTTTCTTAATTATTCTCACTCATTTTTAGGGTTTCACATTTGTACGAACACTTGTATTGCATCACATCTCGAACATATTTGACAATTTTGCCTGAGTAAAACATATGATCAATGAAACCCACGATATTCCAACTGATTACTCAAATAAAGCGAATATTTCTAAATATTTAAATAAAGACTGTACTTTATGGTGAAGAGTTCATGCAAAAATCCATTTCTCAGTTTTTCCAAATAATATCTCCAAACTCATTTTTCTTATTCTAATCGTTGAGATCTCGGATGCAAATTCCGGTAGAGGAGAAAAATTTTCTGAGGAATCCCGATGTCTATCTGACCCCTCTATGTAAAGAATTTTAAGTACGATAATTCGCTCATTGGATGGTAATTTCTATGGAGAACCCCTCGAGGAATTTCGTTTTAAGTAGGTAAAAACTGACTCCAGTTATCTCTCTGCAAATAACCCAAAAAATGCTAACCCACCAGCATATCCTTGATGATTTTTTTTCACATTTTACTGTCTTCCTAAATATTCAGTTGACAATCGCTCTAGGAGGGACAAACCAAAGGTAATATATTGGGTATACAATAATTTAAACGATTGCACAAGGACTTTTCATGGCCAAAATGATGTATGAGTAAAGTTTTGTTGAGTTTTTTAACTGACCAACACCAAAGAAAATTTATTCTTAATTTTAATTTCCAAGAAGAATCTGATTCCAAAAATATATATTGTGAACCAAATATGCTAATGTTGATTAGAGTTTAAACTAGAAAACATGCAGAAAGGAGTGTCCACATAGTGTGGAAACGACGGTTAAAAAATTCAATGCTATCTGCGGAATACGGCACGATTACGATGAACGCAGATCGTAAACACATCATTTTCATGACTGAAGCGTTCAAATAGCTGGATTGGGCGCGCATAAAATGCCATTTAATCAGAAAGTGTTAAGAATGATGCAAACAGTTGAATAAACGTGTTTTTATTAGATTCACACGCAAGGGAAAAAGTGACTCTTAGTTGTTATTTCTAGGGAAGTCATTCCATCTTTAATCCCGGTTCTCATTGCAGCAAACGAGATTTTGTGAAATAAAAATACCTTTTGAAAATTAATTCTTTCCTCACGGTCGGGCCTCTCAAATATTTTCCCTCTCTGCCACTCCCCATCCCTTCGATAACTTCGCAAATAACCGAACCCTTAATGAATGGTGCGAGAAAAAAGGAAGAGTGAGTGCCAGGACGCAGAGATTTACGAAGGGACTCGAGGAACGAAGAGAAAGGGCTGAAAAGAAAATTGAAAATTATGGTTCCTCCCCAATTTTAAGAAACCAGGCTCTTAGTAATTCGGGGAACGGTGGAAATAAATCTCAGGCAAAATTCTTGCGACGGCGTGGGAGGGAACTGGTGGGTGATGGAGTCACGTGAGCCGAGCATCCAAACCTTAAGCGACGTGATTTGTTATACATCTACAATGTCACGCTGACGCTGAATTTTTCAAGTCAAATGCTTTTCCAACGTTGTTGTAGATCATTATGTGATCCTCGATGCATAATTTATCGTAATGCAGATATTTAAGATATTTTTTCACCCATTAGCTTACCTGAGAGATTGGAGAAATTATTTTAGTACTCTTACTTCCAAAACACTGATAGAAAATTGTGAGCAAAGTCTCATTCAACCTATAACTCACCGTGAACGGGAAATATAAGAGAAAGTGAAATATATTATCATAAAATGATCAATCAGTATTTCAAAATGTAGACTTACCGCCTGCTACTGAAACTACGAAAGGCATATAATAATGCAGTACAAGAAACAAAATGCATTTTTCCTCGAATATTCATTTCAAACAAACAGTTTAGACTATTAGGGGACATCTTCAGGCAAACCTAGTGTACTAGAATTCTTCTATGGTTTTTAATTCATGTACATCGGAAAATATTTCTCAACAGTTCAGTATGTCTTTATCGTGCTGAACTAGGAATCTAGATAGACCACGTGCCTAAGTAAAAATGAAAAGGATGCGAGATCGAATCATATCTAAGCGTGGATTTTGTGTTTTCGTTATTTTCTAGAATTTCATAGGATTTCATTTTTTTCATAGGATTTTTTTTTTATTTTAATTTATTTTATTTTATTAATTTAATTAATAAGAATATTTCATAGGATTAGTTTTAGACAGTGCAATAAAAACCTTGGCTGTAAAAGAACCAAGAACTGCGATTATACTGCTAATCCTTTGTATCAAGGGAAATGCGAGTTCAGGCAGTAGGTATGACGGATACATAAGCACTGCAAATAATCTCAGGATTTAGTTGTTTGAAATATTATCGTAAAACCGAATGAAACGCTCGTAATCAGTAGTTATCCACAGCGAGCATTTATTTTTTTACCATGGTTTCATCGGATAATCTTTAATATCAAGGAAACAAAAAACATCACTTTTTAAATCAATATTGTTACTAATACTTATTTTTCTTTGAGTTCATGAAAATTCTTTTTAAAGTAATACAAAATGTACAAGGGCCTCATGAGCGGTTTGAATCGAACACCTTTTGGTCAGCAGCTGATTGAATTTTCCATCTATATGGAGGGATTCAGCCACAGCGGCCGTCGTTTCGTGGAAACGATAGTCTACGGGTAGAAAGGAAAGAAGAGTCAGTTTGTATTCGGGGCGAAACGAAGGAGATGAATGTTTACCCCGCATAAAAAGGGTCAAGGTCATTAGCACGGTCCACTGGATAGGAAGCGGTTTGAACGGTGTGCGAGGTCGGAGGTCCCGTGAGCTTTTGGGAAAATTAGGCCGAGAGAGCGCGAGCGATATAGATGCTGGGGAGTGGAGGAGTGGAGAGATGCCGAGGGGAAGAGTTTCAAGTTTCCCACAGAGAGTGACGTGGATGGTTTCCTGGTGAAGAGTTAAGGCGCAACTCGGTCGCGGCGGGGGAGCAATTCCACGTCGAGCAAGTCGAGCCTCGGCTAGGCCTTTCGGACTCCCGGAGCCTCCCCGTAAGCCACATTGACGTCCCTCGACTTACAGCGCAGTGGGTGAGCAGTGGCGGTTCACGTCACAACTTTGATCCAATGAAGAAAGTTTGGAACATAAACCTGAGTGGACTAAGAAGTGAGAACAAAGTGCTTTTGCATGGCGTAGTAATAATGGATATTCCCCGCGGAAAATGTACGAATCTCACGAGTTTTATCTCATTAACGAGTAATGGACAGGTAATTGGACTGGAAACTTGAAAGCAGAAAACATGTTCCCCACTGTGACCACTGATGGTAATTAACGCTGCACACCGTCTACTAATTCGAGTCAGGCATTATCCTAAGAGGTGCGAGCGTTTTGAAGTCGAACTACAGCAGCAATTTTTAAGTGTAGTACTCATTTACCTTCTAGCACGTCCTTCAATTTAATTTACTATTGTGTAACGCACTAAACATATTATTCTTAATAGTATAAGAAGGATTTTTCAAAATTTCATTATTCTAAGAAATAAGAGTTTTTCACTATAAGATGTCTTATTTTGTAATAAATATACCTGCATTATAAAAACACTAGCTTATGACAACTCAATACTCTGCAGTCCTAATCGTCCGTAAGCTTACTATGACCTGCTCATATGTTCACTCGTAATTTTAACTGACAGTAAGGAAAAATATTTTTTTACCTTGCAAAGTGGAAGAAGTAAGCTAATGGGAAATATTTCTAGGTGTGAGCGTTATTAATGCGACCGTAGCGGAAAGAACTATGGAGAAGTTCATAATTTGTAAACTACGGGGGCTGTGCAAGATTGAAAATGGTCTGAAATTCAATAAAATGTATGAAGGAGCAATCAAAAAAATGAAAAATCCAACAAAGGGGATGGCAATAGCAAGCAATTGTACGTATCCATGGCTAGAATGATTAGAACTTAAAAAAAACTCATCAATTAAACTGTAATCACATTTTCATTTTGGATGTAAAGTAATACCAAAGTACAGTAATGGTCCAAGTTGATGTTATGATTGACGATGTCTTTTGAGAAGTAACTTTTGGCAAACTAGTACATGACAAACTAGTATCCTATTAACCTTGGTATTCTATTGTCACCAGTGGCCATTTGATACATAATGATATAGATGAGGAAGTTCTCTATGCAAAGAAATGCGTGCTACGTAAGGTTACAGTCTCTTCTTTACTGACAAAAAGTGGAATTCCTTCATGATGAGGATGAAGATAGCGCTGCCATTTCACAGACTTATAAACTCGTATTAAATGACTATGATTCCAATGCAATGCATAAATTCCAGGTGATGAGACGCTGACGAGTTAGGTAGTTGAAAAGGAAACTTTGATTTAATGTCTCTACTGCGTAAAACATTCAAACGATTAATTCCCAAAATCTAGCCCTAAAATTAACCTTAGGGGTTAGGCGCAAATAGTGATATATTACCGCGATGGAAGAGTGACTGAAAAAATATGAAACACAAAGATCTGACTCGTTACATTGACCATCTTTCCTTCAGTGCTGCGGACGTAAAAATGAGAAGGATAAACAATCCTGCAAATATGCCATTATACTTCTTTTTTCCTCACACACATGAACAACCTTGCAGATCTAATGCGGAGTTGTTTTCATTAGTGTATATAATAAATTCATTATTTTGGCATCATTGTAGGAGGAGGGAGCATCATTGTAACAGGAGGTTTCACCTGCGCTACTTATCTAAATGATAAGGATTCCAGATACTCGTCGGCAATGGGAAGTGGAATTTTTCAAAAATTAAAATTCTTATATGACCCCAAAATGTATGCTTTTAACAATAAAATCTTCATGAGTGAAACCCAGTTGAATTCCGTGCAAAATAAGTATATATTTGCATTAATATTATGCAACAAAGAGTGTTTTTAAGCATCATACGTTTTTCTCTCGTCACTGGTTGCATGAGATGAATCCGTTTTGTCCGCTCTTGGTGCGACTGCGGAAGCTATGTCGGTATCACGGGTGCCTAGTCAAAAGCTGCTGATTATAATGCCTACCAGCAAATGAATGCTATTTTTTCTTGTGGTACAATTCATGCATTCGACACTACTTATCAGACGGAAGGCCTTAAGTATTAACGTTTACTAATCAACTCATCACTCCAACTAGCAAATATCATCTTTGAATCAATTGAAATAGATCAGTAATTTTTTGGGGATACTGACGAATATTTTTCAAGCGATCGACTTAAACCAAATTTAATCTTAAAGCCTATCCATCCTGCAGAATCCTATATGTATATACACTTGAGTTGCACGAAATTGCTGCCGCCTTTCATCAACGAGGGCTCCACGACTGCGGTATCGGAAAACGAATTCCAAAACTTCACACAGGGTCCACTCCCCACCTCTTCACCACCTCCCCTCCATCCCCCCTCCCTCACTCCAATCTTCCCCTCCCCAACTCTCCCTTGCCAAAAAACTTTCATCACACGATCGATCGGAACTCTCGCCTCATCGCACTTTCAGTTTTAACACGACCTGATGACACGACGCTCACGTGAACGACAAAAGCGCGTTAATGCGGGGAGTGGACTCGCATCAGCAGCCAGCCACGAAGCAGTAGAATATCTCCCCGTTCACTTGATTCAATAATGTCATTCCGACTTCATCAGCTGGACGGGGAGAACAAAACAAAATCCGATATACGATCACCAAAATAAATATATAAACCCGATCGCGCACACGTTATGGGTTTCTCTCGCTTTCGACCATGATGCGGCCGCGAAAGAAGCTAATGACCTCCGCCCAGGCTGAAAGGTCATTCGGAGTGGGAAAACCACAGCCGTGCAGGGACTCTAAACTTCCGGGGCCACATGCAGAGAGCGATTTGCGGTCGAAGGGGAACCGGGGAGTAGGAGGGCCATCGGGGAGGGAGGGACGGAGAAACGGGAAGCGGTGACACGGTTGTAGATAGCAGTCATAAAAATTGTAGCGCTCAGAGAGGTGACGGCTGCGAAGGAATGAGGAAAGTTTTTTAAACGACCAGAAATAGTTTGGTGTCACCCCCAACAGTCACATATATCAACCTCAAAACTTTATAATTCGTTATTGCAATACAGCAGATATCCCCAACTGCAAAAAATTAGTGGAAAATAAATATCCCTTACCACACAACCGAACAAGTGGTTTCGATGGGTGGGATTGTTTTTCCCGTTAAATAATTCAATGCTTGCGTACTTATCTATTGAAAGTAATAAAATTGTGTTCGCCAATCCGCAATAATCCGATAATGAGATTTATGAACATGCTCCATAATTCTCTGCTCGGATTTTTTTTGTATCGATTTTGCGACGAGATGGCATATTTCATTCGGTTTGCTTATACAGGATTCATGAAATCTGAATAAATGATTTGATTTGTTTTTTACTCCCACTAAGGTCGAGATATATTACTCGTGCAAGGCAGCCTAAATCGAAAAAACGATGCCCCTAAAACGCGTGTATATCGTGCAAAATATGCAGGTTTAAGAATTACTTTTCCGCAATTTGTTCGCGCAGTTAGTCATAAACAATGGTGATAGTCAAGAGACAAAAAATTCAGATGTTTCAATGTTATAATTCTAATACCATATGACAATAAGACAAGTTTCAGACCTTCGTGACGAACAGTTCAGTTACAAAGATGCTGACAGTGAGATGCACACGAATGATCCCCTCAGTACAATCTCCCTCGAGGATCACAAATTAATAAAAGATGGCTATAGGTTTCAATTTAAACGAACATTGATAGATAGTGCCTCTCATCTGCTATATATGATGCACAGCGAATGAAGCTATAATAATTGGTTATATGAGGCTATAACAATTGATATGGTTCCATAATCCCAAAACTTAGGAAGTAGACCGTGGAGAGAAAAAAATACTGAATCACAAAAAGAAAAGCAATCAATCTACGATCAAATATCTTTTAATGATGAAAACCGTGGCAATGTTTGAGAAAGTTATAACTATCAAAGTGAAGCATGTTTAACGAAGGGCATTTTTGAGCAAAAATCTTGTGAAATGGATACAACATATTTGATATCAAATCAAAAAGGCCTCCACACACCTGAGCGGCCGCGGTGGTGGCCTTGCCCGCGCGGAGGCGACGTAGGCCGCGCGGCCGCCGCTGTGCACACACCTAAGCGGCCGCGGGTGTGAGCGACAACCCGACCAAGGTTGACTATTCAAGTGGTATATCTGAATTTACAAAGGCATATGTGCAATGAAAATAGATAGTGTTTCTGATAATAAATCACAATCAAAATTATTTTGACACTTTTGCATTCACAATGCCCAGTTTCGTCGGCGCAACCCCTTGAAGAAGTCGTAAATTACTTGGCGTAGGCCCCCGCAGCCTGCGGGTAAACTCGACCGGTCGCGTTTGGCCGCCACTGCGACGGACAACCGCTGCTCAGGCCGCGGCCGGGGCCGCCTGGCCGCTCTAGTATGTGTACACGCACGGAACACTCCATTGTTGTTTGGCCGCGTATCGCGCCCGCAACCGCAGCCGCTCAAGTGTGTGGAGGCCTTAATTCAATAATCCATTTCGCCTGGCATGCATGTGACTAAGCACACATCATTATTTTAAGATAAACAGTGCTTTTTAAATATTCGAGTTTTGGCTAAAAACTGGCAAATTCTTCCAGTCTACTAGGTGTGGTCTTCCTGGGGTCCATTTCTAAATGCGTGCAGGCAATTTGATATATTTTATAAATGTGATTACAGTAAACGATACACCATCAGGAACAATAATTAGTCGATGCACGATTTTTTACAAGTCAATGTCGACATTCCTCATACAGCTCGATTTGTGAATGGCATTAAAAGCTATCAAAAAGCAAACAAATGTGATACATATCAAAGTGATCCCCATACTTCAATTGAAGAGTTGAACATGGAAAATGGGAGCTTTATAAAATATTATTTCCAAAGTAAATTTGGAAAAGCAATGGAGACAGAATTCTTTCATTTCCTTAAACGGCTATCAGATTAGCATTGATGCATGTGAGCATACTTGGGACCGATCCAAGATTGAGATGAGATCTTGCTATAATTTATTTCACGGCCAAACCAAATCAACAGAAGTTAAAATAAAACGCAAAAAATGACGATGAACTGTATGGCTGTGAACCACTCAAACCCTAAATGCAGTGGGACACCATTGGAAACTAGTCATTTGAGAAAACCTCAGCATTCGGTGTGATTTAGAATCACTATTTTTGAGACATGAGGACTTGGCCTTCATTCCTTTCATCAGAGGTCAAAAATCCGGAACTTGGTTTTCTGCAGCTCTTCTCTCTGGTTTTTCTCCAGCAAACCGCTTGATTCCTTCATTTGTTTCTCGTGGAAATTTCTACGTCCTTCATCATTCTTTGTACCCTCAAAAAGCAATATAATATTATAAAACATGTATGGCATCCGAAATATATCTATATTTGATCAAAGACTCTTCCTGCGATAGGCACCAACCTGTTACTACAAGTTTACTACCATTACCCTCGATAATCCGCTGTTGAAACACTTTTTCGCGATAATGGCATTTACATTAGTTGGCTTAGATTTAATGGCGATTGTACTAGAAAAAAATATTTTCTCCTTTTTCAGCTCATTTTTCATAATACAATATAATAACTTTCTTGCTCGATTTCTGTAAAAAAGGGCGTGAAAAGCAATTACTTAGTTGTTCATAGCGATATTTTTATCCGCTAAAGATAAACAGTGCTTTGTAAGCGATCACTCCCTACGATCGTAGGTTCGGAGAAGGGAAGGGAACGTTGTAAGAAAACACTTGATTGATTGCATTTTAGTATATTCTATGTCCATTCCATGTACATGTTACGTTTTAAACTTCGTTAAGTTTTAAACTAAAAAACGACGCCGACTTCCCCCAGCTAGGCCTCGTACCTATAAGAGGGATAAGCTTCTCTATACAAATAGACAATATGAACAAAATGACATTTAAATCATTTAACATTCCATTTTTCATAGAATTTGTAGTTTTAAATTCCAGCCTAAGAGCTAGTTATTCCATTCTATACACATTTTGTTAGCAAACTTTTCTTATGGCAGGATAAATGGCATTCATATGCCGAACTAGTAGCGCTGTGACGTGGTTCGACGAGAACGACTCAGCATTCCGCCACGTGTAACGATTTGAGCCATCTGAGAAGAAACCATTAGGGAATGCTGAGACGTCCGTCGTCGAGGAGGCCATAGACGGTTCACGAAGATGTTTTCAACTCTTGCCCTCTTCCTCTGTTCCGGAACATTAGCGATATGTCTTGTAGCTTTTAAAAGGAGAGGAGTGGCGCGAAACACAACAAAAACAGCACTACTCGGAGAAAATTCTCTCGAGTAGTTCTCCAAACTCGCCTCATTCGTCTGAATCTTAAAATCACCTCCCTTCCTTCTCCTCACCCAAAATCCTCTTCTCCCTCCTCCCTCTGCTTCTTCTCTTCCTCCTCTTCACCCGAGGCTACGCGATTTTCTTCCCCTTTAACCTCGCTCTCATGCCGTCCTGCTAAACCTTCCCCCCTTCACTCCTTCCCCGCTCTCCTTAGGACCCAACGTGTTCAAACAAAAGAGATAAGTTGTACAAGTGAGTTGAGAGTGAGACATGGGTGAGGTTGTTGGGGGGGAGGGATTTGGGTATGAAATACAATGGAGTGTAAAGCATAAGGGATCGGGAGCAGGAAGAATAACTTGCATCGGCAAGAATGGGCCTCCGGTAGAAAGAGAATGGAATTGAAAATATTCATTTGCAATCCAGAATTTAAATTGCCTATTGAACAATTTAGATTTAATTTTTGAACAAATATCAAGTCATTCATTATCTGTGTCAAGAATATAATTCTAATAGACAGAAACGAATGCAATGAACCTTACATGATCTTACCAAGGCTAACAAAATATTTTTTATCATCACAAACAGTACACTTGCAAATTCATAAATTAACTGAAATAATTGCAAAAAATGCAAACACTAAGTTATATATATATACTAGGTGTATCGAATATTCAAACATGCTGCCATATATTGCAATAAATATACAGATAAGTTCTTTTCAATTTCCAAGAAATGAGTTCCATTATCAACATATGAAAGCATAAAAAGACATTATGTATATTAGTCCTATGGTAAAGTAAGCAGAGTAAGGATGTGGGGGTTGAATATTATTGGAAAAGTTCGAAGACAAGGAGAAAAAGTTGAAGAGCGGAGAGCGTTATGAAGTAAAGTCAAGCGAGGGATGGGCTTCCATCCACCCTCCATTTCCTGGACAAGCCATCATTTAACATGGACTATCAGGTGGAGAGTAAGATGGGCTAAAAATGTTTGCTTTATTTAATTTGATACCTCCGCATCGTTACTTCAATTTGGTGACCGCAATGCTGTAAATGCTCATGAAAAAACTTGGAAATTTTAATGTCAATAAAACATAAAAACAGCATAAGGCTACATACATTTATATCTAAAAGTATCATGAAAGCCACCTTCGTGGTGTACAAATTATATTGCATAGTGGTGGCAGAACATAGTGGCAGTTGCCTGCACGAAGCGTGACTTTTAGGAGAGGAGATTCGTGAGAAAGGAGGGGAGTGGCACACAACAGACATTGCTGCCAACATTCTGCATCTGACTTATGAGGGCCATAAAGTGTCAGCAGTGCTTTTACGATAAGGTTTACGGTCTACACAAAGCTCAATCAAAATATGCTGATACCGTTCGGAAAAGTCTTATTTTTTTGACCCAAAAGTTGGCAGACCTAAATCCAGGCCAAGATTTGAGAAGTGGATGGGGAGAAGGCAGTCACAGAAGGGACTATTTTCCTCCACTCCTCTTGTGTACGCGAAGTGGACAGGGAAATGAGAAGGCGGGCGAGGAGAATACATTGTAAAAGCATGACTAAGTGAGTGGAATCCTTCTGCTGCCTCGGAAGCAACGTAAAATTGTTAGAAAAAAGCTCAGCAAACTCCATGCGCGCGGATTTGCTCGAGCCGAGAAGATGACTTGCTCATGATGAAGAGAGGACGACCACCGTTCTCTCCGAGTGGGTACGGAAGTAAAACAAGGTGGCCGGCTGCCTACGAGGGGGCGCTCTCGGTGAGTACGCCTCTCATAACAGGTCCGCAGTTGTAGACCAAAGTAGGACAAAGAGGAACGTGGGCCTTAGAAAGCCACGGACTGGAAGCTCAAGCTCGTGAATTAAATGAATGTGTTGCGTGACACACGAAGGATTATTCATGAGAGCGGAGGAGTAGATAAGTTTCGGAATGAGGAATCAAAACATAGTTGAAAGTCAAATGTATGGGTCGTCAGTTAGTGGAATAGCATTTCCAATTATAAAAACAGACTTCGTAAACTACAAGACGTGTTAGGTAGGTACATTCAAGCATACTTACCCATCACGCCGTTGCCCTGAAGAGTACACGTTGTAGTATAATCTTAATTCTAAACGCTACCTCTCAAAAACTAACTTCAGTTTTCATAATTTTCCTCTATTC
Organism: Ceriagrion tenellum; assembly: GCA_963169105.1. Lineage (NCBI taxonomy): Eukaryota > Metazoa > Arthropoda > Insecta > Odonata > Coenagrionidae > Ceriagrion > Ceriagrion tenellum. Next base: position 130,843,152 of record OY720632.1, on the reverse strand, counting down.
TGCCCCATCTTCGCAAGCTTCCTCTCCCTCAGCCATATCTCTGCATTTATTCATAAGCGCTCTCTTATTCTGTATTCTCCAAACATTCCTCCTCTGAAGAGTCTCTCCCAACGCTTATGCCCATGTATTTTGTGGTCAACCCCTTTCTTTGGAACAATTTATTCCTCCAGTATATACATGTTTATTAATTAAACTCTTTTTCGTAACATAAATTTGGCCAAAACAAAGAAATGCTCTTTACAATTTCGTCCATTCTCAGTGTATTAATTCCTCATTATTTCGCCATCCACTAGTTCCCAACTCTATCCTCCGAACATTATCGGAAAATAAGTCTTCGACGATGTCGAAATATTGTTTGAACACATGTCGCTATTGCTTTATCTACAAATTGTTCGAAGTTATTGAGTCATTCCAAATGTTTTTGAAAACATAGCCTGTACTTTCTACCTCCCCTCAGTTTTCAACTCATGTCTACGGTAATTCTTAAGCTCAGAAGCAAAATAATACGGTTTAATTGCTTTTCAGTAAGCAAGTGGACAGAAGATTCTGATCTTTAGTTCATTTGAATGCTGATCCACCATTTGACTCCAAAATGGTCGGATTCTGTTCTGGGATGCTGCAGGGAAAGTAATAACCAAATGGATTGGGAACTCTTCCAGAGAATGTACATTTGATATCAAAATCGACCAAAATAGAGGGTAAAATAAAGAACGAAAAGAGGAACGAGGAGGGAAGACGTGCACCTAATGAAGACTGATGAAAGACGGAAGTTGGGTTCAAGGAGTGTGAGAGAGAAAGAGAATTAGGATGCGGTGGAGGAAGAGAGAAGATTGAAAGGGCTGCTGCGACCATTTCCAATCTCCGGATGGAGAGGAGAAGACGAATGAACAAAGTAAGCGAATTAGCGAGCGGGAGAGATTAGCGTCGGGAGCAGTCAGTCCGCACGCGGCACGCGCGGAAGTGGGTGAAAGAAGAGAGGAGGAGAACGAGAAAATATAAGAGGAAGAAGAAGGATGTGTAAGAGGTTGAGGCAGTTAGAGCTCCCTCTCCAAAGACATCACTTTGGCGTCTGCTCGCCTGGAATGCGTCGCGTCTCAACGGCGAAAATGGAAATTAAGGCGTTAACAACATTCTCAAGAAACTTGTCCTTCCTCTCTCTCTCTCTCACTTTCTCCCCCAAGTCAAACCTTTCTCATGCCCCCCCCTCCACACCCCGGCCGAAGGTGAATTGTTTTTCAGTAAGCATAAAATATGCTGTTGTCAGGCCACTCCACCCAGACTTTCCACTTAGCCTATTTCCTATTCCTACTCACTCCTTTCGTCGTCTCCTACTCATCCTACATTCTCCAAAACCCAACGGTGAATCCCCACGGAGGTTTTAGGCCCGCGCGTGCGTTGAAATTTGAAACGTTTCCGAACATTTTGAACGAATTTGGAGAACTCAATTATCTATCTTCACGGGATTTTGTAGTCCAACTGATGCCAATCCTGTGGATGTGGCGATGGTTAACTTTATGTTTTGTTGTCTTCATTTCCACTCTAAATAACATATGATCCACTTTACTCACTCTTTTGTGGATGGAGGCAAAGTAAAGACGTTTTTTTTTACTGCACACAATAAATGTTGACGCCTCTCATTCGGATTATCCCAGTGAAAATCGGAATAAGTGATGTGAATTCAAACTGAGCAGGGAGGGTACTCAATGGCCAGTGATAACGTCTTTGTGCTCACGAAAAATGCACTCAACATTTTGGATGACAAAGTTTAAAAATAAAAATTGCTGTGAGGACAATACTGGATTTTAAATATTTTAAGATGAAAGCAGCCCGTTTATCTGGGAACTTTTAGCTCTATAAGCACTATTCTCCATCAACACGCTTGATGTATATGGAATGTATGAAGGGGATGTTAACTTTCACTGGCATACACTGGAGTTTTTGTGTTGCATCAGCCTTGAGAGCTTGAAACGTGAGCCATAATAGCTTTTAAAACATTCAAGTCCAGTTGATTCAACCTCATAAGCTTTATTCACTACGTTCACTATGGCTGTATGTCTCAAATCTAATGTAAATCCATATTTTTTAAATATTTCAAAATGATTTCGAAAAGATAAAATTGATTACTTGTCACACGGTGAAATGAAATTTCAAATTTCATTTTAGACTTTCAACCCATGGCGTGATGGGCGATCGAGAAAATCACAATGAGATTTTTAGCGTAAAAGCCATATTTTATATTTTTTATATTATTATTAATAGTTAACGTATTTTTAGGGCAACTACATGTTTTAGATAGAAGCGATAAGGAAAAACAAATTTTTTTTAATATTCAATAATTGAACAATCATCAGCGTGGAAAAATTAAAAGCTTCTTTGAATAAACGAACATTGAATTGCATTCATAATGCTTGTGCCTCGCAGGCGTAAAACATAAAAAGACTACTAGAGAGTGGTTAAAAAAAAGTCTCTACAGCCAAATTTAAACAGTGCCCATGCTGTTTTTTCCTTGTCAATGACAACTCCATTCCTAATTGTGTTACAAGCGTCATTTATTACACTAACAACTCGTATTTTTTTCATTTCATGCTTTCCTTTCATACTTGGTTAACTGCTTAAGGATTTTACAGAGCTTGGATTGAATTCCTCGACACGAGACGTTATGCATTATTGGCGGCAGAATTATCTTTATCAGAACTATCAGCAATACCTTTGGTTTCCCGAAAAGAACTATTTGCTGTAACTCTGAGCTGAATATTCCTCTATATTTCCACGCACCGTAACATGACATTATGTAATTGCAGGTTTAACTTATGAGCAGAAGGATCCGAGTAGTACCGTTTTGTTCACGAATAAGATTTATGGCTGCATTGCTCAGTTCATAGGATGGATCTATGAAGTTTTCCATTGAGTTATATTCTCAGCTTCTTCTTAAGAAATAAAATCACAGAACATTCAATCATCGAAACTCTAGACAAAGTTCAATTCCTGAAATTCATTAGTAAGTGTCAAATGAGGTCTTTAGATTAAACTGGGTCTATTGCCTTTTTTGTTCAAGTCAGTTATAACTATGGTAAAAGTGACAGCGTGTAATGGGATCACCTCGATAAACCATGTTCACGCGCATTAAACGAAATGTTTATTGGAAGCCAGAAAACACATTTTTAATCTTTATATTATTCCTTTCCCATGGATGACGTACATAAATATTTTTAACGAATTACTCAATACACTTTCGCAATAGTATCAGGGTGAATGAACAATAAGTTCTAATGATGCAAAGTATATATAATGTTATCCCATAATGCAGGTCAAGAGAGAATGAAGTAATAGGATTACTAGAATGACCAATTAGCACATTTGCCATATTTCGTTGCAACGCAAACAAATAGTTCGATACTTTTAATGTTAATTTCTTTATTTCAAAAATGCACGAAACGAGATTTTGCAAAAATCTAATAAAAATAAATACAAGTTTTATATAATAGACTCCAATTAAAGTCAACTGATTTCATTAAAATTGAATTATCGCATCGAGACAAGCCAGAAATAAGATTAGCTCGGGAATAAGTAGTCGCTTACGTCTGGTTTAAATGACTTATATTTTCTCCACTTAACTCAATGACTTCCTGAGCAAATGAGCACGAATCTGAGCAGGCATGCATAATCAGTTCATTCAAAACGGCTACGTTACATGCGGTGCACACTTATTTTTCTCTTTTATAGATGTTTGAGACTACTGGCAAAGTAAATATTCGACCCCTAATCTGCTCGGTCATCGGTGGCTTTTTTTGTTACCGCCGGTCCACACTAATGTGAACATTTATTCCACCGTCTATAAAAGCTTCCAAAACCTTTCTGAACTGAAGTCATTGCGTTAGGTCTTCTTCCCACTGGGGTTTGGTAGTTTTTCATGATTAGAAGGCATGGAATTTATACTCAAAAGACATGCTGTATCCAATCCAAAGAGTAAGCACTAGTCCCAGTTGTAACTGATGTTTGGATTTAACAGCAAAGAATTTCAGATCACTCAGAACAAGAATCAAACAAATCCTTTATAAAAAATCCTTTGATGTAAAAAATCTTCATTGCTTATTTTCTGAATGCTAAATTTAGTACCAAGTAGTCACTTCCCTTTTTGAAATGAATAAAATCGAGCGATAATAATTTTCCCCAAGGCCATGCAACCGTAATGGCATTTTCCGCCCGGTGGCACAGCGTACAAAATCAACATAAAATAAAGTGACTTTACTCTGGAAACAGAATTTGTAAATACATCGCGGCACTTCAATAGTCTTTGTAGTAGTGCGGAAATAATCTCTCTTCCTTGCCTCCCCCCTCTACGGTAACCTCCCCGTTTAGTTGCCGCCCAGCATCCGTCCCCTGAAACTTAAATAGCCAAAGTTCATCCCCAGCATGCTGTTCTTCGCTCGCGAACAGACTTGTTTTGCAATTCTTCCGTCGCGTCCCCTCGAGCAGCGGCAGAAAGCGAGAGAGAGAAGACTGGAAGGGTGAGCGAGTTGAAAACTTCGGGCGTAAGCACAGTAGAGCCAATCACACCACCAATCCGCGGGAAAGGGACGGAGAAAAACCTTGGAAAATCACTCGTAAGCGGGGGGTGGTCTACCCCCCCAGTCTGGTCTTCATCGTGGTCCATTCTATCACTCCTGACCCCTTTCCCCCAAGGGGAACGAATTGCTCCCGGGGGGGGGGGGGGTGAATAAGGGGCCAGTTTCGCGAGCGAGTGAGCGGATGAGATAAAACAGCTCTTATCTCCTGCCAGGAAAATAAACAGCAGAGCCTTTTTTTCTCTCCCTTGCCAGAGATCAAGAGCACTCTTTTTCTCTCTTTTTGTGTAGCGGGAACTGGGGTGAGTAGGGAGTTGGAGGGCAAGCGTGCAGGGCGGTGGATGGGGGGAGAGGGGGGGAAGGGAGTGAGCTCTCGGCGGTTCGGTCTCCACAAAGCTTCAGTCAATCAAACGCCATTGGCCGCGGGCACTAGTGGCTCCGAACCCCCAATCCCCCTCCCACTCCCGGTCGATCCCGCCGCAGTTCCCCGTTCCTTTCCCGTGAACCCCGCCCCCTTTCCGCCTCTCCCTCCTCTCTTAATCCTTCGTGCTCCTGGGTGCGTTTTCGCTACTCTCTCCCTTCGACTGTCCCTCCACCCTCGGGGCTTGTCATTCCCGCGATCATCTGCCTCTCTTACATCTCCTTTAGAAAATTTCAAAAGTATACATCGGTGTCGAGAAAACGTTCCTGGGTTGAAGTCATTCAAAGTCTGTAACTTTTCTTTACTGCTTACATCGTAATTTTAAAACTTTTTCAACGTGTAATTATACATATTTCCACTCAAATTGCTATCTGATGGTTATAAGGACATGACATTTGAAATGTAGCATACCGAGTGGAAGTGTTTACCTATAGGGACGAAGTCCCACACCTGACCGGGCCTTTTTGGTGGTAATGGTAAAAAGAATGTATGTTAAGAACTCCTCCAAAGTACTCAGCTTTTGTTCTTTCCCTTGATGCCAGGTTAATAGCACATCATCCTGCCATCTCGAAGGTAACGGGTTTGAGTACTTCCACGGAAATAGCTGTTGGCTCATCTCACGTTGGAAACAGTTGCAACACCTAAAAAACCTAGCCTAACACTATCCTTATTTGTATCAAACATTGAAAAATTAATTGAATATGCGGTCCCATTCTCTGAGAGAAAGATGAGTACAAGTCGATGACTTCAATGCCCTAAACAGTGAAAACTGGGAGATATTAACAGGGCCATTTACCTTCCTATGATTTATTAATACCACATGTTAAATCAACAAAATTTGTATAGTACCTACTCGACTGCTATTCCAAGGCAAGCATAGTCCAAGTAGGCAAACATTTAATTAGGCACAGAACAATTTAAATGGATGGTATAACATTTATGACTGTGCGGTTATCCTTTTCCCCTTTAAAAAGAGGGATGAGAAGCGAGTATGTATAAACCTCATTCAAAAATTAATTTTTTTTAAATGTGAGGCAAAACTGAATTTTTAGGATAAAGGCTTTAAGTAACACTATGTTATAACCATGCTTATTCAGTGCGACATTATATATGATTTTTTTTTAATTTTTCCCCCACTACCCCAATATTGTACTAATCATCCTCGCATTTAACTCTCATCTCCTTAGGGGCGCACCAGCACATTTCATCACGTTTCCGAGCTCGCTAATGCATTTCCGTCTTAAAATCCTTCGTCAAAAGTTTATGTAGGATTCGTGCTCATGAGTTCATTTTAAAATGAGAGGTTGCGTAATTACGGGGAAGTAACTACCGTGGCTGAGGAAAGATAAAAAGGCGAAGAGATAAAAAGGGCGCTGAGAAGCTTTAATGTAGGCATTAGACCGCTTTTAACGGTTGGTGTCAGGAGGAGTTACACCCGGCGAGGGAAATATGCGCAATTACAGCCACCTCCCCCCACTACTACTCCCATTTATATGTCCTCTGTACTGCTCTTCTATCTCCAATAAGCCGTACTAGAATTTGTTCCTTTATTCAGTTTCTTTCGTTCTATGCGTGTTCAATTAGTTTTGGAATGAACATAAACTGATGAGCTACTCATAGCTAAACATATTTTTTTTATTTAAATATTTTATATTATAAGTAAAATAAGGTATCTAAACGAGAATAAATCAGTCTCAATATTTTATCCAAGGTGCAGCCACGAAATCCAATCCCGTAAAATCATTAAAGAGACATTTTCAGTTTTAATCAGCCTTCCAAGGCTTGGAATTGAAACGGTTAAGTTCAAGTATATAAGTATATTAAATCTCCCTCGACATTTACCCTTAATGATACTTTCAAAACTTCACATAAATCGTTGAAATGCCTGGAAGAACTGCTTTCAGATTTCCAACTTTAATTGGAGACACTCCGATAATGAGCGATTACTGTTGGAACAAAAAATTTACGGCGGCTTTGTTAGATCCTGTAATCAGTGGACCAATAGAGATTTAACCGTTTACGTCATCACGTCAACATCAGACCATAAGCAATAAGCTGGTGTAATTGAACCTCCCCACCAATCCCTCAGAATCCTCTTATCGCGGTTGTTTCATGCTGGCATATTCAATCGAGTTAAGTGAAATCCGATTCGGCGCATCGGCCTTCCTCGCGGGCGTTTTCCCAACGATAACCTCCCTCCCGTGCTCTCGATAAGTGCAACGGAGACCGTAGGAAATTCGGATACCATTGTTCTTTGTCAATATGTTTGTACCCTTCAGCTAATCAGCTAAACTTTAATAGCCAAGACTGATTTACCAATGTACATGTACGCTAACCTATTAAATACTGCCTTGATATCAATATTAAGCCAATTTCACAAGTCTTACCTTTGCCGGATCTCTTTTTTTTAATATAAACATCAACGATTTTGAGCACTTGAAAAATATTCCTCGTCGTATAAATAAATAAACTGAACGATAAGCGAGTGTCCAGCACTGTTGACATTAACTTTCTCAGAGAAAAATCGCTCTCTCGGCAAAGTTGAAACTCTATCACATGAATCATGATAAATAATATTTTTTTAATGTGTAAGCGAGGATCGATCAAAAAGTTCTCACAAGTAGTTACTCTCTGTCCACTTCTCAGGAATGTGTACAATCAATATTTTTACTGTGCGTTCAAGAGGCAAAACTCGCAAATAATTAAAAACTAACGGTACATTAATTTCTCTTGGAAGTCGATGTGAATGATCCCGAGTTAAGCCTGATACTTCATCTAAGCCAAAAATTTATCTCATTACCTGCAGAGTGGGCACACAAGGCAATGTGCAAATTTTGAAAGCTATTCAACTCCTGGGTTTTATGAAATAACAGGCTGTTACGTTGTAACTTGCACAAAAGCGTGGTTTAGTTAGGCTTATCTTTTAGAATAATGCAAGACTTTGGGAACAATATAAACAGTAAATCCGAACTATACAAACTCCAATTACAGAAATGCCCTAGCTAAACTTTTGATGTTTCCTCATGGCAGAATATCTCAGAGCGTTACACCAACAAGAAATATATCAACTCAGAAATAATGGGCACTTCCTTGGCCCACAAGTGAGGTCAACCGCTTTGACAGTTCAGTCCTGCGATAGAATCATCAATTCTCGACGCCCAGACCTTTCTGCCTTTCTTCCCGGAGGTTTCATTCCCGACAAACCCCACATCCTCTTTACATCCTTCTTTCCTCCTCTCATCATATTCTTTTGTGCTCCTTCCTCTCGATCCTTTCTCGTTCTCCCGTCTTCCCTTCCACCTTACACAACGCCGCTCCGTTTTTATGTATTCTGGATCAAATCCTGCCGGGAGTCTTTATTCCCCTTTCACTCTCTTTCTTTTCCCAGGCAACACTCACAACCTAATCGCCTTCTGAAAATATCCCATGGGCCTACCTACCCTTACCTAGCCCTGCACGGTATTTCTATTCATCCGCTACGTGTTTCGATATTTAAGGATCATCGTATATCGATAGCCATAAATCGCTGTATATTTATACATTTTGGATATGCCGATGCAAAATTAAAATAGCTCTAAAAAAATCGTCCAATAATGGCACGTGCAAAATTTTGTTACACACGATACCAAACGATATCGCATTATGATAATGACCTAACAGGCGAAGGCATATGCTGTCTTCTGGCAATATTATGAGGCACGCGATCCCATGAGTTGTGCGATGCCCAGTCTGAATGCGGTGGGAAATTCAATTTGATGAGCAATTTATAAGAGATTCAAGCAGATATTCGACACGCATATGGTCTGGATGCAAATCTGCAGGGAGCAAGTGTTGCGATAAGAGCAATGCATTGAAGTGGATCTAGAGTTGCTATGTCTGTCACTTACCTTAGTTCAAAGTTCCTTTAATTTATTACCATAATCCAGACAATACACTGCAGATAACGAGTAATAATATGCCTTTTTCTCTGCTTGATATGCATAGATTTATACGACGATATTTAGTATCACGCTAGGGGAGATATTTTTTAATATAAAAGAAAAGGTAAGGCAGTTTTTTCGTGCTTAGAGAACTCCGCAATCTTGTATGTTGCAAACAGCCTGCTCCGATATTTTTGCAGATGATGGTTGATTTTTACCCTTTAGCCACCTTTAGCCCAGAGACACATCCTTCTGTTGTCAGTTATTTACGTAGTAATTTCTTTTAAGTCATATTGACAACGAAAGACAAAATGTCTTGCCTTTTACGCAAATTTTCTGCCGTATACGATAACAGTGGACTGTGGATGTTGCTATTTACATTTCATTATAATGCATCATATTTGTTCGAATATAAAATAGTATAATATTAGTAAAGTATAGCACTGGAAACTCAGTCATCTTCTTAACCTTGTCTTTTTCCTGGCATAGCTATGTAACCAAAGTGACGTTAATTTATGGCTGCATCTTTCTCCATCTTGTTATACCTACAGTTACAAAGTACAAATATTTTTAGCTACCTGTAGTAATTTTAATACTTGAAGAACTGTAATTTATGCTAAAATATATAACTAAGTAACAGTTCCAAATTATGCATCATCAGAGTTACGTCCAAAAGCGGATTTAATTCCCTATTTCCTTGAAAAAAAAACAGACGAAAACTCCTGAAAGTCGGCTTAAGACGTTATCATGCTATATCATGCGATAGATCGCCTCTCAAACGACACGATATTAAAATCGGAATTTGATACTGAAATTCGGATATCGCACAGCTCTTATCCCACCACCCTCCTTCTGCCCCACTCCCGCCCCCACCCCCCCTCAAGAGAAAATAATCCTCTTCGATCCACCTCCGGGCTCTCGCTTCACGTTCCGTCAAACACGGGGGTGTGGAGGGTCTCCACTGCGAAACCACCGCCGCATGCATCATTTTTCACTCTCAGTGGGAGATCTATAAAAGAAGAAATATAAAAGGAGCGCAACAATCGGTTATCACTCGAGGATAATTCCTCTCCCGAAGATGGATTGATGGCAGAGAAGATAGCCGGGGGATGGAAGCCGGATGCGGCGAAGTTCTTTCTCTTTCGCGGTCCTATGACGACTGTGTTCCCTCGTCCCCCAACTCCGCCTTCAGCCCGGAGCCAAAAAGTTTTTAAACGTCTGCTCAAATGTAAGAGCTCCTCCGTCTCCTCCGCGATTTATGAACGCTTCCCGCAATCTTCCACGGGAATGAAAATGGTGTCGTGCAATAAATTCAAAGCGGGCGAGGTGAAATTTTGGCAACGAGATCGGGTGTTCGTAATCGACGATTTTCACAGATTGCCGCACGACGATTCCTCGAATGCCTTTGCACTTCCAATGACAATGGCACACGCATCAGTATCGAAACTCAGTCACGCCTCGAATTCATGCTCTTTATATCCGCAGTGCGGAGAAAAGCGATAAAATGAGAGAGATACAATGCCGAATAGAGATGTAAAAACCCTCTTTCGGCCTCAGAGAGGGACACGTTATCACGCTGTATCTTTATTTATCACCGAATCACTTCCACATCTGTGAGGCAAGCATCTTAAACGTCTCAATTTTATCGACACAATGCATCTATAGGACAGACGAAAGAAATCAAATACGTGAAATATCTAGTTGATTACATGACATTTTCAAGTTCCTTCTCCCTATGCCTCATTCAGGCCCAATTAGGAGCAGATCGAGATAATTCATATTAAAATCCAGTCTACTATGAAACCTTTACATTAATCACTAAATCATCAGAATAGACTTAGCCCTTCGTGAATTTCTTTTTCTTCTTCTCTCGGTTTATGACATTACGTCTTTACAGTGCTTACAATACACGCTAGTGGTGGACAACAGGGTTGTATCCCATTGATGTAGATACCTCACCACTATTATCATTCACGAGATAATATATTTTACACTTTGACGAAAGTTACGGGGTATCATTAGGGCCCTGTTTTTTTATACTTTAGTTAAGCATTTCCTTATACTGAAAAATTATGTCAATACGTTCTCCGTGCCATAACGCTAATGAAAGCAAACTGATTTTCTGATTAAAATGCGAAACCTCAACTTTCATTTTAGACGAAGTTAATTAAAGGATACATTAAATTGTTGTTGTCGTTATCCAGGCTGAATAAATCCGGGCCAAGGTCAAACTAATGGGATTGGACTAAGATTAATACAACCCTTTCGGAATAAAATTTTACTTCAAAGAATATTCACTGCGTGCAAATTAATTAAAATCTTATATATTTAAGTTTTTAAAATAACATCCTTTATTTCATGTGTCTAAACTGATAGCTCAAGTATCCTAACCTTCATCCCAGAAAAAAGAGGTAAAATTAATCATTCGACGTTAGGAATTTTTTAAACTTATGCGCACAAGAAGCACACCGTCTCGCTATTCAAATTAATCTTGCCAGATTTTACTTCTTTAAGTCAATCATATTTTCAGTACCAAGTAAAAACGAGCTAACAATGTCTGAGAAATTTTGCTTACCTCTAGAGACACAGTCTTTCTCTTACAGGTATAACTAGGGCATGGAACTCAAAACACGGGGCAAATGCCAAGTGGCTCTGGCGCAGCACGGAATCAATCACATGAATCACATGGATTCATTTGGGCAGGCGTTTGCTTCTATCGGAATTCCCCAGCGCTAGTTCACTGCGCCGAACGTTGGAATATAGAGCGTAAGAATTTTGTGGGATACTGGCAAATTTCCTGGACCTCGACATCTTTTTCTTTGCTATGTTTGGCTTTCTTTCCCTAGAGCACCTTCACTGTCTGAAATCTTAGATAAGCGTTCAAAGGAAAGCCTGGCATAGAATCGTATCTGGATTTTATATTGGAATAAAGCCATGATACCATCATAAAAATTCTCTGCTTGGCGTATGCGGAGCGGTCTAGGGAGTACCGAGAATCGATATCAACAAAAACAACGATAGTTACCGTCAACGTCCTATGTTCCTATCATCCTTTCTCTCATTTCAGCAATGGCTCATTGGCTGATCAACATTATGAAATACTTTTTTAAAAAGTTCAGGGTTGTTTCATTGTTTAAACAGGGAGAGAGGAATAACACACAGAGATACAGAGGCATAAGTCTCCTAAATACTGCATGCAAAATATATAGTCAAATAATTAATTCTAGGCTACAAGCTATCTCCGATTATATTTTATCAGATGAACAAGATGGCTTCAGGAAAGGAAGATCTTGTATTGACAATGTTTTTACATTAAAACAAATTACACAAAAACGAAGAGAATTTAACCAAAAGAGAAGAGATATGTTATGGTCAATTATGGAGCGAAGAGGATTTCCTATACACTAAATAAAAGTTACTCAGAGCCTATATAAAAGCACCAGAATTGTGATCGATACTGGGAAACAGATGACTCGAGAAATTACCATTAACCAAGATATTATGCAGGGTTGCAGTATATCACCAACTTTGTTTAATCTATGCATAGATGACCTTATAAGAAATTGGAAGGAAGGTAATGTGGCGCCAGGCATAGAATTGGGACCCTCTGAGTATTTAAACACATTGCTATTCGCTGTCGACCAGGTTATTATTCAAGATAGAGAAGATAAATTTCAAATGGCGGTTCACAAATTACGTCAATTGAGTAAAATAAATAACCTAAAAATTTCAATAGCAAAAACAAAAACCATTGAATTCTTAGGAAACAATCCAATAAGAACAAAAACTTTTATAGAAGATAAAATACTCGAACAGGTGTCCCACTTCCAATATTTAGGATGTGATATAACTTATGAAGATGATAAAGAAATCACAAATAAAATACACAATTTTCAGAGGATAAGTGGAACAAGAAGAAGAACTTTAAAAGGAAAAACAAGAAAAGAAACCCAAATTAAGTTCTATATGGTGATGGCAGTCCCAACAATGTTGTATGGGTCAGAATGTTGGACAACAAAACAAAAAGAGCTTAAGCAAATAGCCATCTGAAATGAAATTTCTTCGGACAGTAAAGGGGTGTACAAGAAGAGATAAATTAAGAAGTACATCTATAAGAGAGGAACTAGGTGTTCGGGCATTATCAGATGGGTTGGTGGAGTACAAAAAGAAGTGGGAAGAGAATTTACAGCGAATGCCTAAAGAGAGGTTTCCAAATCAGGCTTTGGAATATAAGCCGTTAGGTAAAAGGAGTGTTGGGAGGCTACGGTTGAGATGTGGATGAGAAGCCAGAACATGCTGAAAACCTAACCCTGGAAGGAAGAAGAAGAAGAAGGAAAAGTCCATTTATCGGTGAGATACCGTTTGGCAAAGAAACTGACATCCCGGCTATGCATTTTCCATTCCCTGATGGTCGATTCCTGAAGTTTCCATTTTTAGAGAGATAACAATCATTAGAAAATGGAAAATCGATTTGAGTTTGATGAAGTCAGAGACGGACAATATGTCAACGAATTATTTGAAACTTTCCCATTATGCTTATAATTTTAAAATCCAGCACTGTCATTTTTATATTTCTGCGACTTCACATGTTTTTTAATCTAGGCAAGTAATTTGTCTCCTAGTTAATGTTTACCTTAATTCAGCACCAAACAACAGCAAACACTTATTTCCTTACATGTTAATCTTCTAGATTTTACCGAATAAACTGTAAATTTAATGACTGATAAACTCAATTAAGTCAAAATCAGGTTCTAATGAACTAATAAGGATGAAAGATTGAATAGAGTCTGCGGTTATTGATGGAGTTTGTGAAAATTACAGCATTATGCTCACCAAGTGCATGGATTAACCTGAGTTTACTATTTAGGCCCTCTTTTTCAAGTATTTGCATTATTTAGCGGAAGAATATCACACTTTTTCACCTCCATACGACAAAAACTAATCAATCCTTATCTAATAAAAATAAAAAGTCTCCTACGATGGATGTAAACTAATTTTCCAAAAAAGGAGAATTTTTAGCATTTGCTCACCGAATTTTCTCTCTTTCTTGCTAAACCATGATCTCATGGCACAAATATTGTTTAAAATATGATAGAACAAAAGCATTAGCGAGTCAAACCGTCGCCATAAAATCTGAAGAACGGACGATACAGCCCTCCAACGGCATGGACCGACATTCAACTCGTCCTATTTCACATATATGTGAGATAGGCTGGAGAGCCTATCGACTATCACGTCCACTGCCCTACCTGAAGACAACGCGAGTTCCCATCGCGGTCGGATGATTTTTAGATGCAGAATCGTTAATGGAGTAACGAGGAGGATGTGATATAGACGTATGACATGCAAGTACTAAAATCCAATAACAGCTACGTGCCTTTATGTTTCGTGGAATTCTGAGAGACTAATGAGTCATGGCTGCCACCTCTTAGCAGTACAGTACGACATTCTTCCAAAAACTCGGCCCAGTTTTCCTACATGAATAAAGAGAGTAAAATTTTTATGCACAATTGTTTTATAAAATTCATCAGTAAATATCAATTCACTGCATGCCGGTAACAAATACTTCCATGAGATTTGCCTGGCCGACTGCGTTTATTCATTAGCTTTAAGCTAAAGGATCCTTTTCAGTGAGTAGCTCTGAAAATCTTCGATCTACTATTTATTTTCCATATTGGGATAGCTCTTGGCTCAATAAAACCTGCCAATAAATTCCTCATGAGTATAATTTTATGCATTTAAAAATAAATTATTGACGTAATCAGGATATTTTTCTGCTGTTTACCCCTTTACTTTATACTTGGAATTCTAGGAGGGATCAACGTAATTTCTGAAGGTGATAGGATGGGGAAATGAATTAGCATTTTTGTTAGATTTACCTGGAGTTGCTTCTCCTTTTTACCGAGCTATAGCAACGTAAAAAATGACGGAGTCTATCTCAGATATTCCATGAAAATGTCAAAAAGATATAAAGCGCATATATACTAAAGAATAAAGACTGGCGTAATCTGTACGTAAAATCTTTATCTTTTGTTTTCTCTTTTCTATTATATTATTTGTCGTATTCAATTTTCAATATATTGTCTGAAACGGCAATTAAAAATTTGTTGCATGAAAGCAAAAAAAAATATTTCAAATACTTCGCCTCTTATGCATTCAAATACTTCGCCTCCTCGCAGTTTAACCTCATTGATAATCCTCAATGATTAGAATTATTCCCCACAGCATTTAAAGCGCTGTAACTACTTTTATCTCTTATTTCAAAAAGATAACTTTTTATTAGTTTTGACGCCCATGTGAGTTAAAATAGAGAAATGCTAGAGTACCCGAATCTATTAGCAAGTAACGTGAAAGATTTTGATTTTCAATGTATCGTTTGTTATTCCACCTCAGTGAGTTATTTTACTCCGGTATTCTCCGCGTTGACTTTAATTGCATGTACGTACTTCTAATAATTCTCGCAGTTCAACGCAATGCTCCCGCGTTTTAATAATATTTTCACAAAACTTCCGATTCTCGATAAATATTCTGCGAAGGTCAAATAAAACAAATGCCGCCGTCGAGAACACAAGATTTTTTTGAATTGCCTATTAATTTCTCAGAAATATCTTTGCCCCCATGGCCACCGTCACTTTGCGTAAAAGCATACGAGAACTTTGACTGCCTCTCTTTCACAATTACAGGCTCTATTCATGTGTTCAACCCAAATTGAAATGGAGATGAAAGTGCATTCTGGAAAGGGCTCCACAATTAGTCCTCCTCCTTGTTCAAAGCTCACCTGTTAATTGACTTCTTTGATTGGGAGGCTTTCAGCTACATCACTGGAACGCTTACCATTTAAAAAAATGTTGCGCAGTTACTTGCCCGACTGGAATAAATTGAGAGCATGATGGCATTTCAAAAAAATATTTCAGGTACAAATAATGCACATTTTCCTTTAGGTACCTATATTAATCGGTCGTTATACATTTAAACCACTCCGTTCCTTAGATATTTTCTTGCGATTATTTTCACTAACATTTCCATTTTATCGAACAAACTTCGAGATTAAATGCCCTAATTAGGGTGCTAGCTCAAAACTTTTCTCTTATTTTTTCCTGATACTCTTTCCGCAAGCAACGACTCAACGGTTGGATGCATTTAAATTAGGACTAAATAACGTATTCACAAATGCCTCTTCAAAAGTAATTGATGCTTAAATACACCTTATGTAGTCCGAGGTCTGGTCAACTGAGGCAGAAAATTAGCTAAGCCAAATGTAAAGAACTGATCAGCAATACTTCATTTTACATTAATAAGAGCGTGTGGAATGTGTAGCACAGATACTGAAGGAACTAGACTGGGAGCGGCTTCAGGTTAGGATATTACATGCTAGGCGAAGCATACCAGAAAAATTCCAAGCATGCTGGCTGAAAGATGACACGTAAAATATCATTTTACCCCTATGCATAACAAAAGATGTCACAGCATTAGACAAATACTCAGACAAGCAGATATGCATAATAATTACTGCTTCCCAAGTATCATTTACGGCTGCAACGATTACTGAGCGAGATGAAATTACCGAGAGATACTTTACCTTCCACCCCTATCCTCTCCAAATCCCTTTTCTCACCCCCCCCCCTCCTTCTTCATGAGTTGTGATCTCATTTTATGCCACAAGTCTTTCCGGTGACGGTGAAAGCATTTCTTAGATAGACTGACTTAAATTTCAAAATCTTTTTCCCGATCATACTTGCTCGTGGTGGATGAATATATTTTTTTGGTAGAAATATCCTTCATAGCTCCGTCTGAAGTCAGGATGAGGATTATTAATCCTCGATGGTTTCCTATCCACAATTCATACTTGTACTACAGCTACTTAAAGCTAAGGTATTGCTGCAAGGGAAGTTTCACAAAGAAAACACTGAAAAGCACATAGCCGTCTGCATTGGCCTGCTCTCCATGAATGACGTAATGGGATCTACACTTTCACGTCACATCCTAGAGACGGAGTTCCTACTAAAGTTTAAATGCTCTTTACATTGCACCCAATTTGAGATCGGGAATCCACTGAAAATCTCCTCTTTTTTTCGATATTCGAATCCGGGCGATCGGGATGCGTAGTCATTACTCCACCTGCCTCTCCAACCCGATCCCCTTGAGTTATCGAGATAGTAAAAATTATCCCACAGTTAATTGAGTGAAGACAACCGTGACAGTGTATTAATGTTCATCGAAACGCTTTTCAATATTATCGTAATATGACCTATTCAAGAAATTATTATGAGCGAGCGCCTCTCATAAATTAGAAAAAACCGGGAAATGATGTAGTCCTCCTTCTCACGACTCTCGTAACCAATCAAGAAGAGCTAATATTGGTTTTTTCGAGCATGGGCGCAAACAAACGCTGAACGGAGTGTAAATTTCTCTTGAAAAAGAACACCAAATTTCATAATTATAATAACATTTCTCAGTTTTCCCCTGAGAATGATCGAAAACATTGTGAGAGATTCGGTGTCGCATTATTTAAGACGATAGAGGAGTAAGGGATGGAAAACAAACAAATATTGGAATTATGGGCACGTTTCTCCGTCGTAATGTAAACACCCCGCCATAAATTGTGTCCCAAGAGACGCATTAGAATAATGGCGGAAGGATGGGATGTTGGAACGTACGCATTGGGTAAAGGAAGATAAATATATCGAAAGGATTAAAGGTGGATGCATACCAGCGAGGCAAAAGAGGATTATAGCGGCGGGGAAAAGGCGAATGGAAAATTATAAGGAACATTTTGCAATGGAAAGGAAATGGGAGCAGCAAGCTGTTAATGAGTGAAGGTGGAAAATTCATAATTAATTACCGAAACACATTCGCATTTGTTTCGCATAAGGGCAAAAGATTTAATCGGATCACCACTCGGGCCTAGCGATTAGACCCGATTCTTAATCATTGCCGCTCTACCCCGTGATGGAGGAATTAAAAGGGGGAGAGAGAGAGGTAGAGAGAGAGAGAAAGCGGGTGATCGTATGGCTCGCAATGCCAGATGATAAATCTGAGGCCAGTAAAGTTATTATCCGAGCCGCGGTCTCTCGATTGGTACCGATTTCCCTGGTTGTAGTTTGAGATTTGAGAGGCTGGACTCTTACACCAGTGCCATATGGAAATGTATCATTAATAAGTAACAAGCTCACCTCACAGCTTGGGTTGAAAGAAATAGCACTTATTGGGTGCAGAAGAAAAAATAATTCTATTCCATTGGTGAATCGATAAATCATGGATCTATGGGAGCTTCCCATCCAATATGTTGAAGTAAGCACAGGTGGGAACAGTTTAGGAGTCGCAACCGACGATAATTGGAACGAAGTGCGTTGGGTAAACGCTCAATAGCCTACCAGCAGGTAGGCTATTGAGCGTTAGGCTTTAGGTTTTCATTAGCTAGGGCTGAACTTTATATACATATTTATCGAATTGGCTCGAAAATAGTACAAAATAAACGTTAACCCTGTACCATAGAGTAATACATAAGAGTATGTACTTTACATTATGCACATCTGGTAGGTTTACCGTTGACATTAAAACAGTAGCGTACGTGATTATCGAAGTTTTTTTATGGTACTCCAATCTGTTTTGAAGTTTTCTCACTAGAGCTCAGGGTTTGGAAAGAAAGGAAAGCAAGTGCGCTCTAGTTTTCGGGAGTTAGAAGGGCACTAGAGCGAAAAAATGCTCCCTTTATTGTTCAGGCACGTAAAGGAAGACAAGTGAAGAAGGGTTCGGCAAGATAGGTGAGCAAAGAAAACTGCTGGAAGAGATTACGAGGAGGTAGAACAGGTAGTTGGCATGGCTAATGAGGAGCAATAAGATACTGAACATCGTGATAAATGGGAAGACGTCGGGTAGGATAGGAAGGGTTAAGGAATAGGCTTTCTAGATGGAATGAAGAGAGGCAGGACGTAGTCCGAGAAGAAGAATGAAACCATTCAAGAAGACCATGGTCTGTGGCGGTAATTGATCGTTATAGTTATTATCTTCCATTTAAGTTGCAAATAAAACCGGCCTATTGTCAATATTAAACCAGAGAACTGGTTTTTTGCCAATAGTAAGAATGAAGATAACTGTTCTAGAAGCATTTTTAAAAATGGTTATATGCTAATGAGGATACGTCAAATTTATTTATAAGGATGTTAATTGGTATTTATGGTATAATTGTCTTGTTTCTAGAGTCCTGTTAAAACATTAATTAATATGTAAAAACAAACTGTAGCTCTGTTAATTGCAACCTATTACTCAATGTATAGTTTACCATTTTAGTACATAATCCCTACATCAAAGATGATACGTTGGGAATTACATGATAACGCGAAGGAAAATTTACGGTCTTATTTTTGCATCAGTAAATGAGCTAGTTGGTTCCCCCAAAATAGGGGAAACTAATACTGAAGCCAGGTTTTTCTCTTTTTTTCCTCAAGTTTCCATATTATCTTATCCTTAACCAATCTCTCGCAAATCTTAAATTAAGTCCTAATTTCCCCAGTAGCCGACCGCCTTTCATATAACTAATAGCCGAGTATCAAGAAGATAACTAGACACGAACACAATGTAGATTTTTTAAAGGAGACCACTTTCTGAAGCACCCAAGTACTTTAGGTCACTAAAGATACAAAAGTTTCGTAAGATTTTGGTGAAAATTTCTTCCGCTTTAACTTCTCTAATTTCTCCACCTTCCACAGTTGACCAAGTATAGATTATGAGTCATGTATTTCCAAACGCCATTGCCATCCGATCGCTCCTGTAAAAGTTGAAAATATTCCTGAGTCCAAGGGTATTAGGTGTCGCAATATTGATCCGTGGGGCGATTCTGGGACCTACCTATTTATGCGGCACGTGAACTCAACCTAACTGGAATAATTATTCTTTCATGTTGTAGTCGTAACTGAATAGGCAATTCCGTTAATCCCCAATGAAGCCGTGAGCCACCTCACGAATTGGGTAATCAAAGTGAGATCGGGCACATGAATGCCAAATGAACGTATCATGGTGCTATGCAACCTGGAAATGTTTAATTATGTAATATTTTTAATGCTTTGGAAATTTTGTATCGTCACAATTCCATTGCGTAGCCATTCTTAGCATGAGTTTTTAAATCTCACAGCATTTAAGCAAATCAAGAAAATCTAATCATTATAAAGAAGATTAATATCGATAATAAGCTATTTATAATTATTTTTTAAATCAAGAGCAAGAAATGCCTCACAACGCCTACCTACTTAAAAGGCCTCTAGCCAAGCCAATTGGAATTCCATTAGGGTTACATCTACTCACATTTTTTTACAAGATTAAAGAAATTATGGCAAGGTTTTTTTAAAGCCCTATTGATTAGTGAATGCATAGTAAATGGTGCTGTTCCACGCAACTGATTTTTGATCTAGTTCTTATCACGTCTTATTCTAAAAAGCTCCAAAAGCAGTAAACAGGTCAAAACGGAAAAGTTGATATGAACGGTAGAGTATAAGAATGTACTTTTCACTGTTGTTCCATAATGAACTCAAACCATGTATCGATGCCCTAAATATTTCATCAATTCTTATTAATATGTAGTTTTTGTGCTTCATTTTGACTTCTTACTCATTAAAACCCATTGCTACGATTACAAGTGTTGTCATAGGTCCCGCTGATTTGGAATTACTCATTTTAAATGTTAATTCGGTGGCCATCTACGTAATAACTGTACAAGTAATTGTTTCGTAAATGTCGCGCGTTTCCGTAGCGAAGGATATTAAGGTAGAAATACACTGTAGAGACACGTTAGATGCTCGCTGTAAGGACATCCGTGAGTCATGCCAATAGCCTTGAGGATACGTGAGATAAAACCTTCAAGATCTGAATCCAAAGTTAACTGTGACAAAGATTTTGACCTAATTATCCTAGAGATGTCCAAGGTTGGTTCTTGATAGAACGGCCTATGATGCCTGCGCCACACTGACAATAAGAGCAACTCTGACCCGAAACGAAAATATTTTCTCTCCGCCTCAGAGCGATTAATTAGATACGAGGTGCGAAACTGAAATTCAGCCGGAATTTTGCCACGGTTCAACATACCGGAATAATATTTCGATAAGTCACTGAAACATGTATATTGAGCAGTACGACCCATGTGAAAGACCCGCTGGTAAATAAATTTTCCCTAATATAAATTGCTTCGAAGTGTAATACATATTTTCATTACTTCTTTGACTCAAGATTATTATAGAGTGACATCTAAGACACTGAACGGTTTATTAATAGATTTTACGGCATATATACTGATTATTGAAATTATATTGAACACATAATAAGTTCAAACAAAGTGATAGCTTTAAATAAATATCAGTTCTGCTACACTAATCAATTCAGCAATATGTAAATAAATATGTAAACACATATATGTACAGACTATCGTGAAATTCTGCTCTGAGTGATAAAATTATCACAAGCTATAAGCTACAAATCAATTGTGGAACACGGTCGATCAAAGCCGGTACTTATGCATATATCAAACATTTTTCATGGTACGCTTATAAAAATTTACCTCTCACAATTTACCTCTCTTTGCCTCTGGTGCATTCCGTCGACCAATCTAACCACTGTTAGTTTTATATCAAGGGATTTGATGACCGCACTATCATATTAATCAACTACTACACTCAAACCCAAAATGTAATCTATTCATAATTAGCCATTGGGATCACCTTATCAGTATTTAAGTCGATTTACGATACGGTAAATCGACTAAAAATCGTAAAGTAAACTATAGTATAGCTTTTGGTTGAATTTAATAATCTACAAATAGATCTGCACTTTTCCATGCTGTTCAGTTCTCTAAGGTTCCCGTAAAAATACGATACATATTTCTGAATTCCAAAAAATATTATCAAGGTCAAATTTGGTACACATGAAGCATGGAACGTTATCTCCAAAATAATAGCGGTCTATTAATTTCTGCATTAGATTTAGTTAATTAGACACAGGCCCGCGCAGTCGTTTACTTTTAAATTCATGGTAGAAAAAATATGGCCTCGTAATTGAGTTCAATAATGAGAGCGCTGTAATGAAAGACTTTTAAATAGTGTTCCTTGAAGAAGTAGTGAATGTTCTTAAAATGTCTTTTTACATTTAGAATGATTTTGCTCTCCATTAAATGAGGATCTATTAATCTATCGTAATTTCCTATTTTTTGAGTGGTACCTAAATTTTCAAGGCATTTTTGCAAAGAGTTAGTGTTTTTAAAGCCTCACCGTTGAGAATTCCCGATAAATATTTAAAAAACTAACTACAACAATTTTTCATGCGTGTTTCACCTCATAATCTGCCTCGCTTCGTCGTCATTTCGTGACCTTGAGAGACGACCCGTCGCGAGTATGTAAGCTGACACTAGTAAAAATACGTAGGAAGGCTTATCTGCCACCGACTCCGCTCCGAGCAACGGCCCTGCCTGTTACCCGGTTGATTCGGCAGTCGGCCAGCGCAACAAACTCCGTGCCCGGTGCTTATCCGTTCACTTGGAGCGTACAGATGTTCCAGGCGGAGCATGAGACATAAACTTGCGGCACATTTGCATATATTTGCCATTCTTTATCATGCATTTTTTCGACCGCAGAATGGCTGAGTTTCAGTCCCAAACAAAATGGAGCTAGAACTTAGAAAACATTACGAAAGCAATCATTTTATTTTTCAATAGCCGTTTTCGAGCATTACGCGGTGGGTTTCCGCCTGCATGACGACAGAGGAAATAAACTTTATGATATTCCACCCGACTTTATTTCGTTTTTGTGGTTCTGGTCACGCCCGTCACGCGGCATCGCCATCTACGTCCCAGGTTGCAATATTTGACAAAACTCGTATGTATAGACGCTCATGCAGTGTGGGTGTGTTGGTAGGGAGAAGGGGGAGTGGGGAGTGTTTAATGGGTTTTGAGGGACAAGGGAGATAGCGTATAGTGTATTTCGGTCCGAGAGGAACCTGGTTCACGGTGGCAGATGTGGATCTGCGGAGGAAAGGATTTGCAGCATCGAGGGATTTCCTGGGGTGAATGGGATGAGGGGGGAAGATGTATTCCTTCGCGAGACAAAATTGGTTCGCGTCGAGGACACTTGCAATCGTTCCAAATAGCCTATGCAGACAACTTTTTTCTCCGAGTGCTGCAAGAAACCCTCACCACTGTTCATTGTCCGACTTTCAATCAAGCTGAAAATATGGGTCCGCAAGTCCGGGATTTCGTAAATTGACTTAGCTTTTGATACATTTGCTAATCATTCGAATTTGAAACGTAATAGTTTTTTTGGACCTCCTCGTGGCCTTACATAGAAATGAACATTTCTTCTCCTTCACCGGAGAATTTGTCAGGGCCAAGTAGCAAAAATACTTAACCTTCACGAAGTCTTCGGAACTAAGGAAGAAATGTTGGTTTTTACTCAGCACAACACGATAGATAACAGTCTTTATCAATAGACCACATGTGTATCAACAGTTACAAAGAGAATCGAGACCGTGCAAATCCGGTTTATTCGAAACATAAGAATTGCAGCTATTTGGGTATTTCTTTGTTATAGACCCAGCGTTTTCGGCCGCAGCCAAGTTGGGCTAAAATAGCTTTCTGCCACTAAGCAATCGTATTAAAATGCCAATATTCCAAGAGTTCTGTACTGCCATGGATCCTTTAAATGTAACGACATAAATAATAGTTATTTATTATGACAATAAGTTAAATTAACAGATGGAATAGAGTTTGTACGGTGACTGAATGGGAGAACTTGTGTGGCATTTATATTATTCGAATTAAAAATCATGAGACCACACTTTAAGCATGGACTCATGTTCAAATGAGCCTCGAAGAAAAACCCAGGGTATGATTTAAGGTTTTATACAAAAGAACGCTTAAAAGTCTTTACTTTTATTGTCATCATAAAAGGCGTTACAGCGCGAATTTTGGGTGGCAACCACGACATTCATATATGATGCATCGATAATTTATTTCAGTGTACAACTGAAAATACGCCAAAGCCCACTTATTCAATGAACAAGAAGAACAAAAAATACAACATTCATCAATGTGAATCGTAGAATCAAATATTTAACCAACGCATTTACAAAAATATTTGTGTCATAACACAGCCATAGCATTCACGCCTTATTTTTAGCAATGATGAGTTTTGGTCGAGAACGAATATATCAAAGATTAATAAACATTTTTTATGGTGAAATTCAACTCGCTTTCAGCTTCCAATTGGACACAGATAATTCCGAAAGCATAAGCGGCGATTATAATATACCTGACATTTTGACGCATAACTCGGTGGAACAGCTTTAATTTAATTATGCACGTTGTCGATGTGACACTTGATTCATTACCAGCCTGGAATCCAGCTGTCCTTGTCCTTTCAAGTCCTTGAATATCATGACAGCATGACAGTTGAAACTCGAGTTCATTTAGCAATTTATCTGGACTCGAGTGTTGATTGTCACACATACTATTCAATTAATACACCGGTAATTGCAATAGCATTTAAATAACTAAAAATTAACGACATTATTCTATTTATAAATTAGGATGAAAACCCTTGAAGCCAGTAGCCATGAAGTAATCATTCATAATTGAAAAACTGCTATAATATATCCTTCACTCTCTTTAAGTTATCATAGAATTTGAAACACAGCATTCATGACCGAAGCATTCGGCATAATTACTACGTATCTCTTCTATTCAGTAGGTGTCAGTAAATCCGGTAGACTTTAACATGTCATTGAAGAGAAGGTCGCTTAGGAATCAACAAAGGTGATCATCCACTATGATATGTCGTTCTGTTATGAGAAATTGATAGAAAATATTTCAAAATTTCATGTTCGGGTGAAGGGAGATTCTCAAATATATTATAAAGGAAAATATTGCGACGTTTGTTTAATCCAAATAAATTAATTTCTTGGCTTGAAATTTTGCGAAATACTAGTCGCAAGCAAGGCGGCTGATGATCCCATGCATTATTATGTTCCTTTTAATCCCCTCTTATTCTACCAGGTGGCGCGGTTGCCCGGGAAAATTCAAGCCAAAGTGATAATCAATACCGTGCATTTGAATGGAGCAAATCATGCTGAAAAAAACAGGTCCTGCCTTAGGGATGAAGGGGGTTTTCCAACTGGAAGGATATATATGTCACAAGCCACTATTAACTATTAGCAAACAACCCAAACCAGTTTCGCCACGAGTTAAATTTGATTAATTACGCCTCACGTGTGCGCGCGGGTCTTGGGGCGAGGGCGAACGGCAGGCAGCACACATGACTTCGTCATGAGGATCGGGAGGGCTGGCTTCCAAATCTTGAATGGACGGACCCTCGAGCGACGGCGGCGAGCAAATCCTTGGGCCTGATTAGATGTTTCGCGTGACTACGCTTTCCTTCCACGGGAAAGCGCGCCGCGCCGATACACATACATTCAGTTATACTCTTGTGCTCCGCTCCGTGGCGTGGAAATTATTCGACGGGCTGCGTCATATTATAAATCCAAGGCTTGCGTGAAACTACGGAGAGCGCAAACTCAGTTCCGAGCATTTAATCGCTAGCTTTTTTTTATAATGCTCCGCGTATGCTTCGCCCTTTCATCATCATCAGTTGTTTGATCCTATGATTGGTTGACTCCAGCCCTCCACCCTTCGTCATCTAGTGCTAGTTCCCTTGTCTCCTGGTATCTATTTCCTATGGACTTTCCTCTTTATTCGGCCCATGAACTTATTCCTGGGTCATCCTCTGGGGACTTTTCCCTCTATTATAATCTTCATTTACATTCTTTACTAACCCATTGTGACTCAGGGTGTGTCTAATCCATCTTGTTCTTCTTTTCTGCATGGTGTTTCATATGGATCTTTCCTCATCTACTCTTCTGTGCACTTCATCCTTTCTTATTTTGACCGTCCATTTTATCCTCATCATCTGCCTTCTACACCAGGTTTCGAAGGCTTCTGGTCTTTCCTGATCAGTCTTTCATATGGTCCATGCTTCCGATCCATAGAGTTCCACGCGAATGTTTACACGTACTGTTTCCTGGCTTGTAGTCCCATATTTGTCCTTTACCCAAGTATTAAACACGCATTCATATATTACTATGCGTGGTAAGCTTCCGGCAAAAGTTGATACTATCTTCATTGATTGTAACTAATTATTCAACGTTCTCCAAGAGGGAAACAATTAAAAAATCCTATTTAATATTAATTTTTTTGTAATAAATGTTTCAACAAATTTTTAATATTAATGTTTTGTTAAAATTAATTTAATGGCGAGGACTTAATCCAGCTAAACTGAGGGTGGCGGGTTTGAGTCCCGCCTGGGTGGGTTTTTCACTACCCAGGGCATGGATGTTATGTCAAGTTCGGTTGGTCCGGTCCCTGGAAAACCTGATGACAGGCTTAGCAGCCTATCGGGATTCCAGGAACATACGGGTCAACAGAATCGTCCGGAAAAAAAATGATTCCACATTACTCACCTTTTACTATCTTTAAGATATTATTATAACTCGGTAGAGAAAAAGCAAATTTAGGTCTGTTTCACTCAGAAAGAAAATGTTTTTTCTTCAATTTAAATGATCATGGGCAGCATGCATTTGTGGCGTAGTAAAACCAAGGACAACCGGTACCAATATGAATTCTTCTATTAGCCGAAAGTGCTTAAGTTGAAACAGAAAATACAAAATTACCTGGCTAAAACAGAGCAGATTAGAACTTCATCATTCACATAGGTTTGCTCGATGTTTTTCTGAAGAACTATCAGTGAACCTACGACTACATCCAATGCACTCTACAAAATCTGAAACGGCATTTAAAAATCGTACATTTCATAGCATTCGAGATTTTTTTTCTTTACTCACGATCAGGCACTTTCACATCTGATTAAAGGCAATCTGGAGTAGAATCTTTAGCAATGCATTTCCTGTAATTATGAGTCAAGGCATTGAGAGATTCCTTTTTTTGCCAGCAGGAGAATGAATCCCAAGTTAAACAGGCGTGCTGTTCAATTAGCAAGTACATTGATGGAATAAGCATTTTGCGGACTTTCAAAACATATCACGGCAGAAGTAGGGATCTGAACAATGTCGTGTCAACACTACCGTAAAAGTCATCAACCAATAAGTGAATATTAATTGGTTGAAGAAGTTAGAGTATTTAAATTAGAAAGAAAGGTAGATATAAGGTAGCAAATTCTCAAAAAAAGCTCATATTAACTATTCTAAGATAAGCTTGACTTTTGGAACATATTTCAAGCAAAATAGAAATACCAATACAAATAGAAAGCAGTACCTGAAAAAAATCCGCGTAGCATGTTGCGATAATTACTCGGAGAAACGGACAATGGCAAATGTAAAACAAAGGAAAATACAGGCTTTCAACATCAGGTGCTGGAAA